>ML681963.1:121412652-121766192 GCA_007922195.1 Podocnemis expansa
GCCCCCCACGACTCCTTGTTATTTTAAAATCAGTGAGTCTATGAATGCCTTGATTTTGAAATTATTTTAGTATAAATATTTGTCAAGGTTTTTAAGTGATTTAGTGATGTGATTTTTCTGGAACTTTCATTTGTATCATACCACAGAGTTTAAATCTTTTTGTTTTAAACTGAAACAATTTTGAGGTTCCAGTTGCTAGACAAACATCAGATCTCCCTGAAATCAGTTCTTCCTGTTCTCTTCAGTATTATTGTTTCTAAAACATGACAAATTGAGCAGCTCAGATTGACCAGATTTTCAGTCAGAATTAAACTACTGATGATAAAAAAAAACTATCTAAAATGCAGAATAAACACTAAAAAACTTATAAAAGCAGACTTAGTTTTCCCAAAAATGTAATATTCAATATTGCAAAACCATCAATATTGCAAAACCATCTCTTTATATTCTGTCAGCCCCACACAAGCTACTTTGCTAAATGACTAACACTCCTTTTTAACATTAAGTTGAAGGGTGAAATCCTGGCCATGAAGTTGAGACTTTTGTCAATGACTCCAGTGGGGTTGGGATTTCGCCCAAAGTACCTCATGTGTGCCATTAAAGAACAAGGGAATTTAGAATTAAGTTTGGAACTTTATCTTTAAACATTGTTTTGTATCTAGATATGTGCAGCAGAGACAGTCATGACACCACAGCAATATCTGGGTACAAGAGGGAATGAATTTCTTGGCTTTTGTGGGTATACGGCAGACTTTTGTTACCCCTGTTACTTCATTTTGTCCCTGTGAAAAACCTCTATATGGATACACATGCATACACTCTCCAGAGTGCCAAGATAATTGATTGTAATGGCTCCATCTGTCATAGCAATGTTATTGCCTGGGTGTATGCTAATTGTTCAACTAAAAATCCCTATGAATTCATTTCTATTATTACTATTTGGACACAGAGGGCAAACATTTGGGGGGAATGGTTGATAAAAACACAAAAGAATGTGACTGACACAATAAAACCGCTAATAAGCAGTGGAAATTGCTTTACTACACTAAATACTGAAACACAGGTTTTACAGAGCACATTAAACTCAAATTACTGAAAAAAAAAAAAAGTGAGAATTTGACAATTACCAAGTAGCTCCTAGTCCTGTGTTGAGAGAGAGAGAGAGGAGTAGCAGAACCCAATGTGCTGTTCACTGAATAAGTTTCTGTGAGCTCTGTGCCTGGTGCCAGAGAAAACTGTCAGTAATACAAAGAAATGGGAAGTTTCTTGCTGGAATCTTCCACTAAATTTTTGAGGACAATATTGGAATCTTTGCGTGAGAGAGTGTGGGAAAAAACTCAGGCTCAGCTCAGCAGCCAAGTAATCAGGCAGAAGCCGTGGGGAAGACAAGAAAATTCTGCTCTATTAAAATACCCACAGAGTCACAGCATTTAAAAAAAAAAAAAAAAAGATACAAAAGGCTTCTCTTAAAACTAAAACTAGACCATCTGATAATTCTAGCAAATATAAATGGGAACAAAAATGCATGGTTTTGAAAGGAAAACAATAGGCTAATTGTTCATGATTTAGGAAGTGGACAAGGTAAGAGATTTTCGCAGGCCAATCAAAAGTTTCATCTAGCTAAGCATTTATTCTGCATTCATTACTGTGTTACTGGATGACTGGAGTTTGCAATATACAATAAAATATTTAAAGACAGAATTTTTTTCTTTTTCAAAAAATCAAATGAAAAAAGAGGTTTTCTAAACTATTCACACGTTGTTAATAACCTTAAAAAGACCAGAGGAATCTTTACACAATCAGACTTCAGCAAGAAATCCCCTCAGGCTAGAACATAAGGACACAGTTAATATTGTACTTATCACAGCCCTGAACCTGCTTGGCCAAGACATAAAAGATTTCTCACAGACGTAGCCTGAAGTAAACAGAAATCAATTCTCATCACTGAAATGTTATCAAATCAAAAATTGCTTGCAAAAACCTGCAGTGAGGACTTATTTGAATCAGATTTAAAAGAGAAAGAGTGAGAACAGCTTCTGGATCAACAGACGGATGCCGAATGACTTGCATGGAGTTTGAATCAGGCCCTAAATGCTATACAGGCCCAAATGGGAAAGGGTAGCACCCCTATACTCTGCTAAACAAAGGAACCTACTTCTTTAAAATCTGTATATTCTGTGAAAGCAGATCATGTCAGAAAATGAGAAAAAATTAAAACAAACACTCCCACAAGCTGGGACATAGACTCTCTAATTACCTCTTCAGCAACAATCTAAAACTCTGTACAAGATTCAGCAGATAACTAGATAAACTGAGTCTAAAACACTGTGATTGTTCGAGGGCCCTAAGATCCACTTAATTTCTTATTAACTGTAAATTCCACTTGCCCACCTGTAGTCCACAACTGCTGCTACCTGGTCGAAGAATGTCTCTGGGCAAAGCACTATGGAGATTTGTTTTCGTTCATTCTTAGTATTCTGAAACTATTAATGTTTGTGGAGTGGGGTAGACAAGGAGAATAAGAAGGAAAGTGAGCATTGTACAGGACCTGCTCAGAACAACAGAGCTCAGTAAAATTAAATTGAGCCAGACATTCACAAGCACAAACTCTGTGCATCACAAATGCACTTTAATGTCTTGCCATGAATTTAGGATTTCATGAAGGAAATCCTGCCACTTTGACATTTTAGCAGCCATTTTGAAAATTTGCTATTGTAATTTTAGAATTTACCAGGTCTAAATATTTCAGCAGGTTTTTCTCTACGCTGTCATTGCATTGTGTGGAGACAATGTAGCAATATGTTAAGGAGAGACACTTAGGAGATTGTCTAATTAATTTCTAGAAAATCCAGAAGAATTTCAAGATGCGACTGATCAGCACAGTTTAAAAAAAACGCTGCCCAGGGATGAAAGGCGATTCAAAACTGCAGACCTAGATGGAGATTCAGCTGCTACTCGTGAGGAATTCACTGCCTTCCTTCATCCAGAGGAGTTTGAGCATATGAAAGACATCGTTGTCTTAGTAAGTAGAGCAAAACCAATTGCATTCCCTTTGCTTTTATTCCTCTGATGAGCCTTGATGCGCTTCCCTAACCTTTCAGTGTAGGATTTTAGAAACAGACAAGCACATAAATAGCAGCCAACCCAGGGAACAGAAAGGAAAGTGCTTCATTGGAATTCACTTTTTTTAGGGCTGGTCTACATGTAGACTTGCAGTGAAATAAAATGAGTTCTATTTCAGTTTAACTAGAGTATTTAAATAAAAAAGGGAGGGGGGGGGAATAAAATGTCCATGGCACCAACTTGCACCAAAACAGCAGGAAATGTATATTAAATCAGATTTAGATGTTTTGGTGCAAGTCTGCAGATAAACTGATTCTTGTTTAAAACTCAGAGTTGGTGTTTAGGTACAAGACTGATTGTGCCACTTAGATAATTCAGCAGCAAAGTTACAAAATCCATTGATATTCATAGAATTTCTTCACTCTGACAAGAGATCTGTTCATTCCTTTGTGTACAATACTCACACTGGAGTTAGCCAGTGTCAAGATTTCTGTGTGCAAGGAATACAAGAGCATGCCATCTCCCAAATATGAAATTTTCCAAAAGGGCAGCCTAGTAAAGGAAGCCAAATGTTGTACGATAGGATTGTCCCTTAGGATTTCTGTTTTTATAATTTTGAGATGTGACAACTAGTAATAAAGAGAGGTGTTAGAATTCTCTTATATCTTGATCACTTGGACAAAAAAAAATCTTATTTTCCAGGAAACACTGGAGGACATAGACAAAAATGAGGATGGTTTTGTGGATCAAGATGAGTACATTGGTAAGTGATGGAATGGAGTTGACTCTCCTGAACATTATGCATGCATCATCATCATGCAATTCTTGTGTATCAGGCAGTGGGTCAGGTACCGTCCCCACAGTGACTGATCATGCTGCATTCTAGGGCTGCAGGGATTAAGCTGGGCAACAACCAGCTCTCCCTGTGGTATTGGGCACCGGAACTGAGTGTGTCAGTGTTTCCACTGCTGGAATCAAAGCAGCGGTTTAAGAAGCAACCTGACTTGAGTACGGAGGAGAGAGAGAAACAGCAAGGGGGAAGAGGCAGAGTGAGTAGTCAAGGCAAGAACTTTGGAGAGGAGGGTTTGATGCTTGTTGGGGAAGTATATTGGAGCAAAAGCAGAATATGGGGGTGGGATAAGAACAAAAGTGCCCAGTGCTACAGAAGGTGAGAATGGAACAATATGAGGGGTGGGCAGAACTGGAGGGGGAAGATGTGAGTTCATTGGAGGATGTTCAGGGGTAATGGGCAAGAGAAGGGAAAGGGGCAGAAGCACATGGAGGAGGACAGAGGAAACAGCCAGGGAGGGGATATCAGAGTAGGAGCTAGGGAGGGACAGAAGCAGGGATTAGGGACTGCACAGAGAAATGGGCAGAAGCTGAGGAATGGCTAGGAGCAGAAGAGAGATTGGAGGAAAAAGCATCTATAACTGCCAGAGAATACTCCCTTACAGCACCCAGAACTGAACCTGTTATTCCCAAGTCTCATCAGTCCTTTGCTGTCCAACAAATAGCTGTGAAGCCCACAGAAAAAGTGGGCATCTCCATCCACGCTAGTGGCAGATCTATATAGAATAACAGCCTTCTACTGCTACTAATTATCCTGTTAGCTCATTTAGAGCAGTGGTTCCCAATATTTTCTCTGCTGTGGCACACCTTGCTACCTTTAATGAATTTGAGGCACACCACCATATAGTTGCCAAATGAACTCATGAATATTCATGAGTCAATGAGCCAATCCAGAGCTCTTTGAGTAGGTTTTCAAAAAATTTTGTGGTGCACCTCCTCAGGCTTGACAGCACAGTTGTGTGCTGTGGCACACTGGTTGGGAAACACTGATGTAGAGCAGTGGTTCTCAAACTTTTCTCTGCCATGGCACACCTTGATACCTTCAAATTTTTTGAGGCACACCACCATTAAATTAATGAATACTCAAATTAACTTAAACTACTTATGAATATTCATGAACCATGGCACAGTGTTTCAGAAATGCTCCTATGTGGGGTAATAGGGATAGCAGAGCAGGGGTGGCAAAACGGGAGGTCAGGAGTGGTGTGCAGTGGCATAGTGAGAATGGGGAGCAGGGCAAGGGTGGCAAAAGAGGACAAGGGCAGCCATTTGGGGAACAGCACAAGGGTGGTAAAAGAGGAGAGAGGAAGAAAGAACAAGAGTGGCTTTGTGGGGGGGCAGGGGCAACCTGGGGAGTGGGAAGGTAAAGCAAGGGAGCATGTCGCAGCACCCACTTCCTCCTTTTCCACAGTGGCTCTCTGTTGCTTCCTCCCACCCCAGTGGGTCCCGTCCTCCCCTCCCACAGCCCCCTGTTGCCTGTGATGGACCCTCCCATCACTGCAGGGGCCAGAACTAGGCTTCCAACCCCCTGCTGCACACACACACAATCAAACAGCGATCCCTCAACCCCAGCTACACACCCTCTGCCACACATCTACTCCCGTTCACCTCTGCTACACACATACGCCTGCCTCACACAACCCTCAGCAGCCTTCCCCCCCAAAGCCCTTACCTGGGCTGTTTGCAGGCTGCCTGACACAAGCCGCTCTGCCCTGCAGGGGAGATTCACACATTCCTGGACTCCCACAGCTCTCTGCTGGCTCAGTGAAAGTGAAGCCACCAGACTGCTGCCTTCCAGCTGCTCCTGCTACACACCCCTGGAACTCTGCGTTCCGGTACCTTCCTCTATTTTTAGGGGGGCTGGAATGCTGCCTGCCTAAAATTAGGGGGCCCCAGAACTATGTTCCAGTGCCTTCCCCCTTACTTTCACCCCTGCCTTTTCCCAGCCCTGCACAGCCCACGTGGCTGGGCTGAGCAGGGAGGGAACTTTAACTCCAGCTCTAGGGGATGCTCATGGCACACTTTGGGTGTTGCCGCAGCACACCAGTGTGCCCCGGCCCACTGGCTGAGAACCACTGATGTAGAGGACTGTGGTGTTCTGAAGCAGTGGTTTTTAAATTATGGATCAGGACCCAGTACTGGGCCGCAGACCCTCAGGTACTGGCTTGCAGTGTCTCCTGTTGCCACCACCACAAAATTGGAGTGCATTTCTCAAAGAAATAATTGTTGGATCATGGACATAAATTATTTATTTCGACTGGGTCCTGAGGGGAAAAAGTTTGAAAACCACTGTTCTAAAGAACCCCACCTGCTGATGATGCATGTGGGGAATTCAGTATGGGATGGAATTTTTGGTTCTCAGTGCAAGTTTTTAAAACTTAAGAACATGCATTAAAAATAAACTTTGTTACAAGGGCATTATCTGTGCAACAGATAACTCAAAAGTTGTGAAATACCTGAGTTAAGCTGACCTATGCACTACTCAAGTGGAGCAAAGGGAGCAGAATTGGAAATGTGAATTGCAGCTCTGGTCCAGAGAGTTATTTCGATCAGACTTAGACTAGGTGTTTGTCTGCTCTCTTGTTCTTAGATCTGGGATAGCACAGTGGAAGCATAAGACTGGGGTTGAGCAGTACAGGATGTATGTGTTACACTTGTGAAATGTCATGCTGACACTGAAGCTAATGTCTTATTCTGCCCCATTTATGATTGAGTTTTTTAAAATCAGTTAAGTCACACCATAAAAGCATTAGACCAAATTCAGATAAAATCTTAGTTTCTAATGCTACTGCAAAGATCCCTTTGTCACATATAATCAGGAACAATATACACATATTAATTAATGGGAGGGAGATTCTATTCCTTGAAATTATATTTAGCCTTAAAATGCAAATGCCTTTCATGTATGACTGAAATAACAGAGCAGCATAATTTCCCCAGTAATTTAAGTGTATTCAGTGACACTACCTACATATAATTATAAGGCAATTGTCAACATTCGTTACCATGTGAATGCTGGTTCCTCTTGTCTTCTATAGATAGGAGCATAGAATGTACTAGTCACGACCACCTCACATTGGCAAAGATGATAAAATCAAATTGATGGATCTTGTCAGTTGCTTCAAATAAACAATATAACTCTTCTGTGTCTGCACTTTTTTTTTTAAACAGAGTAACATTGTGTGGTTCCTAAGTTTTCTTCAAGAGCTTGAAAAATTTAGGCCTAAATTATTGTATGTGCTTTGATTAGATTAAATATAGTAGCAGCAGTTGGTGGGGGGGTGTTTTGTTTTTTCTTCTAACCAGTGGCTATAGTAATCATAGCCACATTTTTGCTCTGTGTAGATTAAAAACACCCAAAAACCCACACAGGCATTGTGTAGTTAGTTTTTTCTCCCCCATTAAGAGCCTAGTTCAAGTGAAGGCACTAGTCCTCCCCCATGGAATGCAGTAGGCTTTGGATCTGGTCCCAAAAAAGGTTTAGAACCAAAATGTTCCCAGTCACACATTACAACACTTAGCCTAGAGTGGGCCAGACTCCCACTAACATGAGCAGATGCTGTTCCATTAATGTAATGGGAGTTATGACCATTCAGCCTGGTACAAAACCTGTTTGGCTTTTATGGATAATTTTGGATCAAATCCTGAAGAGGGATGCACCTGCACCTCCCCACTTATGCCAGATAGCCCCTGATCCTCACGCTGAGCTTGATCAAGGAACACATGAACAGCGTGCACTTGATTCCAGCACTCCTTGGTGACCAGTACTATATGGGGCAGTGAGCAGAGGTCACAAAATAGGTTTCAGTTTCAAAGAGGAAGATGGGGGGGTGGGGGTGGGGGGCTGGAAGAGAAGAAGCTGCACTGAGTGAGGGATTGTTTGGTGTGAGTCCTAATGGGAAGACAGGGAAATAAGCAAATTGATATTTTTCTAGGACTCCTCTTCTACTGATAAAAATACATGATCTCCCAAAAGAATCCTGGCACATTGCCTCTTTAAGTTACCACTGCTCTGCTCCCTACTGTTCCCCTCATTTTTTCCTCACACAAGTAACAGCTGTCTATAGGGCTCTTTTCTTCTGACCAGGCAGAAGGGACACAGCTTAATCTGCTGCGTGACCTAGTCTTTTTGTGAAGTTTATGTACACCAGAACTGATTATCCACTGTATATCACAAATCCATGGTACGCCCACATCTTGAATACTATGTGCAGATTTGGTCGCACCATCTCAAAAAACATGTACTGGAATTAGAAAATGTACAGAAAGAAGCAACAAAAATTATTAGATGTATGGAGAAAAACTTCTATATGACAAGGGATTAATAAAATTAGGACTTTTCAGCTTCGAAAAGAGACATCTAAGATGGCTATAATAGAGGTTTATAAAATCATGACTGGTGTGGAGAAAGTAAAAAAGGAAGTCTTATTTACTCCTTCTCAAAAAACACATGAAGTAGGGCATCACCAAATGAAATTACAAGGCAACAGGTTTAAAATGAACAAAAGCAAGTATTTCTTCACATAATGCACAGTCAACCTGTGGAACTTTTTGCCAGAGGGTGTTGTGAAAGCCCAGACTATAACAGGGTTCAGAAAAGAAATAGTAAGTCCATGGAGGCTAAATCCATCAATGGCTAGTAGCCAGGATGGCAGGGATGTAAAACCATGCTCTGAAGTGTCACCAGCCTCTGTTTGCCAGAAAGTGGGAATGGGCAACAGGGAATGGATAACTTGATGATTACCTGCTTTTGGTATTGGCTGCTGCTGGAAGACAGAATACTGGGCTAAAGGCCCCATGGGTCTGATCAGAGCAGTCATTCTTATGTTCCCTTAGCCCAGGTCTCTGGGTGGGCTATATCATGGCCATAAGTTGCATCTTCCACACTGTCAGAGCATCACTGATGTATAGCAAATCATGCTGCATCACCACACTTATAATCCTGTCCTGGTCTAGACCAGACCTCTACAAATGTGCCGCACACATAGGTGCCAGCCCAAAGACTGAAGGGCCTACATGTGCAACAGTTTAAAGGGTTGTCTGCTGCCACAGACACGTTCAGCAGCAATGGAGTGTAAAGAAACACTCTGCAATCAAAAAAAGCAATGTACCGCTAAAAGCACTGCAGACCTTTTGAATGTGTTTGTTGTTGTTGGGTTTGGTGGTTTTTTTGTTTTTTTTTCCCTCACCAAGGACGTTCTGCTCCTGAAGTACCACAGCACAACTAGGCACAACAGTACAATTCCTGGGCATCATAGTGACCTGGTGCCTGGGATTTGTAGAGATCTGGTCTAGAACACTCCCTTGCCTTCCAGTGGAATTTGCAGCAATATGTTCAGTGGTCTAGCACTAAGGGATTAAAAAGGGAACTCATCTACTAAGATGTATGTCCCTTATAGAGACTTCCATGAGAACAGATCAAAAGCCATCCAACTCTATTTAGCAGATTTTTGTTTCCTTAAATTTCCCTGTGCCATTTAATTCCCTCATCCACTTTTGGGTGGATTCTGGTGTTATCAACAAAGACACTTGGCTGGCAGGGACAAGTTGCAGTGTTGCTGTGGGTCCTCCTCGTTACCCCTTCCCTCTCCTACATCTGAGCCCATCTTGAAAGAGCATGATTGAAGAATGAATCCTGAAAGAACTGTATGTCACTACATGCTTGCACTGTGAGTAAAAATCACGGGGTGAAGACATTTGGGGCCAGTGTGCTTTTCAGTTACCCCTGGGAACGCCCATTAACTTCAGTGGCTTTGCACCAGCATGCTGAAAGAGTGAGATGAAAATGGATGGAACTAATAATGATGCAGACATTTGAGTAAAGCAAGTGCATATCTATGTGCCCACTCCTCTTCCACTTTGCCCTGCCCCACACTATGTATAATACCTCTGTGTCCATGCTAATAGTGTGCTACTTCTACTACTTGCCTACCTTCATTTTGTGCATAATTTGCAAGCTAAATAGGACTTTGAAACCTTTGTTTCCCTCCAGCTGATATGTTTGCACATGAGGAAGGTGGACCAGAGCCTGACTGGGTAACCACTGAACGTGAGCAGTTCTCAGATTTTCGGGATATAAACAAGGATGGGAAGATGGACAAAGAGGAGATTCGGCACTGGATTCTCCCACAAGACTACGATCATGCTGAAGCTGAAGCCAGGCACTTAGTCTACGAAGCAGACGTAGATAAGGTACTCATTGCTCTGGTATAATTCATAAATGTTAGATTAACAGTTTAATTGTTCTTTTTACATAGTGTCAGCTAACAAGAGATAATTCTTAATGACTTTTATTATTAGTACAGTCTGAATAGAGCTTTAGATGATAAAAATGATTTTGCTAGTGCCTTAGTGCAGCAAAGTAAATTTGGGATGAAAAAGTCAAAAAACCACAAGGAATAGCTGCTAAAATAACTATCAGCTCACAATGGCTCTGTGGCTATCCTACTGTTACAGAGTTAGCTTTCCAGTCTATGCCTCTACAACCCAAAAAGTCTAACAAAGATTTTCTGTTTGGAAAGGGGACATGAACATTTATGGATTAAAATGGACTAAGTATAAACTATAGGAAATAGGACAAAATTTGCAGATTAAGTTCTGGCCATTTCCCTTCTGCCCCCACTACAATAGGAGACTAATAATTCAACAGTGCTTAGATGGGCACCATGGCTCAACAGGATTGTTCCCTTCTTTCTAACCCTGCTGATGCTTCACTGCTGGAGACTGAAAGATCAAAAATCCCTTCCACTGACCTGAAATTGGAAGGATTTCACTTAAAGATGTCAAATGTGAGGCAGGGCCAGATGACCACACAGACTATAGGAACTGAAGCCCTGGGTCCTAGCTCCAGGCCGTCTGGCCCCTGCATTAATCTGGCACACCTGCCATAGCACCAGTGGGGTTTGGGGAGATGGGCTGGAACAGCCTCTGCTGGCACTTGGGTGAGAGGGGGAGGGGCCTGGAGCTATTGGCTGGGCCCAGGGCGCTCCCATCCCACCCTGAGCTGGCTGGTCCATCCCCATGGGTGGGGCAGGCCAGTGCCATGCATGTTCTCTCCACTGCTGAGGCGGGGGCTGGGGCAGGAACACCACAAAGAGCAGCCTTCGGCCTCAGGGCACTCCTAGCACCAGCCCACCCACAGGCCACAATGGTGTAAAAGAGCCTTGGTGGGGGGGGTCAGGGCCCCAAGACCCTTCAATCCAGCCTCAAATGTGAGTGATCACCATCACCAAAAACAGGCAAAATATTTTCTATACTAATAATCAAAAAGGAAAGTTAAAAACATACATGAGGTTCACAGGTAGATGGGTGGCACACTCTATGCTGGAATTTAATTATGAAATACTTTGAGTCTTTCATTTCAGTGAAATCCATGAGCATTTTATGCCACTGATTCCTACCAGGGCCAGGATTTCACTCACTACCTATAGCCTCCTTCCTTTGAGAATTTTCTCCTACTGGTCATCTTGAAAACCTGTACCAATGTTTCTTTTATCTGGTATTAAAAATGTTCTAATAGAGACTTAACTTTTTTTTTTTTTTTTGTTCTCTAGGATCAAAAGTTAACCAAAGAGGAGATTCTAGAGAACTGGAATATGTTTGTTGGCAGCCAAGCTACCAATTACGGGGAAGACCTCACAAAAAATCACGATGAACTATGATATTTTTTTTACAACTCAGTGTGCCACAGACTGTTGTTCAGTTTTTCTCCACATTAATGAAGTTACTGTGTTGTTGTTTTTTTCCTGGTGCAAGCTATTCAGCCAATGTGCTTTTAACAAAGCAGTTTATTACCTCAGAAGCGGGGTAGAAACAGCCTCCAACTCTGCACCATTAAATGCAAGACTTAGTCGCTGCAGTTTTATTATAAAACACTTGTCACTATTCTGAATATTGTAATACTACTTTGCAAATCAACTTCTAAGATTTAGTTCTTAGGATCATAAGAAATTTTTCATAATTTTTTTAAATTCCCCATTTTTCATATAGAAAAACAGTTTCTATCAAAAAGAAGTTTATTGAATGTTTAAAGATATTCTGAGTTTAGTGGGTCTTTTAAAATAGTAAATAAGAATTTAGAACAATGGTCTCCCTTCCCATGTAAAGGGGAGATCTTACCTGACTGGAGCCATGGCCTCTTTTCTCCCTGATGCAGTCTTTCCTTCTGGTTGGGTCCAGAGATGCTGAATGAATAAGACCTTATGGAATACAGGCACCAGACCTATGGATCTAAACCATCTGAGTATGACTCCTGCATCTAATCACTGATCCCTGTTCCCTTTCACTAATCAGTAACAGCACATCTGTCACACTGGCTGTCACTCCTTAGTTCTTTGATGAGGCCAGTGGAGTTCATGTTGACAATTACTACTGCTAAGAGCAGAGTTAATCTGGCCTGGTTAGTGGGCTGTTGGTTATGCTGTTTACTGCAAGAAATTGTGCTACATAGACCTGCTGTTTTCCAACCCATCACACATTTTGTACTAGCGACACTCCATTTCTACTGTGTAGGGTCTTTGCCAACTCATTCATGTCATGTGGAAAAGGAGTGAGACATCTACTCTCTGTCCCTTTCTTCAGAGGATGGACCTTCTGCTCAGTACAGTATGTATGTGGTTTATAAAGTTCAGGGTTTGGGTATCTACACACAAATTTATATTATCAAATTGTATCATAGGTGAATGATGTTCCTTCAGCACAATAAACCTTCCATGTGACTGAATTTTTTACTGTATAATATGAGCTGTTGTACATTTTATATACACAATGTGCATGGGTTTTTTTTAATTCTTTTTCTGTACCAAGTCAACAACTTGCACAATAAAACCTTGGCTTTTTTTTGATACTATGATGTGCAAAAATGTTAATGGAAGAGTCATGTTACAGGGGGAAGTAAAGCTAGAAACCAGCTGCAAGCTTCCAAACCTGTGGTCTCTGGATCATAGGTAGTCTGTTGGAGGACTTGGCAGGGCACATGGTACTGGCTCCTTTTTGTTTCCAGCTGATAAATCACACTAAAAGAAGCTAAATACATATATATTAAGTCCCATGTAAACCATTTCTGTAGTTACATCTAGGCTCCAATAAGATCACCAGTGGCAAAGAAATCTATCTGCACATGCATGATCAGCAGGAGAAACATCAACAAGACATTCCCTCTACAAATCTGGAACCGAGGGAAAAACTTCTTAAAAGTACATTCTACTTTGAAAAGTAGTGACTATGCATAAATGGCAAATAGCACCTTTTTCACTCAGTGGTGCAGAGGCCTCATTCTGATCCTCTGCAGCAGACTGGATTTCCTTCCATATGCATATTCTGAATCACAACTGTTGAGTTAAATGGACAAGAGGAAAGCTGTGCTCCTTTTTACTCCAGCTGGCAATGCAAAGTCAATGCAGCTATGGGAGAATGAGCTTGATTCTGTTCTGGTTTATGATTATCGCTGAATGGACTTGTCAGCTAAGTTCCAACTGTAGGGTCAAATTCTTTCAGCATTTATAAACATTCAAATCCAAAGAATACAAGGAATTTGCAAGGGTACCACTGAAGTTACAATCTGCCCTGCACAGTTACATACCGGTACAATACAGTGAACCATAAAAACAGCTTTTATTGCTGATAGTTTAAAAAAACAAACAAACAAACAGTGGTTTCTAGAACCAGCTTTGTTCTAGAAATCACTGAAAAGGCAACTATGGAACCACCACCTCCATAAACAATGTCATATTAACAGAGAATAAGTGCTCTTCAAGGTCATCTGTTTCAATTCCATCCAAACAAGATTTGATCTAGTTTTTGACTGGTATGAGGCAAAGGATTGTATAAAATTATGTAACCTTGAATACATGTTGCAGCTTCTTGCTTTCTGCCTTACTATAATATTGCCTAAAATGTCTGCTAAAACCCTTGCTTCATACACTAAAAATGCAGTAGGATAAAATTTGATAAGTCACAAGGAATTTTTTTGTCTCTCTTCTTCCAGAAGTCATGAGACAAAGTGATGCTTCCATTCAATGGTACCTATGAAACAATAAAACTATCTTGGCACAGAATCGGGAATTCTCTGCAGTGTTTAGTTTATTATTTGACTTTGGAGTCACACTGCTGCAGACTTTATTAGTCATAAACATCTCTGGAAATATTCGTCTTTAACAACGGTTTCATACTGAGATTTCAAATTTTCAAAAAACCTTGGCATGCTTCCCACACACAGATAGCACATGCCAATTTCTATTCCATCTCCTAAATGTTTCAGACAAAATGTGCTCTTAAAAAAATAAAGCTCAAATGGGAGCTGGATGCCAAGACATGAGGCATCAGTGCCTTCAGCCAAACATGACACTGCTGAATATACCATATTCTGTTCATATAGAGCTGCCTGCAGGTTTTGACAAGAGAACAAAGTTTCTCCTGCATATTGTTTGGATATTTGAGAACAAAAGGATTGGACTCAAATAGGACCCAATTCTGCAGCCCTTCTTATTCTTAATTTCTAGTTATACATGTAATATCCAAATGTAAAAGTAGGTCCACTGAAGTCAGTGAACTTACTGAATGAATATGGCATGGAAATGTTGGCCTATGAAATTCTGTGGAAAGATTTAAATCAAATAAATGAAAATACTAAACAGATTAAGTCCAAAATTCATATACTGATTAAGATTAGATTAAAAATAATTAGCTAATCAATATTTGTGAATAATCTGAACATGACTATACACATTTACATTTTGCTTTACAAAATATTTACATGTTATTTAGAAAGAAATGAATAATATGCATGGAGTGGCATTCTAACGTCTCTTCTTTCTGCAGTTCTTTTAAGTTTCACTCATGAAGGCTCAGTAATGCAGACTATATTTTGTGTACTAAATCCTCCTTTCAACCTCAATGCACTAAGAAAAGTAACTCTAAAAGAGACTAGAGCTTCTGGGTTTAAATTTAACACTATTTAAGGAAAGAAAACCTTTGCTAGGGGATATAACTGTTATCTTTGTGATTTTTCAAGCCTAAGGTTTCTAATGGGGTTTGACTGTTCCAGAGATAACATATTTTTTCTAGGTAACATATTTCAAGTCCTATTATGAGCAAATGCTACAAAATTTTAGTGTAATGTGAAATACTGTAATGTCAGATAGCATTATTTATCTGCTTAATATGACTAAAAACATTAATTGCTGGGAGCCATAATTCATCCCAGCAACATGAAAATCCATTTTGTGCCTATCTTGTCAGTTATTGCAGATTTTCATAATGAATTGTGAAACGGTGAAATTCTTTTGGGAAATGTGTTTATATATTTCCACCTGCAGGTTCTGTATGGTCACTTTTATTACACAGATCCTCCATTAACTAAATGTTTTCATTATGGCGGTGCCATGACACATCAAGGATGCATTTTTTATCCTTTCAGATATCTGGAATAGCCTTTATTATTGGGCATGCAGTTTTAATTAATAGAATTTATTAAATGAAGTAAGTGGCTAATGTTCATTGACTTATATTTCCATTTAATGATTCAATCAGGTTAAATTTGTCACCTCCTCCAGTCAAGGTACTGTATGTAACTCTCTG
Source organism: Podocnemis expansa (assembly GCA_007922195.1). Taxonomy (NCBI): domain Eukaryota; kingdom Metazoa; phylum Chordata; order Testudines; family Podocnemididae; genus Podocnemis; species Podocnemis expansa. The sequence continues at coordinate 121,428,142 of ML681963.1, forward strand.
AGGAAAGATAAAATATTTCACTTACTGATCTAATTACAGTTACACAATGGTATTAAAATGGTTGCCTAATGCTTTACTATTTGCACTGGAAAAGGTAACCTTGCTCTCACCAAAGTCAATGGCAAAACTCCCATCTTCCAGTCACTTTAAAGAAAGTAGGTTTGTGGTTTTAGCTTCTACCTGTTATATAAGCTATTGGAAGAACAATGGGATAATCCAGAGCCAGAATTAGAAACAATCTTGTGCCCCCTCAGGTCCTGATTCTGATCTCACACCACTGTAATTTTATTAACTTGTCCTGATTTACACTGAAATAAATTAGAGCAGATTCAGGTCAGGAATTTCCATTTCATAGAAGCTAAGGTACAATGAGCTGTTGGCCTGTTTGAATGAGGCATCTCCTTAGAATAGTCTCTTGCTTGCTAATTTACTGAATGGGGCCATTCCTACAACGCAAGTAATTCGAAGCAAATATAACCAACATTCCTTATTTAGTCAGACTATAAAGAGCAAAGTGGCAATGCCTGTAGTGGAAGAGGCAGGGTACAATCTTAACTTCATGGCTGGTGTGACATATTGTGTGAACAGAGGACTTGCACTCAAATGCTTAGAGGTTTCTGTCATTAGCAACCAACATCTATATAATTAACTCTGTGCTTCCAAATCAATGTATCACTGTGTTCACAGATGGACAAAAACTGTTTTGGGGTCCTGCACACAGAGATGGAAGAGTGACCCAAGGCTGTAGACTGCAAATAAGATGCTAATGTTATTTGCTCTATTAGTTTCTCAGAAACTATCACATTTTAGTTACATTAAACCCCGCATTGAGTGCAGTTGTTACAAATCTGATACATTTTAGAACAATCTAAGCTGAAGCAGGCTTAGAGACCCACAGTGCAATGGAGAGTAATGCACTGGTTTGTGATTGTGCATGTGTGCATCTTAACATTTCTCTACTGGAACAGTGAGGAAGACTTTTCTAGGTTTTAGCTACATAGGCTAGTCACAAGAATATTTTTTTTAACATGTACATAGACACAAACACACAACACTTTACTACTACTGACAACTAGGAAATTTATCTTTAGCTCAAAAAGTTAGAGCTTTCTGTTCTGGGAACAGAGGTTCCAGAGTTCTATTCCTCTTCCTGCACATTTGCCATTTACATTGGTTAAAATCATGCCTTTTTTGTCTTAGCTAAATATATACCATTTACTTGCTATATTATCAGTACTTGCAATATTTTCTAACCTTCTCTATAATTATTACTGGGAAAATCCAGAATACTGCAGATACCAAGGTAAAAAGTTATTTGGTTACCTGAGGCAATAGGCAAACTTTAATATTGACAAGTTCAGCTGGTGATAGTGTTGTATAGTGATTGCAGCTATGATTTTTTTACAAGTGTTTTTTTAATTGCACATGAAACAAACAAGTAATTTTAATTCCAGGATTGCTATATAAAACCAGAGGCATGGTACTGAATCTGATCATTATACAAAAACAGTATTTGATTTAGAAATGTGTTCTACAACATTTCATTTTACAAACTGTGATACCTATCATAGAAATCTTTCACAGCTTAAATATGAAATCATTTAATTATATGAAAATAGATGGACAGTCCTTAAATCAAAAGTATATAAGATCAAGATGGGAAGAAAGATGAAGACATTACTGTAACATCTGAAGACATCTCTTAAAACCTGGAAGGCTTATTGGTGTTTTTGTAGCTGGTGATATAAAGACATGAGCTCATAGTCCAGCAGCATATGCTATACTTTCAAATATTTCCAGTAATATACTGTTCAAGAAACAGCCATCAAATCAGGGTGTTGTGATGTAACCCAACTGGTTTCTGATGAGGTTTATGTAGAAATAAGCCTTAGTACACAGTGGATCAACCTATCTCCTTTACACCTAAAGCATCTAGTGGATTCTCAGGAAATTTGATAGGTGTATGAAATGAATATCTAGTGGTCATCATGAATCCCATCATTGAGGAGGTTATTGAATTCATATCAAGCCCCCAATACCTAAAAAATTAAGCAAAAAATTATTCCAGATAACTTCTAATCCCATACAACATGGTTTTCTCAAAACTGGCATACCCTGGTTCTGTTTGGCAAAAAGCCAGTGTATTTTACATTTTAATAAGAAAATTAACAAATTTAGTTTTAGTATAAGATCAAATTTAAGGTTTATATGGGCAGGCCAAAGGCCAAGAGATTACTGACTACACTGACAAGAAGACAACCCTTCCTCCCTGCCTCATGCCATACGTTTTAGATTCAGCTGAGCTGAAATTCTGCTAACATTGCTTCCACTTCGTCTCACATGGACTCTCGATGCCAAGACACGAGAGAAAGAAATGCTATCCTAGAATTCATCAAGTGAAAAGGTACAATACAATTGCATCTCTCAAAGTTCCTGAATCTTTCATTTGATTATAATGTAGAGAATACATTTCAAGATCATAAAGAGGACTTCATCAGGGAACCACAAGTGAATTTCATGGGAAAGTGGGAATGACGGAGAAAATAGTAACTGAACAAATCCAGTACCCTCTGGCAAAAAAAATTAATGTTTCTTTCCCCATACACTAAATTCCAAAGTGGTAGGCATGTTTGCTAAGTTCAGCAAAACAAACAAGGAGTCCTGTAGTACTTGAAGACTAATTTATTTCCTCATACAATCATTTTTCAAATTAAACCTTCATCACATCAAAATCTTCTCTTATTCCATTCCCTGTTTCTTAGATGTTCTTTCTTTCTCCCCATCTCCAGCTTTTGTTCTTGGTTAACAGCACAAACAGAACCATGAGGAAATCCCAAAGTTTCCCAGTCTGATAACAACATTACAGAAGGAGAAATTTAAATTTTCAGAAGTATTATGTTTTCTCTAAGTTAGCACCAGCAAAAATACAATGGAAATGGAGAGTAAATAGAAAAAAATAAAAATGGTGTAATTCCCCTTCTCCAATCCCTATACATAATGGCTATGTCAACATGCAAATCAATATAAAGCAATTCAAGCTAAATTGATATAACAACCATTAAATTGATTTTAATTAAATTGATTTAACAGGTCCTCACAAATGAAACTAGCATGTCTTGCTAGTTTGATTTGAGAGAGAGGCACCGCGGGAGGTCTGGCAACATGGCCCCCCGGAGACCCAGGCACAGGAAAAAAGCCCCGCCACCCAGCCAGCTGCCGGGAAGCTGGTGAACCTGGGCACACTGGCTCACTGCCCTACCACCTAGCCAGCTACCAACAAGCCAGGGAAGCTGGGTGTGCCAGCTTCCTGCTCCACCGCCCAGCCAGCTGCTGGCAAGCAGGGCATGCTGGCTCCCTGCCCTGCCACCTGGCCAGCAGCTGGCAAGCCAGGGAAGCCTGGCGTGCCGGCTCCCTGCCCGCGCTGCCCCACAGGGCACCGGGGGCTCCATTCACCACCCGTGTGCCCCTGTCTCCCTGGCCAGTGTCCTGAGGGGGCAGGTCTTCCTTTCATGATGCCATGCATGTGTGGAGGAAAGTCAAAACCATTGAATCAGAACAATGTTGTTTCAAAACAAAGCATCCGAATGGCCTTGTTTGAAACAATTGTTTTGCTTCAACGGTTGTTTCGATTGTCTACTACGTTTTACTGTTTTGAATCAAGTTTTGTTGTTTTGATATGACGGACCTTATCACATGGAAACAGCAAAACATTGTGTGGACCTAATTTGTTTTAAAGCAAAACAACAAGCATTGTTTCGCTTTAAAACCTGTATGTGGACATACCTAATTAGCAAGATGGATAACCTTCTATACTGTAGGCTTAGGGTTACATTGATTAAAAGTATTTGCTACTTTACAACAAACTCTTTACCAGTGAGCTCTGTGCAAGAGAAATTCTGATATCATTGCTGTGGTTCATCCATTGCTAAAGAATACAATGTTACATTGTACTAGAAAGGATAACTCAATGGTCTAAACTTCAGGATTGACTCAACCCTTCATCCTGCAACGTAGATAAATTCACTTCCACAATAGTTTACTAGTCAGTGTGTACACTAGTATCCTAGATTACTTTTCCCAGAGTTAGGAATTAGCCCCCATATCCTTGCCCCCATTTTTCTGCCCAGTTTGTTAAGTTCGATTTGGCTTCCAGATATCACTGGCTAGATAGTTGGTGAGTCAACATTTTTTGTTACTGAATGCCATATGTGGAATCATTTCCTCATAAGTAATGGGAAGCAGCCACAGAAGACTTCTTCAAACAATAATGGTTTACAGTAATAAAAAAGGACTAGGGACTAGAACAGAACTTTTCAAACAGCATAAGAAACTAGGAGGTGATTTACTGACTCTTTATAGGGACTTTCTCCCAAATTTACCCACATACTCAATTTTTCTACAAAGCAATATTTTTGTGTGGCTGCAATCCTCCATTTTAAAAATGAATGAATTACATGCACAAAGCACCAGTGAAGTTTCAAAACATGTGTGTGTCCTTTGGGGTGAGAGGCACTACTTAAATATCAAATATTGTATTGACTACAGAACTGTATTAAAGTTTAATTAGTAAACTATATCACACAATAAGGGAAATAACTGGAGTAAGGCTCTGCTCCCAAAGCTGACCACACCCCTCTTTGCAATTTTACAAACAAAAGGCTAAGTGTCAATATCCCTAACATACATGTACAGCATATACAAGTGTGATAAAAATGAAACCCAACATGCAGCATGCAGAGCAATGCATAATATATAACACACAATGAACTACTGCCTTCAAGTTCTACTTCATTCAACTGGAAACAAACCATTTTTTAAAGGTTATCATGGTCCAAAAATTATTTAAGATACCATCCAAATCAGACTGACCAAAATCCAATTTGTTCCTTGTCTTGTTTGGCAGATGACTTCAAAGATCAGTAAAGTTGTCTTTGTAGACAATCATGAAATATTAACCAGTCTGAGTGTTCTGAAGCTTTCACAAAGTATTCAGCCTCATTAAACATTAAACAGCCCTGAGATATAAATATAAAATAACTATCAGCATTCTGTCGTTCAAATACAGAACAAAGGTGCCTAAAATATGGAAAGCAACAGCAAAATATTAAATGGTTTGGGAATTCACAGACACACTAATTTAAAAAGCTGTCAGTAGTAATTGGCTCATTCAGATATGCTCTACCATGAAAGTAAGATAATGTAATAATGATAATTTGTGAAATAGAAAAATATCTGGTAGGGAACAAAAAAACTCTTATGACAAATTTCCATTGTGGGAAGTTCATGAGAAGTACTTCTATGGCTGCATGCCTACAAACCTAACACCTTATTCTTGATTACACTAAGGCCAGTTTACTCCACTTTGCCAACATAATGAGCATTGAACTGTGTGCAAATGAGGATGCGGTCCCTATTCGTTTCTCCCTGTCTTTTATGTTAAAAACCTATCAAACACAGTATAAAAAGAATTTAAGGATCACTAAGGATTAACATCAGTTTTACAAATCACTGAAAGCGACTAGATGTAAGCTGTCAAAATAAGTCAATGAACACGTGTGGTTATCTATAGTCTGTAAAGCCATTCTGCAACCTGAGATGCAGCTAAAGGATACTTACCATCTAGCAAGAAGTTCTACTTTGAAGCGTGTATTTTAGTTTTACCTAACAGTCAAAAGGACTGTCATTTCATTTCTTGGGATTTAATATATGTAACCAATTTAATACTTATTTTTCATAATAGTAGCCTTAGGGTACTGTTTTTAATGTTTTATTGTTTTTGCATATTGACAGGGTAAGATAAAATTCAGCCATAACATACTATTCAGTTTGTTATTGTGGTGCTGCTCTATACACTACTCATAAAGCAGATACACTGGCTCATCTGACTGGAGTTAAAAAATAAAATTTTCCTGTGTTATGAGATTTGTATGAGACCACAAACTTGTGAGCATAAGTGATTCCATCTTAGCACTGTTCCCTTAATATTATGTTAACCTCTAGCCTGACTAACAAAAGTATAGAGCCCCTCTCATCCTTGAACAGTCTATAAGCAGAAGATTAGGGAAACTGCACCAGTCTCGAGGTCACCTATTAATCAACAAGTTCTCCTGTTTATTACATTCCCAGGCTCTGAGGAGCCTGCTTGACCTTCTTTACTAATTCTCCTATCTTATATGAATATGTATGAAAAGTATCCCTATATGGTACTAATAAATGTATTAATTTTGTTTACATTGAATATATTAACCATTTTTAGATTTCCTTGAATTAAGTTGTTGTACCTGGGTATAAAACCCTTTTAGCACTGGTCCTTTGGGGCCGGCTGCACTCAGTAGCTCTGAGTGTCAATAAACTTGTGATTCTTCCTCCTGTTGTCCGGCTCCATCATTGACCAGAGCAGAGAACGAGCTTTTCTCTCAACAGATTTGGCGACTCCGCCGGGACCCTCTGCTTGCCAACACCATCCCACGGACCAGTGAATCGCCTCTAGCTGGCACCTTGGACCGTTTGGGTCCTCCCTGAGAGGCGCCTTCCTGAACCTTGGGGTGAGTGCGGCTGTAAAGTGGTCAGGGTTTTAACACCCACAACAGGACGGATTATCATCTCTTCGGGCCCTCCCCCACGCTGCAAATTTGCGAAGAATAGATAGTGTTTGTGAGTACTCTGATAAGCCTCCTCGAGGAGCGGGACTGCAGGTGAGTCTTGGGGTCTTGGAATGTCATTAGGATGTCCCCGGCAAATAACAAACCAAGGGACACCGGTGTCATAACAGGGTAGGGATGGGAACCAGCGGGAGTAAGATCCCAGCAGGTTCACCATTGGCAAAACTCCTGCAGGTATGGGGGAGGGGGAAGCTCCCGGTGCAGCCTGATATGACTAGAAGGCAGGCTGTGTTACTCAGCGAAAGCTGGGGAAGGTTTCTGGATGATAAGGGTAGATTAATTTGGCCGAAGTGGGGAACTTTTGAGTACTGTACATTAAAATTTTTGCGCATGCAATTAGAGGAACTGGCGCCTAGGCAGATGGATTACTGGTATTGCTGGGCTGAACTCTCTGACGGAGTTTGTCCTGACAGTGCCACTCTTCCAAAACCACCTCCTTACAACTCAGACAGTAAGTCAGCTAGCCCTGCCCCCGTCTTCAGCTCTCTGCAAGCTCCCTTAGTTACAATGTGGGTTGCCAGGGGAGGTAACCACTCACCTTACCAAAGGAGGCAGCACCAACCCTTCTCCCCTGGTGATTTAGTGAACTTATTGTTGCAACAAATTGTGGTTTATGTTTTGTGTTCTATGGTATATGTCTCATTGTGTGTTGTAAAGTTTTGTTTTGTTTTTAAAGTAAGGTAAAGTAAACATGTTCACATTGTGTAAAAGCCTAATAACTAAGTTATAAAGGAACAGACCTAAATGAGCTCTTAGATGCTCTTCTAACTCCTGATGAGAAAGCAGACGTGCTTCATCATTGTACAAAGGTGGAGGAGCAACCTGGCAGAACACCCTGGTGTACAGACCCAAATTATAATTACAATGATAACCGCTCAGCTGCTGAGGGGGGAGCTTGGGAAATATTTACTCAGGCTAAAGAAACTTTGTTTTTGGCTCTTGAAGAGGCTGCTCGTAAACTCATTAGCTGGGATAAATTCCATGCTATAGTACAGAAATCTGATGAAAATCCTGATGCTTTTTATGTTCGCCTCTGCGAGGGGACCCAGAGATTTGTTCAGCTCAATCCTGCTGCATTTGTTAACCAGTCTGCCCCTGATATCTGCTCATATTTTCATAAGTTTTGTCCAGGATGGAGTGGAAAAAGCATGAGTGAAATTCGAGTCATTGCATCCTATGTTTTTGAGGGAAGAAAAGGAAAGGAATTGGATAAAGAAAAGAAAGAAAGAAGGGAGGACTTAAAACTATTGGCTAGCTCTTTACAGGCTATACAGCAGCAAAACCAACCCAGGGGAAGAGGTTGTAAATTCCACCAGACAGGACCCTCTCACCCGCCTGTGAGTAATCTCTCTCTAGTCTGTTTTTACTGCAAAAAACCAGGTCATTTCAAACAAGACTGCAGGTTCCGTAGACAGCTGGAAAATCCTGATTTTCAATGGGCCCCAACAAAAGATACCAAACCGAACTCTGCGCATTCACCAACCCGGATGTTTCCTCCTCCACCACCATCTCTCACTGCCGCCCAGCTTCCGGAAACCAAGGGACTGGATGAGTATGCTACGTCACAATGACGGGGCGGGGAGGGGGCCGGGAAATCTCTGAGTTCTTATGATGTGTTACAGGCGGTTACAATCCCGATTCAACACCCCAGAGGGAGGCAATCTTTTGTAAATCTTGAAGTTAATGGTAAAACTTATTCTTCTTTGCTTGGTACTGGAACTACTCATTCTTTGTTAAGTGCTAAACCTCAGGATCTAGGTTGTCATGTAGCTGGAACTGAAAGCGTTATAGGGGTGGGTGGAAAGCCCTTCTCTGCTGATGTTTCCTCTGATGTGATTGTTTCTGTGGGTCCTTTCTCTTGTGATCATGCTTTCCTCCTCACTGAGGATTCACCGGTAAACCTCTCGGGAAGGGATCTGCTTTGTAAACTGAGAGCCACTATTCGTTGTGATCCTGATGGAATACAATTGGACATTCCAAATTCTCAGCTTCCTAATTTGGCACTAGTGTTATTACCTGCACAGTCTGTTTCTCTTGCTGCAGAACTCCAGGACCTCCCTGCAGAACTCTGGGGATGGTCTTCCACAGATGTTGGCCTTTTAAAATCCGCCACACCTGTGATTATTCACACCAAGCTTGGTCCTCCTTCATGTATACCACAATACCATATACCCTCTGAGGCTATTGAACCCATACAAAAACTTATAGATGCTTATCTTGCCCAAGGAGTTCTTACTCCTTGTACTTCACCATGCAACACACCTATTCTGCCTATCAAGAACCCAAGCCAGACAGTCAAGGAAAGTCAGCACATAGATTTGTACAGGACTTGAGGGCTATTAATGCCTATGTTATACCCCTAACCCCTGTCATTCCAAATCCCGCTACCATCATCACAGGCATTCCTTGTACAGCTACCTGCTTTTCAGTAATTGATCTCTGTGCTGCCTTTTTCAGTATGCCAGTGCAACCGGACTCCCAATACCTGTTTGCCTTTACTTTGGGGTCCCATCAATATTCCTGGAGGAGATTGCCCGACTGTTTTCCCAAATTTTGGCCCAAGACTTGGCCTCTATTCAACTTCCCTGCACGTCAGAGCTGGTCCAGTATGTGGATGACCTCTTGCTAGCGTCTCCAGACCGAGACTCCTGCGTGAAGGATACTGTTGCCCTGCTTAAACAACTGGCCGACCGCAGGCACGAGGCCTCTCCTTCCAAGCTGCAGTTTGCGCAGACCAAGGTGCAGTATCTGGGGTACATCATTGGACTGGGAACTCGAGAGCTATCAGAAGAACGTAAGCCTGCTATTCTTAAAATACCTTTGCCCCAGTCCAAGAAGCAGGTCCAAGCACTCCTGGGAACCCTTGGGTTCTGCCGTCCCTGGATCCCTGCCCTAGGTGAGCCCTAACAGCTAAGGAGGCACCGGAACATGTTCTACCAACCCCGGAGTTGCACACTCTCCTGCACAAGATCAAGCAGGTTCTATCCTCAGCCCTGGCCCTAGGTTTGCCAGACTATATGAAGCCTTTCTCTGTGTTTGTCCATGAACATCAGGGAGTGGCATCAGGGGTCCTAACCCAACGCCTAGGACCCCATCCACGTTTGGTGGCTTACTATTCTGTGCAACTTGATCCCGTAGCTCAGGGAGCAGTGGGCTGCCTGCGGGCTTTGGCTGCCACCGTCCTTCTCGTGCAAAGATCCAAAGACCTCGTTATGGGTTACCCACTGACTGTCTATGTGCCCCATGAGGTCTCTGCCATTCTGCTTAGATGTCAGACCCAAGCCTTCACCCACCAACGAATGGCAAATTATGAGGCTGAGCTCCTGACTGCCTCAAATCTCACTATACAGCGCTGCAATGTTCTTAATCCTGCAACTCTGTTACCGGAGACAGATGAGACTCTAGAGTATCATGACTGTTTGCAAGTTATTCAACATGTGGAACTCCCTCGCTCAGACCTTAGTAATGTTCCACTGCAAAATCCTGACTTTGAGTTGTTTACTGATGGTTCTTCTTATGTGCTGCATAATTTTCGCATTACAGGAGCTGCAGTTGTTACCCTGCATGCTGTGGTATGGGCTTCTTCTCTCCCAGGCCACTTGGGGGCTCAGGCAGCTGAACTTATTGCTCTAACACAAGCCTGTATTCATGCCCGTGGCTGTTCTGCTAACATTTATACAGATTCTAAATATGCCTTTGGAGTGTGTCATGCTACAGGTGCCCTTTGGAAACAAAGAGGTTTCCTTACAGCAAACAACCAGCATATAGCTCATGCCTCACAGGTTTCTGCCCTACTTGATGCCATCCATCTTCCAGCCCAGCTTGCCACCCTACGTTGCTCTGCCCGCCAAGACACCAAAGATCCGATTGCCCAGGGTAAATCGTATGCAGATGCCACCGCCAAGTGGGCTGCTTCCTTGCCGGTCCCACTCTCTGTTCATGCTCCTGTTTTTCAGGTTTCCTCTCCCTTTGATTATACAGCTCTACTCTTGTCTACTGAAGTGGAACACTGGAAACAAAAACATGAAGCCGCCCTTTGTGATGGCCTCTGGTGTGTTCCTGATGGACGCCCCATCGCTCCTAAACAACTTGTGCAGCTCCTATGCCAACAACTTCATAACAAGGGACATTGTGGATCACATGCCATCGTCAATGCTGTTCGTGCTGTTTGGTTTGCTCCTGGAGTTGTCCAGGAAGCCACACAAGTAGCTAGAGCCTGTCCAACATGCCAGTCCTTTAACTCCTCCAGCTGCCCCAAAACCCACACAGGGGGGCGCCAGTGGGCCACTCTGCCCTTTGAGAGACTTCAAATTGATTTTATTCAGCTACCACCAGCTCAAGGCTACAAATTTGTCCTTGTTGTTCATGATCAGCTCACTCACTGGCTTGAAGCTTTTCCTGCCACTCATGCCTCGGCCTAGACTGTTTTCAAGTGTCTTATGCGTGATATTGTACCTTGCTTTGGATTGCCTGTAGCCATTGACTCTGACCAAGGCTCATATTTCACTGCTGATCTCCTTACTTCTCTGTACCATGCCTTTGGGGTCCAAGTCACCTTCCACACCCCCTATCACCCGCAAAGCTCAGGGGGGAGTGGAGAGGGGAAATAGAGAAATTAAAACCCTGTTGGGTAAACTGTGTAAGGAAACACAACTAAAATGGCCTCAGGTTTCACCTATTGTATTGTTTCAGCTTAGAAATCATTCAAGAGCTGATTGTGGGTTATCACCTTTTGAAATCTTATTTGGCCGGTCCCCAACCACCACTCAAGGACTGGATCCTAGGTCCCTGAGTCTTGTTACAGATGATGAGGGTTTGCATGCCTATTCGCTTTTTCTTTCCAGATCCTTTCGGTCCCTGTGGAAAACAGCTGCAGTTACCCAAACGCTCCCACTGGACAAGGACCTACATCCGTTCCAACCAGGAGATTGGGTCTGGATCAAGAATTTCCAGAAGGCTCCATTAACACCATCGTGGAATGGGCCATACCAAGTTCTGCTTACCAGCCACACTGCTGTGAAAGTAGCTGAATGCTCTGCGTGGATTCACCACACCTACGTAAAGCCTGCCGTGGTTGACCACAGCCCATCATCACCACCAGCAGCACCACCTACTGTGCCACCTCTCAAACTTCGCAAAGACCCACAGTTGGACTCATAGTTTCTTGGGACACTATTTTCAGACTCTTTTTAAGCATGTGGTACCTTTTATGGTGTACTCTGTTGCTGCATTTTCCATTATTCATAGAGCCACAATTTAGCCCCAAAAGTAATACTTTTGTTGAGCTTGCCTGTACTAGCCTTAATAGTTCCAATTTTTGTGTTACCTCGAGCCTCACTATAGAAGGACTCTCGCAAACCTGTTTTTATGGTGTCCCACTCTTACAGTGACCTTCACCTACTCTCCAAAACTCAGATGGTTGCTTTAGCAGCTTCCCTAGTTGGGGTCCCAAGCCTTGCTGAAGCTGCCTACCTTGATCTCTCCAAACTAGCTTGTACTTTAGCAAAGTCTATTAATCAAACCTCCTCACTTATTCAGTTACTTAATGAGGAGTAGGCACAACTCAGACAAGCTATTTTACAAAATAGAATTGCTATAGACTACCTTCTACTTAGAGCTGGACATGGGTGTCAAGAATTTGCTGGCCTCTGCTGCTTTAATCTTACTGATAACTCACACCGTATTGAGATTCCTTTACAGGACCTTCGCTCCCTGAAGGAAAAGATATCCCAGAAGAAACACACTGGCTAACTCTCTTGGTTATGGTCGTGGCTCCCTGACCTGGGAACCTGGGGATGCCGGCTTGTCTCTGGCCTCCTTTCACTCCTTTTCTTTATTTTGGCCCTGTATATCCTCGGCAAATGCTTACTAAGCCTCCCCCAGGGACCTTCTCCGCTCCTCTACAGTTTCCCTCAGGTCCCAACGCTTTCACAATTCCATGTATCCCATAGAAGCTATTTCCTTGCCACATGTTATCTGTACCCGTTCCAAACTGGATGAGCGTTTCTGGCCTTGAGCCTACGGAATATGAGCTTTCATAGGCTCACAGGGGGGACTGTTATGAGATTTGTATGAGATCACAAACTTGTGAGCATAAGTGACTCCATCTTAGCACTGTTCCCTTAATATTATGTTAACCTCTAGCCTGACTAACAAAAGTATAGAACCCCTCTCATCCTTGAACAGTCTATAAGCAGAAGATTAGGGAAACTGCACCAGTCTCGAGGTCACCTATTAATCAACAAGTTCTCCTGTTTATTACATTCCCAGGCTCTGAGGAGCCTGCTTGACCTTCTTTACTAATTCTCCTATCTTATATGAATATGTATGAAAAGTATCCCTATATGGTACTAATAAATGTATTAATTTTGTTTACATTGAATATATTAACCATTTTTAGATTTCCTTGAATTAAGTTGTTGTACCTGGGTATAAAACCCTTTTAGCACTGGTCCTTTGGGGCCGGCCGCACTCAGTAGCTCTGAGTGTCAATAAACTTGTGATTCTTCCTCCTGTTGTCCGGCTCCATCATTGACCAGAGCAGAGAACGAGCTTTTCTCTCAACACCTGGGGTTGGGTTACTGCATTACTCTTTCATCTGGCATTGGTCATTGTTGGATATCGAATGGACTAGATGAACCATTGTACTGCCCTCTTATATGAATTTGCTTATTACTCCCTGTTAGGGGATAAAAGAAAGAATAGAGAATAGGAGTTGCCTGTGCAGGAAGACTACATTTGGTAGCTGGTAAGTATAACCAAATAAGAGAGAATCATCAAGCCCTCTCACTTACTGCATTAATAAAAAATTACCTCACTCAGTCAGTACAAAAAATTACAATCAGTCCAGAATGCAACCCAAAAGCTAAATTCTGCACACCTACAGGCAGATGCAACAGATTTTTTTTTAAAGAATATTTTTTACATTTTGCAAGATATGACATCTCAATGTGTCCACATAAAAAATAAATGCATTGGACACAATAGGAAATAATATGCAAACAGTATTTGACATAGGCTATTTTTGTTGCATGTGCCTCAGAATATAACTAGAAATATATTTTTGTATTTCTGAGTACTTAGAAATGCTCTTCTACATACTTGCTGTACATACTGCAAAAAGAAGAGTGCAGCTTTTCTAAAAACCATATACTGGACTATGTCTAAACACTTTATCCTTACCATGCACTTGATTTTCAGAGGTTCTGGGCTCCCAAGGACCCCAGGGCACATAGCTCCTCTGAGAGACAGTCTCTATGCTTTTAATTAATAGGAATTCTGAAATGTAGATGAACAAGTGCTGCACAGTGTGGTCTAATTTGGCGCCTTGCAAGCCAGCCAGACCAAGGGACAGCACAGCTATGCACTGACCCAAATACAACACAGCCAGAAAGAGGGCAAAGGCAGTTTTTTTGTTCCACCTTTGCACTCCCCAAATACTGGGAAACCTCTATGCCCCTTGGTGCAACTCAGAACAACCCGGAAGCTACACTATAATCACATCAGCCTCACATTGCTAGAGCAGCAAGCCTACACTCTCCTATTCCCCACAATCCTCCCTCTCCTAGCACATTCGGGATATATCCCAGTGCCAGGGCTATATAGACAGGCTACTCCATCAGTTCAGTGCCAGTGGTGGGAACCCTTTTATGTAATGGGCATTACCTAGGCAGACAGTCCCTCTTGATATGCTTACAGAGGTCATAGTGGGGCATGTGCTTTCCACAACAACAATCCCATGTGTGTGATTCCATGAGTATGCTGCGTATGTGTGTGATCATCGCAATACCCTAAGGAAAAAGATACATTTCACTTACTGTGCATTCAGTGTTAAAGTGTAAAAATTAAAGTTGTTGAGAAAGTAATAAAATAATTCAACCACAACACCAAATCTCAGCTTAGTAGCCAGTGCTGTCCCTCAGGACTATACAAGCCCTGTGTGATGTCTGCACTGCCAGCTGCAGCTGAAATGGTCAGACATAGCAGATGTGCATACTTTATATGTGGTGAAAAGGGTTTCTGCACTAAGGCCTCAGAGGCTTGCCTGGAGACTGCACTAAAGATAGGCCAGAGAAGGGAGGCATACGGTCCCCAATACCCCATGTAACTGACATAGGGGCATATGGCTTGGAATAGCTGACAAAAGGAGAGTGAGTGAGTGGTCTTCTAGGAAGTAGCTGCACTGGAAGAATTCAAAGCTAAAAATCTGGGCTTTATGGAGTTGGAGTGAATTTCACCCATGGTGTTCAGTTCCACTTGTATACAAAATTACTCTGTCAAACAAATATTCCCATTAGTGATACATTAACTATAACAGCATACACTGTTTGGCCTCAAGCACCATGTTCCGCATACAAAATACTAAACCATCTAGCTGACCCAAATTTTTGGAACCCAGTTTTAGAAATGGTTTTAGTTATTGCCTAAAATTTATGCATCACAAACAAATACAAGTCCCAATCAAGAAGAAGTTCCCCTCTCCTTCCCACATAGATTGGAATACCATACTGCAGATCCTCAGATATTATAAACTGTCATAGCTCCTCTGAAATCAGTGGAGGTACATCAACTTATGCCAGTGAAAGATGGGGCCCTTCAGGTATTTTAAATGTTTGTTGGTTTAAAAAGAATCCTGTAAGTTAAGAAGAACAACTAAAAAGCTCAAACCCATTTTTGGCTGCTGCAGAGCAGGGAGGTGCTGGGTTAAGTAAAACTTAAACAGTGACAGAGGTGAAAAAACAAATCTTTGCCCTTTGGTTTGGAGTGGAGCAGAATGAACAATTGTTTAGAGAGAGTCATTTGGTTTTACTAAGGCTTATTAAAAAAATCCTAGATCTAGAGGCAGTTAATTACTTTTTCTAACAGAAAAAGGAACATATAGGAAGGTGAAAAAAGGGAGATACAGTCATACTGGGAGATAATGAGAATCCCATCAAAACACCAATTTAAAAAAAAAAAAGATTTGAGATCCACTTTCAAAAATGCCTAAGTGACTCAGGAGTACAGGGCCCACTGAATCCCACTCCTAGCTCAGTTTTTAAAAAGGTTTCCTTGATCTAGTTTCCTTTTTCCTAACTAGCATAAACCTTTTTTTAAAAAAAGGAGTCAAAACTGGATGAGAAAATATAGAATTGGGTACAACTGTTTATTTAAAAGCAGTGAGCTAGTAGTGATTCCCACTCTGCTACTGTCCCAAAACATCTGATAATCCTTAGCATTTTTTCATTGTTTCCAAACCAAAAGTCTTTGTGATAGGCTTGGGAAACAGACTGGAGAAAGGTAATTAGAAATGATCATTTCTGAAAAATGTTAATGTGGATTGGAAGCCATTTAAAGAACAGTGAGAGATTTTTTAATATAAGTTCATTCCAGTAAATTAGTGTCAAAATGACAACAGAAGCCAACATGTCTCAGCACAGATATATGGAACAATATGTCTGATAAGAAGCTTCTGAACCCATCCTCAGTGTATAAAGAAGTGAAGGGTTTGTTGAAGTATTAAAAAAATACAGGTTGAAACAAGTTAATTCAAAACAGTTTGATATGAATCATATATTGTAGCAAAGCTCTTAACTTCCAGTGTAAGGTTTTTAAAAGTCTCCACCAGACAAACACAAATAGTCAAGAACTGATTTTTAAAATGAAAGTGGAAGATCTGAGATGGCAACAGGAACTAACAGAGATACATTAGTAGAGAATTAATCTGCAGCTATCTTGGACAAATTTCTAGCTTGTGCCACATGCCTGACCAGAGGAACTGAAGGGGGGAAGAGAGCATAAAGCCAGTCTTCCTTACTTCTCTGACCTGCTTCCCTACATCACTGCAGGCTCTGCAGAATTACTACTTCCACCCCCGAGCCAGTTAATAGAGTGCAGATCATCAAGGATATTTCACCTCCCTAAATTAAAAGGAGGAACCAGGGAAGAAACTGTGAGTTTCTGAGGCACAGTTCCCTTTCCTCAACTGTTGCAGCTACACATGGCCTCCTATACAGGGTAAGACATAAAGGCGTGGTTATCAGGCCCTAATTCTCTGGGGCAAATTCTATAACCGTGATTAGTTTCACTCATGCAGTAGATGGAGCGGGCTGCAGGGAGATGGTTGTAGCTCCCTGTTAGTCAACCATTCTGCCCCTGCTGCTGGTTAAGTCTGCACAGGAGTAGTTTTCCCCTACACTGCTGGTTAAATTCCCTCAATCACCATCATCACAGAAAATTTGGCTTCAATCCATCACACTTTAGTGTCTTGCTTGTGTATCACCCCAGAATGTTCTCAACCACTTCCTACTCCTTGGTAGGATGGCAGCTAGCACAGGATGTGACAAAGAGCTCCCTTACACAGAAAAGGTATCTCTGCACCTACAACCTTAGTTCTGACTTGCTTAGTCCAAACTAAATAGTTCAAACTAAACACAGTTTTTTAGTTTGAACTAGCCATGCTTTTTTTTTTAGTTCTAACTTTTTTAGTTCGAACTAGAAAAAGCAGCAAGTTTGAACTAAAAGTTAGTTCAAAGTAAAATACCGTGTTTAGTTTGAACTAGCACGTCTCCATTAGGCTAGTTCGAACTACAAATGCAAATGAGTTTGAACTAAGCAGTTAGTTTGGACTAATCAGCCAAACTAACTAGGTCAAACTAACTTTTGATTAGTTCAAACTAAAATTTTTTTTAGTTTGAACTAGCCAAAGGCTAGCACGCACAAGGTTCAAATTAGTCCGAACTAAGCTTGCTTAGTCTGTACTAATTTGCTATTGTAGACCTAGCCAAAGAGTTCTCCACAGCCCATGGAAAGGCCACTTTGCACCACATTAGAGGCACAAATTCTGTGATCTTGATAGATTCATGAATCTGACCCTATTTCTTATCTTTTGCTAATAAATGGAAGTGAAAGAGCAAATTCATCTATGGGTTAAGATCACTGAAATAAACAGAATTACACCTGGAATGGTTTTGATCCCATTTGTCTAACTCAGAAAATAAACCTAAAGAATTTGAGTGGAACCAATTGCAGTGAGCACCAGCCACTAAAAGGGGTTATTAAAAGTTAGAATTGCTTACATAAACAGCTTAACACTGAGATTTCTGAAAATAAAATTTCCTGACCTTACAAATTTTCATAATTAAAACATTTAAAATGCAATTAACTTTTTAGCACATTCTTCTGTTTGTTCAGTTTTTGTACTTCACTCCACTTACAACATGAAAATAAGCTACCAGTTTTACTTCAGTTTTTATTTCACCTCTCATCAGTTTTACTTTCTAGGGGTTTGTCTCTAGTTACAGAGTTTAGAGCAGTGTGTGTGAGCTTGGGTAGCACTTCAAGGAAACTGCTACTATACCAATAGGAAAGCTTCTTCCATCTGCCTAGTTCATCCACCTCCCCAAGAAATGGTAGCTATGTCAACAGGAGAAGCTCTGCCACTGACATAGTGCTGTCTACACACACAGAATAGTTTGGTACAGCTACATTGCCCAAGAATGTTGATTTTTCACACCTCTGAGCTACTTAGTTATACTGATATAGGTCTGCAGTATAGATCTAGTCTTGTACTCAAAGCAGCCGCAGAACGATCTCGCTGCACATTACACCAGGGTTGGCGGATGGATGGTGTGTGCCTTTTAAAGGCTAGAGAGTCAGGGAGTGACTGTGTCCTGCAGCAGCAGACCAAGCCAGCAAAGAGATGCTGACCCATTTCCCCCATGAGGTAAATGGAAACATGGGTGCGTGGGACTTTATAGGAAAAGCCCTCTTTTACTGGGACCAAACAGAGCAGCAGCAAAAAGGATTATTGGGTTGTGTCAGGATCTGCTGTGGGCATTACAGTAGTTGCACCTTTCCCTGGAGCTCATAAGGAATTTTTTCCTTATCACCAGTTTGGCCAAGGCAAAGCATTGGCTCCCCCCAACCCCAATGTCCCAGCTATGTGTTTGAGGAGGGAGATTAAGATGGATGAACCAGAAATGGTAGTTGGACTATGATGTCACAACTCATTATGTAAATATGAGGCCAGTGCAGAGATCCTATGGGAAAAGGATACAGTGAACAGATAAAAAGGATTGATAAAGATTTAAAAGGAAGTATTTAAAAGAGAGAAAATGGGGCAGTGACTATGACTGGTATGATAGCAAACCCACCCCCCTTCCTTTATCATCTCCCCCATCCTCATTTGAGGAGGGGATGGTGAGGTCTCAACAGTGGATTGGCTGGGAACCAGGATGGGTGAGGGGAAGGCAAACAGAAAGCCCCAGGCATATATTGAAATGACTCTGGAATTATCTGCACTGTATATTTGTATTTGCCAGGAGCTCTCAGGTATTTAAGAATAAAGTTGCACTCTGATTAATAATATCTCATGTCTCCTGTCCCTTCAGTATAACCAGACAGTGCTTGTTGCCAACTCTCATAGTTTCAAATGACAGTCTTGTTACATTTGTAGTAAAATCCAAGCCCCAATTAAGTCAATGAGAATTCTGCCACTGAGTTTAGTAGGGACTGGCTTTCACCACTAGTGGTTTTCTTAAAACCCCAGCTGCTATAGCAGGGGCTCTTAACTTCAGGTGCCTGTACCCCTATGAGTGTGGGATGGGAGTCCAAGGGGTGCAGGTATAATGTATAATTTAAACACAGAATTTGTAAAAAATGTACTTGCTTTTACATATTATACATTTATCAATCCATTAAACAACCTAAAAGCACAATCTAAATTGATAACCATTGAAATTTTTTTAGGTGGGGGGTGCAGGGTTAGCATGTATTGCTATAAGGAGTGCAGGGCCTCTACAAAGTTAAGAACTCCTGTGCTAGAGTCAAGTGATATTTTTTAAAAAATGAAAGTTGATGTTCTCTGTAAAAATGGTGCGAAAACATAAAGCTTGAAAACATGATCCAAGCACATTTGTAAAATTCCAAAACCAAGAGGCAACTAGCCAAATCTCATTATTTGTTAGAGTCCTGACTTTCGAATTCTGAATCTTTGAGGTTGGCTATACTGCAATCTTTGGCTCACAAACAACAAAGAGGAAAGTTTATACCCAAACAAAAAATTGTTTCCATTAAACCTTCTATTGAAAAATGGAAACATCAATATTAAGAATTTTTCTTTCAATAAAACCTTAATGTTGGGCCTAAATGATACGACAATGGTCCTAACTCAGCAAGATCCTCCATAGTCCTGTCCCAGTCCCATTGACTCATCACAGAAGTTTAAAATCAGGCATTCATTTACATATTTTGCTTTATCAGGGCACAGTTAGTATTTAAAAACTAAGATGGGCAGACTGCCCAGTGCCAGAGCATTGGGAAGTTGTCCACCTCAGACAACAAGCAGAAACAGAATTCTGACGCTCAGACACAACAATTCAGTCCCAGCTTCCCTTTTACTTGAAGCTGGAAATAAACTGTGCCGGATCATTTCCTGGTGTAATTTGCTTCCCTATCCCAGCAGCTCAGCTGTGCATGGAAGGGCAAGTATCAGACTTGCAGCAGCACCATCAGGGGCCTTATCCCCCTTTATTCTCCTGCACAGAAGTGTAGAACAGCTCATAACTGACCCCTAAGGAAGCACGGAGACCAGACATCATACATCCAAGAGAGGAAAAACAAATGGAAACTTAGAGAAGTCTTCACTGACATTGTTTAAGTTCACATAGTTCAAGACATCCCTGAAGACAAGAGAAAGACCATCATAATGCCATTAGTTAAGAAAAGGCTTAGGGAAACTGAAAAACATACATAGAGATAGCATTAAAAAAAAAATGTTTCAGCAGACCAGGTGGGGGAACACTTTAAACAAACATCCTGGTTGTTCAATTAGGGATCTCAAACAAGCCAGAAGAAGAAATTCTCTAAGGATGTTACCATCAGGACAGATAAAGGGCAGGCAAAAGAGATCTTATATGGAGATATTCAGAAACATTTCCCAAAGTTCTATGTTGCAAGTTAAGTGCATGAAGAACAATTTAGAGCAGGAAATAAGTTATTGCAGGGATACCCACAGGAATCAGTATATATGGAATACAGCTTTTTACCATTTATCTAGTAAAAAAAGTGATAGGTTGAGCAGATTATTTTGCAAATAAGATTTGCAGTGAAACTCGCATAAAGTAAGCCTTGGTTAATACCACGGAGAGTAAAGACAGGTCAATTACTCAATGACAAGGTAATCAATAAATCTTTGTTAAAAAGAGGATTCAAGTCTCAGAGGGATGATTTAGTGCCTGGGTAATCTACAACCCAGCCCACTAGTGAATGGGAGGTCCAGATAAGCCTCTAGAAAAGATGCTTAAAATGTTTATTCATGAATTAAATTTGACAGTTACAGAAGACTTTCCAAAGGAACCTGATAGAAGCAACTAATTATAAATTATTGGTCAGTTCACCGGGCATCTATTTTATATAAATATCTTGTATTAATAATTAAAAACACACATTGAACAAGCCACATTACTGTTTAGCGGCAAAGAATAAAGCAATCAAGAAAAAAAGTGTGCATCACAAAAGGAAAATACAAGATTCAGCATTTAGACACAGCTTTTTCAACCCTAAAATACAAAAAAAAAAAAAAAAAAAAAAAAAGCTTGCGACAACTCCCTCGTTGACAATTGTTTAGAATGAAATACTGCTGAGTAGATCATAGGGATTGAGCATAGAACCAGTAATTATAAAATAAACAGTAAAAAAGGCAATAAATTGAAGTGTTCTGCAGATGCAGGTAGCCCAATTTAAGACTAATCAATTATCAGTCCAGACTCTGTGATGGCTATTTAGAGGAATATTATCAGAGAGCTATTAGATAAAAAGAATTACTCCCTGTACACTAACCACATGTGCCATGCCAGTGAGATCTTTGAAAGGTGAAATCTCTATTGGGAGGGACTAGAATGAAAGTACAAGATTCTGGAAGAAAATTAAGGAAAAATGCATTAGTTTGTCTCCAGTCCAAAGGATTCTTATAGACCTTGTGGGGCCAGACTCCTAGCCAGTCTAGTTTCATTCTCTTCAATACTTAATTCAATTAATTCTGTTTAAAAGTTTTCATTTTTCTTCAGAACTGGAGCTATTATATGTTTAAGAATTACAAAGCAGGTGCATAGCCAGCCCCTGTTTTCTGTTTGGGCCCGTGTAAGTGCAGGGTGGGCTTAGCCTAGGGCACCTTCCTCTCATGTAACCAGAAGCTGCCCCTCCCCCACGTAGAGGGTGTCTGTGACTCATAGAAGTTACCTTGATGGCCGCCCCTCCCGGGCCATCACTAAAGTACATAGAATGTGTGAAGTGAACAGATGGCCCCTTCACCTTAACTAGATGGCCCCCTTGAACTCAACTGGATGGCTGTTACCACCCTGGGGGCCCATTGTTTTGCAGAGCTTGGTGTAGGTGGGCTCTGCCTAACTGCAAGGTCCTGCACGGCATGACTCATACACCCATTGTTCCCCACATTCCCTGTAATCAGGGAAGGGCAGGAAACAGTCTTTAAAAGCTGAGGTTCTGGGGTGCTCAGGCAGGACAGTTTTCAACATCTCACCTGACCTGATCACCCAGACGGACCTCCTCCGCTCACGAGTTCCTCCCAGAGTGTATCCACGAGTTACCCCCATGAGTACAACTGCCGGCCGATTACGAGTCTCCTCCCGCCTGTAATGTTGCTGCCGCTGCTGCTAATAGGAGTGGTAAGAGTGCGCTGCAACCCTTCTCTAAGAATAAAGTTATTATATTTCTTTACTGCTGCTTGGAAACTGTTCTCCCCAGCTTTACAGGCTTGTGTGTGTGTGTCTTTCTGTTTATTTGCCGCTCCAGTTTGTTAGGAGCTCCCCTGTCTGTAATTGCTGTCTACTTTGTATCGCTCAGTGTATCTCCTTATCCTGAACCATTCGTGTTTGTTTTAAAAGTATCCCTGTAAGTTGCAACAATGTATTAGGTTAATTGGTAGTCTTAGTAGTATTAAGTTAGGTGATAAGATTGTTTCCTTTAGTTTGTAGCCTTTAGAATTGTTTTGTTAAGTTGCTTCTGCCCTCCCCCCTGTAACTTCCCCAACTTACATAAACTTTTTCTATTTAAACTTTACTGGTCCCCTCTTCATTTCCGGGATCCCCCATGTGCCTCAACTTTCCTTCTGTCCCTGTCCCCTTCTCTGCGGCTCCCAGCTCCCTCACCGCTCCTGAGGATGCTCTTCCTGTCCTGGCCGCCAGCCGGTCTTCCCCACATCCTGCCCCTGCAGCTCCCGGCTCCCGCACCGCTCCCACAGCTGCTGCCAGTTCTCCACGTCCCGCCACCCGTGCGGCTCTCTGCCCCTGTGGCTCCTGGCTCCCGAGCCACTCCCGCGGCCGCTGCCGGTTCTCCCCGCCCTGCCACTGCCTGCGGCTGCCCCGACCCCTGTTCTCCCGGCTCCTGCCGGCTCTCCGCTGCTTTTCACGGCCGCCTGCCAGCCCTCCCGGACCTCCGCCACCTTCCACTGCCGCTTTCCTGAACCCCTTCTGCTCTCCCAGCCACTGCTCCCCAAATTTCTTCTGCTTTCCCACCAGCCACCGCTTTCCCGAACCCCTTCTGCTCTCCCAGCCACTGTTCCCCCAGACCCTTCTGCCTTCCCTGCCATTTCGCCCCTTCTGCCTCCCTCGCAAATCCCTGAATCCCCTTTCAGCCCCTCCTACTCCTCCCTCCCTGTTGCCAATACCCTGCACACAGTCCAGTCCTCTCCTGCCTCTGTCCCCTTACCCCAACCCCCACGCACCTCCTTATCCCTGCCTTCGACCTCCCTGCCACACACACTTGCCTTCACTCCTCTTCAGGTCCCGGCTTCCCTGTCACTTATCTTCTCTGCCACTGCGGCACACTAATTTGCATTTTACCCCTTCTTTTCATATGTTATAGGAACCCCTTCTAGGTTATAGAGAGCAGGGCTATAGTGTAAGTTAGGTTAATTGAAGAGCCCCTTCATTCCCCAACCTGCCTCTACTCCCCAAAGTTAGGTACCCCCAAACACTTTACAGAAACCACTGTGACAAGTGCTATATATATATATATATACACACACACACACACACACACACACACACTACACCGCTCACCCCACTCCCATACCCACTTTAATAAAGTGTACCCCAAATCTACCCCATATCCCACGGGTGCAGTAATTGCCCCCCAAGGTCCTCAAATTTTCGAACCTGCTGGCAGGGTCAGAGGGAGAGTCACAGCAGAGGTGTGAACTTTGCCACTGCACCTGTGATGGCCAGCTATCAGCTGGTGGCTGCAGCTGCAAGCGGGACAGAGGCATTGGCACTGCTGCCTCTACCTCGCTTGTGGCTGCCAGCTGCTCAGCAGCTCTGCAGTTGCGGTGGCAAAGTTCATGCTCCTGCCAGGGGCTAAGGTGGGTGGGCCCATGTGGGCTAGGGCGAACCTGCTGCTATACCCCTGTTACAAAGCAGTCTCAATAAAATGCTTTAAAAAAATGATATTCCAGTTAATGAGAGATCTTAAGAGTAATCTGACCCCCTCAAAATCCTACACATCCACACAGCTGGTAATATGTCTCCCCACTCAGTTAAACACAGATCCAGGCTACCACAAAATGTCAGAATGCATCACAATTTACTGTTTCCAGATACTTCTAGCAAAGTGGATCACACCCACTTATACAGATTACCTTGGGAAACAACTTCTGTTTAATTACCAAACCAAATATAAAAAATGAAAGGCATTAATATAGCCAGCGATATGAATGTTTTTCCTCTGACTTTGTAAAATGTATACAGGTTTTTTCCCCATTTTACGTGTAAGGCAGTCTAGAAGCTGTGCCTAACAGCTTTTAAGGGGGGGGGGCAACTAATCTGCATGGTTCTGTGTTAGTTTGAGCACAAAGAGCACAATTAGGTACTAGCATAGTGGGTGCATGGCATAATAGTTAATGGTATTTAGGTTGATTTGGTCACAAATCTGTCAATACCTGTAATTTTACTAAAAAGAAGCATGAAATATTGTCTTTTGTAATATGCTATTCTTTTAATTGTTAAAACTCTGTTTAGGTTAGTTGAAGGGTAAAAAGCCACCATTAGCAATAAGGAACTTGAAAGAGGGACCAACTCTCTATTTTCAGCCTCAGAAAAGCAGAAATGGATGGGGGGGGTAGCATTAGCTCATTTAGAGCTATGCCTGAGGCAGTGCCTCACCCCCTGCCCTACTGTGAAAAGACAGATCTATGGCCAGACTTCTTGTGGAGCCTTTCTTTTGTTATTTTGATCAGAGGAGCTGTCTGCATTATTTAAGAGCTGAAATCTCTGGGAGAGGAGACTTTTCCTTTCTCTGAGCTGAAATCACTGAAGAGCAGACAGCTGGAGCAACCAGTGAGTGCTGTGGGTGGACAGTAGGTGGAGCCAGATGGTGAGAGCAGCCAGTGGAGGTCTGGATGGTGTGAGTGACCAGTGGGCAGAGCCAGGGGATGGTGCAAGTGGACAGAGTGAATGACCAATGTGTGGTGCTGGCAGACAACTGGTGTAAGACACATTCCCTACATACCCTGGGGTTTACTGGGAACATTTTTCTGCACTGATTCTCCAGATCAGTGCTGGTTTTGCTATTGAGTTCCTTTGTTCTGTTATGCTGTGTGGGATTATGGTGGGAATCTTGTTTCTGTGCTGATTATCCAAATCAGTGTGGAGTTTTGCTATTGTGTCTTGACTTTCTTTTTATTACTATTAAAAGTTCTGTATACTACACTCAGACTTGTGCTTGCGAGCGGGGAAGCCTTACCCCTTTGGGGTGCCCAAGGAAAAGTGCAGGATTTCCCAGAAGACGAGGTGGTTGCTTGAGCCAGTTGGTGCTGTACATTATTTGGAAACCCCTAGGTATAGAACCCAGCCCTAGTTTTGCCATCTCACCCTGGCAGAAGGGTTACTTTATATATCACAGTACAATACAAAAACTTACTTAAAAGTCCTGTAACCTGTCTCTTAAAATGTACCATAAAATCAGTCAAGTCTTTAAGAAAATACATATGGACAAGTTTATAGGCTTTGGTTTTGATGTAAACAAATTTGTATGAAAATACAGTATCTTCCTGAGTATGTACTTCTAAATAAAATGTCAATCAGGTTTCCAAAATAAGTAGTACAAAAGGATTAAGCATATTCTGGTCTACTTCCAACAAAAAAGTGCAAATTCAGCATAGAAAACATCTTATGCCTCAAGCCTTGTCTTGATGGCAGTAAGAAAAGAATATCTGTATCTATTTATCTAGATTTAGATAATGGCACAGAAAGTACACTAATAGAGTTTGTGGATGATAGGAAGCTTGGAGAGGTTGCAATTGAAATGACTTGGACAAACTGGTGAAATGGTGTGAGGTAAATAGGACGATATTCAATAAGGACAAATGCAAAGTACTCCACTTAGGAAAGAACGATCAGTTGCACACATACGTGATGGACAATGACTGCTTAAGAAAAAGTACTGCAGAAAGGGACCTGGGTTTCATAATCGACCACAAGCTAAATAGGAGTCAATAGTATAATACTGTTCCAAAAAAAAAAGCAAACATCATTCTGGGATGTATTAACAAGAGTATTGTAAGTCAGACATGAGAAGTAATTCTTCTGCTCTATTCCATGCTGATTAGGCCCCAGCTAGAGTATTACGCTTCCGGGCATCTCATTTCAGGAAAGACTCATAGATCCTAAGGTCAGAGCATACCAGTATGATCATCTAGTCTGACCTCCTGCACAGTGCAGGCCACAAAACCTCACCCACCCACTCCTGCAATAAATCTCTGTTCTATGACTGATATATTAACGTCTTCAACTCATGATTTAAAAACTTTAAGATACGGAGAATCCACCAGTAAGTGAGCCATGCCCCACTGTGGGGCACAGACAGATAATGTAGGGGGACAGACAGATAATGAATTACATTTACCTTTAAAGTATATGTTAGTTAATGTTGTGCATATGTCTTTCAGTGTCATAAGTAAAATAATTTTGTAACCATGTTAATAGACATAACCAATGTCCAACAAAACTCCATATTGTCAGTTTGGAACTCCTACTTAAACACTGAACTCCATTTTGTATGCTTGATGAAATCTGGTTTAGGCATATGCTGTATATGTTCTTTTAAATGTGTGAACAAGGTGTATGAATGAAAGGCGTGTGTGTGTGTGTGTGAGTGTGAAGAGGCCAGTTTCAACTGCCAGCCTGTCCTGATAAAGCACAAGTACCATCTAACTGGATGAACAATGCAGATATCTCTGATTAAAGCAAACAGAAGGAGCCACCCCAGAAAGAAAAGAACAAAATACAATCAAGTCTGCAAATCACTGGTGATCAATGATCCCACAGGAACCCCGAGGCAACATGGCACAGCAAATCCCATAGATTTACCTGAGGGCCAGCAAGTATAAAAGATGGGTGAGAACATGAAAACTTTGGTGTCTCATTCTGCAACTGTCATCTTGGAGCATCGGATCACGACCGACAGAGGCCTGGCTCCTTCCTTGTGCCCAGCCTAGTTGGCCACTAGGCTCGCTCAAGCAACACATGAAAGGACTGGTAATTATATTATACCAGGTTGCAGAACTTCGTGTGTGTGTGCGTGCGACTGCCTTTTGCTATTCTTACTTATTTACAATAAATGTGGCATATTGTCTTGTTGCCCCTGAATAAGTTCCTGCTAGTCTTTTCTTTTTTATCAGGGGGTACTCTCCTGGGTGCCCTTTTTGGTATAACACCACACTACAGAAGAAGGCAAAACAAACAAACAAACAAAAACAGCAGAACTCTAGTCAATGTGCCCTGTGGGAAAATTCCCTCCTGACACCAAAGATGGTGATCAGTTAAACCCTGAGCATGTGGGCAAATCTCACCAGCCAGTCACCCAAGAATTCTCTGTAATAAATTAGAATCCACTCCATCCAACCACCCTTCTCCAGGAGTGAATGAGCCTATGGGCTCCTGGGCCTATGCCCAGCAGCCTGTTGTGATGTGGGGGCCCTGTACGTTGCCGGCACTGGGGGGGGGAGAGCAAACTCTGTGCTTTCACTTTGCCCCTGGACTGGCTAGGCTACCCCAGAGGTGGAGTGGGCCAGCCATTTTGCACCCAGGGACATGGTAGGCTGGCTGCAGCTTGGCTGGTTAGCCCCCAGGGATGGCGCAGCTGACTAGCACAGGCAGTATGAGCTCTGACATAACCTTCAGCCAGGGCCATCCGTAGGGGGTGGCGAGAGGTGCGATTGCCCTGGGACCCTTGGTTCCGTGGACCCTGCACTGCCCCGCCACAAACAAGGCAGCGCCAGGCCCGAACCACTGCCTCCACAGACACAGTTTATTGCCAGACTAGGCCATCCCATAATACTTTCTCCTCCGTAAGTTTATTGAGCTGAGTTTTGAAGGCAGTTATGTTTTTTGTCCCCACAGCTCATCTTGGAAGACTGTTCCAGAACTTTGCTTCTCTGATGGTTAGAAATCTGCGTCTAATTTCAAATTGGAGAAATTCCAGAGAAGACCAACAAAAATGATTAAAAGTCAGGAATACATGATTTATGAGGTAAGACTGAAAGGACTGGGCTTGTTTCATTTGTAAAAAAGGAGACTGAGAGGGGACATGATAATAGTTTTCAACTACCTAAAAGGCTGTTACAAGGAGGAGGGAGAAAAATTGTTCTCCTTAACCACTGATGATAAGACAAGAAGCAATGGGCTTAAATTACAGCAAGAAAGGTTTAGGTTGGACATTAGGAAAAAAAATCCTAACTGTCAGGGTGATTAAGCACTGGAGTAAGTTGCCTAGGCATGCTGTGAAACCTCCATCATTAGAAAATTTTAAGAGCAGATTAGACAAACACGTTTCTGGTATGGTTTAAGATAGTACTTGGTCCTGCCACAAGTCCAGGGGATTGGAATCAGTGATCTCTCATGGCGCCTTCCAGTTCTATGAATCTATGATTTTTCTCTTAAATTTTAGGGAATGCCTTAAACCTCTTGGTGGCCTGTGAATTTCCCTAAATTTATACTGAAAAGGTGGGTAAGATAATTATCTGTCACTGGAGCAACTTTTGCTCATCAAAGGGACAAGCATTCAAGCTACACAAAGCCAGTTACCCTGCACTGTCCTCATGGTTTAGTGCAGCACAGACAGGAAAACAGTGGCCTCCACAGCATCTGAGCCTCGCTCACTGTTCTGATCCATATAAGTATTAGTTTAGGCGTTAGTATGAAAATTAATCTCCTAATATTATTTCAAATCACTGAATACACTGTTTGGAAACAGCAATCATTCAGGAAACCTTTGCTGAAACCAGCTATGTAAGTTATATAGCATTCTGTAATTAGCATGAGCCTTTTAGACTTGGCCAATTACCTCTTTTATCTATTAGAATGTTTTTCTCAGATAATATAGTCAAGAAAGAAAAGTGTAAGCTCGGTGCTTCTAAAGCAGCTTAAATTTCAGCAAGATAATGTCACTGATTTGGTTAATTCAGGTGAATATCAGGTTATTCAACCTAGGTGAATTTAATGATTCTGGACAGGTCATGCAATGAATGTCCCTGTAAATCATTCTTAATTACAAACATAAAAATTAAAAATCAGTCTGAAGAGAAAGATAACGTAATATTAATGATGGAGAGCAGTAATCTAGAGAGAGATGTGCTGCTGCTTTAATCAAAGCCATTCTGATGACAGCCTCATGGGGACTGTACTGGAACTAAGAGGCCAGGGCCTTTAATCTGGTATAGTTTTTAATGACTCCACCTGATTAAACAACAGAGGTTTCCAATATACTTCCCACAGTACCACTGCATTTTTTTAAAGATTTTTCTTCTTCTCTCAGTGAGATTGATTTATTTCAGCCTATCATTTGTTTTTCAGATGGCTTGTCCCCATTTTCATCCTTTCAATTTATTTTCTGCTACACCTATTCTGAGCTGTATATTAGAAGATTTGCCTGTATATGGATCCAGGGACAATGATAATGTTTTGATTGTTGCAGATAAAAAATGTCATATTGTAAAACCTTCTGTTTGGACCATTATCTTTCATTATCCACATATGCAAAGTTTAGCACAATGGGGCCCTAATCTTTGATGGGGACCTCTAAGCACAACTGTAATAAGAATAAATGATAAACAACTGGAAAGCACTTTTCAAAATGGTTAAAAACGCAAATTAATAATCAACACGGACAAAATCCTGCCCAGCTGTGGAATTGGGATGGTTCTAGCAGACAAGGTGGCTGGATGTGATTTTGTGCTGGGGATTCCCCCTCCCCAAAGAGATTTGGTGCACAGATCCTCAGGATTTCCTGCAGCATTACATGGGCAGTGGGATTAGCATGGGATTGGCACAGAGCAGTGGTTATCAAACTTTTTCCCTTGGGAATCAGCTCCAGACCCCACTGCCACGCGGCAACCCTCCACTGAAAAAAAAGTGGCCACCGCCAGAAAACTGCAGTGACCTTGGCTGTAGGGGTTAGGAATCCTTCACGGCTTTCATTCTCTTGCCTGAGGCTTCTATTGCATCTCCAAAATCTACACACCTAATTTGAGATCACCTACATGGAACATGCAGGAGTTGATCCCACATGCCATACTCCAGTTTCAAATCAGGAAGTATATCAAGTCTCTAAAATTCCATGTAGTAGCCTGGAGTGTGTGGGGGAGCTCCTTGCAAATGGCGGGGGCGGGGGGGGTGACTGGGTAGAGAAATGAGATGAACGTGTTGGGACAGGGGAAGGAGAAGAAAGTCAATGTCAAGCTGGAAAGAAAGGTCCTGGAAGATCCTGTCTGCTGCTGGCCTGTCCAAGTGCCTCCAGGTCCTGCTGCCTTCTGCACTGCCAAATCCCAGGAACTGAAGCAGCCCCTTTGGGTTCCACTTTCACCTCTGCTCTTCATCTACTCCTTGAATCTGCAGGAGATTCCATGAACACACAACTGTACACAGTATTGTGACTGAGGCGGTGCTAGCCCTCTCTGCTTGATCTGGTGACGCCTGTTCCTGTCAGTGTGCATAAGGCAGCAACGCATTGGGGCTATCCACTCCCCTTCAGACCAGGACATTGTTCTAACCTGTGTTGCTTCACAGTTTCACTCTGCTATGGGGCACAGTAGTTTCCCAGCATTCCCAGGACTACCGTGAGACTTGAGGCAGTGGTGAGTTTTACTGCACTACAGACCTCTCTACCTTGTTCCCCAGTAAGGTTAAGTCATCCTCCTGCAAGGCCAGGTCTGTGTACAGCTTAAAACTTCTCCTTCCAGCAGATACATCCCTGAGCTAGATTTTATTCTGTTACTTAGGCTTTCTAATTGTAGAAAAAATACCATATTTTCTAACACAGACTCCTACTAGAACAGTTTGCTTTTCTCTTCTCTTTTTAATTATTAGTCAAAAAATCTTTTGAAAGAGTTTTTATTAAAATCTAGAAGTTGTAACTTCTGTTGCAAACAAGGGAATTCTCAGCTCCCTGAAAAAAAGAGGCAAATCCTAATTTGCAAAAATAACTGCAATCCCCAGATTCCAGAAATGGTGGAATAAGGAGGTGTTCAAAGTTTTTTCTTTTCTTCATTGGGTCTATTTATAAAACACACAAAGGTTGCTTGCCAGTGACCTAGTCCTCTTCATATGAATGAGAGAAGCCCAAAGAGATACTGACTCAGAGAGTTCTAAGGGGGCAGCCATGTTAGTCTAGTAAAGCAAAAAAAAGCAAGGAGTCCTGTGGCACTTAAAGACTAACAGAGTTACATATTGCATAAGCTTTCATGAGAGAAAATCCCACTTCCTCAGATGCTTTGAAGCATCTGACAAAGTGTGATTTTCTCCCACAAAAGCTCATGCAATAAATAAATGTATTAGTCTTTAAGTGCCACAAGATTCCTTGCTTTTTTTGACTCAGAGAGGAGGCACAGAGATTGTTTGAACAACAATTAGCACCTCATTGTTCATCCTAATGACCCTGGTCTTTTCCTCAATGCTCTCTACTGAAGACTGACACTCTTGTTACAACAGGCTGCAGATGAGCGAGAGGCAGCCACTTCCCTCCCCTCCTTCCTCCACATTTCCCTTGCCGGTGACCCAATACCTTGTGGGTCTGTGACCCACTACTGGGTCACAACCCAAACTTTGACAACCACTGTCTCAGAGCATATGCTGCCTATGTTTCCTTATGTCCTTCCCCTTCATCCTCCACAATGGGACTATTAAGCCAACAGTAGCTACTGAATCCTTGGGGCTTCCTAAGCAACGACACTTTCACAGACAACCACTTCATATCTATGTGAGGAAAGATTTCTCCCCATCTTCTCATGGCCCTCTCTGGAACCACAGCCATTTATGCAGGCTTTACATATATAACAATTCAGGTTTTTTTGCTTTGCTTTTGCCCCAAGGACTCTACAGACAACAAAAACAGGACAGGAAAATGTCCTGTGTTCTTGCTTAAGGTATTTGACATTAACTTTTGCAAAGAAAACAAAGCCCTACACACAGTGCTTTATCCAATGAATACATGGTGAACTGATTTTCAATTTATTTTTTTAATCTAATTGCATATGTAATTTCTAAAAGATATTGCCTATTTGGGGATTTTAAACAGGGTTCTTTTTTCTCCCTTTGTTTTAAACAAAAACTTTTAGGTATATCAGAGATGGGCCAAAACAGGACCAAAGAATCTAAAGCCCTTGGAATTTTATCAGAGAGTTCAGATTTGAATGTGAAGAGCCAAACATACCCATTGGTGGCAGTCTGGAACCAAAATTAGGAGAGGCTTATTCTTCAGTTCCACTTTGGCTGAGCCGGAAGTCTTGAAACAAATGCCATGTTCATCATCCTCAGTCTCAAGATGACAGAAATATTGTTTGTGGAATCATAGGTAGTATTTTAAATGTCATTTTTTGTGCCTATAACATTTTCATGACCACAGAATTCAGTACGCAGTTGACATTGGAAGATTACTTTTAAAAATTATGTCCTGGAGGCCATATTTTTAAAAATGCAAACTAGCATTAGTTATGTAAAATTCTGAATTACCAACTTGTAATATCTTTGACTGACTTTCAGAAGTGCTAAGCATTTGGAGTCCCCACTGACTTCAAGTGAATATGTGGGCAGTCACCACTTGAGAGTCACCACTTTTAAAAGTGAGGCCCAAAGTGTCTTACATTGCATACCCCAAAATTAGTGGCACTTTTAAAATATGTGGACTTACTGACCACAATGATCATCTGGGACCCATTCATGGGGAAAAAGCTGACATCTTAAGTCTATTAAAATTAAAAATCAAAACAAAAAAGCCAGTAACTTCTTTCTACAGTGGTAAGACAGAGGCATTGGAATCTTTATATTGCATCATATTAATAGCATATCAGTCTTTGCTTTTCCCCCCATACAATACTAAAGTGTAGTCACGTTAGCACATTTCACTGTAAGTTAGTAAAAATGAATGTTAATATGACCTGATACTAATTCACCATGACAGAAAATTCCTAATACGATAAAACTTTCATATCATATTAGGAGGCAAGAGTCTGTTCTTGCCTGTTCCAGGTCACTTTCAATGTTGCCTTTGAGCATAAAGTAATGGCAAGCATTTGTCTGGCTGTGTAAGGGGTCCCTAATACAGTTAAACGAGAAAATGAAAATGATATTCAAGTGTTCTTTATCTTTTTCTTTGCGCAAATTAGTCCAATATAAAGACACTCATAAATGCAATATATCATTTAGATTTAATTTAAAGGAGGCTTCAACTCATTCAAAATCAGGGACTCAGTACAGAAGCAAATATCTGCCATTTGGGTATGGGAAGTGGAAAAAAGCAAAGGAGAAGTACATGAGTATGTGGAGAAGCCATTTCCACCCCTTTTGTTTAGTTTTGTTTTAACAAAAGCAGGCTAGAAAATAAATCTTTGGGCCAAAATGACTTCCTTCCTATCTAAACTAGAACTGTCAGACAGGAAGAGTATGTTCAAGCAGCGACTCCTTTAAAGGCATTTCTGGAGGACGAATGGCCATCTTACTTACTCCCAAGTATCTGAAATTGGCCTTGTTAGAATGGGGGAACAATGGAATGTCTAAAAGGAGGGAAAACCCACTTCAAAATAGAAGGTAGCTATCTTCACATTGGGAGGCTCAAGAAGAATAGTTACTTACCTTTTTAACTGTTGTTCTTCTACATGTGTTGCTCATGTCCTTTCTCAATTAGGTGTGTGTGAGCCACATGCACCAGTGCTGTAGGATCACCCTCTGCAGCAGCATAAGTAGGCAGCCATATATTGTGCACTGCTGGCCCCCTGCCTCTCAGTTCCTTCTAGATGAAACTCCAACTGAGAGAAAGGAAGGTGGATTGTGGAATGGACATCACAAAGAACAACAGTTATAAAGGTAAGTAACTATTCTTTCTTCTTCAAGTGCTTGCTCATGTCCATTCACAATTAGATCACTTACCAGCAGCATCCCCAGAGATTGGCTGGAGTTGATAGACATTCTATTTGCAACACTGCTATTTTGAGTCTTTACAAAGAGGACCTATTGAAAAATATCCTGGCTGATATGGAATTGGGAGGAAACTCAGATGTGGCTGTAGCTGGACCTCGTCTTTGTCAAAAGCTGGGTAACGGGGCTCAGAGGTAGGCCCTGATCTCTGACCATCACCTCACTGACATGATCATACTAGGAATACAACATTCCTGGATAGGTGCAGAAGGGAACAAGAAACAAAGGGCAGACAAGTGAGGTTGGAGAGGACCAGGCTCAGATCCCATTGAGGAATTGGAGGGAGGTGCTGAGGCTGTTGTCCTCCATATTTCTTCTGCCGGCTGTATGATGCCTTCATCCATTGGAAGGGCCAGTTTCTGGGATCCAGATTTAGTTTCTTAGCTCTGAGGCCCAGACTGGTTGCCATGCATTTGAGCAAGTCCTGTTGGACCCTAACATTACTGTGTGGGACAGCAGTGGAGTGCCTCGCCATGGCCTATTTGGGCAAGGAGGACGATGTTTGTGGTTGCTGCCATGTGTCCCAGAAGTCTGAGGCAATGCCTGACCGTAGTGGTCGGTCTTTTCTTTAGGTCGGAAATTATGTTGGTCATCGCCTCGAACCTGGACACCGGCAGGAAGGCTCTGGCTCGCCCCGAATCCAGGATGGCACTGATGAACTCTAACCTCTGGACTGGGCACAAATGGGACTTCTGTTCGTTTATGAGAAATCCTAGTCAGCAACAGAGGGATTGGACCTTGCAGACACTGCCCTGCACCTGTCATCATGACCGGCCGCGGATTAGCCAGTCGTCCAAGTATGGAAAAATGTGGATGCCCCTTTTTCAAAGGTGCGCCGCTACCACAGCCATAGTTTTTGTAAAAACCCTCGGTGCTAGGGCAAGCCCAAATGGGAGGGCCGTGAACTGCAGATGCCTGCTCCCTCATACAAAACGTAGAAAGCGTCTGTGGTGTGGCTTGACCGATACGTGGAAGTAGGCATCCTGCAGATTGAGGGCAGCGAACCAGTCCCCAGGACCCAACGAGGGAATGATCTGCTTGAGAGTGACCATTCTGAACTTCAGTTTTACCAAATACTTGTTGAGGCCACGCAGATCGAGAATGGGCCTCAGTCCCCCCCTCGCCTTGGGGATCAGAAAGTATCTGGAGTAGAACCCTCTTCCTCTTTCCCCCTCTGGAACTTCCTCCACCGCTCCCAATGTGAGGAGTTTGTCTACCTCTAGGTCCAACTGCTGTTCGTGAGTGGTGTCCCTGAAGAGGGACTGGGAAGGGGGAGGGTTGTTGGAGGGCCTGGCACTGAATTGTAGGGAATATCCATCCCGCACGGTCTTCAGTACCCAACGGTCTGTCGTAATGGAGGCCCACTGGGGATAGAAAGGGAAGAGTCTGTTCAGAAATGACTGATCCTGTGCCTAGGTAGTTGGCTCGATGCCTTCGAGGTTCCCATCAAAACCGCCGTCCTCGGTTTCTGGAGCAGTGCCGGCTGAAACCCGTTGCCCTGGTCGGTGAAGCGTTTGGCCTGCCTCTCGAGGATCTACCCCGCTCTCTCTCTTTTTGCCTATGTGGTCTACTGGGGAATGAGTGACGTTGCAATGCCACTGGTGGGAATTGCGGGCGATCCGGCCATCTTGAAGAGCCCAGGGAAACCAGACCCAACGATCTGAGGGTCACGGTGGAATCTTTCAGCCCGTGCAATTTTGCATCGGTCTGATCCGAAAAGAGGGACGACCCGTCAAAGGGCAAGACCTGTACAGCTTGCTGGACAAACGGGGGTAGGGCTGATGCCTGCAACCAAGCCACCCAACGCAGGGTAATTGCGGACGCTACTGTTCTGCCAGCTGAGTCCGCCGCATCCCATGACGCCTGCAAGGCTGCTCTTGCTACCGACGATCCTTCCTCCAAGATGGTACTGAAATCCGACCAGTGATCCTGCAGCAAATGCTGAGCGAAGCGTTTGAGGGAGTGCCAAAGGTTGTAGTTGTATCTGCCCAGCAGGGCTTGATGATTGGCCACTCGCAGCTGCATCGTTGCCGAGGAATAGAATGAGGATGAGACTGGTTTCGGCAGAGGCTTGGGATCATCCTCCTTCATAGAGGGAGCCCTCTCTGAGCTCATTGTGGGGGGCCTCTTCCTGGTCAGATTTCACAGCCAAGTCCAGTGCCATGGGAGGAGCCACTGATGACCACAGTACAGAGGTCTCAGAGAGTGAGTGACCTTATGGAACTGTGGCCTGCAGGAAAGCCCACAGGTTTCAAAACTGGCATGCCCTGGACCGCTGTCCCAGAAGTCAGACCCCAATCAAAAGCATCATGGGGAAGGCAGTAGCATTGTTGGCAGCTGCCTTCTTGACAGGGTCATTGGGTCATCATCTGATGCATAGCTCCTTAGAGACCACAGGGATGCTGAAGCCACTTGCCCATCTGGGCCATAATGGGGTGCCAACATGCCAGTACAGCTGAGTGGTGCTGGAAGCCTGGGTCCCACATATCCCATGACTGGCTTTTGTTCTTTGGCTTCCTATATGGACTAGATGAGTAGAGCTGGGATTACAGAGATCCATGCTGAGAACCCGTGGACTGTTGCTAGGAATCCAGGGACGAGTCATGTTTCAGGGGTAGGCACTGTCCCTCTTAAAGAAAGGTGTTGAAGATCCAGAGACCAGCACCAAGTGTTGTATAGGTGGATTATAATCAGAAACCAAGGAGACAGCATATTTGAAGCTCCATAGTGAACCTTTATTGAAGACAAACTAAAACCAGACATATTTTCCTAGCACTAGAACAACTCTCCCATTTATCACTATGGCAACCCCAGTGACCTAAGTTACCTAAGGTAATCCAAAACACTAGACCACAAGCCTGACCTCCTCTGGCTCGGCTGCGGAGACTGGTGCCACTGGTCTGGAGACCATTGGCAGGTTGGAGAGCAGTGCCTATGTGGAGGTCTTATTGCAGGCTTTACCCTGGAAGAGCCCACTGCTGAAGGTGTAGGTGTCTATTCCTAAGGGTGGGGGTCTTCCTTCCTAAGTTGTAGCACTGGAATCATCAAGAGGTTCTTCATGGCCTGGAACACATCCGGTGTCTGAGGGTCATTGCCGGTCCTAGGAGCCACTGGTGGGTCTGGGATGGGGTTTGAAACCCAGATGGGGAATGATCCTTCTAACACTTGCAGCGACAGGCAGCTCAAAGCAGGCTGTGCATGGTTTCCCACAGCTTCTTTATCCTTCTTTGGCAAAAGTGAGCACCCCTTTTAGTGTGCGCCTTTTTTGGTCTTGTCTTTGGCACCAGAGATGGTGATTGGTGCCAGGAAGGTGACAGCTTCCCAGGGAAGCACTTGGCATTTAGTCTGTCAACCTGTTTCCAATGCCAGCCTAAATGGCAACTCTATCAAGAGTCCTAATCCTTCTTGGTATGAGGTTGGAATCTTATAGATTTTGCACCTCTCATGCACCTGGGCCCCTCCTAAACACTTCAGGCATAGACTCCTAGGCTATGTCCACACATACATCATTATTTTGAAATAACCCATTTCGAAATGAGTTATTTCGAAATAAAGTCCTTATTTCAAAATAAGTTAATTCGAATTAAGGGAAAGCCTGCTTTCGAAATAGCCATTGTTTCGAAATGGTTATTTAGAAACAAGGCCGTTCAGACATGTTGTTTCAAAACAATGGTGTTGTTTTGAAACAACGTGTCCCGTACGCCGTTGTTTCAAAACAACTGTTTCGAAACAACAGCTATTTGAATTAGATGCGAGGTTTAGTGATTTCGAAATAACGGTGCATCGTGTGGACATGCTGCTTCTTATTTTGAAACAACCTCTATTGTTTTGAAATAAGAAGCCTGTGTGGACATACCCCTAGATTTTAAGGTCAGAAAGGACCATTACGACCTCCTGCATGACACAGGCTCCAGAACCTCACCCACCCACTCCTGTAATAGGCCCCTAACCTGTGGCTAAATTATTGAAGTCCTCAAAGCAGCTCTGGTACAGGTTCTTTACCAGCATAGACCTCTTACATGAAGTGTAGGGTTTAAACCCTTGGGATGCACGGGGAAATACTCTCTCCTTGGGTTTGTTAAATTAAAACTATTGCTGTATACTAACCCTAACTATGAATAAACGGAACTATATACAGTGAACCAATGAAAGAAATACAAGGCTGGAAGATGACTTGTAGAAGCAAGAGAATGTTCCACCACTATCACAGGTGGTGAGAGGAACTGACGGAGGGGGCCAGCTGTGCCCTATATTCTGGAGCATATTTGTGCTCCTGCAGAGGGCTCTGGAGCCAGCCCCATGGATGCCAATAGGTGAAAAATTTCTGGCACTGGTACATGACACACATACATATCCCAAACTAGGAATGGACATAAGAAAATACTTGAAGAATAAACTCAGGAAGAACCAAGAACATGGGGGGTTACATTGCTCAGTTTCAATATGATGGGTGAGATTCCCAGCTGCTGTAAGTCAATATTTTTCCATTAAGTAAATAAAACTACA
This sequence comes from Podocnemis expansa, assembly GCA_007922195.1. Classification (NCBI taxonomy): domain Eukaryota; kingdom Metazoa; phylum Chordata; order Testudines; family Podocnemididae; genus Podocnemis; species Podocnemis expansa. Next base: position 121,466,771 of record ML681963.1, read on the forward strand.
CCAATTTGTAACAGCTAAGGATCTGACCCTATGTTAACATCTGGCATATAGCTGCTTGTTTAGAATAGAGTTTGATGGGTAATTCTCCAGTTCTTTATGGCTAAAGTAGTAGGAGTCATATAAATATCACACAAGTAACAGACAGTGTTTCCATATCCCTCACAGATATTTCCTGCTGGGCACAATTTGTTTATTTTATAGATAGAACCTTTTGATAGAAGCGTAGTAAACATTTTAAAGGGTAGTCACAAACACATACACACTAACTATCAAAGGATTGCAATGCAAAGATTTTCTTCGAGTGGTAGAAAAGGAGTAGTAGACAGATAGACTTTCTTCGTTTGTCCCTTACAACCGAAAATGAACACTTTGGATCAGATTGTCAGCTAGTGTAAAACAGGTTAGGAAGTCAAGTGTTAAAAAGGTTTTTCTTTGTTGTTTCTTAAAGAAAGTGTGAGAAGAACAAAGACCCAAATTTCGCTCTCACGCAACTCCACCAAAAACAACCAATTTGCATGAGGGATGGATACAGCTTGGAGAATGCACCATGAGTAAAACATAATATTTATTACTACATTTTTTAATCTTGGGTAAAGGGTTTGGTTCAGGGCCAGATTTTGGTGTTTCGTAGGCCCTAGACACCTTCACTCCAAAATGTGCAAAAAGAGGGGTAAACGCCAATTGAATTATGTCGATAAACATGATGCACTTTAAACTACTCTAATGCTAAACCACATGATTTTCCTCATTTTTTTTTTTTTGCTTTTTTAATTTTTTCCCTCCTTTGTAGGACCTAAGAATTTTGTAGGCCCTAGGCACTGTGCCTACAGTGCCTAATGGGAAATCTGGCACTGGTTTGGTTAATGAATGCATTATAGACATGTTTTACAAAACCCATCTAGTAAGTCTGCCTCATTGCTGTTCTGTAAAAAGGGGGGGGGGGAAATTACTGGTTTTTTTTAAAAGTGCAATTTTAACTGTATTATTGCTTACAAAATATTAAAAGTACAAAATATAATTACTATAATGCTATTTTTGATATTATATCAGCAAATTACACTGAGCCCCTATTCTGACATTTGTATGAGGGTAAGAATTAACCTGTTGTGAGTGTCAATCCCAGGGGAAAATGAAGCAGCACAAATGGCTGTGATGCCTCAGCAATTAGCTACCTCACAACTACAGATACTCTTACTAAAAAAAAAAAAAAAGACCCACTTATGGAATGTTTAACCTATAAACACCTAGAACAGTTATCTTCTGGGTTTTTTAAGCAATTAAGCTTCCAGAGTATCATCCCATGTAACAAGAAATTCTTCCTTATTTTGCCACCCATTTCCATTTTTGATCATGAGAAAATCCCTTTCTGCTATTAAAAGACACACCAGGAAATCTGGAATCATTCATAACAACTGCATCTTTTCATTAGTACTAATACCATAATGCCATAGGACAACCATGTAATGAGCTGAAGGATTATATAACTTCACATCGAGCAAACAAAAATTACAAATTTCAATCACTTCTGGAAGCAAGAGATTTTTCTTTCTGAAAGGTCTTAAAGACTAGGAATTACAGGGGAAACAGAAATATGTAGCATCACAACTCTGGACTCTGCAAGAGATCCAAGTGCAGACAGTTGAATGAGGTTTGAGACCAACAAAGGCTGCAATGCTGTATGAAAATGAAGACATAGATTTCAAAGGATTTTGCAGATGGTTCCACACATCACTACATTAAGAGTACACTCAAAAAAGTCCAGAATCACATTTTTGCACCAATGTAATTAATAATGCATGATCATCTGCTTCACATTTCCGAAACTACATGCTCATATACTGCAGCCCAAATTCAGCACAAGCTGATGTTTTGTGCAACAGCTTGAATGCCATTTCAGTCAGTCCAAAACTTTGCCTTGTAAGTGAAAATCATGAACAAAAAAAAAAAAAAATCACAATTTAAAATCAATAAATATTTGTGCACTTTCGATACCCTTTTCATCTTTGAGAACAAGAGAAAGGTTTGACATGCCACCATCTAAGAAGTTTCTTTGCAACCTTTAGTATCAGTGTTTAGTAAATCATCATGAAAGTATCCAAATTCATAGCAAAGGATAAAATTAAAAATCAGCTACTCTAGTTTACCATACATAAAACTGTCCCCTTTCCTGGACTTTAGAAAGAGGTTTTTATGGTATACACTACATTAATTCTAACATCTCAAAATTCAGAAGGGGTGGAATGAATCCCTAATGATTCTCATTTTCTCAACACTGTAAGTTGCAACAATTAGTCAGCTTCAATCATTTTAATGCATCAACAAAGTAGAATAATACCACCTGCTGTTGTAGCTTATAGGATTGTTATCTCATGCTAAGATCATCCAACATACTTACAAAGCACAGGATGTTATTTCTAAGCACAGGGTTGTTCAATCTTCTTGCTTTTGCGATGAAGTTACTTCAACGACTTATTATCCTCATATTGTTTGTAAAAAACTGTTTTTCTAACTATCATTGCTGGACCCTGGCAACTCTTATTTAAGGGACTTATGTTGCCCATATGCTGTCATCTTCTGTTTGAGTCCAGTGATGGCAGATTTTTAAATCATTCCTAAATACAGTATTGTTTGAAATTTATGGTTATAGTACTTAAGAGATTTTCTCCTTGGCTTTGCAGCCCCAAGCTGGATTATCACAGGGCCAAAGGGAATGAAACCCTGGGCACCAGCTGAAAGGGGTGCCTTCGGGTCCAGCTCTTAAAACCCCTGCTATAATCCAGCACCCCCTGCCCTGCTCAGTGCCAGCAGGGCAGGATCACTCATAGCATTCCTGCCCTGCCAATTCCAGGGGCAGGGGAGGAAGGGGAGCCCTGGAGCCAGAGGCCAGGCTCTGTGCTTCCATCCCACCCCGGGCCATCTGGTCTGCCCCCAGAAGCAGAGTGGGCCACCACCTGTTCATTCCACCTGAGGAGTGGGGCAAGCTGGCACAGCCTCCACTTCAACGATGCTTTCCAGGGCCTGTGGGCCAGTGGGGTTTGCACTGGGGGCTATTGCATCATGCGCAAGCTGCCCCCTGCCCTGGGGCAGACTGGTTGGAGTGGGGCTGGGGTGCAGGCAGGGTGCCAGTGACAGGGAGGACAGAGACACGGCCCCCCCATGGTGGGGGTTGGGTCCTCATGCAGGGGCAACCAGGGGTCCCTGGGCCAGTTAACCCGACAGTGTCTGCAACACATTGCCAAGGAAAGGAACTTTAAAATCAACACTTAAAAATGATTTGTTCTGTCTAGTATTTTTAAATTTATTTTTATTATTAATTGCATGTGTTCCAAAGCTGAGCATGTAGATTACCTTGGTATTTTGAGAACATTCACAGTAGATTACCTTGGTATTTTGAGAACATTCACATTGGAACTTAACTTTTCTACTAAAAGTACATGAGTGTAAGAATTTTCTTCTCCTGTTTTTTAGGTGTTTTTATTTAATTAAGCTAGATCTGAAATGCAAGAGAAATGAGAGAGTCAGGCAGCTATTCCTCTCCATTGTATGGACTGAGTTGAGGAATTATCCCATACCCAAACACATTGCTGTATACTGAGAAAGCAAAAGGAACAATAAATTGAAAAAGGGAAAACAGTAGAGAAAAGGTTGGAGAATACCATTATCCCTGTTGCCTGCACCATTCAAGCACTGCTCAGCCCTTAATTTACCCATTGTGTCAACATTACTATTGCAAGGATCCTTTGACCACAATCCTGAGTTTATAAATCTGTAACAAATTTTCCATTGACACCATTACGGTTCTGAAACAGGAGGGCATGATTTTCTTCTACAGGCATTATATTTGTTCTATGGGTATTTGGATAAAAAGGGTCAAATTCATTCTGTAGTCAGTGCAACTCTGACTTCCCTGACCTTAAAAAATATGGGACCAAATCCCCATCTAGTGTTAAATCTGTTGATTCAGTGGACCTATTCTAATATACACCAGCTAAGAACCTGGACCACTGATTAAAAATGGAATTCAGAATGGACTTTTAATGTTAGTGTTCTGTGAAAGTGCACTATACCTGTGAGTCAAGTCATTTTAAGAAGAAGCATGTATGGGCATGTTTAATACCCACTGCAGTAACAGACCCTGTAAAAACTACTTGAAAATCAAAACAATACTAATAAGTATAAACTGCTATGGGAAAACATTCCTGGAATACCAAGACTGTATTTCTTCCTGGCATTGTTTAATTAGCTTAAAAATAATAGTGCTAATAGCATAGTAGAGACATACCAGAATGAAATCTAAATCATAAACAGAAAATAGATTTCTGGTGCATGTTATATGTACCTATTATGACTCCCAAATTCCTAACAATTACTAAGTCATGTGGGACAAATGGTAATCAAGGCATTTAAACTGAAAATGTCTCCTACCTAGCTTCTGATGGCCCTCTCTGTATCTTCTGCATTAGTCAAAGAACAGAATTCTGTTCTGGAGCAGTAAGTGGTTCTGGAATTCAATTCACAATCTGTTCTCCATAAGCAAAAAACATCATTGTTGAAATCAATAAAACTGGGAAAGAAATCAGATTAGGATAATGGTATAAAATCAGAGTCTTCCATAACAAACGGCTGGATTTTGGCTGTCAGAGATTTTCATTGGTCATATTTTTATTGCTTAATATATTTAAACTTACTGCTACTTCTGAGAAAATGCTCCTGACCAGATTATCTCCAATCCTCCTCATACTGCATGATGCTTCTCTTTCTGCTATGGTGCATATTCTCAAATTGCACCTTCCTCTGTGCTATTCTGATGTACTGGTAGGAATCTCTTTTTAGATGAGAAAGGCAACAGAAGAAAACAAAAATCTACATGTGTCATGTGGCTAACAGTTGTCAATTGAATGATACTCCAGCACTGGAAGCTGAAGTAATGCTAACAGCAAAAAATTGGCCAGATACTTAATCCTTAAAAGAACAATCTCATATGAGAAAATTTTAGCAGTTACAAAATAGGAAAGACAACTACAAGAACATTTGGGATTCTGTTCTTTAGCACACTACTTACTAATTCTGTTTACCATAAACAGGGTTTCCTTTGTTTTTCTTTTGGAACTGGATGTAAGCAAAAAGGCAGCAGAGGTGACCCCAATAAAGCAAATACACTACAGAACTGTGCTAAATGTAAACTATTAAAAAAATAAAGGGAAAGAAGAATTTTTCTTCCACATAGTGAAATTTGAAAGCTGTATGAAGTCAATGTTCAGTTATAAACTTTTGAAAGACCAACCATAATCTTTTGTTCAGAACTACAAACATTTCCGAGATACAAACAATCTCTGGTCCTGAGGCATTTGTAAAACTGAAGCTGTACTGTGTTTTAATCTTACTACGTTTCTTCTGTATATTTTTGTCGCTATCTCAGATATGTTTAAACTTGCTGCCTCTATGATATGTTCCCTTTTAGTGAAATGTGAAAATAAAATAGGGTTAACTTTTTTATGAGCCAAGTCACATATGGAACAGTAAATGCCCTGCAGACTTTTTCGTCAGTTGCAATGGACTGGTTTCGCTGTGAGGACACTGAAAGATGATGGTAAGGATAGCACATGTCCTCTCAGTCAGAAATGGAGTTTGTTTTAATAAAGCTCATACTGCTCTTCTGATCAAGATGACTACTTGAAAATGAAGGAATTAAGTACAGCTTCCAATGCTAGCCATTATCACTTGCAGTATTAATGAAGACTTGATATTAATAGTAAGCTAGGAATTTAGTACCAATCTCTAATGCATACAAGCTAAATTATACACAGTGGTCTCCCTTAAAACTTTCCAACAGTCTTAGTTAACTAAATAATATACTCAAATTTGCTGTATTTCTATGAAGTATAGAAACGTAAAAGGAATATTGTGAGATACTGAAGCAACCTTCTCCAATTACCTAAGAAAAATTATAAGGTTTTTAGGGAAAATGCTCACTAATACGAGGCTGTGAAAAAATATTTACGAGAGGAATGACTTCCATTAAAGCTGAATAATCATACATGTAGATATTGCTGGATTAAAGATAAAAATATTATAATGATAGAAATGAAATCTTTTGGCAATATGTTCCCAGCAAATTCATGCTGGGATAATGCTTCCTGTTTACAATATATTTGTTCATTACCTGGATGTAGAGCAGGAAAATGCTCTATGAGCAATTCTAGTGGATAAGGAGGAAGAACCATTAAAAATATATAACCCTTTTCTATATTTGCTACTTATAAAAAGTGGTAGAAATTGAATGAATGACTCAGATAATTGCATCACTAGCTCCAGAAAGCATTCCAGGGAATTGTATAAAGAAAAATGGCATACTGACTATTGTTAGGATTCATATTGCAAAATATGGAACTAGCACAAAAATTTCTGCAGCAGAACAATAGGATATTGCCTTGTTTTATTCTCCAACTGATCAGAACTCATCTAGGTCTGAAATGTCTTTCATCTATGAAAGATGGGACACATCATTCTTCACCCATGCATTAATGATCTGTTAATCCTAAAAGGCTCACTCTTGCTCCTGTACTCCACTGAGGCACACTGTACATGAGAGCTCCCTCCTCCAACCCAAACTTCAGGCTATTAATGTCAATCTAACGTTAAAAATATGCCAGTCTAATCCCCACTGAAGACAATGAGTATAATTAATGATGTTATGTGCTGTGTCGCTAAGTGTGAATACAAGTGTGGGGACAAAGAGCCATGCAACAAACTAGGGTGTGTGTTAGTATTATAATACTTAGTTCCTATATAGTGTTTTTCAAACGTTCTCTACTTGTATCATTCCTATACTGTTGGTAATTTAGTATCATCCCAGTTTTAGAGAGAAATTAAAAGAGAGGTGAAGTGATTTACCAGTGACCACATAGTGAGACAGAGGCCAAGTTATTCAGAATTCCTGAGAAGCTTCAAGATTTAAAAAAAATGGGCCTTTTCTACTGGGACTTTTCAAGTTTCTCATTAGAAAACAAAAAGACCAGAATGCCTGAAGTCCTGCGAGCTATAGCACTCACATACAATGAAGGAGATCCAGGTTCAAAACCCACTATCATTCTTTCACAGCCCAGGCAAGTGCCCTAGGCACCAGGCCATAGCTATATTAGTATAGAGCTTTCTCAGTCTCTTCTGTTTGAGCTGTTCCACTATGTTCCACTAATATTCATGGGCCTAAGGACGTGAATGTGGGTCTCTCACAGCCCACATTAGTGGCCTACCCCTTGGGTCATTGGCAGGTGGAGTAAGAGAAGAGGAAACTCCCTGATCAGAAATACCATCCTGGATATGAGAACACTTTCCTAACAAAAATTAAGTCAAACTGGTTTGTTCTGATGGAAAGCTCTAGTTTTAACAAATCAGCATTTTCTGACAAAAATTGTTTTGCCAAAAAATTTCCAACCAATTCCAGAAATAACTTTGAAATACTCCTGTCGGGATCAGTGCCCTGTTGTAATAGATTCTGTACAACCACAGAAAGAGACAGTGCCTATCCAGAGGCCCTGACCACAAAAGAAGAAAAAAAAAATACAAAAATGGGAAAAGGAAAATAACATTAGCAAACTGATCAGTAATGATACACAGATATTTGGTTATGTCCAGTCCAGTTCTGATCAAATAAATGACACACAGAATTCCCACTTTTGTTATGAGACCCTATACATGGCTGCCACTGCCTCTATTTTTATTATGTTAGTAATTCAAACCCCTTCTGGCAAAAGTTTGATATTAAAACTTTTTTAATTTCATTTATTAATCTTTGTGCAGTTTAAGGGCTAACTTGCCTTTACACATACAAATATGTACACACACAGAAAAAAACCCAACAATGCACACCACTTTATTTCAAGTTGTGCGCCACTGTGCAATCTTGCCTCCCTGACTGATCCTCACATTCTCTCTTTAAAAAAAAAAAGAACTGACATTTTCATCATAAAATATATTAATGTATTAAAATGAATTTGATTAGTTCCCTGAAATGCAAGATTAATGCTTTTTAAACTCTTGAGGTACTGATGTTTTATACATTCTTTCACATGTATCAGATCATTATTTGTCATTCAGGATCATTGTGATACTTCCCTTTTGGACTTCAGTGTGTTGTCAGTGTAAGTTAATGAGATATCTGGAATATAGTCATAGTGTCAGACAGGCACGTATCAGAATTTTTCTCCTATGGGCTTTTACAAAAAATGCAAAACAACATTTATCTACTGATAATTAGCTTGGGTTGTAATATGGCTGAGCTTAGTATTCTATATATTTGTAGAACCTTAGCTTCTAGGAGCCTCAGTCACAGACCAAGACACACATTGTTCTAGGTATTGTGCAAACAGAGTACAAAGAATGATAGATCATCCTCAATGATACAGTAAAATTGCACCTCATAGGCTCAGAATCTAAGGTTAGAAGGGACCAGTATGATCATCTAGTCTGATTCCTTGCACAATGCAGGCCACAGAACATCATCCATTCACTCCTCTAATAAACCCTTTGATCTATGACTGAATTATTAAAGTCCTCAAACCATGTTTTTAAGACTTTAAGGTACAGAGAATCCACAAGTTAGTGAGCTATGCCTCGTCCTAATGAGGCAGGCAAGGAAAAAAAAAACCCAGAGCCTATGCAAACCTGCCCTGGGGAAATATTCTTTCCCTTAGCCCAGGGGTCTCAAACTCAAATTACCATGAGTGCCACATGAGGACTAGCACGTTAGCCCAACAGCCACACCACTGAAACCTTTTCATACAACAATATTGCAAATATTGGTAACAACAGGGTTCTTGTGGGCCGCACTAAATAGCTTTAGGGCTGCATGAGGCCTGCAGGCCACGTGTTTGAGACCCCTGCCTTAGCTAAATGTGTCAATCAGTTAAGCCCTGAGCATCTGGGCAAGACCACTTGCCAGACATCCAGGAAAGATTTCTCTATAATAACTCGAACCTGTTCCATCAAACACCCCATCACAGGCAATTAGTATACTTACCACCAATAGTCAAAGATCAGTCATTTGTTTGCCAAACCAGGCTGTCTCATTCTACCATCCTCCTCTATAAATTTATCAAGTTCAATTCTGAAACTATCTAGGTTTTCTGTCCCTACAGCTCTCCTTGGAAGGCTATTCCAGAATGTCACTCCTCTGATGGCTGGAAACTTGTGTCTAATTTCAAGTCTAACCCTCCTGATGGCAAGTTTATATCCATTTTTTTCTTGTGTCTATACCAGTGCTGAACTTAAATAATTCTACTCCCACCCTGGTATTTATCCTTCTGGTATATTTATAGAGAACAACCATACTTCATCTCAACTTTCTTTTGGTTAGACTAAACAAGCCAAGCAATTTGAGTATCCTCTCATGAGGCAGGCTTTTTATTCCTGGGATTATACTACAGGCCCCTCTCCACACGTGTTCCAGTTTGAATGCATTTTTCTTAAATATGGGGCACCAGAACTGCACACAAGATTCCAGATGAGGTCTCACCAGCACCTAATGATACTACCACCTCCCTGTCTCTATTGGAAATACCTTGTCTAATGTATCCTAGGACCGCATTAGCTTTTTTCATAACCACATCACACTGACAACTTATAGACATACTGGAAGCAACTAATATACCCACATCCTTCTCCTTCACCATTACTGCCAACTGATGCATCCCCAGCTTATAGCAAAAATTCTTGTTATTGGTCCCTAAATGCATGACCTTGCACTTTCCACAATTAAATTTCATCCTATTTCTATTACTTCAGTTTACATGGTCATCCAGATCTTCCTGTATAATATCCTGATCCATCTCTCTAGTGGCAACACCTCCCAACTTTGTGCCATCTGCTAACTTACTTAGCACATTCCCACTTTTTGTGGCAAGGCCACTAATAAAAAGGCTAAATAAAACTGATCCCAAAACCGATTCCTGAAGAACTGCACTAGCAGCTTCCCTCCAACCTGCCAGTTCACCTTTCTTCCAGTATGATCCATTGTAGTTCCCCCTTTAACAACTTCCTCATCCACCTTTCAGTTTTCTACTCTTCTCCTTCTCCAAGGCAATATCATTCCTGAAATGCCCCCAGTCATGAGTGGATTTTGAAGTTGTCTCTGCACTGAGCTAAAGCATAAAAAGGAAGCTTACAGGAAGTGAAAGCTTGGACAGATGACTAAGGAGGCATATAAAGATATTGTTCGAGACTGCAGGGATAAAATCAGAAAGGCCAAATGACAATTGGAGCTGCACCTAGCAAGGGATGTGAAGGATAACAGGAAGGGGTTCTACAAGTATGTCAATAACAAAAACAGGATCAGGGATGGTGTAGGTCCCTTACTGAATGGGGCAGGTATCCTCGTGATGGAGAATGAGGAAAAAGCTGAAGTGCTCAATGCTTTTTTTATTTCAGTTTTCACAGGCAGGACCAGCTCCTGGCCCACTACAGTGAGTATGGTACATTGGAGACAAGAAGAGAGGCCCTTGGTGACAGAAGGTCAGGTTAGGGACTACTTAAAGAAGCTGGATGTGCACAAATCCATGGGGCCGGATGAACTGCATCCAAGGGTGCCAAGGGAGTTGGCCGATGAGATAGCAGTACCACTGGCCATTATCTCTGAAAACTCGTGGTGAACGGGGAGGTGCTGGAGGACTGGATAAAAGCAAATATAGTACCTATCTTCAAGAAAGGGAAAAGGAGGATCCAGGGAATTACAGACCTGTAAGCCACACTTCAATCCCTGGAAAAATCATGCAGCAGGTTCTCAAAGAATCCATCCTGAAACACTTGGAGGAAAATAGGAGTGATCAGGAACAGTCACCATGGATTCACCAAGGGTAAATTGTGCCTGACCAACCTCCTCACCTTCTATGATGAGATGACTGGATTTGTGGATGCAGGAAGATCTGTTGATGTGATATACCTTGACTTTAGCAAGGTTTTTGATACGGTTTCCCACAACATTCTCATCGGCAAATTAAGGAAGTATGGGTTGGATGTATAGACTATAAGGTGGATAGAAAACTGACTAGATCAACAGTTTCAGTGAGTAGGAATCAATGGCTCCATGTCTAGCTGGCAACCAGTAAGGAGTGGTGTGCCCAAGTGGTCGGTCCTGGGGCCAATTTTGTTCAACATTTTCATTAATGATCTGGATGATGGGATAGATTGCACACTCAGTAAGTTTGCAGGTGACACCAAGCTGGGGGGAATAGTAGACATGCTAGAGGGTAGGAACAGGATTCAGGGAGACCTTGACAAATTGGAGCAGTGGGCCAATAGAAATCTCATGAGGTTCAAGAAGGACAAATGGAAAGTCCTGCACTTGGGATGGAAAAACCCCATGCACTACTACAGGCTGGGGAGCAATCAGCTAAGCAGCAGCACTACAGAAAGGACCTGGGGATCATGGTGTATGGGAAGCTGGATACGAGTCAGTACTGTGCTCTTGCTGCCAAAATGGCCAATGGCATACTGGGCTGCATCAGAAGAAGTGTTGCCAGCAGATCAAGGGATACTATTGTTCCCCTCTATTCGGCACTGGTGAGGCTGGATCTGGAATACTGTGTTCAGTTTTGGGCTCCCCACTACAAAAAGGAGAGTCCAGCGGGGGGAAAGAAAAATGATCGAGGGGCTGGAGCACAAGACCTGTGAAGAAAGACTGAAGGAACTATGCTTATTTAGCAGAAGAGAAGACTGAGGGGGGATTTGATAGCAGACTTCAACTACTTGAAGGGATGCTCCAAGGAGGATGGAGCTCAGCTGTTCTCATCAGTAACAGAGGACAGAACAAGGAGCAATGGTTTAAAGTTGCACCTAGGGAGGTTGAGGTTGGATATTAGGAAAAACTTTCTTACTAGGAGAGTGGTGAAGCATTGGAATGGGTTTCCTAGGGAAGTGGTGGAATCTCCATCTTTGGAGATATTTAAGGCTCAGTTAGACAAAATCAAATCAAATCATAGAACTGGAAGGGACCTCGTGAGATCATCAAGTCCAACCCCCTGGGAATTGAACCCAGGACCTTCTGCATATTAAGCAGAGGTGCTAGCCACTACACTATTTGCAGGGCTTAACTCTAGCTGGGATAATTTAGTGAGAGTGGTCCTGCTTTTTTGGCAGGGGGTTGGATTAGATGACCTCATGAGGTCCCTTCCAACCCTATGATTCTAGGGGACATAGCTCCACAGTTATCCCAGGCAGACCCTTCCCCCCCCTTCAGTGGCCCAGGGCCAAAATCAGCTTCTGTAGCTGGTGGTGGCCCTGGGACCTTGGCTGGGGCTAGATCCAGCTCCTGCTGCCAACAGCCCCTAGACCCTAGCCAGGCCAGATCTGGCTTCTGCTGCTGGCCATCGCGTTGGCCCCGGACCCAAGCCGAGGCCAGATCCGGCTCCATCTGCAGGCTGCAGTGGTGGCTCCAAGACTCCAGCTGAAACCTGCACCTTCCCCTTGGCTGGGGCTAGATCTTGCCAATGCCAGCAGCTCCATGGCTGGGGCTGGGGCCAGATCTTTTGGCTGGTGGCAGCTCCAGGACCCCAGCCAAGGCCAGGGCCAGCTCCTGCCCCCTGACTGGGGCTGGATCTTGCCAACACTGGCAGCTCTGCAACCCCAGGTGGGGCCAGATGAGGATCCTGCTGCCGGTGGTGGCAGTAGCTCTGGGACCCCAGCTGGGGCCAGCTCCTGCCCCTTCGTCAGGACCGGATCTTGCCACCATTGGCAGCCTCAGGACCCCAGCCAGGGCAATTTTGCCACCGCCAGAGTCCTTGTGTCCCAATCCAGTTCCTGCTGCCTCCAGCACCTTTGACTCCAGTGGGTAACCTCAGTGGGGACTGGGAGGTGCTTTGATAGACTCCACCCTGCCCGCAATATTTAAAAAAAACCAAATGCCAAATTTAACTGGAGTAAGCTCCAGAGTGAGGGTATCTGAGCACTCAAAACACTACAGTGGCATAGCAGCCACTGCAGCAGTTCAGCAAGAGGCAGCAGCTAGGAACATAATTATTCTTCCATCAAACTTGCACCACCTACAGCTACACCTTTCAGATGTGCAGATTTTTCACAACCTTGAGAGATGCAACTGTACCAATATAAGTTTTCAGTGTAGACTATCCCTAAGAGCCAACCATGACCAAAAAATAAAAATAAAAAGAGTCTCTAAGATATCAATTAAAAAGTGAAGCGGCAGCAGTGGATGTTGTTGCAGGAGCAAGGAGGCAGTGTGGAAAGGGAAGAGTTCCAGAAGCATGAGGCAACAAAAAAGGAAGAGTAGCTTTTGCCCACTCAGAGGCATGAAGTAAGCAAATAAAGGAGAAGTTAGAAGCTCTGGCTAGGCAGAATTTTGAAAAACATGATGGCTATTTTAAATGAGATTCAGAGATGTACACAGTGAGGTGAACCAATTATATTAAATGGGAGGAGAATCTGACCACAACAGATTACACTTGGGAAGTTCAAGGTGGAGGTTCACGAAGACCATAGGAAGTGAAGGATCCATCACCAGAATCTATCCGCCAGCAACATGAAACAATAGTTTAGTCAAGATAGTTAATAAGGGAAAACACTGTATTCATTTTGAACTTCTTGGGAATTTAAGAAGGTCAGTTTAAGCTGGATGTTTTCAAGTAAGCATCAAATTCTAAACAACAGTGTAACAGGTTCTTGAGGTTCTTTGAAATAAGAATCCTGGTTTTGTTTTGTTTTGGTTTTTTTTGGTTGCAGTAAAACAGAAATTTCTCCTACCTATAAAACAAGGTTCTGTATATTCCTCTGAATCAATCAGCAATGAATGAGTTACCTAGGATACAATTCCTAGGAATTCTAGCATTCAGTGCCTTCATGTTGATACAGTCAGTCGAATTTGAGAGTCCTGAGTAAAACACTTTACAGAACTCATCTTGCTGTTAGTATTTCTGGTATGAATCTGAAAGAACACATCTGTTACCTACCATGCTACAATTGGAGCCAGACCTTCAAATATGATCAGAGACTTGGTGTCTGGCTTCTCCACATTATACAAGTTACTTTTGAAAGAGATGTGTGGGGAAGAAGAGGGATGAAGTGAAGGTTCAGTGTCTGCCTTACACACAGAACCAACTTCTTCTGAAGCTATGAAGTTCAGTTCAGAATTGACAAATATTCTGCCTTGCACAGGGGAGAGTTCCTTGATCACAATTTTGGCTGACAATGTCCTTTGTCAGCCTTCATTTTGTTTCCTTCTCTTTTCAGAATGCCCCAGAGTTATGGGAAGTACCTCTGGCAACTAGTGCTAGAAGCTCTTCCTCCCAATGCACCAAGGAAAAGGAACCAAGCTTGATATGTGTAAGCTGAAAAAGTAAATAGTCCTTGGAGCAAATGGAAGTCAGTAAAGAGGATAGGAGCAACCTTGGAAAGCAATTTCTCCCACAGAGCTTCGAAGTGATAGTCAATCATGTGTAAAGCCTAACTCTAGGACCTTACCAGACAAAATTCAAACTTCTAACAAAACAAAAATACAAAGACTTATTATAATCCTAAATCCATCCTTGGACGATAACAAAGTCATGGAATTGGCAGTGAAGAGAGGGGTTTAAGTACCACAGGGGTAAAACAATATGGCTATGTCTACACTGGCAATTTAGGTTGACTTAAGGATGCTTAATTCAAACTAAATTAGCCCCTGTTTACACTAGACTTTCATTAAGTCGAATTAAGAAATTCCTTAATTTGACTTAAGGAAAGCTTAATTTGAATTAATAAAAACTGCCTGTTAGTTTGAACTAAGCCTTAATTTGACTCCTTAGTTCAAATTAAGGAGGGTGTAGACCTGGATTAACCCTTAATTCAACTTTACAAACATCAAATTAAGGGCAGTTAGCTCAAATTAACAAAGTGGACTAAGTTGACAACTTTAAGTCAACTCAGTCCACTTTGTTAATTCAACTTAATGAGGTCAAATTTAGTTCAAATTAAAGTCAAATTTATTAGTTCAAATTAACAAATTTGACCTAATTTTTTCTAGTGTAGACATAGCCTATAAAAATAAAATAAAGTAACACATGTTTTCAAATAATTTACAAGTATGCAGTGAAAAGCAGCAACCCAGTCTGATACCTGGAAATGAGGTCAACTGTGCTTTCCTTAGTTCTTCCCATGGAAAGCAATTTTGCCACAGACCCTGAAGAATTCTTCTTTCCTCCCCTTCCATAATTCACTCAAAGCCATAATTTCTTTCATCAGGCAGTATCTTTAAGCTCTAATGGGTATGATAAAACTGCAATAGATTACAGCACCAAGCTAAATTGAACTGTTTATTTCATGAATAATTTTTTAGAATAAGATCTAACAGTATTAAAGGCCAATTTATGACCAAGTATTTACTTAATTATGTATTATGTGGAGTTCTTGGTGGCTGTGAATAACTGCTAAGTATTGTCATCAACACCCTCCCCGTTCAACCCACCAATTAAGATCACTCTGAAAGTGCTACATCAAAAAGAAGCAGGAATGATGTTTCCTTTAAATTGACTTTTAAATCTGAAGTTTACAAGGCTGTAGTAGAAACTTAACATCTTCATTTACATAATATTCTTCTGAATTACAAGTCATATTTTATGAGAAGAGCTGAGCAAGCTGAAGGGTAGGAGAAAGCCGTAAACCTGTAGCAAAATATTCAAATCCCAGTGCAGTGGCAAGTTCTCATGAAGAGGTTATGAGTCACCAAAAAAAAAAAAATGTAATTGCTATTGAGTTCTGCAAGCCTTCTGTCTCTAGGGCCAAAGACATATACTTTGTCTAAAAATCAACTCCTGCTCTTAACATACTTTTTAAAAAGATCCAGCTAGACATGACTGAAAGCTGCAGCGTCCAGTTCTAGCCCCCAACAGCATCACAGGCAATTAACTTCAATCCATCAAGAATGCTGTGATGACCGTTGGACTCAGAATACTTTGGCTGGAGAAAATTTTTTCTCAATGCATTTTAATGCACAGGACCTATCACATACAGTATCATCCCTTGACAACTGTGTGAAAAGATAGATTGGACCCCAGATACTCAAGATCCTGAAACTGCCTGATGGACATAGCTTATTACGAAACAAAACAAAACAAAAATTTTTAAATAAGAGCTCATATGTTAAAAGTTAATCACACAGATCTATACTAACATCTGAAGAAATGTATGCAAGCACCAACAAAGGTCACGTTCAACATTATGGCAACATTAGACTTCCCCAAACTATTAAATCTAAATCTCTGATTTGAAGCATTTTCTATTCTTCTTCCTCTTCAATGGAAAACAGAAAGATGCTTTTGTCTCAGCTAATATATTGATCACTTCCTTTGTTATTCAGCTACCCAAAGGCCTTTGCAAGAAAGGTGAATAGGAGAGAAAGTATTTTGCACTGATACCTTTCCCTAACTCATTATTTCGTTGCTATGTGAAGATCATTTTTTCCCCTCCATATCTTAGGTAACACATTGTAACTAACAGGTTAAAACTATAACTGCTTTGTCCACACTAGAATGCTTCCATGAGCTAACTAACACATGGTAGCAATTTACCTGTTTTCTGAGTGAGGATTCACATGAAGAGGAGAGAAGATGACATAGGTTACTAAGCAAAAAACCAAAACAAATTCGCTATAGAAAAGTAGGGAATATTCATCCTGTTCAGATTTTTTCAGTGGCTGGAACTGCACACTTCATAAACCTGTAGAAACAATGCCCTGTGCATTGTTGGATTCCTCTGTGTCCAAATGATGAAGGCTCAAAAACTTTCAAAAAGATTTTGAAGGCATTAACACACACTCCCTCTTTCTTTCTCTCCTGCTCCCCCGTTAAGGTTTACTTTCCTTTAGGTTATCATTATTTTAAAAAGATTTCTAAGAAGCATTTATAAGTATTTATAATTGTCTTTTGCTGTTCCCACTAGATAACATGTTCATGAGGCAATCTGAAGTCAATCAGTAGGTTCCCCTTGAAACCTTTAAATCACATACCATAATCTGTTCCAGTCCTTCAACTGACTGCCTGAAGGTGTTGACTTGTACCCTAAAAAGCTGAAGTAACTTCAGTCTGGCCACACATGCTGACAGTTGGGGGGGGGAATCAGCATTTTATTTGGCTACTGAGAGAACAGGGTGATAACAAAACAAACTGAGCACTTGTCTGGAACAAAGCCCCACAGCCTTATATCCTGACTGAAGGCCTGATTTACTAACACTTACTCATATTGAGTAGCACTTACTCACATGAGTATTCCCACTGAAAGCAATTTCAAACTAGCTTTTCCAGGGGGAATTAAAGAGCTCATTTATGTGACTAACCTGCTCCCTGAATAAATTATTAAAATCCCAAGTGATTGATGTTTTATATGTGATTCTAACCAAAAGTGTAAATTTGCTTACCTAGCTCACTACTCAGCTGGTTTGCTGACCTCAGATTTGCATCTGGCTGAGCATTTATTGCAATTCACAGTTATATACCAAGTCCCTGCTGAACACTGTTTTTTGTTCTTTTTAAATCACATACGTTTCAATGTTCCTAATGAACTGTTAATAAGCTGTCAATTAGATACATAGATAGAAGAGAAAACATTGCTAGTTTCTCAAACTCCGGCCATGGTTACACTGAGGATTTCAGCCATCAGTAGCCAGGCACTGGTACAACCACACAGAATGAAATGGGGCAGAGAAGCAAAGTGGCTGGAGGCTCTGGTTGGCTCCCCATACCCTGAACCCTGTTTCAAGCAATTGTAAGGGGTACCAAAGCAAATCAAAGGTTATGGTATCTTTTTCTCTCTTCAGCAGGGGGTTGGTGCTAGTAGTGCAGCTCAACCAATGGAAGCTAGCAATGCCTGAAATCTGTTTTGCAGAGAAGTCTGTGCCAAAAAAACACATCTCAAGATTCTTCACAAAATAAGGACACAATGTTATTAATATGCTATATCCTTCCTAAATATATATTTTATATATATATATATATATATATATATATATATATATATATATATATTAAAAAAAATTTCCCTCTCACCCCTATGGGTGGTATGTGTCTTCCTCAACCTCAGGTCCTCTACCAGAGGCCTGGGAGTTTGAGGGTTCTGCGCAGTATCTTAGCTGTTCCTAGCACTGCACTCTTCTGGACAGAGAGCTCTGATGTTGTTCCTGGGATCTGTTGGAGCCACTCTCCCAGCTTAGGAGTCACAGCCCCGAGTGCTCTTCCCACCACTGGGACCACTTTGACCTACACTTTCCACATCCACTCTAGTTCCTCTTTCAGGCCCTGGTACTTCTCCAGCTTCTCATACTCCTTCTTCCTGATGTTGCTGTCACTTGGCACTGCTACATCTATCACCACTGCTGTCTTCTGGTCCTTGTCTATTACCACAATGTCTGGTTGATTGGCCAGTACCTGCCTGTCCATCTGGATCGGGAAGTCCCACAGAATCTTAGCCCTGTTATTCTCCATGACCTTCTGTGGAATCTCCCATCTGGTCTTGGGAGGGTCTAGCCCATACACTGTGCAGATGTTCCTGTACAGAATGCCAACTACTTGGTTGTGCCGTTCAGTGTATGCTGTTCCTGCCTGCCTCTTACATCCTGCCACTATGTGTTGGACTGTCTCTGAGGCTTCTCTGCACAGTCTGCACCTTGGGTCCTGTCTAGTGTGGTAGACCCCTGCTTCAATGGATCTGGTGCTCAGTGCCTGCTCTTGTGCTGCTATGATCAGTGCCTCAGTGCTGTCTTTTAGTGCAGCCCTTTCCAGCCACTGGTAGGATTTCCCAATGTCAGCCACCTCAGCTATCTGTCGATGGTACATCCAATCCAGGGTCTTGTCTTGCCATGGCACTTCTTCTGCTTGATCTTCCTCCCATGTCTGCTGCTGCCTCAGGCATTCTCTCAGCAGCTCATCTTTGGGTGCCATCTTACTGATGTACTCCCGGATGCTCTGGGTTTCATCCAGGATAGTGGCTTTGACACTCACCAAACCCCACCCGCCTTCTTTCCAGCTGGTGTACAGTCTCTGGGTGTTGGATTTTGGGTGGAAACCTCCATACATTGTGAGGAACTTCCGGGTCTTTACATCGGCAGCCTCCATGTCCATATATATACATATGTCTGTATTTCTAATCTTACCAAGATCTTTAAAGCACACACTCATTACCATAGCCTACGGTCATTTCTTTACCATATTTACTACTTCAAGATTCCATTCTTTGTTCAAGGCTGGTAATTACAAATGTGAGTTAAAAGCTTTGACAAAACTGGCATTGCAAGTTAAGGGCTCTCATACCAGCAGACAGCTTGAGTACCTGGAGTCATTGCAAGGAGGAATGTGAGGCAAGGAGGAATCTTCCATCCCTTAATCATGGTGAATACATGTTACTGTGCCCTTCTGCATTTTGAGAAACAGCTTCTTGATCTGTTTAGCAGCAGATCCAACAGCATGGACACAAATGGGGCACACAAATATAAAGATCAGCCCCAAGAAAACAGCTCACTGAAGGATAGAAAAGCCAACAGGGATGCTATTCCTTTCCACCAGTAGTAAGCCCTGAAAGCTGACATGATTCTCTCTTAATCTAATGAATTTTTCTTGACTCAATTTTCTTTTATATGATTCTGCAAGGAACAGAATTATACCATTAGAGGGAGGTTTACTGATCTACCTGTAATTTGAATGTTGGCTAATTTGACTTAGCCCAGAAAATTAAATACATTCACAGTTCATCCACCATGAGGTAGCTTTACTGGTTACAAAAAATATGAGAGGCACACAACAGTTGGAATACTAACTAACTTAATTTGCCTTTGATTGGACTGTATCATATGCATGTTCAGAGCAACCTGGGGTTCTTCTATGAAAAGTTATCTGGCTAGCCTACAAAATTGGATGTAAATATTGTTTTATAGATAATATGTGACTACTTGTTGTGTGGTTCCTTTTCCTTTCTTCTGAAACATCCAAACATACTGTCCAGGTAAGGGAGACCAGTATGAAGGCAAGCACTTCAAGTTTGAGTTATTTTAATGAATGATTTTTTTTTTAAAATGCACTCATAATCACTGTACCTCTGAGTCTAGGCACATTAAGAAGTCTAGAAATTCAACTATTCAAATCCACATCTAGAAATCCAACTATTCAATACTCTAGAAAGGAAATTAAAAGGCTCTTCATCTCACAATCGAGTATTAAACATACCTCATCCCATCCCACTCTGCCCTCCAGGAAAATACCTGAGCAAACAAATCAGTTTACCCTGGGGCTTGACAGTTAACAAATTCAGATTCCAAAGAGGCAGCCATGTTAATCTAGTTCAGCAAAACAAACAAGGAGTCCTGTGGCACTTTTAAAAACTAACAAATGTATCTATTGCATGAGCCTTCGTGGGAGAAAATCCCACTTCATAAGACACTTGAAGATGGAGAAGACCAAGTTAGATTTTCTCCCACGAAAGCTCATGCGATAAATTTGTTAGTTTTTAAAAGTGCCACAGGACTCCTTGTTTGTTTTGGAAAATTCAGACTGTGTCAGATGACCAGGACAAGGGAGTTCCACAGCTGAGGACCCATGTCTGAGACTGCTCAGAGCCTATTGCTCAGATCTGAAGCTCCTCCAAACAGAGAGTTACGTCAACTAACCTTGAACACCACAGCAGTGCACAGGGAGAGATATTGCCTGTTTAAAATATTATATGGATTTTGGCAAAACATAAAAAGGAGATGCATTTGTAGCAGCAATATAAGATTTCTTTTTAAATGCAATTTAGAGACCAGTGGGCTCATCTGAAGCTAATGATAAAAAAATGCTATTGAAAGATATACTAATGGTTTGGACTGTGAAGACCGGTGATCAGTTAAAAAAAGAGGACAATCTAATGTAAAAATTACAAGCAAATAAGGAATTCAGCAAGAACTATAGTCCCTTTAATTAAGTTTTAATCATTTCTTAAATAGACCATTGAAGCCATAGCACATAACGAGTTTGCAAAACAGCAGGTCATAGAAAGATACAGGGAGAAAGAAGGGTTGTATTTTAATATGGGTTTGCTGATACAAGCACCCACTTCCCATCACGTATTTCCTTAAGCAAACTCACATTAAGCCCTCTTATGGACAATTGGTTACAAAACAATGAACAGAACTATGGGTTTAAATGCTAAGAAAAACAAAACCAGAGAACTGTATCTATTTCAGTGCTGCAATACTGAATTACATACCAAAAATGTTCAACAGATGCACTTTCCAACCTGAGTAGAGTTTGGCAATATAGGAATGAGAGAGGAGAACAAGCTATTGATCACTAAATCCACCTAACTTCTTCCTCCAGGGGTAGAAGATACCCCCAAATAGGGAATGTGTCAAAGAGTCAGATACTCAGTTGATACTTGGTTTTATCTAGAAATCCACAGAGATTTTATTGAAAATTCTGCAGCTGCAATACGTGCTTGTAATTGTCACCCTTCAAGTAACCTGCTTTTCTATATTTTGGGGGGCATTTGCTCTATATACTGGCTTTTGTTGGGTTCAATGGGAAAATTACAGGACAGAAATGGATGATTATATTCAACATTATATTCCCCCTGAAAAGAGAAATTTCACTTTAAAAGGGGTGCCCCAAAGCCTTTTTTTAAAAATCCAAAAACGTCAATGTGTGAGGTAAGCCTGGATCATGCTTTTAATTCCATCACTCCTTCCCATGCCCCCTGAGTCTTCTGATGGATTTAATCATCTTAGTAAGTGTATTGTAAAGGCCTTTTCTTACTGGTTAGATCCACCTGTGAGATGCTGAGCACCCTCATCTCCCACCCATTTACATGGAAGTTGTAGGAACTCTGCACTGATTAGGAAGATCAGGACCAAAACAATAAATCTCCTGTTGCAGCCTCTAATCAAGTCAATTGCTATGCATGAATCAGAGAAGGTATAACTGATTAAAACCTATGCAAATTCCATTTCTAACAATACCTATTGCATGTGACAGGAGAAACAGTATTATCTATACACAGTCCATCATTAAATCCTGATTTTTCCCAAGGTGCAGCTCCCACTGACTTTAATCAAAATTTGTGGATGCCTTGTGCTACTAAAAAATCAGGCTCTTCTGTAGATGCAGCCATCTTTTTCAACAAATCTAGCTTATGTGTCCTTAGCAAAACAATGAATCACTATATTTAGCAGCATCTACCACACCACAGGAACATTAGTGGATACTTTAAACTGGATAGGGAATTAAATCTCAGTTATGCCAGTCTTGCTAGGACACCAAATATTCCTCTCTTTCAAAGATGAAATACACATCATAGAAAGAAGAAAGAGCTTCAAAGGTTGTGTCATACAAGTGTTAATATAATGATCGCATCAGCATCACTGCAGCTTTTTAATTTAAAGCATGTATTCCTTTGAGAATTACCTCTCCCCCCATTTTTTAAAAACACTACCTATTTCATTATACAATTATTTTCAAAGATCTTCAAGTAACTGTCATGGCATGTGAAAAGAAGCATTCCTTACCCCCCACCATCCACCTTCCCTTTAAAAGGGTCCAGAGGGGAAAGTCAGCACATGAATTATTATAGCTTTCAATGTGTCTTTTTGAAAGGAAGAGTTAAGTGTTATTTTATATATTTTTCATGCAAAATGTCAGTTATTTCTTAGTAAACATATACTGTAGGCTTCAGGCATTTCATCATGAAAATTTAATAGAAAATTTGGGAAAAATGGAGTGGGGAGAGAAGAAATTTTATAACCATGTATCTGATTTCTAACAGACTGCAGATGTTCCCAAAATATAAACAAATAAGGTAGTTACAGATATACTAGGGAGAGGAAAAGTCTAGCAATGAGCTAACTGACCATCAAAAGCGCTGAAAAAGAATACTAATCGCTTTAAAAAAAATAAATTCTAGAATCATTCATAGTCATTGTCTCTAGAGTACAACCTTTCTTACCAAAACCAGAAAGGTTGCACTTCATTTACAGTAGGACTGTGAATCTATTTGTGGCTACCTTGTGCCCTCTAGTGGAGCACTGAAGTGTGTATTTACTTGACTGACAGCAGGGTTCACGTATGCTCTTGTCAGCCCCAACAAATTCTTCTTATTACATCATGAATTTTGATAAGCCCATTAGCCAGCCAAGCAGCCAGGAATAGAATGCCTTTCTCACTTGATGACTACACAATGAGGAGTAATATATTTTAATTTAAACACCATAAACCTATTGAGTGCTTAATTAACTTTAACCGTCTTTAGGGGAATGAAGCCAATTTGAGGGGGTCAAAAGGAGTTGTTTCAATATCAAACAGTTTTACATAGTCAATCCATTCATTCAGCCTACAGCTACTGATTAACACACAAAATTAACATGTTAGTAAAAATTCATATTCAGGTCTCTGGGGAAATTAAGATGCACATGCACAGAGCATGATTAGCACAACTATTGTTTTCCCCCAACAATATAATTTAATGGGTTTTTAGAATTACAGAAAGAGAGACTCAGTACTGGTTTGAATTGATTATTTACCACAAAGCTTTGAAATATAAAAAAAAGATAGAAAACATCATGAGCCAAAAAGGCCAGCACCAGACAGACAAGAACAGAAAGAGTCCACATTCAAAGGGTTTGTTTTGGGGGGGGGGAGAGACAGAGAGAAGGACTAAGTCTCACCCTCTCCTGCATAATATACCACAGTCTTACATGTTTTAAGCCTCTCCAAAAAGTAGTTTCCCTATTTTCTTGTTTTCTACTGTCTTCTCTTCCTTCCTCTGCTCTGTATGATAATGCTACATTATTTTTCATTACATTACTTGTATTACTGAGAAAACAAACACCCTGAATCTTTTCAGTTTGCCTGTAAAATGCCATGTGCACCAGCAATGTTTTAAAATACTAATAAGGCAGGGGTTAAAGTATAATTTGGCAGGCCCCAGAACCCTCCTAAGTAGGTGGGCCCTGATCCTGCACAGGTGCCCCCCCCGGCACATCCAGGCCCCCCTCATGCACCTCAGCTACTGCTACCAATATCCATTCCATATCTCCAAAATACACCCCCAGCTCCCAATACCCACCCCCTGCTCAGGTGCCCCCAATACCTGCCCCCAGTGCAAGCCAGGCCACCCCAATACTTACCAGCAGCCATGCGCTGGGCTGGGAGACAATGCAGCCTGCAGGCGCTCAGTGTTTGGGCCCCTAAAAATAGAAAATGGAACCAGAATGCTGCATTCTGGGGCCCACTATTTTTAAATAATAGGTCCCAGAACGCAGCATTCTGGCTCCATCTTCTATTTTTAGGGGGGCCTGGAATGCTGAGCCCCTAAAAACAGTAGGCCATGGAACGGCATTCCCTCATGTTCCAGCCCACTTTAACCCCTGAATAAGAGGTTTAGGAAACAGCAGAGAGGACAAACTAGGTAAATGAATGAGAAGTGAAATTTAAAATGTATTAGTTGAAAGTCAAAAAGTTAAAACTTATTAGTCAATAATAATAAAAGAATACATAGTGCTTACAGCCTGGTCAAAAGCATATTGAAATCAATGAAAGATGCCCATTGATTTCAGTAATCTCTGAATCACACCATAAGAACAGCTATATTGGGTCATGCAAATAGTTAATCTAGCTCAGTATCCTGTATTCTGACAGTGGATGCTCTCAGGTGTTTCAGAGGAAATGAACAGAACAGGTAATCATCAAGTGATCCATCCCATCTGCCATTCCAGGCCTCTGGCAAACAGTGATCCCTGCTTATTCTAGCTAATACCATTGACTGACCTAACCTTCATGAGCTTACCTAACTCATTTTTCAACCCCATTATAGTCTCGTCCTTCACAACATCCTCTGGCAAGAAGTTCCAGAGCCTGACTGTGCATTGGGTGAAGAAATATTTCCTTTGGTTAGTTTTAAACCTGCTGTCTACTAATTTTATTTAAACCTGCTGTCTACTAATTTTATTTGGTGTCCAGTTGTTTTTGTGTTAACAGAAGGGGGAAATAACACTTCCCTATTTACATTCTCCACACCAGTCATGATTTTGTAGACCTCTATCATCTCTCCACCCTTAGTAATCTCTTTTCCAAGAAGTCCCAGCTTATTAATCTCTCCTCATATGGATGCTTTTCCATACCTCTAATCAGTTTAGTTGCCCTTATAGCACATTTCATCCAGATCATACACACTTGGCAAATTGGATAATTATCATTAGCTCTTAGAGAGGCAGAGAGGAAGTTAGCAGCCACTGAGTTACAAACTGGATGCAGCTGGCTGACACCAATAGACAAAAAAGGCCAAAAGCAGGCCAGAGTGGAGAATGTCTGACTTCTTATGTACCCTAATGGCTTTTTATATATACTCATGTTAGAGGCGGGTATCTATCCTTATGGGTTCAGAGACAGAAACCACCTAGGCCAAAAACACTCTAATGTCAGTAACAGAAATAAAACCCATTACCACTCTTCTTTCTGGAAAGATGCATCCAAGAACAACAACTGATAAGCAGGTGGATTAATTAAGTTAACCAAGGCAACCACATGCCAAACAAATGGTGCACAGGTCTTTCTAGGTTTAATACACCTCTCTGTGCTATGGAGACAGGATCATTGGGAATTCTGCAATGATAAATGTAAGCCTTTGTGCATGTGGCTGGCTAGAAACTTGCCTACCAAGAGTGAGACAGTTGATAATTCACACCATGTACAGGTATTAAAAATGTAGCAAATGGGGGGAGGCACCAAAGACACACTCATCTGTGGTGCCATTTGGTCTAGGGCCAGCCCTGACAACTGCAAATGAATTCTTGGAGTTGTTCCGCCATCTCTTATTTTTTATTTTAGAAATCTCTATGGGCCTGATCCTGACCTTGAGGAAAACCAGGAAAACTTAACCTCTTTTCAGATCACACTGGCTCTCCTGCATGCTTTCTGCTATTTAGCTACTTTACTTCTTTCTCTAGCTTTGGCTATTTATTCTGCAAATTCCTGTTAGTGTTTTTTGACACCATCCTACCTTTTAGAGCTTAGATTCTCTTCTGATGTCATCACTTGAGTTAGTTTTACTTTTAAAGGCTATTTTTTGGTTATGTTATGTCTCTCTTTAGGCTGGCTTCCTCATCTTAAATAAACGAGTAAATCTTCCTTGAAATGTAGTGTGACATTACTGCTTCTTGATATGATCCCTCTGCAAGGGTGTCAATTTCAACTGCGGTCACTACTATAAAGTGGCTGAACTGCACTTACGTTCTGTCTCTTGCACATTTTCTGGGCTTAGTCAAGCACCACCAGGCACTTTTTTTTTTGGTTTGTTTATGGTACCAGATATTATTTCCCTAAAGTGTGTCCTGTTGTGATGCTCAACTTGTTTGCTGCTCCAGTTTTCTTTCACTGTCTGTGCTAATATTGCTATTCTGATCTGCAGGCTGATATATTCTGTATTTTAACTCCAGAAATTCTGAATAGAAAACATAAGTCCTGTGGAAGTCTTCATGTAGGTTCCTTCAGATACTAATTATTTTGTATTGTATTTGTAGCCCATTTCAGGATTTTGATGCACAATTTGCATGCATGATTTATCCCTGTCACAGATGACAAATTTGCACACTAGGAGCTGTAAATCTATATTTATTCATACCATATATAAGCAAATAAAAACTGTTTCTTCTAAGCGTATAAAAACTTTTTATTTTAAGAATAACTAAAATGTACTACTATCAAGAAAATGAACTGTGCACCAACATTGGGTGGGCTATTACTAGTGTTACAGTAGATGTCAATTTTATAATGTTAACCCTAATGTTTTCATTCAAAAGGTCGCTTTTCTCACCTTTGCCTTTGTGAACAGAAGCACAGCATCTAAGAGATCCAAAGACCATCCAATGGCATTTTCAAGTGATAAACCAGCAATGTCACAGTCTCTAGTTTTATTAGTGTGAAACTGGTTGCAATGTTCTATGGAAGATATCTGAGCATCACTGTGGATCATTTTAATGAAGGCATTTGCCATTGTGCAGTCATGGTCAATTAAAATTAACAATACTGTTAGGATGTATTAGGGAAGGGAGAAAATGCTTTTTATTAATTGCTGGTTTATTTTCACTTTGCCCCCTCATCTCAAAAAAGCCCACCAAAGTTCTATAGAACATTATGAATGGAGATAGGGGTTTCATGGACAGAGAGATTAACAAAACTAGAACTACTTATTAAGGAAATATAAGGAATAATAGGAGACAATACATACGACCAACTGAATACTTCTGCTACCTCTTCTCATAATCCATGAGCAACAAGACACAAGAAGAAATTAAAATGCAAGAAGATTAATACAGACACAATTTAAAAAAAAAAGACATATAGGATCTCACATTAGGGCTCATGACCATAGGATATTTTGAGACCAATATCTTAGTGATATTTAAACAGGATTTGACACTGTCTTAAATAAGAGAACTTTTGCATTTGCAATATATTAATCAGAATAAAAATTAAAATGATATTTCTTCTTATATTTTATGCCATAAAGAGAATGAACTGGCATCAGGAAAAATTTCATCATAGTACATTATTGTACAATTAGATATATTCCAAGAAATATGCATTGCTTAGAAAAGTTCCAAGAGGTCACTCCCCACACACATTATGCCACAAGATGTTGGACTAGAAGACCCATTCCCTTAGATCATCACAGAGTTCTAATGAACCTAGTTCAAATAGAAATTATCTCAAGAAAGTTCTATGGCTTGTGTTATGCAGGTGATCACACTATACAACCACAGTGGTCCTTTCTGGCTTTATAATTTACAACTTGGATGAATAAGGGCAAAGAATTTAGCTATTTGCTTTCTTATTAGTATAGCTCACTCAATAGCAGTCATTAGTTATCAACACAGTTATAGTTTACTTCAGCAACTTAATTCAAACACAGCAAAAAAAAAAACAAAAAAAAAAAAAAACAAAAAAAAAGAGTAGGTAGCCAGGTATTTCACAGGAAGTACCATATGAAGACAAAAAGCTAAGTTCCTGGTCTGAAAGCAGTTGTATTTTTTTTCCATGGAAAATATGAACAAGCATGTTTCTTCAAAGCATAAATAAATCAGCTTCTGATATAAACTCGGCCACTGTGGAATCTGTAAATTTTGTGTGTGTGTGTGTGTGTGTGTGTGTGTGTGTATGTATGTGTGAATGGACCATTAGCACTCATGTAATGATCTTTATCGTCAATCTATCCTAGTAACACAACTTACATTTCTTTGAACCTTTCAGTCAGAAATACAGCAAAGCACTTGAACTGTACACACCATGGACCCCTTGACTAGCAAAACTATGGAGCCACTCATCAGGTGGAGTATGTCAGCTGTCAAAGACAAGGCACGCATTCAGTTTTAAACACATACCATGTATATAAGAGTTTTGCTGAACTGGGGACTATGGTAGTAGATTGTAGGTGGATATTTGGCTTTGTGTTTACAAAACGACTGGTACTTTATGTGGAAGACTGAATTGGCAATTGGTGTGAGAATATCCTTTTATAAACACTTTTTAAACTGCAAATGCTGGTTTGAACCCCATTTAGAAGGAAAACAGAACAACAAATCTTCTGGCATTATGATCTTTTCAAGCAGAACAAGTGAAGAGTTATGGGAAGTTCATGGCACTTCTGTGATGTTTATCACAAGTACTATAATTGCCCCTTAACAGGTCAGGAAAAAAAGACTTGTCTCAGTCGTGGTGTCTGTTCTCCATAGATCACACTTATTTCACATCCATATTTAGGAAATGTAATTATGTCTAATTCAAATTAGAAGAGAGAATTATAAACACAAAGCTCTTCCTCCTTTCCTGTTAATCTGCTGAATATTTTATTTGCCTAAGCACATCATTTTCTAAAAAGGAAACATTAACTTATGTGGTCCATATGGAATTTACTTCATTGTACTGAATTCTAACATGATTCATTGCAATTTATTACATTAATTAGACAGATTATGTGACAGAGATTTTACAATTAGCTTTCTCTTCAATTGTATAAGCCTTTTTCCAGAAAGGAAGTGTACAATAAACCACTTTTCCCCAGTTGTAAGAGAAAACAGATTTAAATACAGACTTAAATCACTGGGGAATTTGGCTCAGAGGTTCTTGAGAGTCCTAGTGCTAATCTTCATGAGATCACAGTCTACAGTGAAACTGAATACTGGAATCATCCCCAGCCTTTGGGAGTAAATTCTACATTCCTGATTTAAAAAGCCATGTACACTTCTCTAACTAACAGGCAAAATGATATTTAAAGAGAGTCTTTAACAATTCCACAGCTCTCTGTGTGAAAGTCCTTTTTGGAAGTCGGCCAAGAAGCCAGACCAATAAGGATTTTCACAGGAAAACAAATTACTGGAAGTGTGATCAGAAGGATAGATTACTGTAGTCAAAATCCTTTCCTTCAAGTGTTCTCTTTTTACTTAAAGCCCCACTGCCCCTGAGGTATTGTTTCATCCTTCAGATTAAATAAAGACTTGTTCTCTCCTTAATAAAGTGATCAAAGCACTGAACTTCTTCTCCATGTTCTGCACTAGTGGGGGGTCACCTCTCACAGCCACATACAGGGAATGTTGTGTCACTGTAGTCTCAGAAGTCAAGGCAGGAAAGATCATTCCAGTAGCAGCACCCTGGACTCCTAATTATTTCTGCATTCAGTTCTGGAATAGTCCCTTGGTCTTTTGTTCCACATTTTGATGTCTTGCTTGTATGAGAATTCTGTACTCACATAGTATTTATCTGCATGAACCTTTGCTGCCAGGATGAGCTATCATCACAGGTATGCATCTGCCTCCATGTTCAGAAATTTAAACTAAATACATTCCAGCAAGAAGCCTCCCTTAGTTCCCTAAAATCTCACTTTGAGCTGAGAGCAAAGTCCAGGTTTGTTGGCTTTCAAAAGATCACCCATTCTTCAGCCCAACACTACAGTATACAACACTGAACAACATTTTATGATGAGCAGGATACAAGGCAGCATGCAGACATATTAATTAAAATGTTGAGCTACAGATCCAAATGTGTAGGAAGTCAGGTATTGTACAGTACAACCCTGAAATTGTATTTTCCCATCAGAAAAAAAAAAAAAAAGCTATAAGCAGAATTTCACTACAACAGAATAACTTACTTGGCAAAAAAATATTGCCAGACAGCCCAACTGACAGGGCCAGAACCTTATTTTCAGTCTCCATAATTTCTAGGGAGCAACCATTTGTGTGTGGAGGAATGGGAAGAATTTTACTCATAGAGAGAAGCAGCAGAAATAATACTGGCTTTCTAGCTAATAAGGAAATTTCTGTTCTGAATATATTTCTCCATGCGTCACATCTCTCACCTAAGATTATAAAGCTTATGGATACAGCTCATTTGTAAATTTCTTAGCATCAGTTAGAGCAAATATCAAATGTCTTGTTTAAATTCATCCCTAAATACAGTACAGTATTATTTTAATTTTCTTAGATTCTTTTTCCCCCTGGTGAGAATACTGTCCTGAGATCAGAGCATTGTGGAAAATCCTGCTGTGCTCAGATCTATCCTCTGAGACTCAACTGGCAACCAAATAGAATTTTCAGATAATCCTGATTTTTTTCACCCAACTATAATGATTAAAAATAGGGCTTAATTTTCAAAACAAACAAAAGACTGACTTGCTATGACTTGTCATCATGTCCCCAAGTCAGATCTATTTCTATTTGTAGGCTTTTTACTTGCAGGCTTACATGATAATTACACACAAAGCATTTTGGAGTAACACCACATAGGTTGGCTGAAATTGTGCCAGCATGTCAAAGGGGGTCAAGGTTTTGGATTTGTTTGCTTTTTAAAAGGACAATGAATAGGAAGGCTGTTCAATGTAAATATTTACCTCCTGTAGGTCATATGCAGAAAAATCTCTCATTGGCTCCAGTGGCAGTTTGTCAACATTAGGCCCACCAAATCTAGCCCTGAATTATTATAGATTATGAACATACAATGTAACTAAATCCCAAACATATATTATCAGCATCTTGGCCACATCAGCATCTCACACTACAGAAACAAAATCCAGGCCTAATTCCTATTCCCACATACATTTATATTTCCTAGTGTTGCAAACACACTTGGGTTTGCCCAGAATTTTACAGTAGGTCATTTACATACTTTACCATATTATAAAATACAGAAATAATCAATTTAAAATAATTGCACTTTTAAAACCTTTATAAAAAACTTAAATATTATATTAACATATTTATGTAGTACTTTTTATTTCAATGAGTATCAGAATAGTTAAAATTTGTGAATAGATATGCCCAGTCATATGAATAGGCTCTGAAAAGGTAGTGAAGAAGAGTCTCAAATCCAAGAGAAACTAAAAGGCTGGGAAGAGATTCATTTAGTCAAAGTGCAGTGTTTTCCCATTGAAATTTGACCAGGACATCATCAAAACAGCTATTCTACTCTTCAGAAAAGCACCATATTGCAAGAGACAAGTGATAAGGAACTCTGACTTACATTCCATTGACCTGAGCATCTTGTGACATCTAGCATCTCCTCAGAAGGCTCCCATCCAAATGCTGGCCATAACAACCATGGTTAGCTAATGAGATTAAAAGGTCACAGCTAAAAGGGGTTTGCAGGCTAATATCGTTTAGCTCTTGATGTAAGTCAGTTTTAAGTCTATCAGCTTTGACAGTGTGCCTTTAAGTAACAGATCTTGTTCTAACTCAGTTTCTACAATGGACATGTCTACACTAGAAATGTAACTCAACCTATACTAAGTCCACTGTAGCTCCTTGCCCAGAATGGAGTCCAGTCACTGAGCTCTCCGTGGGAGCAGGAGACAACTGGGCTCTTGTTGCTGGCTTTCTTGTCAACAGCCAATGTAAGGGACACAGTGTCTACAAAGACAATGCATAGCTCTTACGCCTCTTGTGGAGGTGTAGTTATTATGTCCATGTTGTAGGATACTCATATCAGTGGGAGTGTAGACATTGACATAACTGTGTAACGGAGACCAGCCAGCCCAATGTTTGCAGAATTGAATAGAACTGATGTGACAGTCTGAAGATAAGGTTTTCACAACCTTTTAAATAAAACATTACTTCGTAAGGTATCACCATCCACAGGTACAGACTATTACAGTACAATCTGTTTTGGCTACTGACTAAATCTTCACATGGCTTTACATGAGAAATCAATGCACCATAGTACTGGCCTGGGGGAACCTCAAGCAAACAAAAGAGAGTCTCTATGACCTATTCAATTTGGCCACTGTGCTGAGACTGTAACCAGTGTGGCCAATTAATCTAGTTGCAGGCTGGACACTCGTGCTATGGAAAATGGACTAGAAACAAATAGTCATCCAGTGATGGTCATTTTAACTCAATATTGTTGAGTTTTCCAGCTAAACAGAAACCTAAGTCTATCCTTAGCCTGGCTGGGACAATACTGGCAGAGGAAGATAGGGAGAAGAACAGAAATATAGTAGAACCTCATAGTTACAAATACCTCAGGAATGAAGGTCATTTCTAACTCTGAACAAACTGTTACAGTTGTTCTTTCCAAAGCTTACAACTGCACAGTAACTTAATACAGCTTTGAAACAATTATGCAAAAGAAAAATGCTGCTTTACTTCGTTTTTTTAGTACTTTACGTTCAACATAGTGCTGTACTGTATTTGCTTTATTTTATTTTCTTTGCACTTTCCTGATTGTGTACTTCTGCCTCCAAATAAGGTGCATGGCTGACTGATCAGTTCTGGGGTTCAACTGTAATGACAGATCAGGATTTCTCATCACTAACTCTAGAATAGCAATTTGGACAACTGGTTTTCTCAGCTCATTCACACTGCAACCACACATGCTACTGACTAGTGCTTGCTTCTGACAATAGCATGTTAACTGGAGGTGAGGAGAGAATCAACACCCACCCACACACACACACACCCTTCAAATCATGCACCTCCTTGGAGACAAGGATCCCTAGGACTTAAGGTAAAAAGTCTACCATGCTATTTGCATGGGGGTGAGAGGTTCCATGAATTCTTCTCACATCACAACTTCTTTTCACCATGGTTATGATTTATATCATACAGGGCACTACAGGAGTGCAAAAAGTCAAGAGAAATTAAATTTCTCTGGATTGGGGACCCTAGAAAGTAACCATTAGTCATATAATGAATTTCTGTGAGGTGGAGGTGTGTGTTTTGCTTGTTTTAATATAATGTTATGAAAAATTCTTCCTCAGAGAATTTGTATGCCAAGTTTCAGGAGCCCCAAAGATTTATAATGGATTTTTAACTGAGTGCTGCTATGATTTTTAACTGAGGTGAAAATGAAGAACAAATATTCTTTCTACAGAGCGTTACACACTTGAACACACTACTGACAGTTCTCAAAAGTTATGCTCTGAACTCATTGTCTAGCTATGCATATTTAAACCAATTAAATCATCATTAATTCAGTAAATACCATAATAGACATTTTAAGAATGACAAAAGAATCTCTTCTAGAGATGTGCCAGCAGTATTGATGTTCTTTTCATGAATTTGTTTCAATGTTTTGAGAAAATACATAGTAACAAAATGCACAAGTGAACAAAGTTATCCTACTTCATTCTTTGACACTACAACTTAGGAATTTCCTGACATGCCAAGCTAATTAAAAATGCATTAGTGCTGACATAGGACCTCCCATTTCACCTGGCACCAAGGGGTTAATCACACACACTTAATATCCTATCTCAAACAGCATTAATTGTAGCAAGGAGCAAGCTTTTATGGTAACCTTAGTAAGATATTGCTGCTTCTTCAGAACACAACGGTAAAAAAGCCCTGCAAATGGAGATGAATGGAGCACAAGCCACTGAGGTAATTAAAAATGTATTTTCCATCTCCTAGTAATTGAATTGTGTACAAGCGGCAAGTTAATGAGGTCATCTACCCTCGAGCACTGACAGGAAAGCAGGAATAATTATCTTTCAATTTTTTCTTATGTAGCAATTAATTTTAACCATTCGCCTACACCCCACACCCACTTCCCTCATTCCAGTCAGTCAAAGTCATAGCTAAACTGAATTGACAAGCAATTGATATGGTAGCAGCACAAAGCTGCCGAGGCGGGTAAGGTAATCAAGGGGTTGCAGCTGTTGAGGGCTAAGCGCTTCCAGGTGAATGTCACCTGAGATTTTGCATTCTGCCACTCGGAGGACTAGGGACACACAGTGGTGGCTGACAGCACATCTGGTGCCAGGTGGGCAAGGATGGGACATTGCTGATTCAAGAAGGGAACAGAAGGATGGACTAGGATTGATGAATGGACAAGACTTGAAAATCTTTTTTTTTTCTTTTTTTTTTTTTTAAGGCTCACCTACTCATATACACAGTAGCCTCTTGGAAAATCTCTTGCCTTTGGCTTTGAATGAAAATTCAAGAATTACCCACTAAACTCACTCTGCATCCCTTGGAATTATCTGATGTGGCTCTGCAACACACAATCACTCTTAAAAAAAAGTGGGGGGCAGGGGCAGGCTCAGAATTGGAACAGGAGTCTGGGAAGTGAAATTTGGTGGGTTTGACCTATGAAGTGTGACCTCTGCTAAAAAGTCCGCATGCTTGCACACAAACTTGAAACTGGCTTAGCAAACTGAGCAGTTATTTTCTCCTCCCATGCTACCTCCATTGGCTACAATGATAATTTCTGCTCACAACAAAGATGGAGACTCTTTCTTCCTGATGGTTTTAAAACTAGCAGGTGAACAAAATTATCTAAATCAAACATTTCACTGAAATTAATGGGATTATATGTAGGAAACTAAATTTTAGACCAAACAGGATACAACTTAAATGTATCCTTGTTAATGAAATTATTTTGCTACCAACACACAACAGTGGAAACATTTTCAGCATATTGCAAGAGGTGGTGTACAACCTTTATTCTTTAGGTGAGTTCTTCCAGTAATTCTCTGCAAACCAGAAAGACAACTTACCACTACTTTACAGTTTCTACATTTGGCACTCACAGCTTGCATTATTTCAGATTCCTCCTCTAACTTTCATTTCTTTTGTTTTGATTTATTGTTACGTGATTTAATCTTTAACGGCTTTTCACCTCATGGGGTACCAAGCATTTATGTGTTGATCACTTTGTTCTGTCACTTCTGGCTATCATTTCTGAGAAAGTGAAATTCCTTTTCACATTCAGACAACAAGTTACTTTCCGATCTGTCATAAATGTGGAATAATTTTATCAAAATTAGTGAAGCTATTTTGTGTTTATGTTGGTATAGTGGTGGTGGGGAGGCTTTCTGTGTTGGACACCAGAGCGCAGCTCAGGCGTTGGTTTTTCTTATGTTCTCACAAGGCCCAGCCCACATTTTATTGAAATAGATTTCAATGTAATTGCCTCAATCCCTTAGTAATTCACCACAAAGTCTTACTTACAAGTGCAAAGCTGTGCTTTTTAAACTGACAGTTGGTGAACAACATGATGGAAGACCTGAGAAAAACTGTTTGTTTGACCCCAAAAGTGCAACGTGATTAGGAATGCAACTTTGCATTTAGTTTGACTCAAATTCAAATTTAATGTACAATTATTGAGAAAGGTCAAGGTGGCTTCAGTCTAATGCCCTACATTCAAATGTTATTTCTCCTTTGCTGCTGTTAGAAGATAGTGGCAGTAGTAAATTCTTATCTCAGCTAAGGTACAGTATAATAAGCTTGGAAATGCTCGTTTTTCCCCTAGAACAGAGAGAATTCTTTTTCAAGTGGGATACTTTATTTTTCCTTCACCACTCTCTGGTGGGTTTTGTGGATTATGGAAAAAGTAGAATATGCCACCCAAAAAAATCACAGCCTGTCTATTTATCTTACAATCAGGTACGGCCCTGAGACAGTTACTAGTAGAATGTCAGTGGAAACAAGCATCAATGGAAAGATCTCTTACACAGTTTTTACAAAGATAAGCACATCCTCAAAACTACTCTTCATCACTCATAATTAACAGCACTCTAAAATACTACACACACATGGACATGGAAAGACGTGTATTGTATTACAAAGACAAAAACCATTCTTAGTAATTAGTTAACTGTTGTCAGTCAATTCTAACCATACCTTAGCCAGTTCTCTCTCTCTGTAATGGCAGATTAAACTTGGCAGACTTGACAGGGCGTGATATACTCTATGTAGTTTCCACTCTTCCTGCAACAGATTCTTGCTATGCTGGGGCATGTTCTCCCCTCCAGGTACTTCAAAAACCCTGTATTAAAAAAAAAAAAAAAAAAAAAAGAGAGAGAGAGAGACCAGTTCCTATATCCTGTAGTCTCTCTGCTAATCTCCTTAGAAGCTAAAAGTACAGGAATGTATTCACAAACTGCATAATTTACATTAGCATTTGCTGTGTCTGCAGTAAAACTAACGTAGAAGTGCAAAATATGAAGCTCAGAGAACAAGCAAAGACAGACTCTGAAGAAAGATCTCCTTATTTTAGTTTCTCCTCTTCTTGTCCTACTTCAGATTTAAAAAATGCTTTCTTACATTGTGCATATGAAATGTCCATTTCTGCTTTTCTAAAAGTCATTGTTCACAAAATGATACCAGCAGCAGTGAATGAGACAGTTATCACCTAGAGTACTGGATTCAATTCAGAGAGGTCAAGAGAAACAGTTTTTGTAGAACGTATAATCCCAACTGCTGGATCCATTTCAGTCTCACTTTCCTACCTTCTGATATTCTTTTTTGGTACATCTCTTCTAATCGAGGCTCTGTCACAGGATTGCAAAGACAAGACAAGTTACATCTTCGAATGCAAGCCACCCAGGGATTTTTTGGTTTGCATAGGCACAGTCTGCTGGACCAGGAGAGGAATGACCCAAGAAAATGCTTGCCAGCAAAGCTGAGGGTATATATCTTGTCATAAGTTCAAACATACAGATTTAGATGTCACATCCCAAATAACAGAGATGGGCCCAAACTGCAAAAGTTTGGGGCAATATTCAGATTATAAAACCACCAAAATTTGTGATTTTAAGATTAATAGGATTGATTTAATCCATCAGAAACTGTGATTGCCATAATTTTATTCTGGACTCGCATTTGAGCAACAAACGCTCCTAAATTTAAAAACCTCCCTGGAGTTGGGAGCCAGAGTCGTATTGTTGATGCATTTGTACTTAACAGAATTTAGACAAAAGAACTGGAAGCCTAGCTCATGTACTATCAACAAGACATTAATCACAGTCCAACTCTATAATAAGAATATTAATTTTTAAAGATATTGGAAGTTAAGGGTGAAATCCTAGCTCCACTGAAGTCAACTATAAATCTCTCCTTGATTGTAATGGGACTTCTAGAGCAGCAGCTTTCTCTACACTAGCAGAAAGGATAAGATAGTTTATTTTCTCTATTACTTTTTCCATAAAAGGTCCACCTCCTGGCCCTAACACACCACTCTTGTAATGCCTGTGGCATACAGTGAGAATGGTTGCCCCCAAAACAGATTAGTTAAAAATAATCATTAGATTCTCTCAAGTTCTTCTCTAACCTGTATCTTTAGTTTATTGCATTCAGTTACCAAAATAAATAAATAAATAAATAAATCTGAGCTCTCATCCTATTTTTGGAGCCATTTAGATTTTTGCATGTGCTTCACAGAGAATTTACCCTACTACACTCCAAATGTCTGTGATACTCCATATCTCAGATTAGTACTGAGGAACCCCCATATTCATCACTGTGATATGATGATATGTTTTGCACAAAATATACCTTGTGAGGTATTATTTGAAAGTATTAATCTGTTGAACATTAATATTCTGTTGGATTCCATTGACTGCTATTATATGTGAATTTATGAAGTATTGCTATATGTGTGACTGAAATATATTGTGAGGTTGGGAACATCCACAACCAGACTTTCGGTTACAACAATAGAGTAGCCATCAGTAGGCAGACAGTCATTAATGGATCATCAATACACAATCCCCTATCTCAGAGGCTCTTTAAAGAAGGCACATATGCAATAGAAACTGCTTGATTAACGGGAACTACCTGATTCCCATATCACAGCAAGAATTTTTCTAGCAGTTGAGAGAAGGGATAAGAAGAGAAACAATAACATCATGACATGGCCTCTCCTCTGCCACTTCCCACTCCCCACATCACAACACCTAGAAGCATGCTTGGAGAAAGTCGACTTTTAACTGTGAAAGAGTGGTCTCAGGCTGGAAGGTAGTCCCAGGCTGTGTATTGAGGAACTGTAACCTGCTTGCACCAATTATCAGGGTGGGACACTTATTTGACCTAAAACTTGCTTAGTTTGTTAAATTAGAAATAGACTGAGAATTTATTTTTGCATCTTAGGTAACCATCTCTGATCTCTATGCCCGCTACTTATGATCACTTAAAATCTAACTTTCTATAGTTAATATCTGTTTCATTCTTTCCCTAAAAGGTGTGTTTTGGTTGAAGTGCTTGGGGAACCACAACTCAGTTTACAAATACTAGTGCCTGTACACTGTGGCAAACTGTTTAATGAACTTGCACGGCCCCAGAGAGGCTTGAGCAATGTAAGACAGTGTAAGTTTTGGGGTGAAGGGCAGAAGCTGGAGGGAATTGGCTGGACTTTATGGTTCATGAGTAGCTGGGAAATCAAGCATGTAATTCAGTTGGGTGTGTCCCTGCCTGTGCAAGTATGCTGCCTATCAAAGTTTTGTGGCTTCACATCAGCACCAGTGTCAGAAGCAGGTTGGTACGGTGAGAGGCTCCAGAGGTCCCACAGCCCAGGTAGCACTCCAGGGACCTCATAGCTATGTCTTTCTTTAAACTTCTGGAATCTAGTTGCCTGTGTAAATAGGTTCCTTTATGTTATGTTATTTAGTAGATGAGAATTTGCCATCTTTTTCTGAAACTATTGGTTGGCATTGTTCACTCTGAGGGGGCTCCTGCAGAACATTTTTAAAAATCTAAAAGGCACTAAGTGATCAAGACTCTTCCAGGAAAAAATGAGGTTATAATTGTGTTCAGTGGGAATAGAATGCTGCTGGACAGGAGGAACTAGACTGTGTACTAAACACAACTATTTCTCTCATGTTTTGAAATGGACATTCTTTAGAGTGGTGACAGTCTTTTCTTACTATTGGTATGTCTTCACAACAGCTGGTACAGCAGCACAGCTACCACACTGCAGGTCTGCCACTGCAGTGCCATAGTAAAGATGTTTTCTACGATGATTTTCTATCAGTGTGATTAATCTATCTCTCCAGTGGTAAGGGAAGGAGAGGTTGACTTACCTACTAATCTTTCCTAAATGGGAGGTGAAATGCTGATACTGCTGTCAAACGCATTTTCGATGAATCATGCACAAGGTGTGACTACTGAAAGTGCAGCAGGTACTCCATGATGTCCTGGATGGAAGTCACATTGGATGAATTCTGTGGGCCAGTGAGCACACCAAAAGCCACTTCCATTTTCCTGAATAGACCATCCTGGTAAAGACTTTCTGCTGTTGAGTAGGACCTGTTGAACAGCTGCAAAACACTACTCTTTGTCCTCATTTAGTCACGAAGTAGCCGTGTTGTAAGATGCAGGATGAAATGCACAACCATGATTCTGTAAAAGTAGATCTGAATGGAAAGGAAGGAGTATGGGAGGTTGACCTGATAGCGTGAGATATTTGGAAAACCAGTACTGCCTGAACCACACAAGGTCAATGAAAATGAACTTGGCCTGATTGGCTTACAGCTTGAGGATGACCTGTGGGGTGACTGGTATCAGGGAAAAAGCGTGTAGGGGAGTTGACTGCCAGCAGAGATAGAAACCATCACACATAGTGCCTGGAGTGATGCTCCTTAGAGGGCAGAACACATGATATTTCCTGTTGTCACTAGTAACAAAGAGGTCGATTGTCAAAATGCCCCAAGATATGAAGATGACCCGGAGAACAATTGTCTTCAGAGATTAACCATGACTTGGAATAATTCCTACTGAGAAGGTCTATGAGGAATATCTCCTGTGCCAAGTTATACAAAGAATGAATATATAGAATGAAATAATAAAACCCAAGTTGCAACATTAACTAAGCAGTTGCAAATCCAGATTCTTCAGACAACATGCAATTATGATGTAAACCTAATATGCATATGAGAAACTGAGTTTAGACACACTGTCTGTCAGCTTCAAAAATAAAACAAGTTACTTCCTGAGCAAAAGGAAGCTGATGACCCTTAGAGCTTATTTAGGTCAACCACTAGAGGGCAAAATTACATACACACACACACGCTCTTTTCCTCTGCCACCAAATAGCTCCATTTTCAGGAGAACTCATAAAGCAGACGGAACTCTCTTCATGCTGTGCAAATCAAAAGCTTCTACCACATGAGTTAGGGAAAAATATCTCTGCTTTAGTACTGAAGTATACAAGGACTCTCTCTAAACTGCCACCAGAGGGCAAATTGTTTATAATACACAGCTACAACCATTTCAATTCAAAATAAAGTGTTAAGAATTTTGTTTAAATAAAATTTATTCTCTTCAATTATAGTCTAGGCATAAAATGTAAGGTGATTTAGCTACGTGGAAGTTTAAAGGAGCACTAAGCCATTTAGTGCTACAGGAAGACAAAAGCAGATAAGTCAAAATTGGAAATCAGGGCATGATAATTTTTTAAAATGAAGCTGGTGCACCCCATGACGTCATAGGGATTAGTGTTCTTCACAATAGCAGGTATTCTATTTCTGCTGAACAACTGCAATATCTCTTTTTCTTTTGTTTATCTCTGCTGTATGCTCACTATACTTTTCTTTATACTATCACATACAGCTACTTTCAAAGGGGAAGCCATGTTAGTCTAGTAAAGAAAAAAAGCAAGGAGTCTTGTGGTACTTAAAGGCTAACAGATTGATTTATTTAGATAAATAGTTATTTAAATAAATCTGTTAGTCTTTAAGTGCCACAAGACTCCTTGTTATTTTTTGACATACAGCTACTGCGTTTCATGCTACTGACACCTGCAAAACAAGTCACTAAAGTGATTTGCCCAGCTGGTTATCCAATCCTTTGTTATTATTTGTACTGTGTGTCTCACTGTGCTGTAAAATTGCATAATATATGATGGTCCCTACCCAGAAGAACATACAGTCTAACTTTTATTTTAAATTTAAACTTTACATTAAACTTGGCTTTACACTATCTTTTGCCAAAACATTCTAGCTTATAGTCTTGCTATTGATCTACCAGCTAAAGTGGATTAAAAAAAAATTAATTATTAAATAACTGGGATATTTCTCAAAATCATGCTTCTTGGCCTATGGTGTTATAAGATTCATTTTCTAATGGAATTTTGTCTAGGATATAATATCCTTCATTTTAACATATGTTATGGGGAAATTTGCAGGTGCAATAATGCAAACATTTATTCATGAAACTAGTCCAAAATCAAGGGGACTAATTGCAGGAGTAAAGTTGCTTGTATAAGTTTCTACAAAGTGAGATCTTCTTCATTTCAGAATAGGTTGTTACAGTAATGTGTGTGTTCAGGAAACATTTTTAAACAATACAATTACTTTTGTTTATCTAAAAAGCTCATCCATCTGTTTTTAGTTAGTCATCCATTTAATTATTATACAGCCTTGGCTTGATGTGGCTTTACTGCACTGTGCGAAACCTACTCAGGGGCACTGCACGCATTGTTCCAGGTGCTTTTTCCCTTCACATAGGCATCAGCATTAAATGAATTAAAATCTTTTCAAAAATTTAACATTCAAAAATGGAAGGAAAACAAATGTATTTTATTGAAATGCATCAGATCTCAGGAAGAGTTGACCACCTTCACTATTACGGCATGAACATCTAAAAGATGCCATATGGGAATTCTAGGCTCACAGAGTCAGTCTGTAGAGACTCATTTCCGAGCAGTAGCCATGTTAGTCTAGTTCAGCAAAACAAACAAGGAGTCCTTTGGTACTTCTAAAGCGTATCAAATTTCATGCAATAAATAAATGTGTTAGTCTTTAAAAGTGCCACAGGACACCTTGTTTGTTCTAGAGACTCATACACCCTTACTGGGGCTACAAGTCAGTCTTTAGAGCATCCTTTTTAGGTCAATATACATACAAAGTGGCATTGTGAATGACTGTCTCTCTCCAAGCAAGGGGAAAGACAGAGTGATGGTGATGATATGAAAAACATGAAGCTCAGGTTGAGGTCCCAGAACAAGGGCACAGAATAAGAATCAAAGACTCAGAACTCTAAGAATTGGGTGTAGTATCTCTTGTGATGTAGAGATATGGTGTTAATTATTATGAATTCATTCATAAATTCTTTGGGCTCACTCACAACTGTATAGAGTTTATTGGTTAATGGTTTAATTCACTTGAGTCACTTTCACTGAGGTGCAACTTATTTCCTGTCAATCTTTATATATATTGTAACTATGTTTCCCATTGGCAATGTGTCTCCTAATTAATTACTTCTCATTTGTAGTAACACCCCAATATTTGTATTTTACTCCTGCCAATCTTTATTTGTATCCATTTGCAACTTTGTTACATCAGTCATATCACTCTTCATTTAGCCTTAGTAGTGTATAATAGGTAATTTTGTGCCAGACCGGCTGTGGTGTTTAGGGAGAGCCTGGACTCCAACCGCTGTCCTCTGGGGGTTTGTGGGGTTTCAGGGGAGCCACTTTTGCCCCCTGAGCCACCAGCCCCAGACTGTACTGTATGTGCATTTGTACCCATTTATCTTTAAGGCTCTGGCTCTACAGCTACCTTTTCCCCAATCCCTGTAACATTCCAGACTCCATATTGTAAATGAAAACTTTAGCATTTCAGACTCCATATTGTATTGTAAATGGAAAATTGTTAAGAGCAAGGTGTGGATGAAGGGTGTATGCTGTATGTGTGAACTAGTCCCAAACTGCCGTTGATCCTGATGAGGCGTGAAGTCCATCCAAGGCTGAAGAGTGTGAAAAGGATCCACCCCAGGAACAAAACAACTAAAACTCAATCAAACCATCAAGATCATGCTGGAAGTCACATCTGCTAACAGGAGCAGTGTGACTCAACAGCACCCATGGACTTTTTGTCACGCCTGCTATTGTTCAACAATCAGTAGTGGTGCAGAAGCGACGTGACCTACCAGACTTCCATTGAAACCAAAACAGTATAAAAGACTGGGTGAGATCAGAAGGCTTTGGGGAACCATTCTACATAAGATCCAGGAGCAAGGAGCATCAGGGCACCCAACAGAGACTCTGCTCCCCCCCCTCGTGCCCAGCTTCCCTGGCCAGGTAGCTGCCACGAGCTCAAACCAGGACTGGTAACTATCAGCTATAGGACATCTACTGGTGTGTTTGGGGGTCTGTGTGTGTGTGTTAGGAATTAATTTTACATCTTATAATAAATGTGGCACATTGCCTTTTCCCTCCTGAAAAGATCCTGAGTGTTTTTGCATAACAGTGATAGCAAAAAGTTACAACTTAGCAATAACGAATACATCAACACAATAATTCTCTATTGAACCTGCTGGACAGGTACAGACCTTGCGGTTCTCCATGGCTCTCAAGTAATCTTTGAAAAATCTTGGAAGATGGGTGAGGTTCCTGAGGACTGGAAAAGAGTTAATATAGTGCCCATCTACAAAAAAGGAATTAGACCAATCCAGGGAATTAGAGCAGTCAGTTTAACCTTTGTACCAGAAAAAATAATGGAACAGATAATTAAAGAGTCGATTTGCAAACACCCAGAAGAGAATATGGTGCTTAGGGTTAGTCATAAACAAATCATGTCAAACCGACTTAATAGCTTTCTATGATGTGGTAACGAG
This sequence comes from Podocnemis expansa, assembly GCA_007922195.1. Taxonomy (NCBI): domain Eukaryota; kingdom Metazoa; phylum Chordata; order Testudines; family Podocnemididae; genus Podocnemis; species Podocnemis expansa. The sequence goes on from ML681963.1 coordinate 121,510,584, forward strand.
CCTTGTGGAAAGAAGGCAAGTGGTAGATGTGGCATATCTAGACGTCAGTAAAGCATTTGATAGAGTCTCACATCACATTCTTATTAATAAACTCTGGAGGTTCAAACTAGATGGAGCTACTACAAGATGGATGAAAAACTGATTGAGTAACAGCTCTGAGTAGTTATCGATGGTTCACATTCAGGCTGGAAGGATATAATGAGCAGGGTGCCACAGGGATCTGTCCTGGCTCCTGTTTTGTTCAACATTTTTATCAATGACTTAGATGATGGCAGAGACAGCAAACTTATAAAATTTGCAGGTGATACCAAGATGGGAGGGGTTGTGAGTGCTTTGAAGGACAGGGTCACAATTCAAAATGATTTGGACAAAACTGGTGAAATGGTCAGAGATAAATAGAATGAAATTCAATAAAATGCCAAGTACTCCACAGAGGGTTGAACAAGCCATTACACACATAAAAAATGGGCAATGACTGCCTAGGAAGGAGTACTGGAGAAAGAGATCTGGATGTAATAGTGGATCACAAGCTAAATATGAGTTAACAGCATAATACGGTTGCAAAAAAAGCAAACAGCATTCTGGGATGTATTAACAGGTGTATTGAGAGTAAGACATGAGAAGTGATTCTTCCACTCTACTCTGCATTCATTAGATCTCAACCTGAGTACTGTGTCCAGTTTTGGGTGCCTCATTTCAAAAAGGACATGGAGAAACCAGGGAAAAGTCCAGAGAAGAGCAACAAAAGTTATTAAAGGTCTGGAACATTTGACCTGTGAGGGACGATTGAAAGAGCTGTGTTTGTTTAATCTAGAAAAAAAGAAATGGAGGGGATATGAAATAGTTTTCAAATACCTAAAAGGCTCTTATGGGGAAAAAGGAGAAAAATTATTTTCTTTAATCACAGATGATAGGACAAGAAGCACTGGCCTTAAATTACAGCAAGGGACAATCAGCCTAGACATTAGGAAAAAATTCCTAACTGTAGGGTGATTAAACGCTGGAATAAGTTGCCTTGGCAGGTTGTGGAATTTCCTACATTCAAGCTTACATTCCATGTAATAGTGTAATAACTAACACAGCTGCTTTACCTGCAGAAGGTTCTGGGTTCAAAGCCCAGGGGGTTGGACTAGATGATCTTATGAGGTCCCTTCCAACCCTATGATTCGATTCTATTGAATAGTTTTTAAGAGCAGGTTAGACAAGCTCCTGTCTGGGATGGTTTAAGAGGGTATTTGGTCCTGCTATGAGTGCAGGATACTGGGCTTGATGACCTATCATGGTAACTTCCAGTTTCTATGATTCCAGTTTACAGACTTGACTAGTACCACCAAATCTGTGCTGCTTGGTGTCATTCCTTAGGTGCATCCTAAACTGCTTTTTTTGTGATGGTACACAGGGTTATGGAGTACTGGCACCTTTTCTCCCACCCCACTGCCCAGCTGTGGGGGCAGGGTCAGCAGGGGAAAAAAAGAGTACCAGTCCCCTTCCCCCACACACCAAAAAAAGCACTGATTCTAAATAATGAACTAAGTAATCATATAATGGGCTGCTGATTACGTTACTCTGAAGTAGGAACAGCTATTTCCATTCTCTGTTGTCTGTGTTTTTTATTTTCATTCACAAGCAGGCAAATCATTAATTTTACATCCATCCCCTGCTCCATGAAAACGTGCTAAACTTAAGGAATGTGCAGTAGTAAATGCAACAACAGAAGGATTTGCAATAGTTGATCAGGCAGCAATACATGAAAACAGTGCAAGTTTATCTAAAGCAACTGGAGAGTTGTGTTTCCTCTAACCCCCATGGCTAAATCATTACATATTAGTTCCAGCTAAAGTCATTTCCCCTTAAATTGAACAGCACAATGTAATGGAATTTCATCAAGAATTTGTAAATGAATTTGTACCTTGCTGTATTCAGTCTTGACTACAAACCACATACAATCACAACAGCCTTAATATTCTCTTATGGCTTCTGTACAGGTTTAATTCTTTGCTAGCATCTCATAACTTCTAGACAAATATTGCCCCTTTACATTGTTGCCTTAAGGCATGAATTCACCCTAAAATTACTTGAATTTTTGTAATGGAGCAATTTCTTTATAATTCCTGTTCTCCCAAAAAATTCTTACTTTCCTTTCACTCTGACAAGTTGTGGCCACCTAAGACTTTGCGGGCAATTGTCTGATAAAAGAAAAGTGATTTTAGTTGGTTCTGTGCCTTCCCATCTTGACTCCTGATATGCAGTATGGGGCCTGTTTCACTAATCAAATCATATTTGCTCAACATTCATGCCATTTGCAACTCTGATCAACCTAAATGCCAAGTTTCACACTTAGGTTTTGGCATGTTTAGATAAATTAAGGAATTAAGCAACCAATCAATCATCTTTAAAAACAGTGCATTGCTCTTTTCTCTTAAAGAAATTCAGTATAATGTAGTATTATTTACAATACCTGAACGGCATGCTGCTTTCCCTGACATGATTTCTTTATATGCCTCTTCACAGATAAAGCCTAAACAACAGAGTAACACAAATACATTCTTTCATATGGAGTGAACTCCATTAAAAGTGGATACGACTTGAGAGAGGATTGCACAGGACAATTTCCTATAAAGGTCTCATAACCCATTTTGTGCTTTAAAATTGCTGACAGGTGATGAAAAACTTTACTTGTAATTCAGTGGGAAACAAGGTAGTCATATAGCAATTAAAAGGTTTTCAGTAAGACCACCAGATTTCTTCAGCAGTGGTCATGTTCTGAACTATAATGGTTTCACAAATATAGTTGGCATTTGATCCAGAAACCCATCAAGTGCCCTCAACATACACTGAGCACCAGTGCAGGATCAGACTATGAATGATTAGCACTGATCTGTAACACATCATTAAGCAACTTATCACAGAAGCAGACTGAAAGACAACCAGGCTGGTAAAAAATTATCAGACATTTTACTTTTTTGACCAGGATATTTCCAAATACTTACCTGTCTTCTGAGCTGGATGGATAACTAGTAGAGGCGAGGGGATACTTCAGTCTCAGTGGACATTCATTTTATCATCTCTGTGGAAATTTCTACCCTTGAGCTCTAATAGATGCCAATTGTGGTAAAAAAATTTTATGATAAGAACACCTGACCAACAGTAGCCTGATGGCTACAAGGAACAGCTGTCAGAAGGGAGCTGAAGACTGGGCTAGATGTGAATTGGAGCACAAGAGGTAATCGTTCCTATGCACTAATGAAACATCTGAAATCCCCCAATCAAGGAAGCAATAAACTCTTTCAGGTTCAGACCCAATACTGAATTATGGTAAGGGGTATACGTAGGAACTGAAAATTTCTTTATAACGAGGACCCTACCAAATTCATTGTCCTTTTTGATCAATTTCATGCTCGCAGGTTTTAAAATTAGTCAAGTTCATATTTTCAAATGTTTACATCTGAAATTTCATGGCATTGTAACCACGGGAGTTAGCGTGAGGGGATGGCGAGGCTATTCTAGGGAGATCAGGGGATTGCCACTGCTTACTTCTGCCTAGCTGTGGGCAAGGGCACTGCATTCAGAGCAGTCAGAGAAGAAAGCTGCTGGCTAGGCACACAGGTCTAAAGGCAGTAGAACCATGAGCACCAAAACAGAAATGACAATCACAGGTACAAGGTGATGGGTTACCATATGTTTGGTTTTCCCAGCAGTCTCCCAGCTGAGCTGGGGGCTGACAGCTGATGCTGCAGGCTCTCCACATGGGGAGGCGACAGCTGGAGCTGCAGCCTCCAACTTGAGTCAGGATGCTGACAATTAAAGCAGAGGAGCTTCCAACAAATGGGAGATTCCTGAAGGTGGGTTTGACCCACTCTGGGAGCAGCCCCTGAAGGGAAGGAGGAAGTCCCATCCCTCTCCCTCCCAAGTCAGGACTAGCAGTTGGAACCCTGCACAGAGTAAGAGCCCCTGGCTGGGCACCAGCTTCCACAAGAGAGACAAGATTTCATGGGGATCCAGTGAATTTGATAAGAACTGATTTGTAACACATGAAGCCTATAATCCCTGACACCACAATCAATCCCATGCCTATTTCGCTAAAAATATGCACACTGAAATAAATTGTAAAAATCTAACAAGAGAAATTTGAACAAATCTTTGCTGTTTTTCTTCCCCCACCCCCATCCCCATTTTACATGGCATAGACTAGCTTGAAATAATCAGCCAGAACCATTTAGTATATAGTAGTCTAGTCTTGCTGTGACTAATAGGATGATTGGTTGTATAGCTTCTTTATGGTTGTTCATTATATCACCCTTACATAAAGTAATTTAATTTCAGTGGGATAATTAGGGTATTTCTAATCTAACTGATAGTCTGAATGAAATGAGATTCTCAGAGGGAGATTTGTGTACCAGGAGACTGCTGACCTTTGGCCCCAATTTTCACACAATGTATTAAAATGACAGCCCTACTTTCAAGCCCTGGTGTACTGTATCTTCACAACTTGTGCAGATCTATGTGCTGTAGATAGTAACCTTAAATGAGGTTCCTTCACCCTAAAGAAAACCCATTATTAAAGGAAACCATGTTTAAACTGAATTATTAAAAAATAGAGTAGCATTCACTAATTAGAAATGCTGCACCAAATCTCAAATATTATACACTACACAAAGCACAAAGCTAAACATTCACTCTCAGGCAGTCTCCCACAAGTCAGCTTTTACGATTCAATCTTAGAATAGTTTATTCTGAAATTATTTCATATGTATGTCAGTGAAGATGTGCTTTTTTCCTCATTCCCAGAAACAAATGTAAGAAGTCGTATAGCATGTATTTTCTATACCACTGGCAAACTGGATCAGTGCTATGTTGCTATTATGAGCTAAAAAAGGAGACAGTTTCAGTAATAATTATTATACACTGTAGTTGTCAAGCAGTACCATGTATCTGCTTGATTATAACAAATAAAGTTCTCTACAGCTCCATTACTACTTACATATTAGCTTTTATTTCCTCCTACTGGCTCTCTCATTCTCCTATGCTCCACAAATGAGAATGTTGTGATCTGCTACAGTACATGTACATCGTTTTTCTAATTTAGACCCAATCAGTAAAAAAACCAACACACTTTCCACTTACTTCAGTGGGAGTTGGATTGCCCTTAAAACCAAGTCCCCTTCACTTTACATAAGCATTTTCACTAGATTCAAAGGCCATACCTTACTGATTAGGTCCTATGATGGGCACATATCTGCACAAAAAGACACCATCACAGGACCTAATCAAGGCAGTTACTCCAAGGGCTCATTCACCTGTTCATCCACCAATGTAATTTATGCCATCATGTGCCAGAAATGCCACCACACCTTATACGTTGGACAAACATGACAGTCTCTGCACAAAAGGATAAATGGACAGAAATCTGACATAAGAAATAACATTCAAAAACAAGTAGGGGAAGATTTCAATTTCCCTTCTCATTCCACTGATGATTTGTTAATAGCTGTCCTCAAGCAAAGGGGTAACACACCAAGATTTCTAAGAGAAGCTGCAGAATTGGAATTGATATGCAAATTTGACTGTGTGAAAGCAGGATTTAATCATGACTATGGATTCTTTTCCCACTACAACAGATGATTTGACCTCATCCTCTCCTATGTGCTGTTTCCCAGCATTTGAATCTTAATAACTGCTTCGATTCAACCTAATCCCATGCCTTACACCCATTTTCCTTCTATTCTATAAGTTCCTCCATTTTCAAAGCATCTGAAGAAGTGGGATTTTCTCCCACAAAATCTCGTCTGAAAAAAATCATAGAATCATAGAACCATAGGGTTGGAAGGGACCTTATAGGTCATCTAGTCCAAGCCCCTGCCAGAGGCAGGACCACTCCCACTAAACCATCCCAGTCATGGTTTTGTCCAGCCAGGCCTTAAACACCTCCAAAGAAGGAGATTCCACCACCTCCCTAGGCAGCTCATTCCAATGCTTCACCACTCGCCTAGAAAAAAAGTATTTTCTAATATCCAGCCTCAACCTCCCTAACTGTAACTTGAGACCATTGCTCCTCGTTCTGTCCTCCGTTACTACCGAGAATAGTCGAGCTCCATCTTCCTTGGAGCATCCCTTCAAGTAGTTGAGGGTTGCTATCAAATCCCCCCTCAATCTTCTCTTCTGCAGACTAAATAAGCCTAATGCTTTCAGTCTTTCCTCATAGGGCTTGTGCTCCAACCCTTTAATCATTTTGGTTGCCCTCCGCTGGACTCTCTCTAGCATGTCCCTGTCCTTTTTGTAGTGGGGACCCTAAACTGGACACAGTATTCTAGATGTGGCCTCACCAGTGCAGAATAGAGGGCAATAATCACATCCCTTGATCTGCTGGTAACACGTCTTTTGATGCAGCCCAGTATGCCATTGGCCTTTTTGGCAGCAAGAGCACACTGCTGACTCATATCCAGCTTCCCATTCACCATGACCCCCAGGGCCTTTTCTATAGTGCTGCTACTTAGCTGAATGTTCCCCAGCCTGTAGCAGTGCATGGGGTTTTTCCGTCCCAAGTGCAGGATTTTACACTTGTCCTTATTGAAGCTCATAAGATTTCTATTGGCCCACTGTTCCAATTTATCTAGGTCTCCCTGAATCCTGTCCTTGCCCTCCAATGTGTCTACTGTTCCCCTCAGTTTGGTGTCATCTGTGAACTTACTGAGAATGCAGTCTATTCCATCATCCAGATCATTGATGAAAATGTTGAACAGAACTAGCCCCAGGACTGACCCCTGGAGCACACCACTCATGACTGGTTGCCAGCTAGACATGGATCCATTGATTCCTACACACTGAAACCGTTGATCTAGCCAGTTTTCTATCCACCCTATAGTCCACCTATCCAACCCATTCTTCCTTAATTTGCCAGTGAGAATGCTGTGGGAAACTATATCAAAAGCCTTGCTAAAATCAAGGTCTATCACATCAATGGTTCTTCCTGCATCCAGAAAAACAGTCATCTGATCATAGAAGGAAATGAGATTGGTCAGGCGATGATTTACTCTTGGTAAATCCATGCTGACTGTTCCTGATCACTTTATTTTCCTCTAGGTGTTTTAGCATGGATTCTTTGAGAACCTGCTCCATAATTTTTCCAGGGATTGAGGTGAGGCTGACTGGTCTGTAATTCCCTGGATCCTCCTTTTCCCTTTCTTGAAAATAGGTACTATATTTGCTTTTTTCCAGTCCTCTGGCACCTCCCCTGTTCTCCATGAGTTTTGAAAGATAATGGACAGCAGTGCTGCTATCTCATCAGCCAATTCCCTTAGCACTCTTTGATGCAGTTCGTCCGGCCCCATGGACTTGTGCACATCCAGCTTCTTTAAGCAGTCCCTAACCTGACCTTCTGTCACCCAGGGCCTGTCTTCTTCTCTCCCATCTGCCACACCCATGGTAGTGGGCTGGGAGCTGACCCTGCCTGTGAAAACTGAAGCAAAAAAAGCACTGAGCAGTTCAGCTTTTCCCTCACCCTCTGTCACAAGGATGCCTGCCCATTCAGCAAGGGACCTACACCATCCCTGATCCTCTTCTTGTTATTAACATACTTGTAGAACCCTTCTTGCTATCCCTTACATCCCTAGCTAGCCACAACTCCATTTGTCCTTTGGCCTTTCTGATTTTATCCCTGCAGTCCCTCGCTATATATTTATATGCCTCCTTGGTCATCTGACCAAGCTTCCACTTCCTGTAAGCTTCCTTTTTATGTTTAAGCTCAGAGCAGAGTTCTCTGCTAAGCCATCCTGGGTGTCTTACATGTTTGATGTTCGTCCTCCTAATTGGAATGGCAACCTCCTGTGCCCTTAGCTGGCTTTCTTTAAAATATAACCAACTCTCTTGGATTCCTTTCCCCTTCAGATTAGCTACCCAAGGGATCCTGCCCATCAGTTCCCTGAGGGAGCCAAAATCTGCTTTTTTGAGGTCCAGGGCTTGTGTTTTGCTTCTTTCCTTCCTTCCTTTAATCAGGATCCTGAACTCAACCATGTCATGGTTACTACTGCCTAGCTTGCCATTCACCTCTACCTCCCTGATCAACTCTTCCCTGTTTGTGAGCAGCAGGTCAGGAGGCGCAAGGCCCCTAGTTGGTTCCTCCAGCATTTGTACCAGAAAGTTGTCCCCAACACTCTCTAAAAACTTCCTGGATTGCCCATGCACTGCTGTATTGGCCTCCCAGCAGATGTCAGGGTAATTGAAGTCCCCCATCAGCACCAGGGCCTGTGATCTAGAAGCTTCCACTAGTTGTCCATAGAACACCTCATCCACCTCCTGCTTCTGGTCTGGTGGTCTATAGCAGACACCCACCACAACATCCCCCTTGTTGCTTTCCCCTCTCTATGTAAGCCACAGACTTTCTACTGGCACGCTTCCACTTCCATAATGGAGCTCTGAGCAGTCATAGAGCTCTTTTACATATAGTGCTACTCCTCCCCCTCTTCTTCCCTGCCTGTCTTTCCTGAACAGTTTATACCCATCCATGGCAGAGCTCCAGTCATGCAGACTATCCCACTACGTCTCTGTTATTCCAATGATATCATAGTTCCTTGTCTGCGCTAGTACTACGAATTCTTCCTGCTTATTTCCCAGACTCCTCGCATTAGTGTATAGGCACCTAAGATACCCGGCTGATTTCCCTACTTTGTCATTTTGATTTTCAATTCTATTTGTTAGTCTTTAAGTGCCACAAGACTCCTTGCTTGTTTTACTGAACAAGACTAACATGGCTATCTCTTTGGAACTTTTAACGTTTCTAACCCCCCTTGTGCCTTTATGCTGTTCATCCCCAAAGCTCTAACAATATATTCCCTTTCATGACAACCTGAAGTCCAATAGAAGTTTATAATCTGAATGGTCATTTTTAGAGATTTTTTTTTAAAAGGCTTCACAGACCAAAAAAAAAAAAAAAAAAAGAAAAAAACCATCTGCATCCAGTACTCTCTGTTTTTAAGTATCTGGATTTAAACCAGGGGTCTCAAACTCAAATCACCACGAGGGCAGCAGGAAGACTAATAGAGGGCCACCTGAGGGCTAGTACGTTAGCCTGAGGGACGCACCACCAAAACCTTTCCATACAACATTGCAAATATCGTTAGCAACAGCGTCATTGCAGGCCGCAGGAAATAACTTTAGGGGGTCACATGCAGCCCGCGGGCCACGCGTTTAACCCCTGATTTAAACACCTCCAGGGACTCACTGCAAATTATGCTGTCTTGCAGAGTACTTTGTACCACAGCAACTCAAATAGCCGGAGTAATGGACTGAGAGAACTTTCCAGCAGCCTTCACTGAGAGCAGGAGTTTGCTCATACAGCATAATTAACATAAATATAAATAAAAACAAATTCAAATAATAGATTGCATCATGCGACTAAATACTTATTAAACATAGATATTTACCATTTTTCTTTCTTGTTTCACCAGCAGTAATAGTAACTTAACAGAAAATACACACAGTTCTCTAGCAGAGAAGCCTCAACATTTAAGTACACATGTAGATACATGAATATTGAAATGTTATGTTCAGACATAAATTTGAATAGTAGATTGCATGCAGTATGGACTTTTTCCAAGTGATTATACTACAACGTGCATCTTGTTAACACAAATACTTTCAAAGTATATGTTTAAAAAAAAAGGGGAAAAAGCTGTTTGGTTAATTACCTGAAGGCTTCATCTTCAGTCTTTAACCACTAAAAAAAAATGTAGCAAGGAGTCCTGTGGCACATAAAGACTAAGAAATTTATTTATTACATGAGCTTTCATGGGAGAAAATCCCATGCAACAAATAAATTTGTTAGTCTTTAAAAGTGCCACCAGACTCCTTGTTTGTTTTGCTGAACTAGACTAACACAGCTACTCCTTTGGAACTTTCATAAGATGTTTCACTGAAACCTACTAAATGTGCAGCTCTATGGCCAAAGGAGTTCCTTCTTCGGTAGGAGAATAAAAGGTAAGCAAGTGACCCAAATCAGCAGTCCATTCTTATTCAAAAAAGCACTTAAGCATGCATTTAGGCTATGTCCACACTTACATAGTTAAATCAATTTAATTTATAACAATTTAATAAAATCAAAATAAAAATCATTAAATCACTTTAAGTTAAATTAAATTAACATGTCCCCACTAGAAACCCAAATCAACCTAGGATGTCCATAGACAGGACTCGCTAGTTTGATTTAGGAGAGCACCACCATGGGAGGTGTGGCAACATGGCCCCAAAATGGGGCATGCCACCACCCAATCCCCTGCCAGGCTCTCACCTTGTGAGCCTGGTAAAAGCATCTCCCCACCCAGCTCTGGGTGCGCTAAGCCTGGCAGGGAAGAAGGCATTCCCCCATCCCCCCCGCACACCTGGGTGCAACCCTGCATGCTCAGATGGGCATGGGGAAGGACCCCCTCACCCGGCTATAGAAGTGCTCAGCCAGATGCGGGAAAGGGACTCACTTGCCTAGCTACAGAAGTGCTCAGCCAAGCATGGCAAAGGGGCCCCCATGCCTGGCATGTACCACACACCCGGCTCCCAGCATGCTAGCCAGGCAGCAGGGGAAGGGACCTCTGTGCTTGGCTCCCGACATGCTGGCCAGGCAGGAGGGGAAGATAACCCTGCACCCAGCTCCTGAAGCACAGGGTGGGCAGTGAGGAAGGCACCCTGCACCTGCCTTTGGGCTCATTTACCTGCTCATCTACTAATGTGGTCTACGCCATCATGTGCAAGAAATGCCCCAACACCTTATATATTGGACAAACAGGACAATCGCTCCGTAAGAGACTGAATGAGCACAGAGCTGATATCAGAAATCAAAGAACAGAGAAACCAGTTGCTGAGCACTTCCATCTTCCTAATCACTCGATGATGGATTTGTTAACGACCATCATTAGAGATGTAGCTGGGACATCAAGACTTCAAAGAGAGACAGCTGAACTCGAATTAATATGCAAGCTAAATTCTGTGAAAGCAGGACTCAATCTAGACTATGGATTCTTTTCCCATTACAAAGGGTAATTTGACTTCAGGCTTCCCATGGTTTGAGCCTGTAAACTGCTCTGATTTGCTGTTACTTTATGACCTGATCCTATGTTTTACACCCCCTTGCATTTAGTTTCATTCCTTTCTGTAAGTTCACCCATCTTCGAAGCATCTGAGGAAGTGGGATCTTCTCCCACAAAAGCTCATGCAAAAAATAAATCTGTTAGTCTTAAAGTGCCACACAACTGCTTGTTGTTTTTTTACTGGACTAGACTAACACTGCTATCCCTTTTGAAATTTAGGAATCCAGCATGTGAAGTACATGCAAAAGCTGTTTGAAGCAGTTGAAACATAATTGTTAAAACATTTGACTAACAAAACAGCCCTTGCCACACATCGTTCCTCTTACATAAGGTAAGGACCCAAACTTGAGAAAAATTTGATGCAGGATTTTGAGAGTCTTCAGAATAGCATATGAATGAGAACTGAAGTGTTCAGTGTCTCACAATAAGATGTTCACCACCTTTGACAATTTGTTCCTTCAAAAGAACCCAGAGTCTTTTTAATTCAGTAGCAGAAAATTGTATTTTTCTAACAATTAATGAATATGTTCTATTTTAAAATCAAAATAAAGGACCAATACAGACTTTTCTTCCCCAATGCTGGCCCTTCTTCTTTTATTTAAAAAAAAGGCTTTCCTTTATTGTAGGTGCAATTTCATAGAGTGACAAACTGTTATGGTATACAAGGTGTGGCAAATTGCTGGTTTTTCAGCACTGGGTCTCACATTTTTCTTTAATGGAAGTGAGTCAAGGTAGACCCCAAACACCTGAGTCCTGCTCCTATGGGGCACTTGCACTTGTGAAAGTCCAGGGAAGGGAGAGGGAGTTTGGGACCCAGACCAGGGGCCCTATGAAATGCAGCTATATCAAATCAAATCAAATCAAATCAAATCATAGGGCTGGAAGGGACCTCGTGAGATCATCAAGTCCAACCCCCTGGGAATTGAACCCAGGACCTTCTGCATATTAGGCAGAGGTGCTAGTGTTGACAATATCCCAGCCTACCCTTCTTTCCCCTAGGCTGTCTTCCTCTCTCTGCCCTTACAGTTCCTTGTTCCTGGTCTCCCTTTAGGGCACATTTCTTTTCTCAATCAACCAGAGCCTCAGACACACCTTTCTTTCTCTTCTCAAGGCCAGTTACTTTCTACAAACTTTTCTGCTCCTTTGCTTCAAACATCTCTGCTCCTTTGTTCTGCACAGCACCACACTCCTCCTCCAGTTTGTGTACCCTCTGGTTGGGGTGGGGCAGCTTTTATCAGGCACCTGGCTAGCCCTTAATTGATCTCAGGTGCCCCTAATCAACCTGCAGTAACCCTGCTTAGCCAGTAGGGAAGAAAGCCTTCAGCATTCTGAGGCTCACTGATCTCCCATCACATCCTTTTAGTCTGTCTGTTGGAGAACAAGGACATGTGCCCCTGCTGCTAGACCTCCTGCTCCTGTTTCTACTGCTGGCCTAGCTGTGGGTGCTGCTACTGCTTCAGCTGGTGCCCTTTCTCCTGCTGCTGTCCCTAGGAGGCCCCACTTCTTCTGTGGCTGCTCTCCCTGACACAGCTGGCTCATCTCCCTCCTTCCCACCTCCTTGCCCTGTGGAGAGTGGGGGGAGATAGAGGAGAGAAGAGGAGGAAAGACCACCACCACCATCACTTCTGTCATCTGCAAAAGATCCTTCTGCCCGCTGGTCCCTGCTGCTGCCACTGTGCTTACCATCTAGAGCCTACTGCCTCTGAAGAAACCACCACCACCAGCAAGGGGAGGCACTACAGGACTGAGCTATTGCTCCTTCAAGCTGGAGGTGAGCTTTTCAAGAACTGAGACTGTGCGAACAACCATCTTTGCCACCCCTGCTGCTGCTGCCTAGCCTTGCCTTCCATTAAGAAGGCAGTAGGCTCCCAAACATTCTGGAACTTTCCAGGACTCTTTGTGCAGCAGGGCCCTCAGGTCTGCCAGCAACAGCTCCCCTCTCCCATTGCCCAGTTCCCAGGGTCCCCGTCCCCCCGTCCCCATTGGCTGGAGGGCTCCCCCCACCTCTGCTCTGCCTTCTAGATGGTTAAGTGCCCCTTTCCACACTCCCACCTAGGCCCCCAAATCCCAGAGTTTATTTAGTTTGTCTGCTCCACTCTAGCCCTTGAAAGTTTGTTTGTATTAGCTTTCCCTTCCCTGCCCCACCCAACAGCCTCACTTCCTCCCCTGCCCCACCTGCACCTTTCACTAGTCCTACCCTGCAGTGCCCACTCCCAGCCAGTCTTGTGTGTCCCCCAACTTTTGGTTTCCCCTTGCACGCTACATCCCCTGTGACCCAACCTACCCAGTGCAGCCAGAGCTCCCGGCCCCTCCCTGTCCCACGCAAGCCCCTTGCCCCTTCCTCCCGGGTGCCCTCTTCCCCTGCCTGCAGCCTAGCGGAGAGGAGCAGTTTGCCAGCCCCTCATCCCCTCTATAGCCCCTGCTCCACCCCATTTGCCTGCTTCCCTCCACCTGCTCCTGCCCTTACCCTCCTCCCCAGCCCACAGCCTGGTGGGGAGGAATGGTTCTCCACAGCCCCTACCTCCCTTACTTCTTGTCCCTGCCGGCTCACCCAGTCCTTGCCTTCCCCATCCCCACCAGTCTCCTCCTCCCACTGTACTTTGCCCAGGGACATGGAGACCTCTCCAGTCCCCTCCACTCCCCTATCCACCCTCGCAGCTCCCCCTTTGACTGCCACCGCTGCCCCTACCATCACCAGCACCTCCACGGGGGCATCAGCGGTGGCAGGCACGGGAGGGGCCTCCACCCCTGCTGCTGCCTCGGCCAGCCATAAGAGCTGGCAGAAGAAGGCGAGCAAGAGCCAGGGCACAGCCACGGCCACCTCACCGGCCACAGCACCCCCTACTGCTTCCCCTACCATTCCTTCCACTAGCTCTGGGGGTGCCCCTACTCCCAGAGCTTACACCCAAGTGGCTGCCACCTCTCCACCCACAGCCATACCATCTGCCCAAGCCACCTCCTAGCCATCCACCTTAGGCAGCTGAGGCCCATTCTCCATCTTGACCAGGAAGCACGGGATCCGTTGCCTCCTAGTGGCCACCTCCCCACACGTGGAGACCTATGTGCAGACAATGGCAAGGGTGGTGGGGCCCTCAGGTATAGTCACAGCCTCCAGCATGTATGGGAAGATTGGCTTCTTCCTGGCATCAGAGGCTGTGGCGCAGGAGGCGGTGGTGAAAGGCCTGGCAGTGGGGGGCATCTATGTCCCATGGAGCCCCTGGAGGACCTGGGCATATGGGTGGTCCTCACTTTTGTCCCTCCCTTTCTCCCCAACTCTGTCTTGCTTCCCCTCCTCTCCACCCTAGGGAAGCTGATTTCCACCATTTAGCCCTCTCCCACTGGGCTGCAAGGACCCCACCCTCCTTCACATCCTGTCCTTCCACCAGCAGGTGCAGATCTAACTGCCGCTGGGGCACATGATGGAGCAGCGCTTGAGGGGTGCTTCCTGGTCTGAAGAGGAGGCAACTGGGCCTTCCAAGGCGATGGTGGGTGCCAGCTGCACCATCGCTAGCAACCCCAGCTAGACAGCCACTAGAGCTGTCCCTCCTCCTCCTCCTCCTCCTCCTACCCCATAACCATCCAGGCCCATGAAGGAAAGAGTGGGGGAGGTGGCTGGCCCCAGCAATGGAGAGGGCTCACCCAAGGGGGAGGTTTCCCATCCCCCTGCCACTCCACCTTCTCTCCCTTGCCCTCAGGCCCATCTGCCCTTGCCACCAGACTTCACCCCCGCCAGCCAGACCTCCACTGACACCTTGGAGGGCTGGGTCCTCGTTGAGGGGAAGCATGGCAAGTGGCAGAAGGTCCAGACCCTACCCACCATGTCGGATGGGGAGGAGAGCCCCCTGGAAGTCGCCACAGGGGGCTAATAAGAAGAAGAACATCCATGCTGCCAATGGACCTTCCGCCACGCCCCCCCGACGAGAACCAGCAGGAGGACCAGGCTGAGGAGATGGAGGCAGCAACAGAGTGGGGCAGTGCTCCCCCCTGATGGAGGCCCTTATAGAGTCCCTTCCCAGGGAGGCCACACATAGAGCCACTCCCACTGCCCCCGAGCTGCCCGTGACATCTGTGCCTGCCGCTGACACGGACGCAGTTCCCACCCCAGCGTCTGATGCGGCAGCGCCCGTGGTAGCAGGGGGCAAGCTGGGCTCCATCTTTGTGGAGATTGAGGCCCTGGATCTGACCCCGGTTGTTTCGGGGAGGACGATCCTTTGCCAGCAGGCCTCGATCTGGGCAGCAATCTGCTGTTGCCGCCCCTTCCCTCCCCACAGCCCCTGCCCCTGCCTGCTGTTCCCACCCTTACCCCAGGGTTGCCCCTGGACTGCTCCATCTGCCCGGCGGTGCTTGGTGTCTCGCCTCCAGCTGCTGGCCCCTGCAGGTGACAGCTGGCACCAAGCAGCCGGGCCCCGGGGGATCGTCCCTGGCATAACAGCTAGCACCTCCCTCCCCTGACAGTCCCACCCAGTGCCCTGCTCAGTCCAGCGCTGTGGCCAGGGACACCATTCCCCACCTGACATCCACACCCAGTGCCAGCGGGGATCCCCTCCCCAACCTGCCACCCGGTTACCTTGTGTCCAGTTCAGGGGAGCTGCACCCTGGTTGTCTGACCACTGGGGAACCCACCCCTGACATGGTCCCTGCCCCTGACACAGCCCTCGCCCCACCACCACCCCACTTGTCATCACCCTGAGCCCCACCCCAGACCCCTCCCCTGTTGCTGCCCCTCCCAGAACCCTGACCTTCCCTTCCTCCACCACCGACTCCCCGGGGGTGGCATTCATGGCCCCTACCCTGACCGGAGCTGCAGCCCTCTCTCCACCGCCATTCCCCCTTGGGCTGGGAGCTGGACTGGACAATGCAGCGCCTCTGTCATCGGTGCTGCGACAGGGCTCCATGCCCTGTCTGTCCATCCTGGCAGGCTGCAGGGCCGACGCAGGGACCCAAATGGAGAACAGCTAGGGCCCCTCTGCCCTGGACCCCCTGGTGCTGCGGGACGAGCTCCATGCCTTCCCGGCCGACATTTGTGGGGCCAGGAATCGGGTATGTCTCGCCCTGCAGCATTGGGGGAGTTCCCACCTTATCCTCCAGGCCGTGAGGGCCATCCTGAAGGAGGGAAAGGAGACTGGGAGTCAGGATGCTGCAGCCTACCAGAGGGCCCGCAGTTTCTATGACTCCCTGATGAACTTTGAGATTGATCACAGATCGCTGCATGGCCCGAAGGAGGCTGCCGGCGCTCCTGTTGCCTGTGAGGATCCCCCAGCCCTCCTCATGGCCCCTACCATCTTTGCATCCTTGAATGCCAGAGGCTGTAGGATGGGTCTCTGCAGGACCCAGGTGATCTCCTTCCTTCAGGAGGGAGGTTACTCTGTGGTGTTCCTGCAGGAGACCCATACGGATCCAGCTGCTGAGGCCGGCTGGCTGCTGGAGTGGGGGAACGGGATGTTCATGAGTCACCTCTCCACCCACTCGAGCAGTGTGGCCACCCTGTTCTCCCCCCACCTGCAGCCCAAGGTGCTGGGGGTTGCCGAGGTCGTGCCAGGCCGCCTGCTGCACCTCCGGGTCCACATGGACGGGCTAGCGTAGAACCTGGTCAACATCTGTGCCCTGACATCGGGCCAGGAGTGGGTGCATTTCTTCTGGCAGGCAGCTGCCTTCCTCGGCAGCTTGGATCCTCAGGAGTGCCTGGTCCTGGGGGGGTCTTTAACACCACCCTTGAGCAATGGGACCGCATGGGGACCAAGCAGTGTCAGGCCACTGTGGACATCCTCCGGGAGGTGATTGACCATCACTCCCTGGTGGAAATCTGGCACCACCCAGACGACAACATCATCTTTACATTCGTCTGGGTGGGGGACAATTGGTAGCACCACTCCCAGTTGGACTATATCTACTTGTCCCACCGTCATCTGGCACGATCCCACTCCTCCAGCATCAGGCTGGCCTGTTTCTCGGATCACCATCTGATGACCATGATGGCCTCCCTCTCAGCAGAGAGGCCAGGGCCGGCCTACTGACACTTCAACAACAGCCTGCTGGAGGATACAAGCTTCGTGGCATCCTTCCATGAGTTCTAGCTGGTCTGGTGGGAGCAGAGGCCCACCCTTCCCTCAGCACGGCGTTGGTGGGATGTAGGGAAAGTGCATGCCCGCATGCCCAGCTCTTCTGAAATGACTACAATTGGGGGGCCAGCCAGCAGGGGGATGCAGCGATAGAGTAACTGGAGCAGGAGGTCTTAGAGCTGGAGAGGCACCTGGCCACCAGCCCTGAAGATCCATCCCTCTGTGCAGTGTGCCAGGAGAAGTGGGAGGCGCTCTGGGCCCTCGAGGACCTTCAGGCCTGGGCAGCCTTCATTCGATACCGCATCCATCTCCTTCGGGAGATGGACTGCGGCTCCCGCTTCTTCTACGCCCTAGAGAAATGGAGGGGGACCCAAAAGCACGTCACCTGCCTCCTCACCAAGGATGGCACCCCCTCACGGATCCGGAGGAGATGCATGGAACGGCCAGGTCCTTCTACGCCAGACTTCTCTCCCTGGACCCGACCAAAGACGACACCTGCAGGGTACTCTGGAACGAACTCCCCGCACTCAGCATGGGTGACCAGGACCAGCTGGAGCTTCCTCTCACTCTGGCCGAGTTCACAGAAGCCCTCTGCTGCATGCCCACCAACAAATCCCTGGCCGTCGACAGGCTGACCGTGGAGTTCTACTGCGTGTTCTGGGACGTCCTCAGCCCGGAACTTGCCGTCATCTGGACCAGGTCCGAGGGAAGCAGGGAGCTCCCCCTCTCTTGCCGGTGGGCTGTGCTGGCCCTGCTGCCCAAGAAGGGGGACCTCCGTGACCCTCAGAACTGGTGTCCCCCATCTCGCTCCTCTGCACGGACTACAAGATCTTCACCAAAGCCATCTCGCTGCAGCTTGGGTCCATGCTGTAGGACATGATCCACCCTGACCAGACCTAATCCTGGGCCGATCCATCTTCAGCAACCTATACCTGGTCCGGGATCTCTGGAGCTCGGGTGTAGGGATGGTCTGTCATTCGCCTTACTGGCTATGGACCAGAGAAAGCGTTCGACAGGATGGACCACGGGTATCTCCTGGGCACTGTGATGCTGTCTGGGTCTAGGGGACTGTTTATGATTATTTTTCATATTAGAATAGAATAGACTCATAGGGCTGGAAGGGACCTCATGAGATCACCTAGTCCAACCCCCTGGGGTTTGAACCCAGGACCTTCACATTTACAATGATCCATATGTGATATGCCATGTTTGGTACCAATAGAAAGGCTGTAATTTGCTAGGAATGATTATATGATTTGTGTGTAGGTATCATGCCTGTATTGGAGATTAGAAATCTATTTGTTTTTATGTGTGTTGCAAGTTGTTTGAGCTAAAGCAATCCCAGACTGGGTGTGTGCAAACTATTGTCGTATTGATGGCCCATCAGCAGGGGGCTTCCAGCTACTGTGGGCCCAAGAGGAAACCGGTTTGACCAGTTACCCAGACTGACCATGTGGCCCACCTCCATTTTGATGTGGCAAGGACTCTGAGATAAAAGGCCATCGCCCATTCTCCATTTTATCTTTAGTCTTCAGCCTGTCTGCAACCAACACCGTTTTCTGGAACTATTCTCCTGGGACTGAATAAAGGACTGAGCAGCTGCTGCTGCTGCTGGGTGCACACCAGAGGAGTGGGACTAATCTGCAAACTACAGGATCTTCAAGGATTTGTTTTCTATGGATTCTAAATCATTTGTATGTATGTGATCCACTTTGACCCTTTAACATCTCTCATATTTTTTGTTTTTGTTTTTTTTTTTTTTTTTTTATATATATATTAAACCTTTAGTTGTAGTTACTAAAGGATTGGCTGGCAGTGTGCTATTTTGGGTAAGATCTAAGCCTATATTGTTCTGGGTGATGTGGCTGGCCCTTTGGGGCCAGGAGAACCTATTTCTTTAAGAGACCCAGTAGCTAGAGTGGACCCTAGGAGCTGATGTGCAGTAATGGGGCTGTTTCTGCTTTGTCATGCTCAGTGATGACCAGAGTGGGAGAATCAGGAGCATGTTTTGTCACCAACTGGGAGACTGGTTTAAGTACCACCCTTCAGTGGTTTGAGGGTTTGGCCCCTGGTTTTGCAGCTTGCCTTGATTTTGGCACATTCAGAAGGTTAGCACAGGAGGCCCAGGTCACAGGCACCCTGAGGACCTTCAGCTTCAGGCCACGCTTTGTGCGGTTTCTCCAGCTGCCACACACCTCCGCGGAGTGCCTAGTCAAGCTCAACTGGAACCTGACCGAGCCGGTCAGCTTCAGGTGAGGACTGCATCAAGGCTGCCTGCTGTACGTTCTGGCCATTGAGCCCTTCCTCTGTCTCCTCTGTCGGAGGCTGACGGGGTTGGTGCTCCGTGAGCCGGAGCTGCAGCTGGTCTTGTCGGCGTATGCCGAAGACATGCTCCTCATGGTCCAGGACCCAGGCAACCTGGCGTGGTTGGAGACTTGCCAGGCCGTGTACTCGGTGGCCTCTTCTGCCCGGGTCAACTGGGTCAAGAGCTCTTGTCTGAAAGTAGGGGCCAGGTGGTTGGCAGGCCCCCTCCCACCCACGCTTCAAGCCATCCGCTGCTCTATCTCGGTGTTTACCTTTCTGCCACTCATACCTCCCCAGATAAGAACTGGCATGATTTGGAGAACAGGGTCACTGAACTGCTGCAGAGATGGATGGGACTGCTGTGGTGCCTCTCCCTTCACTGGAGGGTGCTAATGGTCAACCAGCTTGTCCTGTTCATGCTCTGGCACTGGCTCAACACCTTGGTCCCACCCCCGAGGTTCCTGGCCCCCCTCCAGAATACAGTTCTGGAGTTCTTCTGGCCAGGACTGCACTGGTTCTCTGCAGGGATCCTGAGCCTTCCCCTGGAGGAGAGAGGTGAGGGCCTGTGCTGTGCCTACAGCCCAGTCCACGCCTTCTGTCTCCAGGCCCTTCAGAGACTCCTTTATGGTGCAGGTAATCCAGCATGGAGCCACCTGGTGCGCACCTTCCTCCACCACCACCAAGGGCTCTGATATGACTGGCAGCTCTTTTACATCCATCTGAGAGGTAGTCCACGAGACCTCTCCAAGCTGCCAGCCTTCTACCAGGACCTCCTCCAGACCTGGAGGCTTGTCTTGGCCTCCAGGGCCCTGGTGCCCACCAAGGGGGAGGACCTCCTTGTGGAGCTCCTGCTACACAACCCCCATCTCAGTGTGCAGTGGCAGAGGCCCCGCCTCTGTGAGGCGGAGGCTGGTCCTGGCAGGCGTCACCAGGGTCAGAGACCTCCTAGACTATGCCCAGAGGGACTGGGTGGATCCCCTAGTGCTGGCCCAGTGCATCAGGCTCTCCACCCTTCAAACCCCCTGCACCTACTCGAGGAGGTGAAGGTGGCCCTGCCCCCTGCTGCACGGCTCTACCTTGAGCGGGTCCTGCAAGAGGGCACCCCCGGCCCTCCTTTCAGTCCCAGCCCTCCTGAACTTGTGATTGGGCCCTGGCCCTACACCCCAAGCCGGCTCCTAGGCCTGCAGCCGGTTCCCTTCTGAACCATGCCCCGCCAATATCTGTAATGCTCGTTCTGCATCCCATCCATTTCCTCGCCCTCATGTCCCTCCGTGATGCCAAATGGCGGGACCTAAATCCATCTGTGGAAGGCGAGGCCCCAGATGGGCCAGCCTCTACTCCACCCCGACCCTGCAGCCCGCCAGGGACATCAGTTGGCAGCACCTGCACAGAGCCATGAGGACAGGTGTGTAGCTGGCGCAGTTCACCCCATACCGAGACACCTGCCCCTTTTGTGGCAAGAGGGAGACCCTGGCACGTGCGTATCTGGAGTGTACCAGGTTGCAGCCCCTCTTCAAGCTCCTCCAGAACCACTTATTGAGGTTCTGGCTGCACTTTTCCCCACACATATTCCTTTATGCACTCCCTATCCATGGCCCCACGAAGTCACAGGACCTCCTCACCACCCTCCTCCTGGCATATGCCAAGCTCACCGTGTATAAGACCAGAGAGAGGAGGTTGGCTGAGGGAGGGGCCTGTGACTGTGGGGCTTATTTCCAGTCTCTGGTCAGAGCACGTGTCCGGGCAGAGTTACTCTGGGTGGCGTCCACTGGCTCCCTCAACACCTTCCAGAAGCAGTGGGCGCTGTCCGGGGTTCTCTGCTCTATGTCCCCTCTGAGTCCCTTGTTTTAACCCTCTGACCCCCCCACATCCATCCCAGTTCTCCCCCGAAATCAACTGAATCCAGGCCCAGTGCCACCTCCCCTTAGGCTGGGGGATGGGTTTTAGCAGTGGACGTCGGGCTTGTGCCTGCCCACCCTACCGGCTTCAAAAGGTCTACTCTAAGACTGCCTGCTGGCTTTTATGTCTCACAAAGGGTGTCAAGGAAAGGGAAGATCCAAAGGGGCAGCTGTGTTTAGTCTAGTTCAGTGAAACAAACAAGAAATCCTGTGGCACTTACAGACTAACAAATATATTTATATAAATATATATATAAATGTCAGTTGCCCATTAAGTTAATTGGATGGCTGTCCCTCCCGGGCCATCAGTTAAGTACGTGAAGTGGAGCAGATGGCCCCTTCAACTGAATGGCCGTTGACACCCAATTGATTTCCACAGGGCTAGGCGTAGGTGGGCACTGCCCAAATTGCAAGATCTGTGAAATGGTGAAGGCATGAGTCATGCCCACCTGAAGTTTCCCGCCTTACCTGTAATCAGCAAACTGTGGCCAATCATAGCCACTGGCAGGAAACAAACGGTTTAAAAACCCAGGGTTTGGGTTGATCAGGCAGAATGGTTCCTGACATCCTGCCTGGCCTGATCACCCAGACACTGACCACCTTCGCTCACGAGTTCTTCCCCGAGCGTACCACGATTGAAACTGCCGGCCAAGTAATGAGTCTCTCTCCTGCTTGTAATGCTGCTGCTGCTGCTGCTGCTGCTGCTGCTGGTGGTGGTGGTGGAATTGGTAAGAGCCTGCCCCTGCAGCTTTCTTTAAAACAAATTACCTCCTCTTTGGCTGCTGTTTTTGCCATTGCTCTCTCCCAGCTCCATCAACCCCACACTCCTAAGAGCAGGCTTGTCCTTTGCCTTCTGGCTCCTCTTTTTTTTTTTTTTTTTTTTTTTTTTTTGGATTTAAAAAAGTTCCCGTGTTTCCAATTGTTTGCCACTGCTCTATTTTTTTATTGCTTGTTGTATCTCTCCCCTCTAAATTTGTTTGAACTTAGGATACCTTAGAAGTACTACTTTAAGTTGCAACATTGTTTCAGTTTAGTCTGTAAGCCTTAAAAGTGTTAGGATAAATTGTAAGATTGTTTCATTTAGTTTGTAACCCTTAGAGTTATTGTGCTGGGTTATTTTGCCTTCCCCTGTGACTCCCCTGAGTTAAATAAAACTTTTCTTACCTAAACTTTTCTTGTCCCCTCTTTATTTCTTGAATTACCCCCGTGTGCCCTGACTTCCCTGCGACTCCTTTCCCTGTCCCCTGGCTGCTGCTGTGGCTCCCTGCAGCTCCCTCTCCTTTCCCCGCGGCTCCTTTCCCTGTCCCCTTCCGCTCCCCGTGGCTCCTTTCCCCGACCCCTGCCTGCTGCTGTGGCTCCCTCCCGCAGCTCCCCCTTGCTGCTGCCGGCTCCCTGCAGCTCCCTCTCTTTTCCCCATGGCTCCTTTCCCTGTCCCCTGCCGCTCCCTGCAGCTCCTTTCCCTGACCCCTGGCACTCCCCGTGGCTCCTTTCCCCAACCCCTGCCCGCTCCCACCGGCTCCCGCGGCTCCCCCTTGCTGCCACCAGCTCCCCCTTGCTGCTGCCGGCTCCCTGCGGCTCCCTCTCCTTTCCCCATGACTCCTTTCCCTGTCCCCTGCTGCTCCCTGCAGCTCCTTTCCCTGACCCCTGCCCACTTCTGCCAGCTCCCGTGGCTCCCCCTTGCTGCTGCCGGCTCCCTGCAGCTCCTTCTCCTTTCCCCGCAACTTCTTTCCCTGTCCCCCGCCACTCTCCACGGCTCCTTTCTCTGACCCCTGCCTGCTCCCACCAGCTCCCGCAGCTCCCCCTTGCTGCTGCTGCCGCCGGCTCCCGTGGCTTTGCCTCTGCTCCCCCGCATACCTCTAACCCCCCCCTCCTTTTCTGCTGCACTCCCAGGTTTACCCCATGCCCTCCCCCCTTGCAAGGCGCTGTTAATCCCACTTTGCTTTAGTTTAAAGGCATAAATTAAGTTAGGCTAAGAACCCCTACTGACCCCAATTCATTTCCCTTCATAGGTCTAAACTCATTTAGAAAACCCCATTGTAAAAAAAGCCGTGACAAACCTCATATACATACACTTCATAATTAATTTTGTATTAATATCCATTTTTAATAAAGGTTAAATTGTACCCCACTGGGGTGGTAATTGCCCCCCAAGATCCTCAAAGTATCAAACCTGCTGGCAGGATCAACAATTAAATACATTTGTTAGTCTTTAAGTGCCACAGGACTCCCTGTTTGTCTTAAGGAAGGGAAGAAACAGCAACTCAAATATTTCAGCATCATTCAAACAACACCAGCTTTAATGAAACAAACAAGAGAGTCCTGGGGCACTTTTGAAGACTAACAAATTTATTTATCACATGAGCTTTAGTGGGATAAAATCCCAGTTCATCAGAATGGGAAGACCACTTACAAAATGGGAAGTCTCCCGTCTTCAAAGCATCTGACAAAGGGGGATCTTCTCCCATGAAAGCACATGCAATAAATAAATTTGTTAGTCTTTAAAAGTGGCACAGGACTCTCTGTTTTGCCAGCTACCCCTTGGATCTTTAACAAGTACATAGTTTAGTCATGAAAAACCTTACTAGATCATTTTTAAAAGCTACAAATACTGTAACAATATTCTGTCAAAACTGTTTTGCTACCTTCCTATCATTAAGCAAAATAATTTTTAATGATAAATTCAGCCTTCAGGCAAAAGGTCCTGACCGATTATGATTCGTTAAATATTCTGTGGAACCTCTCAGTTCCTCCCACTCTTTTTTTTTTTTTTTTTGGTCCAGTGGGTAAGAGGGGATGCAAATTCTGAATTTAAAGCCAAATGCCACCTAATTATAATCTTACCTATCCCTCTGCCAAGATTTTCCCTGCACTTTCATTTAGATATGATAGATTTAAACTATTGAGTATTCTGTCAGACAATTACCACACTTCATCTCAGAAAATAACCACTTTTCAGTAACAACTGCATTTCAGAGACAATTTTGACTTTAACTTATTAAATTTTTAGAACACTTTGGGATTTTCCAGGATAAAACTGGATATAAATGTAAGACATTACTGCAGAATTCAAAATACAAGGTACTTCCTTGCACTTGGCTACAGTATTTTAGTTCACAACACACAACCAATTAAGAAACACATGCCAGGAAATTATTAAAACACAATAACCATAAAAAGCTAAGCTTTAATCATATTTTTATGGAAATTCATACAGCACTCACCTACATACATTTGGATATGTTATTCTCCCACTATGTTTCAAGACAATGAGAGATTGTTTACCTTTTTTCTGAAATTCTGTTGTTGCCACTGATTACTAGATTCACACTCCAAGGATAAACAAGGTGGAAAAGGTCTTACGTCCATTGTTCCACTTTCTGTCAGGGAGATTTGAAGCAAAATAGGCCTCACAATAGGTTTTCTAACCTAGATAAGCAGGCCTAAGATATCTGACAGCTGTTTCATGCTCTTCATCATCATCTGAAACAATCAGTACGCATTAGAGAGTACTTTTCCCTTTACAAAGGTGATAATTAGATAACAAGCTGAGATTAAAGTAATTACAGTCAGACAGCTGGCAAGGCAGCACAGTCATGTTGAAATATTGTTGATACTTCAGCATCTGGTTCTAATAACAGCACAGGCTAAAAGATTTTACATTAATTACAACACATAATTTAATATAAACATATTTAATTACAATTGATGAGCAATAGACTGTTCAAGAATTACTTAACCCCTTACGTACGTCAACATGATTGAAATTCCATATTATTCTTTCCATTTTAAGAGCATGCTTAAGTTAACATGAAAGGTTAGCAATTTCTCACCACTTTTAACAAGTGATTACCTGGCACACTTCATTATTGACATGTTATCTGAAGCCAGTTTCTAAACACAATTAAAATGATGGCATACTACAGAATTTAGTATCTAGAATTAAGGACAGTTACACAATTTGCTGTAAAAAAAAAAAAATGTGCTGGCTTAATTTGCTCTTTTTATGCCCTTGTCTGACACCTCCTAGAATCAGTAAAATACTGTCTCTAGTCATTCCTCTTTTCTCATTTTCACACTTGTATCTGGTGAAGCCCCTGCTTTATTTTTGACAGTCAATTAGGTATCTTTTTAAACAATCCTCTGATTTCTGGCAATTTCTCAGGTGACAAAAAGTGACAAGTAAATTATTTCTAGCCCTCAGAACTATGATAATCAGTAAAACAAGTTTGAGAATGTATATTGAGTGTAGTGGGGAATACAGTTACTATGTAAATAAACTCAATGAACTAACTGACTTGCATGACCAGCTGCCCACCACTATAGCACCAGTTGCCAAACAGAAAAGTGAGAAAGGCGATGTCTATACTAAAAACAATAACAGTAGGTGTATACCCACAGTGATAAAATCACCGCTGTCAGCCTGGCATTCCAGAAGCAGTTAGCAGCAAGTCTGAACTCGCTGCTCCGCTCCCAGAAGTCAGCCCCAGAAGTCCTGGGGTCCACTAGGGATTTGCAGTCGGCTTTCCTGAATGTGTACTGGCAGCTAAAAAAGTTGCCAGCAGTCACACAAGTAATTTTATGTACCTTTTGTAACTGGCAGTCGATTGCTGCCGAAAACCAGCCCCAATATAGACTAGGGCTAAGTTGACCTAATATAAATGTAATACAGTTGTAAGGTGGCTCATATTTACAGTGCCTTTTTTGGGTCAGTGGAGTGCATACTCATCAGGAACACTTCCATCAACCTAAGGTACAACGTGGAAAGTTGACAGTCCCATCTCTCAGCTCCCTGCTGGCAGTCCACAAGGTCCTGGGCTCCCTGTGGGCTGCTCCCCCAACTCCCTGGTCTCAGCCGGGAGCTGATCTCTCTCGCCCCTGGTGTCCTGGCTCACAATGGAATGGTGAAATTGACAAGAATGACAACCCCTACCACTGATGTGAAGGGATGCAGTGTCTACAATGACACTATGTCACGACAACAAAAGCCCTACACCTCTTGTCAAGGTCATTTTATTTTGTTGAAAAAACAGAGGGATGATCCAGTGTATATAACAGCATTGTTTTGTCCACAGAAGCTGACTTGTCAAGAAGCTCTGTAGTGCAGCTCAGGCCTGAGATTAGCCCAAAGGAGTTCAGAGTACATTCTAGTACAATGGTTCTAAACTTTTTGTGAGTCATGACATGCTTGGTTGTGTCTATGACTGTATGGGCACGTCTACACAGCAATTTTATTTCGAAATAACACTCGTTATTTCGAAATAAAAATTATTTGGTCTACACGACGTTCCCTTATTTCGAAAGGACAGACCTCGTCCTTTTGAAATAAGGATCGTCGTCCCGAAAAAGTAAAACCTACCCCCCCCCTCGAAACAACCGTTATTTCAAAACGGATGTTTCGAAATAACGGCGTTAGACCTGTTGTTTCGAAACAACACCGTTGTTTCGAAAACAACGGTTCGAAATAGCGGATCCATTGGCGTTATTTCGAAACATCCATTTCAAAATAATGGTCTTTTCGATCCCACAGTTTCCCTTATTTCGAAAGGAGCCCTTTCGAAATAAGGGTTTTATTTCGAAATCGGTCCTTTCAAAAGGACCGATTTCGAAATAAAACGGTCTGTGTAGACGTGCCCTACAGGACACACCAGCCCATCCATCCAAGGCTGAATCCAGGCCCTGCCCCAGCTCTTTGTAACAAGTGCTGTGTGGCAACACAGTAATGTGCCCCGAAACAGTGGTGGAGAACTACTGTTCTACTACATATAAGCAGAGCACTTTTCCTAAAAATGTAGCTTTGTTTTCTGTAGAGACAAGAAAGCAATCAGTATGGTCAACTTTCTGCTTCTGCAGGAGAGAAACAGAACAACTGGTCTTGGAGAAAAGACATGAAGAACACAATTTATTCTCAAGGCTTTCCTGACATCATCATTTGAGGTATATTTCAACTTCTAAACAAAGTGTACCTTATGTATACACCCACCTGGTACTTACTCTGTCAACATCTAAAATGCACAGCCAACATGGCACCTAGTTGAAGTTAGATCATAATCATTATCCCATTCCTATTACTACTATCAAGTATACCCTGATGATGAGGAAAAGAATAGTGGGGCTTATGAGATCATTTTCTGGGATATGCTCAAAGTTAAATGACAAATTTTACATTAAAATGTGAATGGGAAATTTTAGGTTCCACCCAGTCTACTGCCATAGAAGTGGAAGCAAAACTGTTTGTTTTCTGGATTCCAATGATCTGTTTGTACTGGCTTACGTTTTCAAGATCCTGCGTATATTAGACGGAGAGCATGGCTATTGGTTTTGCTGGGTACAATCAGCAGGAAACAACATTAAGACTACATTCAGTAGATTCATGAAGGAATTTAGGTCTCTCTAATTTCTGCTGCATCTAGGTTTGCACCATGTTATTGAATTATTTGAATCACTTTAAATGACCCCAGTTTCTAATTTCAAACCACGTTGTTTCCTCTTTCTTTGGAAGAGCTACCATAGACATGCTCATACAACACTGCTTCAGCACAAGGAGATACCAATCATGCACAATGGAACTGTAAGGAGGCAACGTGGCCATGTAAGGAGACAACATGGCCACCCCCAGAGTATATGTGTAAGGAGGTAACATGGCCACAGCCTTAGATGGACAGCTGGTGGGCGGGACCTGAAGATAACTGTCCATCAGATCAGAACTCAGGGGGCAGGACAGGAAGTATAAAAGCAAGGCCAAGGAACTCAGTTCAGCCCTGGCTGCTGAGAAGGAAGGCTGACTGCTGCCCAGCTCCAGCCCAGGCTGTCTGCAGGGTAGGGTGAGTGGCGCAGCCACCGCCCCTCCACTGCCCCCCGCCCCATGCTGGTGACTGGGCGAGCCAGCCAAAAGCGGCACATGCACTGCTCTTGGCTCTGTGCTGGAGCAGCGGGGAGGGGGTGGGAGGCAACAAAAGGGCCTGTATTGCTACACCCTGCCCCAGCCGCACTGCCTCCCACCTCCTCCCACTGCTCTGGCACAGAGCCGAGAGCAGTACACATGCTGGGGGTGGGGAGGTGGACCGGCAGCACTGAACTGGGTTGCCCTTTTGGCTGGCTTGCCTGGTCCCCAGCATGGGACAGCCCCACCCCCCAAGTGCTGGGGGGATGAATGGGGCCATGCACCCCCCCCCCCAGGGATGGCCCTGGCTCCAGCTATCCCTCAGCCCAAGGGAGAGATCTCCACCACAGTACAGGGATGGCTGGCTTGGCCCCCCATGGCAGGCACTTCAGAGGAGGGGCTAACTACCCTCAGGGATGGCGAGCTGGGGGGCTGCCAGAGTTAGGGGTCCCTGAGCTTTTTCCCTGAGGCCCCAAGTTTCAAGGACCCAGTCCTAAGACCAACTTCCTGCAGCTTAGAAGAATTGCCACTTGCCAGGAAGGTAGATAACCCCCCTGTGGGCTGTGACCTAGAGGAGCTGCCTCTCGAGGAGGACCAAGTGGAGCTGCCCAACTTACCCCCACCGGATGAGATGGAGAGCTTCTGCTCCTTGCCACTGGACAACTACCCGAAGGACTCCGCCAAAGGGGCTGAGCAGGTACTACCGGGAAAGGGGGAAGGAAGTGGCCCAGAGAAACTGTACCCCAGGCAGTCTGGCCTGAGCCCCTCACTGGGATCAGCATGTTGCAGCAGGAGCCCTAGTGATACAGTGGCTGAACCCTTAGTCACTGGTAGGGCCCTGGGCTGAGACACAATGGAGACAGGTGGTTCTGTGTACCTCTCCTCTTCTCCCCTTCCCCTAGGTAGCACTACTCACAGGGCCGTAAGCCCGGAAGCAGCAGAGCCATCTGATCCTTGAAGCTGTTGTCTTCCCTAACCCAAGGACTTGTTATTTGTGTCACCTACTTAAAGGGACAAGGGCTATTATGGGATTGCCCAACCCCTAGGGCCAAAGACTAATTGTTAGAGCCCTGCACATCCATGGATATCCACAGATACAACAGGGATATCCACAGATCATTTCTTGCGGATGCAGATCGGTTACGGATCCACATATTTTTTATTTGCACAGAGCTAGAGCCCTGCAAATATGCAGATATCTGCATTATATCCACATCTGTGGACACAACACGGATATCCGTGGACCATTTCTTGCAGATGCAGGTCAGATACGAATCCATGTATTTGTAGCCATGCATGGCTCTACTAATTAAAAGGCCAAGGACCACCAGCTGATTTCCCCACTGCAGGCCAAGACTAAGTATGTGGGATCTGCCTTACCTCAGGGCTAAAGACTACTTGAGAGCCCTGCCCGAGGGGCTGAAATGTACTGTTTTTCCTCTCTCCCTCTATAAGGGACCAGAGATTAGTGACTTGTTTGGTCCACCTGCCCTCCAGGTGGACAGTCCGCACCCAGGAAGTGACTGGGGGGGATGCTTACAGGAACTGAAAAGTTTTAGTCTATTAAGATTCTAAATAACATTAAAAACACAAAAATATAAAGGATAAAATCATAGAAATCTTTTTTTTTTTTTTTGAGATGAAGGCTGGATAGTTTGGGTCACCCCTACATACCTAAAGCCAAGATAAGTGTTCTTTTCTGGCAGCAGTCTTTGTCTTTTCCAACATTTCTTCTCCCCTTGTCTTTCCTTAACTAAGTTTACACTGACAGCAGCAAATGGGTCACCATCAGTTTTATCTTCTGGGTTCAATTGAACAGTCAGTCAAGGACCACTCAATCAATCTGTAGTTTGCTGGAGTTTGATTTAGTAACTCCAACTCCAGAAGCGTAGCACTGAGCCAAAGGAAAAGCATTTCCCTTTGACTCAGTGCAGTGGAGACAGATAGGGAGGCAAATATTAAGAGGCATAATGTAGATTGCTGTCTTCCTTGGACTGCTGCTGAAAAGGGTGAGGAACATAGACAAGGCCCTTGAAAGGTATTCTGGGGACAGAGTGCTAGTTCAGTCCTTTCCTTCAACTAGTTTCCAGAATGATGATGATTCAAGACTAGCCCAAAACAATACATGCTCGGTTTGTGGCACCAGAGAACTTCAGCTATACACTGTATAGTCCATTTCCCTGGACAGATATATATATAGAATGAAAATGACTTTTCTGTGCGGTGGAATAAACAGCTCACGCTGCTGAGGTGCCAGAATAACAATCCCTTTGGAACTGCAAGCCTGAGTAGACTGCAATATGATCAATTCAAAGTAAATCATTAAGACCATAATTTTCTGCAGACATTTCTTTACATTTTACTAACGACTCATTTTGCATTTCTGGACTGAATAAAATCAATCAGATACAGTGAGTATTACCCAATTTGAATTCCTGCATTTAACAGAAACACTGTTGACCACCTTTAAAACAAAATTATTTCTCTGGCAGATGTCCTTGCAAACATTCTATTTTGTTGTGTTTCTAGAGATGCAGATGCCAAAATAGTTGCCTTTTGATTTCTCTCCCTCTTTGGGCACCAGCATAAGTAATAGCATCAGCAGAAACACTTACAGCTAGCTAATTGCTAGCGTTGATACCTTTAAATCTCTTATCTGGAAGAAAATAATCATATCACAGCACCCTGACATTTGAAAACAATAGCTTGTCACTGCATCACCACATTGTGCTGGAATGCTAATATCGATGTGTTTAGAAGTCCAGTATTGGCCCTGAAGATCAGAGATTTGTAATGATTTTCAATGTTGCAGTTTACAAGAAGTGGTCCATGGAAAATCATATTAAGTATCAAGTGTTCTTCAGGACAGAGAAGTTAAGGTAAACTCATTTATTGACTTAAGTAATTTTTACTTTCCCTCTGGTTTCCTGTACTAAAATAATGGATTTAAAAGACAACAAACTCCCACACAATTCAGATATCTGGAAACTAGAGAGATAATCATCAATAGATCAAATTTTTGGCCCTAATAAATGACAATGCTGCTTCAAACTCATCTATTTTGAGCAGGAATGCTTTTACTTACACTCCCTTATTGCTATATTTCCAATGGCTTTATCTCACTTTTTAAATTTGTCTCAGGCTACACCTAGAAGTTTGAGATTATTCAAATTTCCCACTAAAACAATAGCTCAGCCAACTATCTATAAACATTTCTGTGTTACAATAAAACCAAGGCCAGATTCTACCTGTGATGTACAAGTGGGGCCTAAAAAGCCTTTTCCCCACTACTACCCAAAGTTCTAGCCCCTTAAATTAACAGGTGAGGTTAATGTACAGTAGGGTGGATTACCTTACCACTCTATCCAATGCCCCTTGCTGCCCTGAGCATTACCAAAACAACTCTGGATAAGTAATTACAAGTTTGCACTGCTCCACTTTTGCCTGTGAAACTACAGAAAATAAATGCACTACTATGCAGTGCAAACACACAGCAACTACCCTTAAAACTTTTAATTTCCTAAAGTTGCTACTGTTACCTTAGGGCTGGTCTACACTAGAGAGTTTGTCAACAAAAGTTTGCTGCTTCCAACTGGAAACAGGAAGGGGGGAAGCCCCCAGTAGCTTCCCCAAATGCCTGACAGGAAGGGGAGAAGCTGACTCTTGGCAGTGAAAATAAAGTGGGGGTAAGGCAGCCCAGGTGTTAGTCTGAAGTCTCTCAGCTCTTCACACCACCTGCTTAGGTCAATGGAAACATTCCTGGTAAGGACATGCTCCACCACTCCAAAGAGGGTAGCGTGGACTTCAGACATTGCAGTAATTACTGATGGTAAGTTAACTTAAGGTTGGTTGGTTTGTGGTTTTCTGAGCATAGCCAAGGCCCTGCTCTGAATTAGATGTTCTCTATACTAAGCAAAAGGAAGTTTGGACAACTGTGTGTGAACATTATCTAAATAAAAAAGCAAAATTAGAAAAATTAAGTACATCAAAACAGATGCATTTGTCATCCACCAAAACTGTCCCCTTGAATTCTGGCTGTCTGGTCTACAAAAACATCAAGCCCCTCATGAATAATCTCAGTAACCTCCTTGCAGCTTAATTCTCCTATCTGATCTCTAAGGCTGCAGGAAAGAGAAGAGGCTAAGAAAAAGTTTGTGCAAGTGTAAACTGAAAAACATGATGGTCTCACTCTATGTTCCCTCTAAGCTGTGCGCAGGTGCGCATGCACACAGATTGTGAAACCCACACACACAACAAAATAAAGCGTGCAAAAAAAAAAAAATTCAACGGTGCGAATATTTTTATGCTACTTTAAGAAAGCTGTTTCAAGTAGCATGTTTCAAACAAGGTTTTGTAAATTATAAAATCATTTCCCTCACCAAATCAAAATAAAGCTGATATATTATTTGCATCATACACACTTGCTTTGTTGCACTTGCAAGTTTGACCGCGCTCACTGGAATGCACACAAATTTAGACACCAGTTCTGAAAATTTGCACAAAAGAAATTTTGGAACACACAGCCTACAAAAAATTAGAGGGAACTTTACTCTCACTAGTTTTTTAGCAAGGCCTGTGGTTATTTAAATTAGCAAAAGCACTTCAGTCACAGTATAAATACATATTCAAATCAGTAATATTTCATTAGAATTTAACTTTCTATATTTTAAAACGTCTGAAATTTTAGTAAGCTATAGTTATAAGACTTCACAAATACACACAGAATAGTTTAAAAAGCCATTTGCCACTCAAGGGAACAAGATCATTCACATCATTACCTATTGGTTCCTGGCCTTTGTACCAGCATCAGGGCTTCTGATTAGTCTCTGGGGGTTTGAAGTATCTGAACTGTACTGTTAGCTTTGTTGTTCAGCATCCCCATTGACTTTGTGTGCTTTGCTTTGTGAACACAAATATTTACAAGGAAACTGGGCATGATGTTCTGCTTTTTATGGTACATGATCATATTCTGACAAAAAGCCAATACATAAACAAAGCAGTTACTGAACGTTATGTCTGCTAAATGAGCAAATCTTTATATCTTGTCACTTTTCCCACATAATTTACATTATTTTTTATTATGATTTTATACTGCACTTCACAATTACAAAACAGAAATCTATTTTATAAAGTTAGAATATTTCTGAACCATTCAAGAAAACAAACAAGGAGTCCTGTGGCACTTAAAGACTAACAAATTTATTTATCACATGAGCTTTTGTGGGAGAAAATCCCACTTCATCAATCTCACACAATAAATAAATTTGTTAGTCTTTAAGTGCCACAGGACTCCTTATTTGTTTTGCTGAACTAGACTAACAGCTACCCCTTTGATTCAAGGAAATATTTCACTTATTTTACAAACTTTTTTTAGTACATTAAACTTTCCCCTATGCCAGAGTCACTCCATACAACCCACAATAATTGCAGTTCAGTCCTTTGTACAAAATGTCTAATTGTACTACCATGTACAGGTTTAGAGATTTTTGTTGTATTCTAAGCAAAAAGGCAATTTTATGTATGACAATCAGAACAATCTGAATTTTGTTGGCAATTTCATTTTTTGAAAGCAGGAACTAACTTCCAAGTTAGTCCTTTTGTTCAGTTATGTCCCTTTTCTAAGGTGTACATCCTGAGTGGCAATACTATGAAGTATTCAGAGATGTATCCCATGAACACAAAGCAAGACTAGCTTTTTGCCTACTTTACATGGCTATGTCTACACTATGGGTTTAAGTCGACTTAAGGAGCCTTAAGTTGACGTAAATAAAGTCATGGCCACACTGGAAAGTTATAAAGTCAACTTTATAACTCCCACTTATAAAGTCAACTTTAATGTTAAGTCAACTTTGCCTTAAGTCAGCCTTGCAATGTGGCCTAGGAATTGCCTTTAGTCGACTGAATTGGTCTCCAGGCAGCAGATAGTCAGCCTGGCAACCAGGAAGTGCCTGCCCTGGCCAATCCCAGGGCACACAAAAGCCCTGCCCTTCCTGCTCCACTGCCAGAGCTAGCCAGGACTCCGTCAGTGGTGTAGGCATGTCTGAGGACAGGGCACCAAAGGCCAGAAAGTGAGCTCCCTCCTGGACCCACCAGGAGATAATGGATCTCCTGGCACTGTGGAGCAATGAAGCAGTCCACACACACCTCCACAGCAGGCACCACAACTGAGAGCTTTACCAGGCCATGGCCTAGGGCCTGGCAAAATAGGGCCCACAACAGGGACACTCAACAAGTGAGGGCAAAGGCAAAGGACCTTCACCAGGTGTATTACAGGACCAGGAAAGCCAGAAGAAGGTCCAGGAGAGCTGACGCCACCTGCTCCTACTACAAGGTGCATTCCTGGGGCAGGAGTCTGATGTGGAGCCAGCCCACACCGTCAATGCTGCTAAGCCCCCCTCCATCCACAACAACCCAGAGGAGGGCTCGGTGGAGGAGAATATGATGCTGAGCCAGGAGAATGACCAGGCAAGGGGACGCACCACCACATCTGCCCCGGACAGTGGCACCACAGAGGCCATCCCTGCTTCTGGGGACGAGGCGACGCCCACTGCTGATTACCTGGGCCTGGGGACATCCTGCAAACCCCTCCTCCCCACACCAGTGAGTGCCCCCTCCCCACAGGTATGGTGGGGTGGCCAAGTGGGGCAAGGGTTGTGGGGGAGGATGGCCCAGGGAAAAGCCACTGTATTGGGGTGGGGGCTCTGAGGGCCAACCCCAGGGAGAAGGGGCAGGAGCTCAGGTGATGGGGGTGGGTCCTGAACCGAGTCGTCCTATGGCCAACAGGAAAATGGGGAGGGTATGGTCATGCGCTATGACCAAAGTGCTGGAGCCCCTTGAAAGATCCCCAGGACAGGGATGCCCAGGCCCTGGCGTCCCAGGCACTGCACCCAGCCCATGCTTCACAGCACAGAAGTGTCATCAACGGCTTACTGTCACAAGGGGGGGGCACAGCCAGCCAAGAGATGGGCATGGATCAGCGGCAAATGACAGAATGCATGCCACACAACCTAATTCTCTTCTTTCTCCTGCCCTTCAGAAGCCGCAACCCAGCAACTAGCCACCATCGTCCATGCCGGACGCCGGCAAGTGCACTGGTCCCAGGAGAAGATCCTTAAGGACCACCGCCAGGTGGCACAGCAAGCAGGAGACCCTCTGAGCCTGGTGGAAGCAAGAGTGCCAGGAAGAGAATGCCCACCGCAAAGTCAAGAAGGCACAAATGGACTGCCTGCTCGACCTTGTGGAGTGACAGACTGAGACATTCTTGGCATGGGGCCAGGGAGGTTGGCAGACCACCATCTGCCCCACCAGAGACCAACATGCCAGCACCCCCCACCGCTGCAGGCTACATACTTGGGGTAGCTGGCCACAGGCACATCATTAGGCCAGCAGACGGCAGTAACCACTTGCTTTGCCATGGCTTGCCCCCTGCTTCCCTGACTCCTTCCTATTCTTCCCTACCCACTTGCCTGGCCTCACCCACCCAGGCCCTGCAGCACCCCCCACATTCCCTTCTGCTCTTGTAAATAAAGACAAAGTCAAAACACTGCTCTGTGTTTGGTGCACAGTTTGTGTTGTGGTTGATGGGGGCAGGTGGGGGGCACAGGAAGCTGTGAGTGGGCTGTAGTGGGTGATGGTTGTATGTTGGGGGCTCAGGCATCTGCACCCTCTGATGCAATGTACTCTCTCAGGGCATTGTGAGTGATGACCACTCACCACTGGGCATGCTGTGTCTATGGGATTCTGTCTTCGGGCTGCTGGAACACTGCCCCCAGCCATTCAGCCTCTCTAATGGGGTGGGGGGGATCCTCTCCCCCTGCAGCTCACAGAGGTTGTGCAGCACACAGCTGGCACTGACAACCTCTGGCAGGGTGATCTCTGCAAGCTGCAGGCAGGTGAGAATCACCCTCCAATGTGCCTTCAGGCAGCCAAAGGCATGCTCTACAATGGACCAGCAGCGGTGGAGACGGTGTTTAAACTGCTCCCTGGTGGCGTCGATGTTCCTGCCATATGGCTTCATCAGCCACAGCATGAGGGGGTATGCGGCACCTCCACATCTCCAAGGGTGATGGCATGGTCTGGGAGGAAGGTGCCTGCCTGCATCTACCAGTAGAGGGTGGAGTGCCTCAGGACGTGCGCATCGTGGGCCTTCCTTGGCTAGCCAAGGAAAGCATTCAGAAACAGCCCCTGGTGGTTCACAAGGTCCTGCAGCATGATAGAATTACATCCCTTGCAGTTAAGGTAGGCCAATGCCCAATGATCTGGGGCCCGGATCAGCATGTGTCCCATTGGCAACACCTGCACACTTTGTGATCCCGAGAGCAGCAAAGACTGTGAGGGTGTCCTCCAGGTTGCCCAGGCAGATGACACAGCCGAGCAGGACCCGGTTTATGGGCCAGCACACCTGCCTAAGGTTGGCCCCCACGGTCGACTTGCCCACACCAAACTGGTGGGTAATAGACTGGTAAGAGTCCAGCATGGAAGCTTCCAAATGGCGACTGCCACACACTTGTCCACTGGGAGGGCAGGTCGAAGGTGTGTGTCAATGTGCTGCAGTGCTGGGGCCAGCTTGCCAACATGTTCCTGGAACATGGTCTTCTGTATCTGTAAGTTTTGGAGCCACTGCTCATCACCCTGCCTGTGGAGAACAACATGCTCCCACAAGTCAGCGCTCATCTCCCAGGCCAAGATGCATTGGGACATGGCAGGCAGCATGAGCACTGCCGTCGTGACACTAGCCATCATGATTGGCTGACTGAGGACTGCCCCTACAGTGGCTGTCACCCTCTAGCACCTTCTCTGACACTGCAGGCACACACTTAACGTGGGGCTGCTGTGAAGCGGACCACCAGCAGATTGCTGCAGCACATGGGGATACTGGATCTCTCCAGGCTCCATCTTGCCAGGCATAGGGCAGGATGCTTTGGTCACTTCCTGTTTTATAGGAGTGGCCGGGGGTGGGGGAGTGACTCAGCACAGCACCGCTGGGCTAGCTACCCACAATGCACTGCTACAAGGTCACCCTAGCAACTGCTGGAGTGGATGTGGACAGTCCCCAGATATTTGCAGTGAGGACTCCTTAGGTCAACTTTGATTTGACTTAATAAAGTCCTGTAGTGTAGACGTAGCCCATGAGAGTTCCATGCAGTTCACCCCAGATATTGCAGTAACATAGGACAAATTGAGCTACATACAATCAGTTCCTAATCCTGCCAAATGTTAAACATAGGATTAACAAACTTCAGTGGAATTACTTGTGTGCTCAAAATCAGGCACACGCATAAATGTCTGCAGGGTCATTAGGGCAAAATCCTTTGGCTTTTAACAAAAATCAAAGCAGCTCTCCATCCTCAACACCCCTTAGAAAGGTCATGCAACATCTGACAGTGTTTCTTGAGAAGAGAAATGCCCATGCTTGCCAGCATCCACAAGAAAGGATGCCAGTGCTTTAGCAATATCAAGAAAAGCCCCATCATCTAAGGCCTTCTCCATGCTAGAAAGCATTGTCAACATAAGTTACAGCGATGATCCAAAAGCACTGTAATAACAACACTTTTGTCTGCCCACCCACACAGTACTCATGTCATGTCCACACTTGGTCCTCTGGCACTGACAGGGAGAACAGTGCACTGTGGGCAGCTATACCACTGTGTATCTCATCATCTTGTGCCACAAGGGGTTAAAGGAAAGCAGAAAGGATTGCATTGCATCACAGGTGCAGGATGCAGTGATTTTTGTCCTGCCACTCTATGGGCTACTGACTGAAGCATTTTTCAGCGGCCTAACTCCTGAGTGCCTGCCCTCTTGATATGAAAGAATGAATCTTGCGCTGCTCTCCACTGTTGTTGTCAGTGTTCTGAACGCATTGTGGCTGCTCATGCAGTATATCATGAGCTTGCAGTTTGGAACTGGAATCTGAGGTGCCTGACCTGCTGCGTGCCATACAAACAAATATCGTTTGCATTCATGGAGCACCTGCAAGTGGTACACCACAGCTTTTGGGCATGTGAAACAGCACTGAATGGTGGGATCACATCCTTATGTGAGTCTGAGCTGGTAAGCAGGGGCACAAAGCCACATTCATGAAACTGTGTGGAACTCGTCCCTGCGTGTGGTGCAAGGACACCAGAATGAGAGCTGCTCTCTCAATGGAGAAGTGCATGGCAGTCTCCACATGGAAGCAAGCAACTGCAGAGTGCTGTCAGTTGGTCACTAATCAGTTTGCAGTCAGAAAGTCCACCACTGGAGCTGTGTTATTGCAAGTGTGCAGGCCCCTTAATGGCATTCTGCTATAAAGAACTGAGAGTTTTGGAAAATGTGTGTCATGTGGTGGAAGGCTTGTCAGTGATGGAATTACTTAACTGTGGCAGAGCAATGTATTGCACACATATCCATCTTTCACTCTGGACCATCTTGCAATGGAATACATCAATAAAACAGGTATTTCTCTGTGGTACTGCAAGTGCTTCTCTGACATCTATGGGCCTGTACAGAAAGCTGCAAGCAGGGACCTTCTTTCCAGACCAGAAGATTCCTATGGTGTATGTTAAAACGCCCATAGTGATCCTGGGAGATCCAGCCTAGCCCTTACTGCTATGGCTCATGAAGCCTTATTTGGGCAATCTGGACAGCAACATGGAGTGCTTCAATAATGTGAAGTGGGTGCCAAATGACCCCAGCATGTGTGTTTGAGGGATTAAAAATTCACTGGTGATACCTTTATGACTGATGGGACTTAAATGAGAAAAATATTCCACAGCCAGAGCCATCTGATCTGTTTTCCATAACATCTGTGAAGCTAAGGGTGAAAAGATTTTCCAAGATGCACACAGGCAGATCGTCTTTTCGCTGAATATGAACAATCAGATGTCCTGGTTATTACAGGGGCACAACAGTAGACTATTCAAATCAGGGAAGTCTTCATGAACTATTTTGACAATTAGCACCAAGAAGGTTTCTTTGTGAACAGCACTGTGCCATTCTGTGACTGTTAGCCGGCTTGCAGTACGTACCAAAGTGAAGTGCAATCACCTTGTGCAAGAGACAAAGTTTATTTATTCTTCACAGAGTACATCTATTAAATAGTAACTATTCTCAAAAAAAAAAAAAAAAAAAAAGAAAAGAAAGAAAAAAAACACACCGTACTGGAGGGAAGAAAGCAGTGAGGGGCAATGTAAGCTATGATAGCTGGGTCTAAGTCCAGCTATCATTCTGGAAGCTGCCTGATGGGATGAACTGAACAGGGCACCAAGATGGGCTGAGAGTTTGGTAGGAATATGTGGGTGGAGTTTCGGGAGGGCATGGAAAGTAGCTCAGTACTGGCTGCAAGGCAGAGATGTGGAGGAAAGGGCAAGCACACATTAATTCAGTTTGCTGCATTATTAGCAGCTCCCTTTGCTCTTCCATGGCTTTTATCATGTGCTCATATCCTGCTATTCTTCATGTCTGGTTTTCCCTCCCCTGCTGACTATCAGTTTTTTGATTTTCAGACACAATGTGTCTCCATGCCTTTTTCTCCTGCCTCAGAGGACAGAAAGAGTTCTAGGTACATCTCCTCTTTGCTCCTTTGTGATTGCTTTCTTACCAGCCACAGGTGCTTGGCAGGTGTGGAGGGTTTTCCCATCATGGGCACATCTCTACAAGCTTGATAAACAATGACTTGAGGCACTGTGAGTGCAATAACAGCTCTGACCCATTACCTCTTTTGCACTGTCCCCTGGCAAACACACAACTCAGTGATCACCTGAGGCATGGGGAATTGTGCTTAGGGGAGAGGGAGCACTCAAACTGAGGAAAAGGATGGTTGTTTGGGATAGTAATGCAGGTAGACAAGGACATTTCAAAATGTGCCACCACCTTCCACAGGCAGGGGCCACACAAGCTGATATCTCACTCCTGAAAGTGACTTAACAGAGATGCCAAGGTGCGTCTCCTCCGTGCAAGCAGCTTGAAACTGGTCCCTATGCTACTCACTCATGTGCCACTTTGGTCCCTGCACAAGTGACTGCTGATTGGCACAAGGAATTTCCCTGCAATGGGAGAAGAAACAAAGCAGCTCTGCTGAGGAATCTCTGGTGGGGGATTGGCAGATACCTCCAGGAAAGTTTCTCTTTGGAGGATTCCCATGAAATCTTGGTGTGCATTAACACACTCTTCTATTGCACTGCCTACTAGAACAGGGGAATGAGAAGCACATGCAACCACTGCTACTCTTGTGCATTTCTATTTCTTTAACCAGCTGTATAATGCAACAAAGCAAAGAACAACTGTACCTCATGTAATCTATCAGAATTAGCTCAAAATAGAGTCACTTACCTGAGCTCCCCTCTCCTGAATCCTGCATGCCTGAGCTGTAAGGCTGAGACTGACTCAAATGGGGTCAAGAAGAGATCTTGGCTCCTCATGTCAGCAAACCACATTATCCCCTGCTCCAGACTGGCCTTCAGCTTGACCTCCTTGGCCACAACTTCTTACTCGGGGTTGAGTCCAGTGTCTGGTGCCTCCAGGCTCATGGAGGTATCCATGGGTCTCTTCATGGTGGAGGTGGGGTAACCACTGTGGATGGCTTCAATTTCCTTTTGGAAGTAGCAGGTCTTTGGCTCTGCACCAGAGCAATGATTTGAGTCCCTAGCCTTCTGGTACCCCTGCTGCAGTTTCCTTGATTTCTGCACAGGACTACAGCATGTCCCATTCATAGCCCTTCTCTACCATTGAACAACATACCTGATCACAGGTATCACAGTTCCTTCACCTAGAGTGGAGCTGGGACTCCACAGCTTTCTCTCCCCAAATGTCAATCAGATCCAGAAGCTCCAATGTACTCCAAGAAGGAAAGCATTTGGTGCATAGAGCTGCCATGGTCTCAACACCAATCCAACAGGAAGTGGAACTTCAAAAACACTCAGAACTTTAAAAGCGGAGAGGTAGATACCCATAAGCAGCAGAGTTCAAAGTGATGGTCAGAGTGGTCAGGATGGGCATTATGGGACACTTCCTAGAAGCCATTTACTACTACAGAATCAAGCACATTGTTCAGTACTGACACTTTGTAACTAAAAGTTCAGTGCAAAAAGGTCTACATCTCTCATTGAGTAGGTTTTATTTTTAGGAGTGACTGCAGTTTGCATACCACCATGGTTTTGGTGCAAAAAGCTGACTTTGTTTGACAAAATTCTCTAGTGTAAAACAGTCCAAGAGAAGTTGCTACTAGTTTATACTAACTACTGAGAGTTACACAGAAATACTTTATGTAGGTTACATATTATTTTTAAAGTTTATTTTCCAATTCCAATTCCAACACAACTGTAATGCAAACAGGAGACTTAAGCGGATTATGTATGAGACTAAATTCACCTTAAATACTGCCCAAGGGTTTAACTATTTGTGTCTTTGCTTCAGTGGTGTTTCAGTTTATATGTTTGCTTCATTCTGAATCACTGGAATAGGGTAGAAGTGTATAAATACTCTTACCTTCTATAACACCAAAATCATCCCCATGAGAAAATATCCAGAGGAACTCTGGGTTCAGTACTTGAGGAGCTGCATACACATCTGATCAGAAAATGATTGATTATAGTGTTGAAACACCTGTAGCAAACAGCACTGTTCACATGCCCATATCTGTCATTGTCCTGCCATCTCATTTGTATCAGTAAAAGGTGAACCTATGTACCACCATGTAATGAATGTTACCATGCAACAACCCCAGAAATCTCTGCAAGCTTCATTGTTTTGAATCACAAAGAAACATTCTATTTAAAAAGAAAAAAGAGGGAAAATGTTACCTTGGGACTGTATTTATAAAACCAAATATCCTCATTTCTGAATCAAAAGGCCCTCTGATGGATGGAGATGTATACTGGCATTTCATTTCTTAGCTGCTTGTTAATCTTCTGAGGCCACAAAAGGCTGTACTTACAATAGCAAGAGGAATGTCAAAGGGTTCACAACCTTAGCTTGATTAGATAAGCCAATCAGAGATTCTTTCATCTAGAAATGGGGTGCAAATTTCAGCAGAATAGGGTGTTGTTCTGTGATGGTTCACTACTTCCACCTCCAGGAAGTGCAGAAGGGAGACCAGAGGGGGGATGAAAAAGAAACAAACAACTTGGATCTCAGAAAAACTAGGTCTGAGTTTCATAAAGGGGCAGTGCCACTTATCTGAGTAATTTCATCCATCATTAATTTAAAAAACAAAAACAAAACAAAAAAACAGATAGGGAAATATGTACCCTATCAAAGACGCACACTACCATATTATTAATTTAGATACATTAAAGGAGTGCTTCAGGCTTCCGTTATAATAAAGACACCATTGAGCCAATTACATTTCAGTGTCAGGTTTATAGAAAGCTTTAAGAACAGAGCTACGTTTTAATTAAAAAAGAACACCACTCTCTTTTCGTGATTCAGGCTATACTGCTCTCAGAACACTCAGAAAACAAGCACACTAATTGCCAGAAGCTCTCAAGTTTATGTTTCCTCCACCTTTGTTGTCCACAAGGCAAACAATTTCCTCTG
Source organism: Podocnemis expansa (assembly GCA_007922195.1). Lineage (NCBI taxonomy): Eukaryota > Metazoa > Chordata > Testudines > Podocnemididae > Podocnemis > Podocnemis expansa. The sequence goes on from ML681963.1 coordinate 121,553,314, forward strand.
ATCCCACGTACTCATTTATACACTGTTTACATTACTGTATTAGTCAGTCCCTCTCTTGTTCCAGTAGAGGTGAGACACAGTCCATTTTATCACCTATCATTTCCTGTATCACACATAAGATGTGACTTTTCTACACAACTGTAGAAGCATACAGACAGACCACAGCAAGGGTCAATGATTCATTCAGCCTTAAAGTACACCATATTTAAAATAAAACCTCAATTTCTACAAATGAACTTGATATTTATAACCCCCTCTTACAGCGTGCTCCTCCCTTCCTCCCCTATATCCTCTTCACCCATACATAGCTTTTTGTACTTTCTTCCATTCTGCTCTTCAATTTTGGAACATCCATCCAAACAACATAAGCCAAAGACCTCCTATTCCTTTCTCCTCTTCCCTTCCTAAAAATTTCCCTAAAAACACACCTGTCTCACAAAGCATCTCGCATCTGACAAAGTGGGATTTTCTCTCATGAAAGCTCATGCAATAAATACATTTGTTAGTCTTTAAAAGTACCACCAGACTTCTTGTTCATTCAGTGATTGTATCACTCATGCCTTTTTAGATTTGATGAGTGTCAGGGACAACAATAAATAAATCTCTTAGTCTAAGTCCCACAGGACTCCTTGCTTTTTTTTGCTGGACTAGACTAATATGTCAATTTCCGATTGTTGGGAGAAATGTTCTTTATTATTATGTCCAATTGTATTCGCTTAATTGTAGTTTGCAATGTGTTAATGGATATGTTACAAAGCGCGGGTAATGTTTAAGCACACTTCTCCCCAGAACTGCACTCTAACTCAGCCGGACTCAGTGAGTGACAGCCACTGCTGGCAGGCAGCCAAGGACTGCAAAGTCTGCCCAGCAACAAACTCTGACTAAGGGAGCAGCTATGTTGGTTTTCAGCAGACCGTGCGCAGATAATCAAGGGCCATGTGGAAAGTGTCTAGAAGGTTCACCACTCTGCCCAATAGGACTGCATTTTGGAGTGAACCAGGCAGTGTCCTGATTGGCTGCAGACTGTGGTACTTAGGGACTCAAGGGCTGAGTGCTGGAAAAGAGAAGGGGGTGTGTGTGCATGTGAGGGAGCGAGTGGGAAAGAGAGCGAATGTGCAAGCAGGTGGTACGGACGAAGCCCGCACGTGAGAAAAAGGAAGCCTTGGAGCTCCTCCTGAGGACTCCTGGCAGGCTGGGAAAACCAACGGAGACCACGGAGATGCAGAAGTCCCTGAAGATTTGGGCATAGAACTGAGTTACCAGCCCGATTTGAACTTTGATAATAGGGCGAAGGACACTAATTACAGGACTGGCCAGAAGAGGCTCAGAAGTAGACGGACCAAGCTTGGAGGATCCATGCCGAGTTGGTGGTCGAGAACATCGCTGTCCAGGTGAAGAAAGGCAGTGAAGCTCAGCACTGGGCTCCCTTATGGGAGGAGAGAGTTCTTGGTGGGGTGTGCCCCACCATAAGAACTGCAGGGTTACTATCGCCAGTGAGGCCATCTATTAACTGTTTGTTTATTTCTGGCCTATTTCCTTTATATACACCTGTCCCCTTCCCCTTTAATAAACTTAATGGAGTTAACTTTGTGAATTGGGTCAGCCTGACTTCCTGTCACCTTGCACTAAGAGTAACGGAAAGATGGGATGACAGATGCCCGAGGGAGAGGAACCTTGAATTGAGGGAAAGGGGTTCTAAAGATAGCTTAATTAGAACCTTTTTCTCTAACACAAAGGGATTTGGAACTTATTCCTAGAGCCCTGCAAAACCGTGGATATCTGCGGATATCTGCCTTATATCTGCATCAGCGGATACAACACAGATATCCATGGACTATTTCTTGTGGATGCAGATCAGATACAGATCCTCATATTTTTATCTTCACAGAGCTAGAGCCCTGCAAATATGCAGATATCCACATTATATCCGCATCCGCGGATACAACATGGATATCCACAGACCATTTCCTGCAGATGCAGGTTGGATACGGATCCACTTATATGTATCCGTGCAGGGCTCTACTTATTCCTGTCTTTGTTTCATGCGTTTCTCTGTTGCAAAGTACCATGTATAGACCAATACATGGAAATTGGCTGCAAGGAAAGTTCAAAGACACTAACCAAACATAAATTGGGTCATAGAGGGATGTCAGACTAAAACTCGGACTGATTTTGAGTATATTTTAGGTTTGAGTTGAGTATTTCACAGCTGTTTAATTCAAGTCAAACAAAAGGTAAGCTTCAGTTTATCAGAGACAAGCCTAAACCAAAAATATAGGCCAAAATAACCACAAACTTTGGAAAAAGTTCAAATTCAGAGGGTGCTCTGAATTCTAGCCCCATCACTGCCATGTATGTGGTTTCCTCATAAGAATGTTTATAATACAAAAATGTTCCAAAAACATGTAACCTAGTCCTGACATGAGAACAGAATTTTTTATTTTTATGTTATTCCTTTGCTCTTAAAATAGACTTAATAAGAGTCTTGGGCACATGGTGGGATTTAAAACAAGGTAATATTTAAAAGTCAGCATCTCTCTCATAACTATTGTAAAGCAATTTGCATCCATCATTTGTTCTTACTGGTTACACATATACTAATGTCCACCCATGTGGACATTTTCACAGTATTAAAAAAAGAAAACCTGCATGACTCTGAAGAATAGTAGGCAGTTTTGACAGAAATGATCAAAAGATAGGGGACTATTTAATAAAAAATAGCTTAAAAGAGTTGTCTTGGTAGGAGCTGTTGCACTGTGCCCTATGCTAACACAGTTTGATCTTTGATGGACATATTTTTCCTCCATTAGATCTCAGCTGTATGGTTTTCCCCAGAACCTAGTAACAGCACTCAAGAAAACAGAAATCTCTGGCTTTGCTTCTTTGCCTCTGCTGAGAAAGTGAGCACTTATGGTCAATTTTAAGAACCGGAGATAGTTTTAGCATGCAAACAGAAATTTTGTGAAGCTATGAAAACTCATGATTATTTTGATACATTTATATGCAAGCTGAAATATAACAGTACATTTTAAGTGCCTTTTCCTTTTACCTAATTTAATGAAAAAGTGTTCATCTCTTTGATAGGTAATAATTAGTCATTTTTCTGTCATAAACAGACAAGGAAAATGTTACCACACACAACTGAGGTGTGTTCTGGGGACTCCCAGCTGGTGCAGGTCCTCCACTTTCAGGGTGCCAGCGTCATCCCCACCCTCCCACCACAATTGCATGAGCCAGAAGCAGCCCAGCGGCTGTGCCACAGCCCCCAGTGCTAGCGGGTAGTGTGTGGGCACTGCGCGCTCCCTCTATCCCTCCCTCCACTGGTGGGACAGAGCAGTGCCGCCCTGCCTACCCTCAGCTGGCCATCCCTCCCAAGAGTGGCCAGGGGAGAGCTGCAGCTTGCAGGAGCAGGGCCATGGAGCGGCCCCTCCATGGAGTTCAGACTGCTTCGACCTGGCCACCCCAGGCCTGAACAGAGGCCACCTCACCCCTAGGTCCTGGATCAGGCCTGTTCAGGCCTGGGGTGGCCTAGTCGAAGCAGCCTGAACTCTTGTGGAGGGCCCGTGCAAGCTGCAGCTCTCCCGCAGCCACTCTTGGGAGGGATGGCCAGCTGGGGATAGACGGAGCAGTGCTGCTCCGCCCCACCAGCAGAGGAATGGAAGGAGCACACACTGCCCACACACAGCCCTGCCAGAGCTAGGCACCGCGATGCAGCCTCTGGGCCAGCTCCCACTCTGGCTCATACGGTTGTGATGGTGGCGAGAATGGCTCTTCTCCCATTTTGGGTTGCTGACCCCTGGCTTAGAGGAAATCAGTCCTTCAGACGGCAGCAACACACACTAAGCAGGGTACATGTTCCTCTCTTTCAAAGTAGTAGCAAAGACCTGATCAACAGGAATCCTAGGCTATGTCTACATCTAACTGCTTAGTTTGGACTTACTTAGTCCAAACTAAGCAGTTCGAAGCTGGTTCGAACTAAGTATTTAGTTCAAACTAGCTGCACTTTTTTTAGTTTGAAAAACTAAGTTTTTAGTTCAAACTAAAAAAAATGTGGCTAGTTCGAACTAAAAAAACTGTGCTTAGTTTGAACTAGCATGACTACATCGTGCTAGTTTGAACTAAGCAGTTAGTTTGAACTTACCAGTCAAACTAATTTGAATTATGCTTTTGCTTAGTTTGAGCTAAAATTTTTTTTAGTTCGAACTAAGCAAAACCTAGCATAGACAGGGAACAAATTAGTCCAGATTAAGCCTCCTTAATCCAGACAATTTGCTAGTATAGACATAGCCCTAGAAGAGTCAGCATCCATGTCTCACCCACAGCATCAGCCAAAATTCCTAAGTCAAATTCATATGAAACATATTTAATTAAAGAACTTGAAAAACTGTGGTTATATTATTTTTCTGGTTCCTGATTGTTAAAATAAGTAATATTGGTTCAATATACCTTATTTAAATTGTTTGGGCTGAAAGTATACTCTTTATCTCAACTCTTCAAGGTGATTAATCAAAATCATTAAATTCAAAATAAGTAAGAATCTCACACATCATTTCCCCACACTGAGAAAAGTATTTTGTAGGGTAAATGAATATGAACACTCTCTAACGTTCATAATGGAAGAAAAGGCTGTGAAGAATATGACAGCTATCTGTACTAATTTGATGAATATCATGCATAACTATTCATAAGTATTATGGTCTGGCTAGATCTATAGAGCCCAAAGGATTAATTCCAGGTGGCGCTCTCCCCAAGTTTCTGGGAACCTGACAATTATTCTAATTCAACAGCATGGTTTTCAAGTGCTAAGTACCATGCAACCATTTCTGGAAGATTACCTTCAGTTTCTTCTGTAGAAATGTAAAAACCAATCTGGCCGGTTTCTCGGATCTTTGGCTGAGAACTTTTAGATTAAGGAACTTTGAAATGCATAAAGGACAGCCTGCAATCTGAAGGACAAAAACAGACTTGGGGTCAGACTGTCAGAAAAAGGCAGCAATTGCTACGGTGCTGCCTGCCGCACCCAGTCTGAATTCAGGGAACAGCTGGGCACAGCAGAAGCCCAACGAACCTGGAAGGCAATGGTGAAAGACCTATGTTTTACATGGAAGGTAGAGAGGTATGTGTAGCAGCATTTAATGTTTTTCCCCTCTTTGCTCGATACATGTCTGTAAGTGAATAAATTGTGTTTGTATCCAAAATCAGGATAATCCTGCACTTTATCCTTCAGTAAGTTGTCCCCCTCTTGACTTCATATCATCATCCACTATGTATAAAAATGAGGCTTCCATTGTATTGGCTTACAATGCTTAATTTACATGTTGACAAAGATATAGGTGAAAAACATGTTTTGTCTGGCAGAAAACCTGTTTGTTAACACTGCCTTGATGCAGACTATAGGAACACATCATTAGCATATACACGTAACTCCTTAAACAGTACCTGAACATAAATTTTACTATATTAATGACCACTGAGAACCTGGCTTTCATTTAAGACCTCAAATGATATGGTCTGGTGAAACAGAATGTACGTATCCTTGAAACCTCCTTTCCCCTTGGCAGTCAGGAGTTCATAGGGTCACATCCACGCCTACTTATAACTATATAAATTGAACATTACATATAGGATAAAAAGAAAAAACAGTGGAGAGGCTTCCACTTGATCTTAGTCACAGAAGGCTGAGAAGCCCATTTACAATAAACAAAATTTAAAATAAGCCCCACGTTTAAAATAACCCCATTTAAAACAACAGAGTTGTACTGGTTCTATTAAGAGTAAAATTTAGATACTTCGAGATTTTGCTCTCTATTTAGTCACAAGGCCCTCATCAAAATAATGGAAGCTCTGCATGTGTTAGAAGAGCTCCTGAAGTGAGACTCGCCATGTAGAACTGACAGAATTTTGCCTGAAGTTATTATCTTATTTCTACATATTAAATTAAAATGATATTCCTAGAAAAAAATTAACTGAGTTATTTGCTTAACTACTATAACCTCATTGCTCCTAAAACACGTAAGATTTATTCTGAGGACACAGAACAACATGCAGCAAACAGGTCAAATACCTCCACTAACTTTTTGACTTTTTTTTTTCCAATTTGACCAGTTTAATTAGTTTGTACTAATTTACAGAAGTTTAACGTTGTTTTTTCCCATCATAAATCATATCCTAAGATCCATATCTAATTTTCAAACCCTATCTTCATTTAATAGGAAAAACAGCACATTTGTTTAAAGAAAAAATACAACATTTGCATTTCACTTCAAGAACATCCACTCTGTACTTAAATTGAGATGCCAGAGTAACTAGATTGCCATTTAAATCAGATCGCAAAATCAGTCCAGGTATAAGAGAGTGGAGAGACTGTGGTAAATAGCTTATGAATTCAACAGCAGCCTAAGGCTCCCTTGTGGTTTCTCAGTTCTAACAAATTAGCTAGATAAATGGCAGTTCACCTACTACATATCGCTAAACAAACATTTTTCAGCAAAAGCCTCTCCTATGCATTAAACTGGGCCAGTTTAAAATACTATCAGGAACTGTGGTGCAGTGATGTGTCTTAGTGGTAGAGTTCAGAGTAATCCTTCGCAGGGCACTAATGTAAAAACAACTAATTCTGACAATTTACCATAGTAACTGAACCATTCATATTATTAATGTCAGCATGATCTAAAACTGAAAATACAGCCATTGCAACAGACAGTAACCTACAACAGAAGCAAAACTATTTTATCTTCCCCTAAAGAAAGTTTAAGTGTATTTATGCTTCGAGTTAAACACTGACACTGTAAACCAAGGCTGATGTGAGCAAAAATTCAAACCAGAGGAACAACTAATGCTACAGAGACAACTACCACCATCCAAAAAAGAGCTGTTTCTGTTAAAGTTGTAAAGCACAAACTTTGAGGGCCAAATCCTGCATGCATTTTTTTAGGCAAAACTCCCACAGATTTCCATAGTAGTTTTGCTTGGTTAAAGACTCAGTAAGGAAGACAGGATGTGTTCCTTCATGACAAACAACAGGTCCTGCTTATAACCTACCAACTCTCAATTGCTATTTCTTGTAACAGAATAGTTAAATTTATATGGTTTGGGTTTTCCTGTTGCACCAACGATCATTAAAACATGGCAAAGATTACTCGATGTTATGAAACCTTCTCACAAGGCATTTTGAACAACATCTAATGGAATTCTCTATTGTCATCTATACATTAAAGGCCAAGTCCTGCTCCCACCATAGTCAGTGGGAGTTTTGCCAAGGCCTTATGTGGCATTATGACTTGTCTTTCACTACATACATTACCCACACAATCGTGACTAGTTTAGAGACCTCCCAAAACTGCAAATATGAAATTAAAAAGGGCCTAATTGCCTTATTCATTACAAGGCTATTTAACCCACTATATTTCTCATAATTAATATTAGACAATCCAGTTGGTCCTACATGTATCCATATGCAGCAAAAATTCAATAAATCAATATTCATCTGGCTATATAAAGACTTGTTGGGATTCAGGAAATACACACTTTTAAAAAAAATTAAAGAAATAGAAAGTGGAAATAAAGTGAAATCTAAAATAAAACTAGATTCTGACTGTAAGAGCACTGAGCAATGGTACTGTCACACTCTGTGTATAAATGTGACAAAGACTTTTGAGAAAATAGATGCATAACATGCTGCAATTTTGAATACTAAATACAATTCTGCTTCTACACTTTTTCTCCCCCAAGGCATCAGGCTGAGATGTAGCAGTGTACACAAGTGGGGTGTAAAGTCAATGGGATTACATTTTCCTAATTATTTTCTGCTCAAGGTTTACATCACATACACAAAATGAGATCAGCCGGGACTTGCTTCTCTAACAAATCACTCAGACTTAAACATTGCTCAGATAAACAAAAGGGGGAGGGGGCTGAGGCTGAGAAAAGACAGAGAAGTGCTCCTTCAATCACAGTCGCAAGGAACAAAAACCTGGAGGGGGAAAAAAGCTGTTGGACCGCCACCAAATCTTCCCCACTAGAGACAAGAGCCCATCTGCTGAGCACTGCAACTTAGCTTTAACTACCATTCAATTCGCGTCTCTGCAGAGATCAATCTGCAGAGCTGGCAGATGGACCCCTGCTTCCCTGAGTCGCTGTGTTATTTGTTTAATAAATTTAATTAATATCCATACTGCATTGGATTGCTCCCAGAAAAGGAGCTGAAGCTCTCTTTCCCCAATAGCTACATGATGAGTGATTTCCCAGAAAAGACCAGATAACAGTGCCCTTGGGCTACTGAAAAATTAAAAGTGCCATGTGCCTACATTTCTTTGCATGTATTAATTTTTGCAGTGCACTAATGTGTTCTTGAAGGCTATTTTAACTTTATGAAAATGCCTGATTTTGGAAAAGTCAAAATTCATTTTGTTTTATATCTGTTACAAAATTATATGGAATTTTTAAAAAGCATAAAATCTAATTACACTTCCAACAATTTAATCAGTTTGAAAAAAAATTGATAATGAGGAAGTCCCTTGCAGACGACATACAGTCTTACAGTTTTTGCTAACAAGTTATATGCACTTGTAGTCAAGTTGGACACGTTCTATTTTAATGCTTAAGAATGTGCTACTTCTAACTAATGATGATACATTCAGCCAATAAAAGTTAAATTAAAAGAACATTAAGGATGACACAAACCACACAAACATTTTGATTTTAATCTGGAATATCAGTATTTCACATTCATTTTAATCCAAAATCTGTCCTTTAATTCTAGAAGTAAAAATATATGATCAAGAGGAATTCCCACTAGGTAACTCAGGACCTCAGTTTTAACATTTTAAAACTGATGTGTATTAATGTTAGACAAATTTAGTTACTTTGCTTAGAGTGTTGCTGAGTAGGTAAATCAATAGTAACATATTACAGATGGAACACTGGTGTTTGTTTTCTTTTAGAGGTTCCCTCCCCCACTCACTTTCTGCCCTAGGATTTCGCATTGTTGCTACAGCTAGTTCAGCTTATTGTAGAAACTCCAGCAGACGGGGTACCAGTAGTTACTGATGTTTTTAGCATTCTATAATGCAAACCGAATTTGAGTAAAATTAGAAAACTTGGAAATAAAAATAAAAGGGGATCACAGCAGCCTTGTCAACCTTCAGTGGTAACAAACGGCACTAAATGTTAAGAATCAAAAGCAGAATAGAGGAGGGGTTGGTAACCCAAAAGATAAGCACCAGTTTAAAAGTTACTTTCAATAAACAAGTGTTTTGAGTGCCTTAATGGGTGTAGCCTCCTGGTGGGGGAGCTATACCAGGGCACCTGCTGCAGGATCCCCTGGGGAGGACGGGGGAAGGGAGCCCAGAAAAAAGAACAGGATCCCAGTGGTGGGGGGGAGCTTGGTGCAGGCCACACACCGAGTCCAGTGGTGGAGGGGGCCCAGAGCCACAAGGGACAGCCAAAGAGCTACATGCAGCTCCAGCGGAGCAGGTTGCAGATCCCTGGCATAGGCTCAGCCTTAAAACAACTCATGAATTGATTACAAACATTTTTCTATTTTGTAAGTTCCCCCTCTTCAAGCATCCAAGGAAGTGGGACTTCCTCCCACGAAAGCTCATGCAATAAATAAATTTGTTAGTCTTTAACAGTCCCACCAGACTCCTTGTTTAGTCTAAAGAGTAGTTATATTTTTGCCTAAAATTAAATTCAAATTCACCTGTTGACAGAAAATCTATGCAAAGCCTTTCATGTAGCAGAATGCCATAGTAGCCTTGTGCATGGAGGGAAGAGCAAGTGAAACAGCTGAGCTGACCAGAGCTGTTTACTCCCTGCAAGCCATGGAAGTGGACTTTGCACCACCATATTCAGGGAGCACTGCAGGCAGGACCAAGCAGCTGATGTAATCTTATGCCTAGTCTGTGTCACAGAAAATCCCAAAAAGGGTTAGAGAAGCTGTAACAGCTGTGGGAACCTTTAGAGTTGCCTTGACCAGGACTTCAGGACAGGAAAAGTTACAGCTTCAGGATAGGGGATTTGGTGATGAATTTAATACAAATGTGAATAAATGTCTAGAATGCCAAAAAAAATTGCACATATACTAACAGATTTTATAGAGGTTTAGGGCAACTTGGTTTGGTTTTAGATAAACTATTTATTTTTCCCTTTAAATATCAAAGAATTATTCCACACTATGAACTCATTGTATGAAATGTTTCATTTTAAACAAGAGATTTTTTTTAAAAAAAAAATCATAATAGTACAAGACAGCACCATAAAATATACATCTTTTTGTTTTTGTTTCCAACCATCTATGCAGAAGAAAATTTTATTGCACACACTTAAACTTCTGAAATATGTAAGCTTGGAAAAAGATGTCTGAATCATAGCTGCTTATTGAAGCCCGGATTCTCAAAAGTATTATTAGCCTCTCTAATTGTGATTGTGCCACTGAAAACAAGGAGGAGAGACAGGTCCTTTGGTCCAGCATTATCTATGTAAGCCATCAGCAATAACCAGGCTGATCATCAGTGCTATATGGACTGAATCAAAGCTGGGAGTTGTAACAATAGGAATCCTGATGAGACACTGTGGTAGGCACAGAGAAAATGGCAGTTTTTGTTGGGGACAGGTAAAATACTGTGATACTCACTTTCTTTGGCAATTTTACAGGGGTAAATGTTCTTTCTGAAAATCAATGAATCAGACTCAATTTCTCCACATTTCTTTGCAAATGATTTGCAAAATGAATTAATACTGCTGCCTCCAAAATAGTCAGAAAAATCCTATTTTCTTAATCAACATATGGTTTTATGAGAGAATTTATAATTTTCTTGTCAACATAAGGCTTTGATTTAACTTTAATTCAGTTCAGTTCTGCTATTGAAATGACACTTCAATTTAATGATAAATCTCAATTAGTAATGAAATACCATCATCCTTTAGAATTTTATTATTTAATTGTATAACAAATAAAATTTGATACAATAAAGCTTACACAAAAAATGTCATTTCCTTAATACAGTCAACATGTAGTTTGAATCTGCAAAAGTCATATAATGGAAGTTGGAAAGGCTGCATGAACAACATTGCCTTCAACAAGAGGGATAAAGATTGGAGTGAGAAAGAGGTAAAAGGCAAATTTCAGGCTAGGAAAAACAATAATTATATATATCTCTTCTTTTTCAATGAGGACAAATTACTTGAGAAAAACTAGTCCAAAACACACCAACACTCTTTCCAATAGGGACTGCAAATTGGTGTAGAAAGACAGGGACAGTTACTGTTTCTGGTTTTTCAAATACACATTCTTTTTGTTTGCATTTTCAGCTATAAAGTTAACTAAAGAACAATCGGCTAAAGGGACATATTCCTTATATTTCAGGCACTACCAATCTAAGCTAAGGTTAATCAGACATACAGCATTTCAAAGCGGTAGCCGTGTTAGTCTATTTCAGCAAATCAAACAAGGAGTCCTGTGGTACTTAAAGACTAACAAATTTATTTATTGCATGGGCTTTCATGGGAGAATTTATTTACAAATTTGACTGTGTTGCTTTGTGGCTAAAATAAGAACCTTGGATTTTTTTTTCTCATTACAACAGGTAGTTTGATCTCATCTTCCTCTATATGCTGTTTCTCAGTGTTTGAATCTTAACAACTGCTTTGATTTGCTGTTACAATTTAACCTGATCCCATAACTTACACTTTCCTGAATTTATTTCCTCCTATTCTGTAAGTTCCTCCATCTTCAAATCATCTGACGAAGTGGGATTTTCTCCCATGAAAGCTCAGGCAACAAACAAATACGTTAGTCTTTAAGTCTCACAGGACTCCTTGTTTGTTTCCCAGACATACAGGGTAGTTAATAAAAGATTTTACAGCAAACGGAGTTCTGTATGCCCTTAGGGTGAGGAGGAATCAACTATGATGAAACATTAGTAAAATATTTGAGTTCAAGAGAGCAAAATATGCTTTAGGGTGACCTCTCATAACAACAATATTACAATTAAGGAATTAATTTTTCCACACATGGAGAATAAAAGACAGGAGATTCTTTCAGGATTAACACTACAAATATGTTACAGCAATAAGAGAATAAAAACTATAGTACGCTCTAAGGAACAATATAAAGTGATGACACTGGATTGATAATCATCAGACCACACTTCTAAAAAAATATTTTCAACATTAATATGACTCAGTACAGATAACCAATCATTACAAAATAATCCAAATTCCCATGGTTAAAGTCCCATTGAAGATCCACCTCTTAATGCCATGATGCCTAAATAGACATTATCTTGTAAGACTGAAAGTGTCTCTTGTCCCCTTGAAGTGCAGTTGATCAGGAGCCCACTCCTGAACAGCACCCTGACACTTGGACCATATTTTCAGGACACAATAGTATGTTGATGTAAGTGCCTTATTGGCTGGAATAGCCAAAATTAGAGATCTGAATGTAGTAGTTTTTAACAGTACAGTGTAGTTCCTATCAAATGAGCTTACTGTCTCTAAGAGCGGTGGATTCACTCTAGATCAGATGGATACTAAAATAGAGAAAGGAATGACTTTTTTTGTGGTTGCAAAGAGATCCCACATTCTGCATTCTCATGCAGAGGACAAGAGTTCATTAACTAGATACAGAACTATTATTATTTCTCAGGGAAGCTTTGACTGGTGCCTACTGAGCGGGCACTGTACCACCTGGGAGATGGACCATAATTTTACAGAACTCATCACAACCAGTCAGGATGAATTTGCACACTGAAAGGTTGAAGTTCACTATTTTGTGGTCACTCAGTGACTTGTTATAAGACTGTTTACAAAAATTTTCTCCATACAATAAATTACAACATTAACAAAAATCTATATGCCACTATGTTGGCTCCAAGGATCAATACAAATTAACAAGTGGCAGACTGTACACCCGACAGTGAAATGGTTAAGAATTACTATACAATATTATAAAACATTATGTGCTGAGAGTAATTGCAGTTGGAAGCACGTTGATTTGTGATGTGTTGTAGCCATCCCAATGTAATTCCATACCTATTGACCAATAATAATGAAGAATCTCCAGATGCCATTGTATATAGCTTATTTCACATTTATAACTAAAAACAAATAGATGCAACACTAACTCCTGGCAGGAACCTAATTTCCAAACCACTACAGTTTTAATTAACTCACCTGTGGAATCAGTTCATTTGTCACCTGTTGCTGGCTATGCGGAAAACTGAAAATAAAATATACACATTTTAAATGAACAAGATAGAAAATACCATATGACTGGGATAAACAGAATAATATGCCATGTGTTGACTGCAAACATAACATTTTAATCCTATAAAATACTAAAACACATTATTTTACAAAGAGGAAATTAAGGAGCAGGGTATTTATGCAATGATCCAAGCTTTCAAAAGCAGACTCTGATTGTTGTTGGTGCAATTCATGCACATTCAGAAGACTACCTAATTGATCAAACCTCAGTCAGGCCCTCTGTGCTGTAGCTACAATTTTGAACTTGCAGTTAATTGCACCCAACACTTTGGAACTGCAATAAAATGCCAGGGCAAAATTGTGCCAGTGAAATTGGAAGCAAAGGTAAATACTGGCCAATCATAAAGAGCCGTTTACATAGGGCCAGAACTAGAAATTTTGGCTCCTGGGGCAAGCAGCCCCAAAGGCGCCCTCCCCCAACCCGGGGCCCAATCTGTCAGCAGCATGGTGCCAGCGCCAGTTCCTGCCACTGCCAGCTGATGCCATGGAGCCAGATCCAGCCCCAGCCACCGTCAACTGGCAGCACGGAGCCAGTGGCAGATCAGGGGCTGCAACCCCGGGCCTCCCCACCAGCCCCCCCCCCACTGGAGGGCCTCCCACCCCACCAGTGAACCAGCTCTGGGGTGGGGGGGCCGCTGAGGCCAAGGCCAACCACAGCTTGGCTGGTTGGCCCCAAGGGGAGGTGGAGCTGACTGCTGCACATGTGTGGCTTCCGGTGTGACTTTGGGCCATGCTGGAGTCTGTACCACTTGTGTGGCAGTCAGCTCTGCCAGAACCTCTCCTCCCACCCTGCCGCCAGGTGTAGAGTGGCCGGCCCTGGGGCAAGGTAAGGCTGGGAGAGCTGGCCTGTGGGCTGGCTCACCCTGCCCATGGGGGCAGATCAGGGCAGGAGTTCAGAGGTTGGCCAGCTCCCTTCCAGTGCCAGGGACAGGGCAGAGGGGCCCCAGCTCCAGTGGCGCTCTCTAAAATGGGGTGCCCAGGGCTTTGCCCCAATCACCACGCCCTAGTTATTGCCCTGTAAAAGACTGACTTTGCAATGAAATGGAGAAGAAACAGGTCCTATTTTTCTTTTAAAGGAGCTCTAAAAACCCACTACAGAAATAGTATAGTTTGGAGGTCTCTGATCAGTACCCATCTCTTGATGGAATCCATCAAACATCAAAATATTCTAAATTAATGCTATACACAGGGCTGGCTTGACCCATAAGCAAATAAGGCCCTGGCTCAGGGCCTCATTTGCTTAACAGCAGCCTTGTTGCTGCACCAGAGGCAGGGCACTGTGGACTGGCCCAAAAGCCAGACCCCAGGCTCCCACCCCTCCCCGAACCATTCCCTCTGCCCCTGCTGGCAGAGCTGGCTGGCCTATGGATTGGGCTTGGTTCTCTCACCCCGCCTCTGAGCTGGCCCTCCCCACCCCTACAGAGGAAGAGCCCACCCAGGGGAGGGGTGGGAGAGCAGAGCCCAGACCCTGGGAGTGGGGTGAGCCAGCCCGGAGCAGAGGCTGAGCTCCGCCCCCCCCGCCCATGAGGAGGGACAAAATCAAAAGCTGGATCAGGGCACCAAAGCCCCTTGAGCCAACCCTGGCTATACTACAGAAACTCCAGGCCCATCCACTACAAAAGAGCTAAAGTCAAAGAGTATTCAGGATGTTCTGCACCTTTCAGAACCTGTGTGTGACCAAAATGTTAATCTAAATATCAATATTTAATGTTAAAATATGGAAGCATTTTATGAAAACAGCTTAAACATCAATTTACTGTACTATAAATATTATTTACATGCCAAGAACATTAAATGTATGACTTCCTTAGTCTTTGCACATATTTTATTTGAAAATATACGACTATAATTCTTTTTTCATTTTATCAGTTAATTAAAAGCAATTATGGAAGGTGTCAAACTGAAAGCACTACAGATTTCACACCAATGTTTAAGCATAGGTTAGATACAGTATTGCATCAGCAAAAAAAAAAAAGTGCAGGAGTCTCTACCTATGAATTTCTAAGTTATCCATCAATGCAGAATTTGTACTGCATATATGACTCACTAATGAGCCTCAACCTAAAATCTCTATTACAATGGCTATGTTCACACACAGGGGGTTATTTCGATACAAGTTGTTCAAAACAACTTGTATCGAAATAAGGTGTTATTTTGAAATAAGTTAATTCAAATTAACAGTTTGTTAATTCGAATTAAGGAAAAAAGCTCAAAGCGAAATAGCAGGTTCAGACAACAGTTATTTCGAAACAAGTCACTGCTGTTTCAAAACAACATGTTCAGACGGCATTGTTTCGAAACAATCGTTTCGAAACAACATTGTTTCGTCCCCACATGGGGTTTAACTTGTTTCGAAACAATGGTGCGTCATGTGAACAGGGTAATTCTTATTTTGAAACAACCTCTGTTGTTTCGAAATGAGACTGCTGTGTGAACACACCCAATAAGACAAACAAGGAGTCCTGTGGCACTTAAAGACTAACAAACAAGGAGTCCTGTGGCACTTAAAGACTAACATAAACACAGCTACCTCTTTGGAACTTGGCAATATAGTAAGTGTAGTTCAGTCTATACTTATTCAGTCTTTGTTCTGTCTGATGAGACTTCTAATTACTCCAGAGTAGTGTCAAACATGGTTGTAGTATTTATGATGTGGACACCTGATACACTTTGCAAGACTACTGCCTTTGAGCCAAATGTGAGCAGCTTGATCTTAAAAACATATCAGTTCCCCTTTCTCTCGCTCCCAGCTTACAATCAGCCTCTGCTGTCTGGTATCATCAAATAAGCTCTCCCTATAGTTGGCCTGGACTAAACAGCAATGGAAGAAATTATACACAGATCTGTAATTTCAAACTGTTTGTTCTTTTTAACCTCTAGTGGAAAGGGAAAGCTCTTTGTCAAGCAAGTGGCCAGATACAGTCCTTTGCTCAGAAGACCGGAGTTTGTGGTCACTGTAAAACAGTTTTCTTCTACCAGAGTGGTTTCTTCTTGCTACTTGAGAGATTTCCTCAATCTGTTGTGTATTCTGGACCAAGAAAATAGGCTGAAGAATCATGTAAGGAGCCCCAATTGGTGAAGGTCAGAAGGAGGCTGAATTTGTAAGAGGCAGCAGAAGCCAATGCCTCCCTCTGATTGGCAGCTCTCTACCTCCCTGCTGAGGCAAGAGTGGGCCAGGGCAGCCCTGAGTCCCAGCCAAGACCACACTCCTGACTCAGTGGGGAGCAAGAGAGTAGCTTACACTGGTGGCAGTATCTGGCCCCCAGCTGGGGACCCTGGGCTGCTGCCACCAGCAAGAGCTGGCCCAAGCCAGGGATTTGGAGCTGCTGCTGCTGCTGCCAGCAGGAGCTGGGCCTGGTCAGGGACCCAGAGCCGCTGCCGCCAGCAGGAGCCATCCCCGGTCGAGGACCCGGAGTTGCTGCCACTGGCGGGAGCCAGCCCCAGCCCCAGCGGCAAAAGCCGGATTGGGTGGAGTGTGGGGCTGGATCTTTGGAGCTGCTTTCCCTAGGACAAGCTCCAATATCCACCCATTAAGATCAGCCCTGGAAATTCCGCCCCTATTGGGCAGAACACCTGAGATAGCGTTGGCTTGAAGTTTCTTTTGAGGACTTGGCTATTGTGAACAACACACTTTTGCTGCACTGTGTTATGATGCTATCCTCTCTGGAACTAGCCTCCCCTACATCTATATCTCATAGACTTTAAGGTCAGAAGGGACCAATGTGATCATCTAGGCTAACCTCCTGCGCAATACAGGCCACAGAAACTCACCCATCCACTCCTTTAATGACGTCTAACCTATGATAGAGTTACTGAAGTCCTCGTATGATGGGTTAAAAAGACTTCAAGGAACAGAGATTCCACAAGCAGGTGACCCATCCTACCACGAAAGGCAAAATATCTATATTACATCCAAAAAGTTCATTAAAACAAAGCTATCTAGTTCTTTGCTATTCAAAGAAGATCCACTTTCCTTCACTCTGTTTGCAATTTTTTGCAAAAGGAGGAAGAGTTTTGTCTTAACTTCTTCGAAAAAACTACGAGAAAAAATATAATTAATTTTCAGCAAAATTTTTCCTGTTAGTCTCAGCTTCCTTCTGTCTATGCATTCAAACATGAGAGACCTCCTGCACAGGCAAGTAGCACACAAGATATTGTTTAACTATATGACTTAGCTTCTCTTTGTCTGGGTTGGGAGCACATGACACCAGCACTCTGGGATCTGCACTGGCTGCCTATTGGTCTTCAGGCAGAGTTTAAGATATTGATCATAGAATCACAGAAACTGGAAGGGACCATAACAGGTCATCGAGCCCAGTTCCCTGCACTCATGGCAGGACAAAATACCCGTTAAACCATCCCTAACAGGTGTTTGTCTAACCTGCTCTTCAAAACCTCCAATGTAGGAGACTGCACAGCCTGCTGAGGCAACTTATTCGTGTCTAACCACCCTGACTGTTAGAAATTTTTTTGCTAATGTCTAAGCTGAACCTCCTTTACTGTAATTTAAGCCCATTGCTTCTTGTCCTATTATCTGTGATTAAAGAAAATAATTTTTCTCCTTCTCCTCATAACAACCTTTTAAGTATTTGAAAACTGTTATCATAACCCCACTTAGTCTCCTTTCTTTGTAGGCTAAACAAACCCAACTATTTCAATATTCTCTCACAGATCAAATGTTCCAGACCTCTAATCATTTTTGTTGCCCTTCTCTAGACTTTCCCCAGTTTTTCCACATCATTTTTTAAATGAAGTGCCCAAAACTGGACACAGTATTCAAATTGAAGCCTAATCAGTGCAGAATGGAGTGGAAGAATCACTTTTCATGTCTTACTCACAAGATTCCTGTTAATAGACCCCAGAATGGCATTTGCTTTTTTTTTGCAACAGTATTACACTGCTGACCTATATTTAGCTTGTGATCGACTATTATACCCACATCCCTTTCTCCAATACTCCTTCCTAAGCAGTCATTGCCCCTTTTGTATGTGTACCAAGAGCCATTCAACCTTAAGCAGAGTATTTGGCATTTATCTTTATTGAATATCATTCTATTATCTCAGACCATTTCACCACTTTGTCGAAATCATTTTGAATTGTGATGTTATCCTTCAAAATACTCACAACCCGTCCCAGCTTTGTAGATGATACCAACTTTATAAGTTTGCTCTCTGTGCTGTCATATAAGTCATTGATAAAAATATTGAACAAAACCAGACCCAGGACAGGTCCCTGCAACACCCCAGTCATTATGTCCTTTCAGCCTGACTGTGAACCATTGATAACTTCTCTCTGTGAACAAACATCCAACCAGTTTTTCACCCATCTCATAGTAGCTCCATCTAGTTTGAACCTCCCCAGTTCATTAATAAGAATGTGATGTGAGACCACACCAAATGCCTTACTAAAGTCCAGATCATCTACCACTTCCCCTCTATCCACAAGGCTCATTGCCACACCATAGAAAGCTAGCAAGTTAGTTGAACATGATTTGTTTTTGACACATCCATGCCAACCAATCCTGAGCACCTTATTCTCTTCTAGATGTTTGCAAATCAATTCCTTAGTTATCTGTTCCATTATTTTTCCTGGTACAGAGGTTAAACTGACTGGTCTATAATTCCCTGGATTGGTCTTATTTCCTTTTTTGTAGATGGGCATTGTATTTGCCCTTTTCCAGTCCTCCAGGACTTCACCTACTTTCCATATTTTTTTCAAAGATAATAGCTAATGGCTCAGATATCTCTTGAATCAGCTCCTCAAGTACTCTAGGGTGCGTATCATCAGGCCTCGGTGACTTGAAGATGTCCAACTCATCCAAGTAATTTTTAACTTGCTTTTTACCTATTTTGGCTTCTGACCCTATCTCATTCCTATTGCCTTCCTCTACATCAGACATCGAATCTCCACCAAACTTCTCAGTGAAGATTGAAACAAAGAAATTATTTAGTTCTTCTGCCATTTCCACATTTTCATTTATTGTTTTACCCTCTCTGTTGAGTAAGGGTCCTACACTGTCTTTGTTTTTCCTCTTGTTTCTGATAGATTTGAAGAATGTCTTTTTGTTACCCTTTATGCCTTCAGCTAGTTTGACCTCTGTTTGTGCCTTGGCCTTTCGGGATTCCTCCTCTACATAAATGTGTTATTTGTTTATAGTTCTCCTTTGTTATTTG
This sequence comes from Podocnemis expansa, assembly GCA_007922195.1. Taxonomy (NCBI): domain Eukaryota; kingdom Metazoa; phylum Chordata; order Testudines; family Podocnemididae; genus Podocnemis; species Podocnemis expansa. The sequence goes on from ML681963.1 coordinate 121,572,753, forward strand.
ACCTAGTTTCCACTTTTTGTAGGACTCTCTCTTTATTTTTAAATTTCTGAAGGTCTCCTGGTTAAGCCAAGGTGGTCTCTTGCCATATTTCTTGTCCTTATGACACAGTAGAATGGTTAACTCTTGTGCTCTTAATGACATCTCTTTGAAAAACTGCCTACATTTTTCTTCTTAAACATCCTTTCCATGGTATCCTTCCCATTAAGTCCCTGAGTGTGCTAGAGTCTGCTTTCCTAAAATCCATTGATTTTGTTTTGGTATTTTCTCTCCCAACATTTCTAAGAATCATGAATTCTGTCATTTCATGATTGCTTTCACCTAAGCTACCTTCCACTATCAAATTCTTGACTACTTCCTCTCTGTTTGTCAAAAACAAATCGAGAATAGCTCCTAGGGGAGAGGCTTTCTCCACTTTTTGAAATAAAAATTTGTCTTCAATGCATTCCAAGAACTTATTGAATAATCTGTGCCTTGCCATGTTATTTTCTCAACAGATGTCTGGTTAATTGAAGTTCCCCATCACCACCAAGTCCTGTGCCTTGGATGATTTTGTTAATTGCTGAAAAAAGCCTCATCAACCTCTTCTTCCTGGTTGGGTGGTATAGAGTAGACCCCTACCATGAGATCACCCATGTGTTTCACTCCTTTTATTTTTACCCAGAAACTTTCACCCTGTCTTCCATTTCCATCCCAACCTCAGTCCAAGTATATATATGTTTGATAAACAAGGCAACTTCACCTCTCTTTCCTCCAGTCCTGTCCTTTCTAAGCAAGTTGTACTCTGCTATATTAATATGCCAGTCATGCATATTATCCCACCAAGTCTCTGTGATACCAGTTACATCTTAGTTGTGTTTGACCATAAGCATTTCAAGTTCTTCCTACTTATGCATCCTTGCATTCGTATACAGCCATTTAAGATACTGATCTGCTTTTCCTGCCCCATAGTTCTGATTAGTCATTCTTTTGTCTCTGCCATTAATGTTCAGACCCCACTCATAAATCTATAAATCCTTTAATGCACTGGCATGTGCCTAACTGGGAGACTGTACCTTTCCCTGTGATAAAATGCTGCATGTGTAGTTAACGTAGGAAATCAAACTGGATCCTCCTCTCTTAAGAGTGTGAGACTGCCAGTGGGGCATTCTCCATGAGAGCCCTGGAACTGTGGAATTTGCTCCCCACCGCACTTGTCTGAAATAGTCCAAATTTACTAAATCTTCTAGACATACTGCAAAAACCATTTCTTTGAAGGATTTGGAGGGAAGAATGCCCCTGAGCATAATATGTGGATGTGAGAATTTTCTGAAGATTTTTTTATTTTTATTTTCTGTTGGCTGGGGTAAATTACTACCTCCTTTTTAATTGTGAGGACTGCTGGCTCATGGAATTCATATATTTGTATTTATGCTCCTAGGTTTAATTGTCAGGGTGCTCAGAACTTTGTAAATACATTCTTTATTAATGTAATAATCAGTTAATAAAATTAATAAATTAAATACCATTCTAACTGCTGGTTAGTTAATCTGCAAATTAATGTAGTCACCCATGTGTATAGCTTAAATGATATAGAGCTTAACTACTGAGTGAAATATAGCTTTGAACCTACCACGTAGACAGAATAGAGAACATTTAGGGGGTACACCAGGAGATCTATCTGCTCCAAGAATCAGTCTTAACCCAAGTCTCACAGACTCTCCAATGAACTTCTGAATGATGGACCATCTGCTTGCCTAGCCCCCTTTGAGAGCATCCAGGTTTATAAAGCTTAGATCACCAATCTCTGTTACTACAGTGTTTATGCTGCAAACCTACGAAACTTGTCTAAATAAGAAACCCAGTTCTTCATGCTTTGGGGACTGAAAATGCTCTTCCCTAAATCAGGATACTTCACCTGGTGTAGAAGGGAAGCTGTGTGCTGCCTTTCTAGGCTTTTAGGAACACATAGGTGCTGAAGGAATATAGAACTAGTGATTAAGGTAGGACTTGTAAGTCCTCACTGATGCAGTAGCATAGCCTACTACTTATGCTCCAGGACATATTAGGATTTAAATTATAACAGCAGTTCCGAGCACGTACTCTGATTAAGCTTCTGAAGACTTTTTTAAAGATATTAACCCCAGTGATCTACCCCAGCTCCACTGTGGGTACCACAGTTCATCTCTGCAAAACTAAATAGCCACTTCATTTTCAAATGAATGGGTTATTCTTCACTTCCTGTCCTAACCAGACATGCAGTTTAACTGTGCACAATTAAACTGCTTCTGAGTTTCACCACAGAGGTGGGTTGCATGTCAAGGGTGAATGAAGTGATCTTTTTATATCAATTAGCAATTATTGTAAAGTGCTTTGGGGTGAAATGCCATGAAGGATGAGAACTACAAGTGGAGAATAAGCAGCAGGAGCACACAAACTCATAAATGGCATAGATCCTATTTTTATGTAAATTGCCCTCATAATAAAGAACAGGCAAAAGGTTGGATAAATACAGAAAACATGACATATGGAGCGTTCTCATTAAATAGAATTTTAATTTCAGTTCTCTATGAGACACCAGTCTGTCTTTAAGCCAATAGCACCCTCATCTGAGCACCAGCTAATTTAGCATCGATAATATTGAATCATGCAATACGCCTGGCTCCATGAGCCTCTGAGCTAATTAAGATATTCTAGTGCTACATAGGATTGCAAAATCCTGCACAGCAGGACCAAAAAATTCCCAGAACGTGTAGTCAAGTCTCAAGAAACTTCTGGGCTTAAGATGTTTAATGATATTGGAAGGATTTCAAATAAAGATTCCTCAACCTATGTACTGAAGAGCTGAAATCTAACAAACTGCTTACAAAGTTCTTCAAGCATCTGAAAAAGTGGTATTTTCTTCCACAAAAGCTCATGCAATAAATAAATGTGTTTGTCTTTAAAAGTGCCACTGGACTCCTTGTTTGTTTTGCTGAATTAGACTAACATGGCCACCGCTTTGGAATTTGTCTACAAAGGCTGAAACATACCTGAGAAGTCCAGGTAACCATTCATATTTCCACAGCATATACTTTCCTGCAACTTGTGAGATTAAGGTACTGCTCAATAGCAACCTGATTTTTCTCATGTGTGTCCTGATGTTGTAGGACAGCTGAGTCTACAGATGCATGGCAAGTATGGTACACCAACTGCTGCACAAAACATACACAGAAAAGTAATCGATCACTAGTGATATCCAGTATATATTTATCATACTATCAACATTTTGGATTCTAATTTCATTAGATCGAAAATAAGAGCTGTTGTGAAAAGGTGTTTCTGTCCTTTACATCTGAAGTTTAAAACCATGGAAATAAAGGTCAATCCCCTGAAACTTGGCTGTGGAAAAAAATATTCATTAAGAATTTTAGAAATGAGGTTACTTTAAATGAATTCAACTCTCAATGCCATTAGCAGTGATAAATTAATACAGTAAATAGAAGTTATAGATTCCATGTATTTAATAACAAACTTTTACTGAACCAATGAACAATCTCCTTCATTTTATTTTCCCTTACACACTTCTCATCAAATGCCAACTAACATATCAAGATTAAAATATGCATGCTGCTTAGCAATGAATGTGAAATTACAATCTAAATATGTAATAAAATAGTTCATTACTTTCTGCTAAAAATTTCAAGGTTTTTTAAAAAATCCTTCGTTGTTTTAATACTTAACTTACAGATGCTTTCTGAGAAGTAAATGTTACTGCAATGAATGGCAAACAGAGTAACCTAAATTCCATTTGTTTCTAAAATAAATTCATTTTCCTTTAATCTCAATGCAAAAATGACCCAATGTAATGTGTTCCATTTAGCATGATTTTTAGACAGCACATCTATACAATTTCTAGATCATTAACTTGTCTTCCTGTGTTTCCACATCTCTTGCACTTCTGCTGGGTAAGCATTAGCTCATTTATGTTGGTAAAAACGTTACCTTTATATATTTGATATTTTACTTGTTCAATTACTTAATGCACAGCTACTGTGGTTGGGGAAAAGAATTTGAATCTTTTATACAGCAAAAACTTACTATGTCTTATCTGGATTCAATTAAAAGGATAAATTTCCTTTTCCTAGACTTCATTCTAAACAGAAACTTATATATTAGGATCCAATCATTTTATAGAATGATTTCTGATGTACCGTATCTTTATAAAGTTCTGCATATGCATCAGATGAGCACGAGTGAAGATACAGAAGCAGAATTACAAACAGGAAATGGAGGAGGTGTTATGGTTAAAGCACAGGATTATGAGCCAGAAGATGCAGATTCTATTCCCAGCACTGCTACAGACTCCTTACATGGACTCGGGCAAGTCATTTAGTCTCCCTGTGCCTCAGTCTTCCCATCTGTACCCTATCTCAAAGGAGTGATGTGATGCTTAATTCCTTAGTGTTTATAAAATGTTCTATGACCCCATAAGCAGAGGTTGTCATGTAAGTGCAAACTGCAGCATTATGCAATCAGAAAACTATCGGGAAATACCCAGAGTAGGCTAAAAAGAATAACCATGCGATCACAGATGAAATGTGATCACAGGTGACCCAGTAGCCTTTTAACATTGGTATATGAGTCTTTTCTTACATTTAAATAGCACTTTCATCACAATGAGATTTACAATTTACAATAAACACACCCGTATATTTTATATATATAGTTCAGTAATCTCAGAGACCAAAGTTAAATAATTAAATCATTTAATGCCAAAAAAACATTATACAACTATGAAGAGCAATGTTACTTCTGACAGTGGAAAATTTTGAGTTAAAAACCATGTGGTTATCCAAACTGACATTAGGTTCTGTCAGCACAGTTAGCATCCTTTGTCACCTGCATCACAGCCAATTCTTACACTGTCATTAGGATTTTCCCTTTTGTGCCTCTACTTAGAGCCAAGACAACATACCTCATTGGGAGAGGTCAACCCCCCTTTTTGGCTGAGGCCTTGCATGGGTACTGAAGGTCCCATCACCCTGTACCCCTCATTACTTCACCTTAAAGGCTGAGGGGTTCATTTTCTGTTGAGGGTAAACTTCATGACATAAGCCAACCAAGCCACCAGCCTCAGACACTAGTAGGCATCTTAAAAGCCAAAATGTGTTAAAAAGAGAAAAAATTAAACTAAACTAAAATAAATGGTTTGCATAACATCTTCTGTATCTGACCCCTGTGAGGAAGACTCACAAAGTTAGATAGCAGTAAAGGTTAGGTTTATTCTCCTCCTTCTTCCACAGAGCTCACATTTTTATTTCTCCTCCTCATCCTGTCCTTCCTCCTTTCCACAACCTTACTTTCTTGGACCACATGTTACAGAAATGACATAGGATCAAAACTTACAAATGCAAACTGGTGTAGTTATCTGTAGAGCCCGGCAAATCTGTGGATATCCGCATTATATCTGCGGATATTCGCATCCATGAATACAAGGTGGATATCCACAGACCATTTCTTGTGGATGCAGATCGGATAAGGGGTTCACATATTTTTATCTTCACAGAGCCAGAGCCCCGCAAATATGCAGATATCCACATTATATCCACATCCGTGGATACAACACAGATAACTGAGGACCATTTCTTGCGGATGCAGCTTGGATACGGATCCACATATTTGTATCTGCACAGGGCTCTAGTTATCTGTGGCTAGCTAGATGCAACCTTATCTAGATTTAAATTTCTGATAAGCTAAACAAGATACAACATTCTCTGCTTAGTCAAAAAAAATAAGAAAAAGTAAGATGCATCTTTCACAGGATTCATGACCAATCCAGTGATGTTAGATAGGGTTCAAGAGTTTGCCATCATAACAGATGAATCCACCTCCAAACTTCTGGCTGTTATTTTAAATCAAATATTTAGATGTTGACTTACCACTGGCAACAGTACAGTCTGTGCCTGTGAAAAATCATAGAATCATAGAATCATAGGGTTGGAAGGGACCCCACAAGGTCATCTAGTCCAACCCCCTGCCAAAAAAAGCAGGACCACTCCCATTAGATCATCCCAGTCAGTGTTTTGTCCAGCTGGGACTTGAACACCTCCAGAGATGGAGATTCCACCACCTCCCTAGGCAGCTTATTCCACTGCTTCACCACTCGCCTAGTAAGGAAGTTTTTCCTAATATCCAGCCTGGACCGCCCCAGCTGTAACTTGAAACCATTGGTTCTCGTTCTGCCCTCTGTTACCACCGAGAACAGTCGAGCTCCCTCCTCCTTGGAGCAACCCTTCAAGTAGTTGAAGGTTGCTATCAAATCCCCCCTCAGTCTTCTCTTCTGCAGGCTAAATAAGCCTAGTTCCTTCAGTCTTTCTTCATAGGGCTTGTGCTCCAGCCCTTTGATCATTTTGGTTGCCCTCCTCTGGACTCTCTCTAATTTGTCCATGTCCTTTTTGTAGTGGGGAGCCCAAAACTGGACACAGTATTCCAGATGTGGCCTCACTAGTGCAGAATAGAGGGGAATGATCACATCCCTTGATCTGCTGGTAACACTTCTTCTGATGCAGCCCAGTATGCCATTGGCCTTTTTGGCAGCAAGAGCACACTGCTGACTCATGTCCAGCTTCCCATCCACCATGACTCCCAGGTCCTTTTCTCCAGTGCTGCTATTTAGCTGATCACTCCCCAGCCTGTAGCAGTACATGGGGTTTTTTCGTCCCAAGTGCAGGATTTTACACTTATCCTTGTTGAACCTCATGAGATTCCTCTTGGCCCACTGCTCCAGTTTGTCTAGGTCTCCCTGAATCCTGTCTCTGCCCTCTAGGGTGTCTACCGTTCCCCCCAGTTTGGTATCATCTGCAAACTTACTAAGTGTGCAATCTATCCCATCATCCAGATCATTAATGAAAACATTGAACAGAACTGGCCCCAGGACCGACCCCTGGGGCACACCACTCGTTACTGCCTGCCAACTTGACATGGAGCCATTGATTCCTACACGCTGAAACCGTTGTTCTAGCCAGTTTTCTATCCACCTTACAGTCCATGCATCTAACCCATACTTCCTTAATTTGCCAATGAGAATGCTGTGGGAAACCGTATCAAAAGCCTTGCTAAAGTCAAGGTATATCACATCAACGGCTCTTCCCGCATCCACAAATCCAGTCATCTCATCATAGAAGGCGATGAGGTTGGTCAGGCATGATTTACCCTTGGTAAATCCATGCTGACTATTCCTGATTACTCTATTTTCCTCCAAGTGTTTCAGGATGGATTCTTTGAGAAGCTGCTCCATGATTTTTCCAGGGATTGAGGTGAGGCTGACAGGTCTGTAATTCCCTGGATCGTCCTTTTTGCCTTTCTTGAAGATAGGTACTATATTTGCTTTTTTCCAGTCCTCTGGCACCTCCCCCATTCGCCACGAGTTTTCAAAGATAATGGCCAACGGTACTGCTATCTCATCAGCCAGCTCCCTCAGCACCCTCGGATGCAGTTCATCCGGCCCCATGGACTTGTGCACATCTAGTTTCTTTAAGCAGTCCCTAACCTGACCTACTGTCACCAAGGGCCTCTCTTCTTCTCCCCAGTCCCCCGTACCTAGTGTAGTGGGCTGGGAGCTGACCTTGCTTGTGAAAACTGAAGTAAAAAAAGCATTGAGCACTTCAGCTTTTTCCTCATCCTCTGTCACGAGGATGCCTGCCCCATTCAGTAAGGGACCTACACCATCCCTGATCCTCTTCTTGTTATTGATATACTTGTAGAACCCCTTCCTGTTATCCTTCACATCCCTTGCTAGTCGCAACTCCATTTGTCCTTTGGCCTTTCTGATTTTATCCCTGCAGTCCCGAGCAATGTCTTTATATGCCTCCTTAGTCATCTGTCCTAGCTTCCACTTCCTGTAAGCGTCCTTTTTATGCTTCAGCTCAGTGCAGAGCTCTCTGTTAAGCCACAGTGGGCGCCTTCCACATTTGCTGTGCTTTCTCCTTATCGGAATTGTATCTTGCTGTGCCCTTAGCAGGGTTTCTTTAAAATGCACCCAACTCTCTTGGACACCTTTCCCCTTCAGATCAGCCTCCCAAGGGATCCTGCCCATCAGTTCCCTGAGGGAGACAAAATCTGCTTTTCTGAAGTCCAGGGTCTGTGTTTTGCTTCTTTCCTTCTTTCCTTTAATCATCAACTTGAACTCAATCATTTCATGGTCACTGCTACCCAGGCTGCCATTGACCTCTACTTCCCTGATAAATTCTTCTCTATTTGTGAGCAGCAGATCGAGAGGCGCAAGTGGGGATCAACCCAACCACTCTTTCCCAAATTGCCTCACTAAGGAATTATTGTACTAGTTTAGTCATATGGTAAAAATAGGTATAGTGGCAGTTCTATAGGATCCAGGAAGACTTAGGCCATGTCTACTTTAGGGGCACTCCAGAGAACAGGGGTATGGATTTTTCATACCCCTGAGTACCATACCTATGTCGTCCTACATCTTTGATTCAGAACAGAACTCATGATGGAATAAAAACTGTTTAACTCTTTGAAACAAAGAGAAGCAGAAAATTAAGGGAGAATAAACAATTGTGCTAGAAAACACATCAGAACTAAAATATCTACTTATTGAAAACATTTCTCCATTAACACTATGATGAACAAATACTAAGTTTATCACATCACAGTTAAATGCTGGCCTTCTGAATATGAAAAATGTAATTTGTATCATGTAATGAATGATAACCATTATGGCAATTCTTTATTCCTAATGAACATAACAAAACACTAAATGAACACACCTGCAATTCCACAAATATTTGCTAGGTAGGTCATATAAAGAGAAGATGTTGCCATTCCTCTACTTTTCTAGCTATAATTGCTCTTACCTCTATCCCTTAACCCTCCTTAATCCTCTTAGAAACCTATCTCTGCCAGCATGCCACAGCTTCTTCCTTCTGGCAATCTTTAGGCAAGTAATGAGCTGAGACTTTTGTTTACCAGTTTCATTTGTTTTTCTTTGGACATCATAATCTTATCTCTGCCTAAAACCTAGATTGTGAAATCTCTGGGAAAAAAATCTCTTTGTTACTTGTCTGTACAGTGCCTAGCACAACAAAACCATGGTCCTTGACTGAAGTTCCTAAGTATTACCACACTACAAATAAATAATAATAGGAAAGTCTGTTTCATGATTTTTGCACCTCATGAAGGAATAACTTTTTTAAAATAAGGGTACACATTGCAACTGTGGAGAACATATGAACATAAGAATAAGCATACCGTATTTGACCAGTGGTTCATCTAGCCCACTGTACTGTCCTTCAACAGCGGTTCAGAGGGAATGAACAGAGCAGGTAAATTTATCAAGTTCAGTCATCCCCTGTTGTCCAGTCCAGTTTCCTGCAGTAAGACATTTGGGGAAATAGGCAAGGGTAGTCTTAGGGATCCTGGGGCCCGGGGCAAAAGCCAAGGATGGGACCCCCTCATTCCATGTGAGACCCAAGCCCCCTGCTGGCCTCGCCACCGGGAGGCTTGGACCCCTGCCAGCTTCCCTGCCCCCGTTGGACCTGCCACCAGGCTCCCTGGTCCTGCTGCACTCCTCTGATCCCCTCCTGGGCCCACTGCTGAGCTCCCTGGCCCCATTATGGACCCCCCACTGGCTTCCCAGTCCTCCTCCTCCCACCGCTGGACCCACTACTGAGCTTCCCAGCCCAGCCATGGACCCCCACCAGATGCACAGAGCCCCACCCCCACCCCCACTGCCAGGCCCACTGCCCGGCCCCACCAGTCCCCCAACCAGACCCTCCAGCCCACTTCCCACCAAAGCTGCATGCGGACACCCCATGCAGGGCCTTGGGCAGCTGTCTATCCACTAAGACTGCCTATGGACACCAGGTTGTGTTCCTGACACAGGGCTGCATTCCAGAGCATCTTGATGAACCTATCCTCTATGGATTTGTCTAGTTCTTTATTGAACTCAGTTATACTTTTGGACTTCACAATATCTCCCGGTAACAAGTTCTACAGATTCACTATGCTTAGTGTGAAGCACTTATTTCTGCTTGTTTTAAACCTGCTACTTATTAATTTCATTAGGTGACCCCCTCCATTCTTGTGTTACATGAAGGTGTAAATATTTTATTTGCTTTTTCCACACCATTCATGATTTGAAAGACCTCTATAATTTCCTCCATTAGACATCTCTTTTCTTACCTGAATAGTTCCAATCTTCTTAATCTCTCCTCATATGGAAACTGTTCCATATTTTTCATCATTATTATTGCCTTTCTCTATACTTTTTAAAATACTAGTTTTTTGTTCGTAAGGGCTGACCAAAACCGCACACGTTATTCAAGGTCTGGGTATACCAATGATTTATGCTATTATGGTATTTGTTGTATTTCAATCCCTTTCTTAATGGTTCCTAACATAATTACTGCTTTTTTGACTGCTACTGTTACACATTGAGCATACATTTTCAGAGAATTATCCACAATGACCCTGAGATCTCTTCCTTGAGCAGTAACAGCTAATTTAGAGTCTATCATTTTGTATGTACAACTGTGCTTGTGTTTTCTAATGTGCATTACTTTGCATTTATCAAAACTGAATTTTATCTGTTACTTTGTTGTCCAATCATCTAATTTTGTGGAGACTGTTATATGTAGTTGCTGTAACCTAATCCTACGACTTACACTCCCCTGCATTTATTTTGTTCCCATTCTGTAAGCTTCCCATCTTCAAGAGTCCGACAGAGTGGGATTTTTGCCCATGAAAGCCCATGCAATAAATAAATCAGTTACTTTTTAAAGTGCCACCAGACTCTTTGTTTGTTTTATATGTAGTAGTAACCACAGGCTACTCAGTTTTGCCAGATCAGTTTCCCACTTCAGTCACTAGAGGATGCTGTATGACAGACAGTAGCCTGCCCTACAAGAGAACCACTGTGCTCACTGAATAGGGCAGTTCCCTGGAGCAAGCAAAAGAGACTGAAGGTGTCCCCATCCCACCACTCACCAAGTTTGACAGCAGTGACTTCCCTCTCCCCAACCCTCCACATTACAAGGGAGTGAGGGAGAGTTAATACAGGCAGGAAAATGGGGAAGCTCCATTGCTACAGCTGCTAATGTGCTGTCCTGTTCATGTATTTGAGAATTAAAAATCAAGAACACTGGCTACTTAAGACTTACTATCCCTCTCTGCATATATGCCTAGCATTAACTGTAAGCCAGTGCAGCTTCCACTCACACTTGCACAACACTTGCACTACATAAGGATTTGCCTGGTCAAAGATTTGAAGTCAAATTTTTAAAGGAACTTTAGTAATATCCATGCAATTTTGTTATAATAAAGCTCTAAAAGCCAGGCCAGAGCATAATGCTATAGTAATTTTTATACACTATACTGCAGAAAATTAAAGTGTCTCGGCAGTTCCTCAGAACAATCGCCTTCCTACACTACCAAGAAAAAAAAAGACATATTGATGTTAAATGTATGGTACTCCTGGGTAACAGAAACACTGACTACTAGTGCAAATAGTTAATATTTTCCTTTAAATCAAACATATAGTGTGCTATTTTTCCATTAAATGGAACATAAATGGGTTATATATACTACATGGCTTAGCAGACTTATGATGTGACATACTACTTAAAAATATGTATTTTGTATTTCTTGGAACAGCACAAAACATTTGGCAGTCATGTTAATTTAGAAAAACTAGAGTCGTCTTAAAGTAGCAAGTTCCAAAGGTATAGCCATTTCAGTCCAGTTCAGCAAAACAAACAAGGAGCCTGGTGAGACTTTTAAAGACTAACAAATTAATTTATCACATGAGCATTGGTGGGAGAAAATCCCACTTCGTCAGGAGCCTGAAGAAGAAGAACAGCAGTGTAGCTATCCAAAATCAGCAAAGCAGCATACATAAGTGGCACTGTCAACAGCTACTCAAAACTCAACAAAATTATTACATATGTTTAAATAGGCCTCAGCAGTTTCCTTAAGTATGCTAAACTAGATAGGTCACAGCAAAGGAAATTTTTCCACTGATTAATATTATCGCACTGAATAGGCTTTGAATGCAATCTAAATGATTATACAATGCTGTGTTGAAAAGCATATTAGCGAACACAGCATATGAAAAAGCATTAACTTTTAATTATAGATGCCTGTATGAAATTCCTAGAGATGCAGATTTATAAATATTAGGAGCTCACCCAGATAGTTATTTTCCTTCTCCTGTTCTTTTCCCCCAGGATCCCTATCCTCAACTACACTGCAGCTTCCTCTTCCCCTAACTGGCAGAATGGGGGAACAAGGGGAGAAATAGTAATGACATTAAAGATGCATTAATAACATTTTATACATTTTTAAAATCCATCCCATGAAAGAAATTAGATGATCCAGGCAAAATGGTAGTCTAAGAGTTTTAGTCTGCTCCAATAATTTGGGCACCTGATGGCATAATGTGTGGCCCTCACCAGAATGAGCTGCTGCTTGATTATTATAGTTTGCCCATTCCTCATGTGAGCACAGAGATAAGGCAGGGCAGGAGGCAGCTGGATACCCTTGGGCACATCCAGCTCTGGTCTTTTCTCTTTACCTCTCTCACAATTCATCTTTCATCTCTCTACCTACCTGTCATTTTTTGGTGGTGCTCACCATCTGTTTCTGTAATTTTTCCTGTCTCACTCTTAAATCTCATGCTTTGTCTTTTTTTTTTTAACTAGAGAGATACATTCTTCACTATGTAGGACCCTCTTTCCCCTGCCCCCATACATTATTTCAGATTCTAAAGCCAAGAATATAAATCTACCTACTGATATGTCCCATAGTCATAAAAGAAATGAAGGAACCCCATGATTGTATTTGAAATGTCAGATTTTCTGTGGTTATGTCTACACAGCAATTAAACATGAGCAGCTGGCCCATATTGTCTGACACAGGCTCACACAGCTTTTAGGTTATGGAGCTGTAAGACTGCAGAGTAAGTGTTCAGGCTCTGATGCAGCCTTGGCTCTGGGACCCCACCACCTTGCAAAATCCCAGAACTTGAGATCCAGCCTGAGTCCAAATACCTACACTGCAATTAATTAGCCCTGTGAGCCCCAGTCAGCTGACAAGAGCCAGCAGCTGGTGTTTAATTGCGCTGTAGATATACCTGTGCATACACATAAATTGTGCCCCACATCAGTGCGCAAAGATCAAAATACCATGAGCATTAACTGCTAACCAAGTCATGTAAAAAAATATCCATGGAGAAATCAGATTTGTCTACAGGAATCCAAAAATCAGAATAGAAGCTTTGTGTATTTAGACAGAGTTGGCCAAATTCTGAAGTCAATTGCAAAATTCCCATTGTGGAGTCAGGATTTAACCCATTGTGCCTAATCAATATGTATCAACCTGCATTCCATTCATCACTTAGTCAAATTTGACAAAGCTACATGCAACCACCTCAATGCTAATCCTATTTGTCTTTTGTTATTTCAATATCTATAGACAACACAACATGGTTTTGGAAAAAAGCTATAAAATAACTTACACACATAGATGAGTGTTAACTCCACAGTTAAGGCTGCAGAAGCGTTTTGTTTCATTTTTTCATTTGTTCATTTTTGGTAAGAGCTCTAAAATTACATTCCTGAGCAGACTGGCTTGAAAACTGCCATGACACATCAGCAGCAGAGGGAAAATATCTGATGAAAGTTTGGAGACATTCACACAAAAGTTCCTGGGATACAAGCTCATCCCCGTCTTCTTGCTCCCCCCACCCTGCCATGACCAGCTTTTTGAAAGTTCATTGTTCTTATAGCTTTTTTTGTCCATAAAGTCAGAGAAAATGAACAACAAACTTCATACATTCCTGTACTTTGTTAGTGCACACCAAAATGCCTTTAATAAAAAAAAATTAGCTGTTTTTCTTGGTTGTGTGAAGAAGAGTATTTTGGCCTCCCCATGAGCTATGAGTGCATGGAAAGAAAGATGGTTCTTCTCTGCATTACTTATGCATAAATAACTCAGGCTCCTCAAGAAAAAAAGAGTGAATGACTTGCCCATGGACTCACCTGGAGATAGCTGCAGACCTTTGATCCTAAGGATGATAAATTAACTTTAAAAAATTTCATTCACATGAAATTAAGGTTGTAGGTGCTCAGCAAAGCCCTGAACTCCTTGTATCCCCCTCCAGAACGCAAGATTTTAACTCCCAAAATTCAAACATTGGAAGTCAGACAAGCTTACAGTTTAGGTGATACTTCCACACCACAAAGCCTACACTCTACCACCATGGAGATGGCCACAGGAATTATTACAATACCTTATCCCTCCCCATCTAAATCTGCCTTTTTCTCTGTGCCTAAGCTCCAGTTCAGCAATCCCTTTCATTCCGTCCAACATACAACACAGATCTATGCAGCACTATTGATCTGGGGACTGATCTGTTCCTGGGTGGCAAAAGCTGAGGCAGGGGCAAGATACTGTGACCTCCTGGAAGGATTCTTCAGGGAAGGGATCAAAGCAGGGAGTCTGCTGTGTGGTATAGGATGTGCCGTGTTAATGATGATTTTATTTTTAATTTTTCTAGCTTCTGTGTTTATTTTTTTCTTATAACATTAATCTTCTTGTAGGGGGCACTTAAAAGGATCCTAACACAACATTTCCTGTTATTTCCCTTGAGATTTGTATTTTACGAATTAAATTTCCATGTTCTGAAAGGGCCAAGGAGCACAGGGCAGTCCTGAGCATCTATAATCTTAATTCTGCATCAGTATAAATTAAAAACCTGTTTGAGGCTAATCTGTGTAAGATCCTAACAAGCTTCTTCTGGTTGCAGGATAATCTCTGCAGTTCCCAACAGTAAATCTCTTTTCAAGCCCTTTGCTCCAGTAGGTGAGAAGGGGCTCTGGAGGAATGAGTAGATGAAAGGAAATGGCTGACTAGAAATAGTAAAGAGGGAGGCAGGGACAAGAAGATATGGATGTATAAGTTTGGAGGAGAAAAGTTGGAGAGGATAATAGCTGTTTATTGGGTTGCAAAAACTGTACATATGGGAGAATTGGTGCCTCCCAGGGCAGTTCTCACACATGCTACAATGTACGATGATCTGCTGTCATTTGTGCTGCTGTGTGTTGCTCAATAACACCTACATTTTACTTCACATGTATTTCTTTCATGGGTTAAGTAATCCTATAATTGTATATCTGTTTCATATATGCATACAGCATTAACCTTCTTTAAATCCATCTGGAATGCTTACTTTTCCCACAACTTCTACATAAAAAGAGTCAAAAATAACAGAACACCAGGTTATGCATGCACCTAAATGGCAGCAATGTTAGTGTAAACCTCACCATCTCTCATATGATCCCTTCTACATAGTTAACCTAATTCATCAATTTATGTCAACAACATAGACTCTAATCTCTTTGGAGCATAGACCACGTCATCTTAAGCCTGTAGGAACTCCCTGTCACATTTTTAGGCACTATAAAGTGAATATGTAATTTCAAAGCTCTTTAGGATCCTTCATAATTTAAGAAATTATATATGATAAACAAAAATAGTATTAGATGTTTGATATTCCCATCTTTTCAATGTATTTACATGTTAAATATGTAGCAAGTGATTTTTAAGGTTAATAGAATATACATCTAAGAGATAGCCACACATAATCTTTATCCACTATATGCTATGCTGTTTTTAAAAGACCAGTTATCTCAGCATATTTTCAAATACTGTATTCATTTTTATAAGAAGAATCAAAGATTTGGTCCAAGAGTAAAGTGAGTTTCAAAATGCAAAACCATTCTTATTTTAAAATGTTCTTAAACATGTTTTGTTTCTGTAACCTTGTCATTATAACATTAGAAGTCTGAACTGCAGATATTTAAAATTTGATAATTTATTAACAATTCAGTCATAAAGCTCCACCAAGTGGAAATCCTTAAAACTACAACAAGAAACTGTCTATACCAGCAATTCAAATCATATAAATTAAAGGCAACCAATGTACTCTTAAATCTGACTGATTCCAATCAATAGCCCTCCCTTCCCATCATCCATCATCTTTACGTGACATAAGTACAGTCACTGATTAAGAAAAACTAGCTGTAATCCATCCAATATGATGGGGGGGGGGGAAGAGAATTTATGAAACATTTATTTTAATCAATTAATAGCTCTTTAATTACAACATTTTTTGCAAAAGTTCTATAATCAGCTAAAACTTTTCCTTGGTAGTTCTCATCCTTAATGCAAACTTTGAGATTTTCATGGTTTCTTCCACAAGTGAGCACCAGATACAATCAACCATGTGCAAAAACAGGCTCAGGAAAATAAATGTTGTTTGTTTCTTTGTTACCATGGCAGCATAGCTAACATTGTGACACCTGAGGTAACTCAGGTGGTCAGAGGTGACAGCTAGGCCATTGTGATGTCAGAGCTGTCTCAACCAATTGCTCCCCTGATCCCCTGTCACATGTTACATTTTACATCATGGACACACATTTCACATCACAAATGAACACTGCAAATTAGGAGGGGTGATAGCGATAAAAATAATAATAGAATACACAAATACTATGCAGACCTGCTGACTGCATTTGGGTTTTTTCAGAATGATCCTTTTGCTATACATGACATGAACTAAAAGGATCTCTGGCCAATGATTTACTGATTCATAGAAAATCACTCTTCTGGCTCACTGGCAATGCCATAGGCATCATTTAATCCCTTTTCTTAATAGGCAACTTTGGTTATTTATTAAGAATTAACAGGCATTATTCTTTGTGGCATCAGATTCCAGAACAAATGTAGGTTGTTAAATGGTTTGCTCTTTCTCACTATTAAAATATTCATTATCTATGTAGTTCTAACAACCTGATAAAAACCATTAAAAGCATATCTGTGCCGCCCAGCAGGTAATGCCACTTTTAATGAAACCATAACTGTTATAAATAAGAAATAACTGATTTACGTAGTATTAATAATGTACTTCAGCTTCCATCAAAGGGGAAGTAGGACATGTTAAACATGCCATGGTTCTTTTGACAAAGTAAAAGGCATTTTTAAGAACACACAATAAAGATACTAAGAACCAACTTCTATTCTCAAAACATAAACATCTGGAATGCACTGAACACACCAGCTGTCTATGTTTAACTAAAAGTGAGGCCTATGCCCTAATCTCCAATTTGTCTTTACAATTATGCGTTCTCCACCTACAGCAGAGGTGTAGGCTATGTCTACTCTGCAAATTACTTCAGTATAATTATGGTATAGTCTACACCACTGAACAGTGTAAATTATTCTGACCTAAGTGCCAGTATGGACAGCGCTATGCTGGCAGAAGAGCTTCTCCAGTCAGCTTGCAGCATCTTCACCAGAAGCACTACAGTGGTACAGCTGTGCCATTGTACATAATGTAGCCTAATCATGGTCATAGACAAATGGTCTAGTGGCTAGCACATCTGCTTTACATGCAGAATGTCCTGGGTGCAAACCCCAGGGGGTTGGACAAGATGATCTCATGAGGTCCCTTCCAGCCCTATGAATCTAGTCTATTTTTTGTAAAGTGACCTTATCTTTCCATATGTGAGGAATACACTTCCCTAGTAATTCCTTACAGTAGTTTGATAGTAGACCAGAAATTCATTTATCCAAATGCAGTGGGAAAAACTGATTATATTCACATAAAGTAATTTTCAGTAGGATTACTAGAAACATGGCTGCTTTTGGATCCCAGGAATTTTCAGATAATCCATGCTGTACTATTCATCCTGAATAATGTATACATAGTCTAGCATGGCATTGCCAAATCTGGCAATTTTATCACAAGTCTCTAAATGTTGGTATTTTTCTTAAAATCCCAACTCCTAGAGTCATGTGATTATAAGAAATTCTCAGCTTTCCCTTCAAAGCAGAAGTTCTGATGGTGGTTGAGAACCACATAAAGAGATGAACCGTGGATATTCAAAAATAAAGAAAAGTTTTAAGAATATGAAAAGTTCCAAAGGCATAGCCCTGTTTAAAAAAAAAAAACAACCAAAAACCAAAAAAAACAAGGAGTTGTGTGGCACTTAAAGACTAACAGATTTGTTTTTCGCATGAGCTTTCGTGGGAGAAAATCCCACTTCGTCAGATGCTTCGAAGATGGGTGAACTTAAGTTTTCTCCCACGAAAGCTCATGCGAAAATAAATCTGTTAGTCTTTAAGTGCCACACGACTCCTTGGTTTTTTTGCTGGACTAGACTAACATGGCTACCCCTTTGGAAACTGGCAAGATGCACAGCCCTGTTAGTCTAGCTCAGTAAAACAAGCAAGTAGTCCTGTGGCACATAAAGACTAACAAACTGATTTATTGCTTGAACTTTTGTGGGAGAAAATCCCACTTCCTCAGATGCTTTGAAGATGAAGGAACTTACAGAATGGGAGGAAATAAATGCAGCGAAGTGTAAGTCATGGGAACAGATCACACAAACAGCAAATCAAAATACTTGTAAAGATTCAAACTTCGGAGAACTGCATACAGAGGAAGATGTGGTCCAATCACCTGCTGTAATGAGAGAAAAATCCAATGTCCCTGTTAAGTCCTGAAACAATGCAACTGAATTTGCAAACAAATTCAGTCTCAGCGGTTTCTCTTTGAAGCCTTGATTTTGGTACTCATCTGTCTGAGCACTGCAATTAGCAAATCATGAATGGAGTGATCACAAAGATTGAAATGCTGACTCACTGGTTTTAGAATGATGTGATGTCTGATGTCAGATTTGTGCCCATTTATTTTTTTGCACAGAGGCTGTCCTGTTTCTCCAATACATAAGCCAGAGGGGCATTTCTTGCACATGATGGCATAAATCACATTGGTGGATGAGCAAGTGAATGAGCCTTTGATGGAGTAGCTAGTTTTATTAGGTCCTGTAATAGTGTCTTTTGTGCAGATATGTGGGCAAAGTTGACAGCATGGTTTGTTGCACAGATATGTGCCTGCTTTAATTATTCTGTTGTTAGGTCTGTAGTTGCTAGTGAGTATCTGTCTGAGGTTGAGGGGCTGTCTGTAAGTGAGGAGAGGTCTGTCTCCCAAGGCCTGAGAGAGTGAGGGATCATCTTGTGGAATAGGCTGTAGACCCTTGACGATGTGCTGTAGGTCTGACTTGAGGGCTGTAGGTGATAACCAGTTGTGTTCTGTTGTTTTCTTTCTTGTGCTTCTTCTGTAGTAGTTAACTTCTGGGCAACCATCTGGCTCTGTCAATCTGTTTCTTCACTTCCGCAGATGAGTACTGTACTTTTAAGAATGCTTGACAGACATCCTGAAGGTATCTGTCTTTGTCTGAAGGATCAGAGAAAATGCAATTATATCTTAGGGCTTGGCTGTAGACAACGGATCATGCAGTGTGTTTTGGATGAAAGCTCAAGGGATGTAGGTAACTATACCTAGCAGTAGGTATTCGGTATAGGATTGTGCTTATGTGTCCATCCCTAATTTGTACCATAGTGTCCATAGTGTTGATCTCCTGTGTGGAGTGTTCCAGGCTCAGCTTTATAGTGGAGTGGAAATTGTTGAAATCTCTGTGGAAATCTTCAAGTGCATCCCTACCATGGGTCCAGATGATGAAGATGTCATCAGTGTACCATAAGTAGACAACAAGTGCTTTGGGATGAGACCTGAGGAAATGGTGTTCTAAATCAGCCATAAAAATTTTGGCATATTGTGGGGCCATGTAGGCACCAATAGCAGTGCCAGTCACTTGAAGGTATAAATTATCCTCAAATCTGAAATGGTTATGGGTGAGTACAAAGTCACAAAGTTCAGCTATAAGGTGTGCTGTGGCATCATCTGGGACGGTTTGTAATGCATCCTTATGTGTGATGTTGGAGTAAAACGCTTCTATGTCCATAGTGGCCAAGATGGTGTTTTCTGGAAGTTCAGCAATGGACTGGATTTTTCTCAAGAAGTCCATGGTGTCTTGAAGATAGCTAGGAGTTTTGATACCATAGGGTCTGAGAAGAGAGTCCACATAGCCAGATAAGCCTGCTGTAAGCGTGCCAACACCTGAGATGATAGGGCATCTGAAGTTTCCTTTTTTTATGGATTTTATGTAGGAGATAGAATATACCAGGTCAGGGTTCTCGTAGTGTGTCTGTCTTTATTTGTTCCTGTGCTGTGTTGGGGAGGTTCTTGAGTAGGTGGTGGTGTTCCTTTTGGTGGGGGTCAGAGAAAAGTGGTTTGTAGAATGTTGTGTTGGAGAGTTGTTTATAAGTCTCCTGATCATAATCTGATTTATTTGTGATGATGACAGCACCTTGTTTGTCAACCTCCTTAATAATAATGTCAGAGTTGTTTCTGAGGATGTGGATGGCATTGCATTCTGCAAGGCTGCAGTTACAGTGTAATGGATATCGTTTATCCACAATTTCAGCCTTTGCACAGTGATGGAAACAGTCAATGTAGAAGTCTAGTCTGTTGTTCCAACCATCAGGAGGAGTCCATGAAGAATATTTCTGCTTGCAGTGTTGGGACGAAGGTTTGCAATTTCAGTTGCATTGCTTCAGGACTTAATAGGGACATTGGATTTTTCTCTCATTACAACAGGTGGTTTGACCTCATCTTCCTCTGTATGCTGTTTCCTGTGTTTGAATCTTTACAACTGTTTCGATTTGCTGTTACAGTGTGACCTGTTCCCATGATTTACATTTCCCTGCATTTATTTCCTCCTATACTATAATTTTCCCCATCTTCAAAGAATCTGATGAAGTGGGGTTTTCTCTCATAAAAGCTCATGCAATAAAAAAATTAGTTAGTCTTTAAGTGCCACAGGCCTCCAAAAATATGAAAATTGTCTTTCAGAATAAAGATGATGTGTCAAATTACCTGACACTGTTGCCATTTAAAAGGAGGTCACCAGGTTATTATTAAGGGGTTACAAGCTGTTATTCCCATTGCATGCCATGGCTGCGACTGTCAGCAATGTGCATGTATGAGAGCCTAAGCCCTTCCAAGCTGGGTGGCCAAACAGCAGCTGGAGAGTGCCCAGCTCTAAAAGCCATGCTAGAAGCAGCACAGAAGTAAGAGAGCTATGGCATTGGGGGATTCTCACTTTTTTGCAGAGGGCATAACAGCCTGAAATATTTTGGAAGGGGGTCCCAGTTAAAGCAGCATGAGAAACCCTGCTATTCAATAAGAATAATCAAATTCTTAAGTTACGATGCAGAAGAAGTAGACAATTTCAATGATATTTCTGTTCTGTATTTGGAAAGAGGCAGGATCATAAAGTGATATGGATAAATTTAAGTGTGTTTAATAATTAGGAAGCATTCAATATCTTTATCAATGATCTGAAAGAAAACAGAAAATCATTAATAGCAAAGAATCTTCTTGATCATGCCACTTCTGATCTATTAATAACCATACTTAGACAAATTAATAATAAATCAAAGCTTCAAAGAGAAACTGCGGAATTGAAATTTGTATGTAGATTTGACACAGTGAACTGAGGGCTGAATAAAGACTATGGATTCTTTCTCCCATTTCAACCAGTAATTTTGCTTTCCTTGCCCTTAAGATCCACTTACCTCCCTGCAATTTTGCTGTACTCCACTGTTTGAATACTAACACATACTTTGATTTGCTCCAACCACCTGACCTGATCCTATGACTTGCACTCCCCTGCACTTATTCTGTGCCCATTCTGTGAGTTCCCCATCTTCAAGCAACTGACAAAGTGGGATTTTCTTCCATGAAAGCTCATGCAATAAATAAATTTGTTAGTTTTTAAAAGTGTCACCAGACTCCTTGTTTGCTTTGCTAAAATTGATGGAGTGATAAACAGTGATGAGAACAAGTCAATCATACAGACCAACCTGGATCACTTGCTGATATTGGCTCAAAATATGCATTTTAATACAGTAAAATGCAAGGTCAAACATCTAGGAACAAAGGGCATATGCCACATGTATAGATGGATTACTTTATCCTGGAAAGTAATGAAATGGAAAAGAGCTTACAGGTGTCCGTGACTCATTGTATGGATTTTATGGCCGCCCCTCCCGGGCCATCACTTAGGTATGTAAGTAATGTTAAGGGGAGCAGATGGCCCCCTTGAACTTAACTGGATGGCCGTTACCACCCTGAGTGCCCATTGTTGACAGGGCTTGGTGTAGGTGGGCTCTGCCTGACTTCAAGGTCCTGCAAGGTATGACTCATGCCACCATTGCTCTCTGCATTCCCTGTAATCAGGGAAAGGTGGGAAAACCAGCTTAAAAGCTCTGGTCTTGAGGGGCTCAGGCAGGAAGGTCCCCAAGACACCCTGCCTGGCCTGATCAACCAGAAGCTGACCTCCTCCACTCAACGAGTTCTTCCCTGAGTGTACCCCACATTTTGAACTGCCAGCCCGAGTACGAGTCTCTCCTGCCTGTAATGCTGCTGCCGCTGCTTCTAGGAGAGGTAAGAGTCTGCCCTGCAGCTTTCTTTAAAGATTAAAATTACTTTATTTTTCTTACTGTTGCTTTGGAACTGTTTTCCCCAGCTTTACAGGCTCGCATGTATCTTTTGCCTTTTCCTTTCCTCTTTTTACTTGCTGCTTCATTTTGTGTTAAAGGAGCTCCCATGTCTGTAATTACCAGCCGCTACTCTGTATTACTTAGTGTATCTCTTCCTTCTGAACTGTTTAAACTGGTGTTAAAGGTATTATTGTGAGTTGCAACATTGTATAAAGTTAATTAGTAGCCTTAGTAGTATTAAGTTAGATGGTAAGATTGTTTCCTTTAGTTTGTAGCCTTTAGAACTGTTTGTTAACTTGCTTTTGCCCTCCCCTCTGTAACTTCCCCAACTTGAATAAAACTTCTTCTTCTTAAACCTTTCCTTGTCCCCTCTTTATTTTCCAACTGCCCCCGCATGCCCCTCTTTTCTCTCCAGCCCCTTCTTCCACTGCCCACAGCCCCTTTCCCTGTGGCATCCTCCAGCCATCTCTACTCCCTTCTCTGACCCCTGCCCGTTGTGGCTTTTCCCCCCTTTTTTCCCCTTTTTCTGCCACTTTTCTGCGGCTGCCCTCCTGGCTCCCCGTTACTGCCACTGCTTTTCTGTGGCTCCCGCTAGCTCCCCGTGGCTGCTGACGCTTTCCTGCAGCTACCCAGCCGGCTCCCCGTTACTGCCGCCACTTTCCTGCGGCTCCTGCCGGCCCCTCACGGCTCTTGTGGCCCCCCCTTTGCCGCCAGCCCCTCACCGCCCTCAATCCCCAGCCTCTGCTTCCCTGTGACCACCCCCTCTTGCCTCCACTCCTGCCCCCCCTTCCTTCCATTTCCTTCTCCTTCTCCTCTTCCCCTTTCCTCCCATCGCTGCTCCCTTCCCTGCCATTCAATCCCCCACTGCCTCCCTCCCAAACCCTTGAACCCCTGTTCAGCCCCTCCTGCTTCCCCAAACCCCTACCTGTGTCCCAACCCCTTGCCTGCCTCTGTCTCCCTGCCCTAACTCCCACTTGTGTCTCCGTCCCACCATTCCTACTCACCCCCCACATTTGCTTTCCCTCTCCCCCAAGACCCTCTCCACCACTGCCGCCAACTCCCCACTCCCACTCTCTGCTGCCCCGAGCCCCCCACCTGTGTCCTCAGCCTGCTTGCCCTCCCCTTCTTTGAGCCCCTCTGACCTTGTTGATCCTGCTTCCCCCCGGTTGCGTTCTCTCCCCTCTGCTACTGCGGCATACTAATTTGCATTGCACCCCCCTTCTAATCATACCTTATAGAAGCATCTGTTAAGTTAGAGTAAGTGGGTTTATGACTGTAGGGAGTCCTCATTGCCCCCCTACCTGTCCCACTCCACAGAGTTAAGCACACCACAACACCCCGTTAGAAACACCGTGACAAGCACCATGTATACACCCCACCACTCACCCCACTCCCATACCTGTTTTTAATAAAGATTACCCCGTACCCCCCCCCGGTGCAGCGATTGCCCCCCAAGGTCCTCAAATTTCTGAACCTGCTGGCAGGGTCAACAGGTAATGGTAGATAAACAAAACATGAGCTTCCCATTCAATGCTGTAACAAAGAGGTTGTATGCCATGCTTGGATAGATAATCAGGGGAATACCAAGCTGGAACAGATTAGTGATGTTACCTCAATATATAGCTTTAGTGAGGCTCAGCCTCAATGGTGTTACCTCAGTACACAGCCATCATGGTGTTACATCAGCGCAGAGCCTGATTGGAATACTGCATCCAGTTCTAGTTTCAACACATGAAAAAGGATGTTGACAATCTGGAACGGGTACAGAGAAGTGCTACAAGAATGATTTGTGATCTGAAAAATATGCCTTACAATAAGAGAGTTAAGACGGTCAATCTATTAGTTATCCAGGAGAAGGTTATGAGACGTCTTAATTGCAGTCTACAAGTACCTACATGAGGAAAGAGATTTCTGATTGCTGACAGCTCTTTAATCTAGCAGAAAAATGCATAATGACATTCAATGGCTGGAAGCTGAAGCTAGATAAATTCAGACTGGAAATACAGCAAATGTTTTTTAACAGTAAGGGTTATTAAACATTGGAACAGCATACCAAGTGATGTAGTGGATTCTGCAGGATTTTAAGTCTTTAAAAGAGGACTCTCTGTTTTTCTAAAAGATATGCTGCTCAGCTCAAGCAAAAGATATAAACTTGACAAAAACATTATTGGATAAAGTTGTTTGACCTGTATTATGTAACAAATCAGACTAAATAACTGTAATGGTCCCTTCTGCTCTTGAAGTCCACAAACCTATTATTGCATCTTACCAGTAGTTAAAAACTAAATTCTTTCACTCACATTTTAAGTAACTTCTTTTACCATAATTGTTATTAAAAATAAAGTAGCTCCTAGTAATAAATTAGGCTAATCACATGTTTTCCCTGACTGGAAAAAATTTAAAAGAAAATTATTTCCCTCTACTTCAGATAAACTACTTCAAACAATATAATGAGCACATTTAGAGCCTCCTACTGGAAGAGTTACTAATAAGGCATTACACAATTGTATTTCATTAGGTTGATGATTAGAATGCCAGTGAAAGTGTAGCTTATTTATGCCCACTGATGCACTCAAAGTAATTTGGGAAGAGCAAAAAGTCAACCTGAATGATCAGAGTAACGACTGCACCTCTGTTCTGTGAATATAAGTATATCCTAGTTCACTTGCTCATCTGTATCACTTCTGCTTACCTGCTAGAAATATTTTGCAAGTGTTATACAGTTTATGGATGTAAATTAATGCTACAATCAAACAATAATATTTAAGAAAATACATATTTTAGTTATTTTTAGAATAGAAAGTCTCACGTTTGAGGGTTTTCTTCTTCTTTAAATTGACCATGACAGTTGCCATTTAGTCTAATAAAAGTGACCATTCATTTGCCTTATGCAGTTTACTTAGGCCAGTAAATGAAAACCTCTAATGGGATTCCTCTTAGTTCAGCTGATTTAAGCAATATTTCCTGGGAAAATATTTTGTCAACAGCAATGAAATGAAATGTTAATAATGGCCTTGGGTGCAATAACAAAACACACAGTTAATCATAGTGATGGCTGTTTGGAAAGCATTATTGGTCCTTTGAACCTACTGGACTGCATTCATGTTCATAACCCAACTATGAACTGTAAACCACTCATTAGGTTTTCTTCTTAATCTAAACCCTTTCATTCCAGTAACCCCATTTACCCAAATCTCACTTGTGTTTACTGTCTTAAATCACTTATTCTAGTAGTTATCAACCTATAGTCTGTGGACTGGCACATAGCACTGACTTTTCCTTGTTTTGTGCTGTTAAACTGCATCAAAAAAAAAGAGAAGATGAAACTTGCTCCTTTTGCATATAACCAACAGCTTCTTCAGAAGTGTTCTGGCTAATGATCATTAGACAAGTTTTTAAAATCAAAAGAATTATTTTCATAGATTTTCTTTTCTTCTGTTCTTCTGCCATATCCTCCCCTTACTCTCTCTTGCTGATGATCTGTCATGCAGCATTAGCATGTAAAATGAGAGCATCCTAATCTGGGTAATCCCAACACACTTTTTAAAGGTGAACACTTTTCAAGAGAAGAAAACGGAGTCTCTTTTGTAAAGTTTGCTTCACACAAGCCATATATATGCATCTATCTTAACAGAGGGCATGTTATTAGCTCAAGAACACAAGCCATGGATGATAAAAATAAAGAACAAGAAGGACAGTCTTCACGGCTGAATATTCTTCACTGGAAGAGCGGGCCTACAAACAGGGGCAAATACCCTGCGTAAATTATTGCAGCTCCATTGACTTTCAAGGAGCTATACCAACTTACACCAACAGATTTTGGTTAGTAGTGGTCCTCTTTTTTGAAATGCCAATCAATAGAGTTCAGATCCTAAACTGACCTTTATCTTTAAACTAATGGCTTTTCTTATCAGCAGCTAGATCATTACATCTTCCACACAGTTGATCTGTCACTTTGTTTGGAATAATCTTCTACTCTAACATTCAGTGCTGACTATTAATAAATTAAGAAATAACAGCAAAATAATTACCCTTTCACCTAGGAAAACACAGGTGGGCACCACAGAATGTTCTCTCAGTGACATACTGTTTTGCCCTATATAATTGATGCCAGTGCGTAACAAAATACTGCTATGTTCTTTTCACAAGCTGTCACTTTCACACACACTATTTGTCTCCATATTAATGCAAATAGCTTACTACTTTTTTAAAGAAACAATACTACTTTTGGCACAACCTTTTATTTATTGTAACAAAACAAAAGCATTTTACTCATATGTAAAAATTACTGATAGACTATTTTTATGATCAGACAAACCTAATTTTCTGCAAAATAAAAACACTTATTTCACATTTTTAAACATTATTTACCCTGTTTCAAACTTGCAATAAACCTCTTACATATTAGCAGTAAAGTAAAAGGGTAGCTAAGACTTTCAGTAGTGTTGCTGAGAATAGTGAAATGCTACATTTTGTGCAGTTAAGAATGCTCTCCCTACAAGTTCAACTAATCCATAAAACATCTAAAATGAAGGGCTAGAGATCAGCTTTCTCCAATATCTAGAATCAGAATTCATTATCAGCAAATTAACTCAGCTTTGTCTGTTGCATATTTTATGCATCTGCCAGCACAGTGGTGAACTGAGGTGTTGCAGGCGCCATTGTGATGGACTAAGGAAATGCTAAGGTCTGTTGCTCTACATCATCAATCTGAAACCTCAATGAAGCTTTCCCTAAAGGGTGACTCCAAGCACATTCCTGAAGAGCAGTGACTGGTGACCAGGGGGCTGAAAAAGCCCATGTAGCTCAACACACTGCAACAGCAGTTTAACTAACTCTGCACCAAAACATGCCGCCTTTTAAAGAAACTCTGCTTGTTATCAATAAAAGGCTATATGCTTTCCATGTGTAGGAGTTTGTTTTTAATATTTTGTATTCAAATTTCAGAATGGTTTTCTATTATTCATCAATATAATGTTTTCACCAATTAATTCATGTGTTTTTCCAAGTAACACGTTACAAGATTGATTTAATAAACTGGTTAAGCAACATAACTTCTCAGGTGCCAGCTTTCGTAGCAGTGGGATTGTTAGTAAAACATTGGTACAAAGTAGTTTGGTTTCTAAAGCACTGCACTTGAGGCAAAAGACATGGTTTTAATCACAGCCTTGCCAATGATCCTCAGTTTGCCTTTAGCAAATCACTTCCCCCCTTCATGCCTCAGTTTCTGCATGTGCAAAATGAAAATAATGGTACTTCCTTTGTAAAGAACTTTGAGAACTGTCAATGTAAATTCAATATTGTTTTTAAAAAAAGCAGTGAACCTGTTTTTGTTATAATAGGATTTATCTGAGTCCTATTTTATATTTCTGATGAGTTTAAACTATTCCAAATATTAAGAATGACAAACATCTTCTGTTGGATAGGAGGGGGAAATTAAGCTAACCACACCTAACAGAAAATGGACTGATTGATGTAAGAACGTCAGACCCTCCACCTTTAATTACTATAATCCAGTTTTAGTATGGATTCACAATAGCCACTACATTTATTGAACTATTTATTCCTCAGCTAAAACATTGAATTAATGTATTTATTTCAGCATTAATCATCATAACATTTAATTAATATTTGACAAGGATTAATCAGGCTGAACTCTCTTCACTCCCCCCAAAAATGACCATATACCAGGACACTGTTTTTCCCATCTGCTTCTGGAAGGAGCATTCCTAAATTACTCAGTCAGTCAAGATGTTTTGAATTTCATTTATCCAGATAATGAGACTCAAGTGCTGATGATCCTGAGATTAGAAAAGAAGCCTAGGTATACAAACAAAAAGCAAATTGCTGTCATTATGGTGCCTGATTTGGTTTCTTATAGACCTACTATAAATAAGAAATAGAAAAAAATTTACAACACTTTGCGTGTAAAGGAGGTAAGACTATATTTTCAAGTTACCTCCTTTAGGTATATCATCTTCTACCTGTTACAAAACATTATATCCATCTCACTAATGAAACAAAAATACCATTCACAATTAAAACCTATACAGAAGTCACAGAAAGATGTAATTATAACTTCTGCTGCTTGTTAAATTTACCTTTTAGACTGACCAAGAACTCTGTACAGATAAAGAATGTGCAGAAATATTTCAGAAAAGCTCAAAATAGAAAAAGGCTGAAGCACCATTTTCCTCTTACAAATGGAAACAAACATCTCTTCAATGTCAAAAATATTAACAATTTATTCCAGAGCATAAATACTGTGACAGATCTACAGGAGCTACAAACTGGAATAACTCCACTGAAATCAATAAACTTATGCCAATTTACCCAGCTGAGGATCTAGTCCTAAAGTGATCATTAATAAAATTGTTGGAAGAATATATAAATTTAATCCTTTGCTAATAAGACTGGAAAAGATGATCTGAGTACTGTCACATCTCAAACTTCTACAAATCTGTAATTACATTTTAAAAGGAATACACTCTCTCTCTTTTGGTGCTACTTTAAATTATATTAAAACAAAATCAAATGTATTATCCTTCTGTAACCCTTAAACAAGCTAATGACAGTAATGGTGGTCTTCTTTTCTATTTACCATATTCCAGCAGCAGCACAATAACCTTTAACACCATGCAGGGGTACAATGTTTAATATTAAGAAGGAAGAGTGCTACCTACAGTAACATCATATCTAGGTGCACCTTGAAGATTGCCTACCCAAGCCACAGACCTGACCCAACCCATAGCATGTGGGAACTAGGATGATAATTATACAGAGGAATGGACAGAGGTCACAATGGGATGGTAAGTGAAGAAATGAAGATGATAGACCTTGCAAAGCTGAGGCAGTATCAAGCTCTCCAAATGAAAAGAACATGAAGAGCAGATGTGCTGGTAGCAACACAAGTTTGCAAGTCTGCAGAGCAGGCCAGCTAGTCCCCTAGATGTATGACATGCTACTCCATACCTTAACTCCTTTTACAGCCTTGCTGCTAGCATTCCATGATATTTGCGTAGCTCGCACCTTCACTTCAAGAAAGTCTGACAGCATTAAACAGGAAACCATTGAAATTAATGACTAGATCTCTTATTTCTTACTGTGCTGTCCCACAGAAAGAGCCTGCAAAATGCTGCCACTTGTAACTCCTTACTATGCCATTCTATTTAAGCCCATTAGTTATCTTCCAAAGTATAACAGAGAAATGTACCGTTGATGGAAGTCTGATCCCTTACTGTTGCCAGTGATTCTAAGCTATTCCTGTTTTGAGTTTGTGAAATATACTATGGCTATTCAGAGTCTAAAAGGAATCCAAGCACCTCAGAAATAAGTTTTGCTTTCAGCTAGGACAAAAAAAAGAACACATCATTTATCCACAACCCCCGGGGTTAAACTACAAACATGGATAGCCAAACTGGGTATTCCACTTTATCTAGTACATAAGCAGAATTTCCTCATTTAAAATGCACTTCTGCTTTCAGCCCCATGGCATTTTACCAAACATGCTTTATACATGATTCTGACCTTTAACGACATACAGCCTTGAAAGGTTCCTGTAAAAAACAGCAGTTCCCTCAGAACAGGATTCTGAGTTTTACTAGGCACCTCAAATCTGTCTCAGGATTCTTAATCTAGAGGAAGGTCATTTTTAATTAAAACTAGTACTATGCATTTGTCCTGGGTAAGGAGACCAAATCAGGAAATATTAAGACTGAATTGCCATTTTTTATCAAATTTTTTTTACCTCCTTGCTGCAAGCACTCTTCCAAATTCAGGAAAGCTAGACTCAACAAATTCTTGGATTATCCAGTGAGTTTCTGTTTCTAATCTGGTATTCAGGGAGGGTATCTCACACAGAGACATCAGTTATACGTGACCCTGCCAGCAGGTTCGACAATTTGGGAACCTTGGGGGGCAACTACTGCACCAATGAGGTACGGTGTAATCTTCATTGAAAATGGGTATGGATGTGAGGTGAGCTGTGGGGTGTGTGTATGAAGTTTGTCACAGTGTCTCTACAATGGGGGTTTTCAGCTAACTTAACTAACTCACAATAACTTAAAAGATGTTTCAACACCATATAGGAAAGGGGGGTACCATGCAACTTGGTGTGCCGCAGTGGTGAAAGAAAGCGAAGCCAACAGGGGAAGCAGGAATTTTGAGGTGGGCACAGAGGAAACAGAAGGGGGCTGCGAGAACGGGAAGGAAGGGGTGGCGGAGGGAGGCGGTGGCCACGTGGGAAGCGGCTGAGGCCAGAGGGGAAGCCGCAGGGAAGCGGCAGAGGCGAGAGGGGAAGCCACGGGAAGCAGCGAGGGTGAAAGGAAGCCACGGAAAGTGGCAAAGGCGGGAGGAGAAGCCGCAGGAAGCGGCGGAAGCAGGAGGAAAAGCCGCGGGAAGTGGCGGAGGCAGGAGGACAAGCCGCAGGAAGCGGCGAGGGTGAAAGGAAGCCGCAGGAAGCAGCGAGGGTGAAAGGAAGCCGCGGGAAGCGGTGAGGGTGAAAAGAAGACAAGAGAGGACAAGGGAAGTTTAAGGAAACAGTTTATTTAACCCAAACGAATCACAGAGGGGAAAGTAAAAATGACTTGGTAAAACAACTCTAAGGGTAACAACTAAATGATACAATCTTACAATCTATCTTAACACTTCTAAGGCTTACAAATTACAATAAACAATGTTGCAACTTACAATGGTACTTCTAAAACAATTAGAGAAGAGAGATACAACAACCAATATAAGGCAGTGGCGAACAACTGAGGACACAGAAACTCTTTTAAACAGTGGAAAGAGAGGCAGTAATCTAAGAAAAAAGAAGGGGGAAGGCAAGAACAAAAACAAGCCCGCTCTTAGGAGCGTGGGCTCAGTAGAGCTGAAAGAGAGCGATGGCAAAGCAGCAGCAACGGATGAGGTAACTTTATTAAGGAAAGCTGCATGGGCAGGCTCTTACCAATACCACCATCAGCAGCAGCAGCATTACAGGCAGGAAAGAAAGAGACTCATTACTCGGTCAGCAGTTCAATCATGGTACGCTTGGGGAAGAACTCGTGAGCGGAGGAGGTCAGCGTCTGGGTGATCAGGCCAGGCAGGATGTCAGGAACCGTCCTGCCTGATCACCCCAAATTGTGAGTTTTTTAAACTGTTTCCTGCCAGTGGCTGTGATTGGCCACAGTTACAGGTGAGGGGGAAACTCAGGTGGGCATGACTCATGCATTCACCATTTCACAGATCTTGCAATTTGGGCAGTGCCCACCTATGCCAAGCCCTGTAGAAATCAATAGGGTGTCAACAGCCATCTAGTTCAGTTGACAGGGGCCACCTGCTGCCCTTAACATACTTCACATACCTAAGTGATGGCCCAGGAGGGGCGGCCATCAAATAAACTTAATGAGCAACGGACAATACCCAGGTTGGTTTATTATATCAGGGAGCCATTCTTGCAAATGTAAAATAAATTGATCTATCTTCTTTCCATTAGGAAGGTTCTAAAATTGCTTCTTACTGCCTCAGTTCAGTTTTGCAACATTTCCATTTTACTTAATATAATTGTATTCAAAAATACTAGCTACTTGTTGACACATGAAAGTTCCCTGCCCCCTCCAACCTTCAGTCAAATCCTAAATTTGATAAGCTATGGCAATTCGCTGAACAGAAAATTCACAATTTGGTTCTTTTTTCTTCATGTGCGTTAGGTACCAGACTCCCTATTTATTATTTATATTGTCCACCTAGTTTTTAAACAATGCTCATACAGCTCAATAGATGATCATGTTTCACATCCAAATTTTCTAGGTTCCTAATTTATATAAGGGAAATATACAACATAAATCTTTTTGTATTGGAGAACTGCTGAAATTGCTCAGATTTACAACAAACTCACCCCAGATTTGCTGAAATGTTCACAACCCATTAGCAAACCCAGGCTAAAACTTCTGATTTTTATGAAATACAAATTAAAATTCACATCACTTTAATCTCACATATTTTGATCCTGATTTGCTAATGCCTTGTTTGCTCCTGGCCTTGTTCTGCCTTGAGCAGTGACAACTAAACATTTGGGCTCATGCCAACCTGTCAGGCTATGTTCTGATATGAATGGATGTCTAACTGAGAATTGTTTTATAACTAAAGTCATTTTACATGTGATGCTATCTAGAGTTTCACTACAGTCTCAAGAGATGAAAAGTTATTGCATTAAACCACTGTCTCTTTGCAAACCAAATAGATTTCTACTTTCCTTAAAATGCAAAATCAAAGAAACTCCAGGCTGATAAAAAAGAAAATCAGCATTGTGGTAAAAATTGTGTTACACAGGGCAAATCAACACATTATCCATGCTAAGGAAGAGGTCAGTCTAAGGCATGATTTATGTGTACTTCAGATCCTGCACAGGAAATAAGCCTAAAAATTATAGAGGAGGTCACCCAGTAGGCAAAAGTCAATTTAAGGTTAGAATTAAAACTTTAAAAGTGGGGGGAACAATCTATATTTAAATACATTCTACTACAATTCAAACTAAATTATGATTTTAGTATATCCTGAGATACCTCTATAAAACTACTGAAATCTGACTATACGAAATATTCAATATACTGAACCATGTTACCCAGGATCTCACTAAGAAGCAAGAAGTTGTTCTCTATTACAACTACAGTCTAACATTTAAAGATACATATGCAAAGTACTATGCAAAGGAATTATACACTCAGCAGGGTTCACGCATTTTTATTAAAAAATTATTATTTGTATCTAAAAGAACTTAATTTGGCCAAACAAGAGACACATGAAATCATAGTATAAAACCTGGAGATACTCTTTGAGGAAGCATTTTTCTAATAATTTGGTTACATACTGGTTTTCTTTGTGAAAAAAATTTGACATGATTATGATCTGCCATTTTTATCCTTTTTATTCATCATTAAGATAATAATATCAGGATTTTACACTTTGTTGTCCCCTTCCTTTCAATATAAAATTTTAAATCAAAATACACACTCTCAGAAGGTAAATAATCCCGTGCTATATTTAATTTAAATGGTGCAAGAATCATTCATGGTTCTGAAACAGATTAGGTGAGATTTATAAGAACCCTCTGAGTTCGTACAGTTGATTTTGTCCTAAAATCATGTTTTCTATTTCTCGGGTTGCTTTTACAAATGAACACAAGAGGGCACAGCTCCCTGCAATCCTAAACTAAATTGATGGCATTGCA
This sequence comes from Podocnemis expansa, assembly GCA_007922195.1. NCBI lineage: Eukaryota > Metazoa > Chordata > Testudines > Podocnemididae > Podocnemis > Podocnemis expansa. Next base: position 121,606,405 of record ML681963.1, read on the forward strand.
TTCAAAGAATGAACCTTTCAAAAATTTAAGATTACTCATCCACCTGCCAAAGATCCAACTGCAGGACACAACCAAGCCAACATAAAAGAAAGAAGAAAACCAGTAGATCAGGAATCCTAAAACAAATTGATTCTAATAACATCAAGTTCATGAGTCAGTAATTCCAATGCACTGTATATAATTTAAAATATTAAAAAGTGTAATAACTTAAGGTTTCTGTGTGACATAAGTAAATTTGGGTCTGTGGAGAGGAAAAGATGAGCAGTGTGTGAACCTGCTAGCAAAAAACACTTGGCTCAATGAAATCAGAAAGCAATCAGAAATGATTAACTCCTAAAGAAACTTACTATACTGAGAAGGAGGACAGAATGACTAGGAAAAATGATCTTGCAGCTAAAGAAAAATTAGGAAACCCAAATCCATTCTATTTTCCTTTTTCCATTTTCCAGACAACTGTTATTTCCGTAACTTAAATTCTATTTTCAGTCAATTAGGATTGAATTTGTTCTTGATACAAAGGGTAAAAAAAATCAAAAGCTTTACAATCTGATCATTTCCGTGCTATTCAATAGTGATTAAAATGGTCCCTCTGAATGTGTATTTTTACACTCTTGGGTAACTTGAGCAGATTTTCAAGCTTCAATCTTGCAATGAAGGCAGACTTCAGTGATGAATGTGGATTTTATTGAATAGCAAAAAGTAACTAAAAACTGCATATTGCATCTGTGGCATACATTCTCTTTCCTTAAAAGAAGCAAGCAAGCACTGAGGACCAAATCTTAGCACTGTGCCACGGAGGATGTTAGTGTGACGCCAAATGCCAGGATGTGCTGGATTGTATAACCCCTTACATTGCACCAGTTCCACTGTCTGACCAATCACTTTTACTGTCAAGGAAAGCTGTTGAGTACAGTTATCTACACACACACTGAACTGAAATGACTTAACACTGACTTCTGGCTCCCTCTGCACATAGGCTACTCCAACTCAGTGATTTAGACTCATACTCGTTACCTACAATGACTTGGATCACTTACATCTCACCCGTTTCTGAGGAACTGAGCATAAGGGTGCATCCACGTCATGAAAAAAGGCAAAACAAGCAAGGAGTCCCATAGCACTTAAATACTAACAAATATATTTATAGCATGAGCTTTTGTAGGTAAAATCCCACTTCATCAGATACATTAAATGGAAACTACAGTATAGAAGCAAATACATGATCAATAGCATGTGGTGACTAACACACGGTAAAACAAAGAAGGAGCCCTGTGGCATTTTTAAAGACCAACCAATTTATTTTTTGCACGAGCTTCCATGGGAGAAAATGGTGGAAGACATAAACTCGGCCACGTCTACATTAGGAAAACTTAGTTCTAATTTGTTAATTTGAACTAATAAATTCAAGGTTAGTTCGAGCTAACCTCAAACTTATTAGTTTGAATTAACAATGTGGACTAATTTGAACTAATGTTAATTCGAACTAGCCCACTTTGTTAATTCAAACTAACTGCTCTTAGTTCAAACTTTTTAAGTTCGAACTAAGGATTAGTCCTAGTCTTTGCTGTGTTTAGTTCAAACTAATGATCAAACAGAGGGCTTTGTTCAAACTAACCAGAAGATTTTACTAGTTCGAGCTAAGCATTTGTTAGTTCTAATTAAGGAATTTCTTAGTTCAAACTAAGGAAAGCCTAGTGTAGACAAGTAATAAGTTAGTTCAAATTAAGTCTCCTTAATTTGAACCAACATGCCAGTGTAGACATAGCCAAAGTAGGATCTTCTCCCATGAAAGCTAATGCAATAAAGAAAGTTGTTATTCTTTAAAAGTTCTACAAGGCTCTTTGGGGGGTTTTTTTGTTGTTGTTTTGTTTTTTTCTCATGAACTAGACTAACATGTCTACCCCTTTGGAACACATGGTAAAAGCCTAGAGCAGACAAAGCTGTGAATGTACAAAAGTATAAACAGGTCAAGGTAAACAAAAAATTGCCATGTCTTTGCTAGGATTTTACCACTCATTAGTTACTACATGATAAGAACATATTTTTTTTTCCTTAATGAAGACAAAGTCAAAGGGAGTCCACAATGATATAATTTAAATAATGAAAGCCTGGATGATAAGATTTGTAGTCTGAGAAGGATTTAACAAGAAATGTGTAAGCTAACCAGGGTGGGTGGCATTAATTCTAAACTATAAATTCTCTGTTTAAAACAGAACATTTAGTGAATCAATCTAGATATTTGGGGATAATAATATTTCAGATATTGTATTTTCTAGTTCCATGGTTAGTCTAGTTCAGCAAAAAAAAGCAAGGAGTCCTGTGGCAATTAAAAACTAAGATTTATTTATTGTGTGAGCTTTCGTGGGAGAAAATCCCACTTCATCAGATGCTTTGAAGAAGGGGGAACTTACAGAATGAGATGAAAATAAATGAAGGGAGTGTAAAACATGGGATCAGGTCATACAGTAACAGCAAATCAGAGAAGTTAAGATTCAAACAATGGGAAACAGAACTCAGTGGAGGGTGAGTCTATGTGCTGTTTCCCAGTGTTTGAATCTGAACAACTGCTCTGATTTGCTGTTACTGTATGACCTGATCCCATGTCTTCCACTCTCTTGCATTTATTTTCATCCCATTTTGTAAGCTCCCCAATCTTCAAAGCATCTGACGAAGTGAGATTTTCTCCCATGAAAGCTCATATGATAAATAAATCTGTTAGTCTTTAAGTGCCACAGGACTCCTTGCTTTTTTGTATTTTCTATGAAGCAGAAATTGAATATTTTTATACACTCATGTGGAGAACAAAAAGCTAAACCAGGAAACACCAAGAACAATTTTAATCTCAGTATTAGTATTTATTCACACTGAAAAGGCGTTAGGATCAAATCCTGTCTCCTTCCTCAGAATACAAAAGTTGATATCAGTTGGGGTGTTTGTTGCATAAGAAGAATAGGAGATGGGGAAGCCAGGTCCACAAGAGCTCCCACCAAAACAAGAGCAGATGATCTGCTCCTAAATGGAAGGCATTGCCACCGATGGAGTGGAATCACAAGGACAGTAGAGGCTACCTCCCAGGAAAAGAAATAATAGATCATCTTCTAGCCCATCTCTTGTTCCTACCAGGCCTTTTCTAGTGCTTTATCTTGTCAAACTTTAAAAGGATTTCAGTGAAGAAGTTTCCCATACAATTCAATTTTATCCCAGTGCCACTGCTGAAACCAGCCCTGGGACCATCAGGGAGAAGCAACGTTCTCCCTGATCCTGAGACTGCCACAAGCCAATTCAGCCCCTACCACCTAATTGAGCTACTACTGAGCTCCGACGACAGCCAGCAATAGCCAGGACATAGGAATGCAGTTTCCCTTGGCGTAAAAAAGCCCTGTAACGCTTGTGAATTTCTCCTAGCGATCACATAATGCCACATGGCAAGTGATAAGCTTTGCATTAGTTTCTACTTGCAAGAGGGGGAATATTATCTACTTACCTCATTACTGAATATTTTCAAAGCACAAAGATAAAAAACATTATAGCTGCAAAGTATCATCATCATTATTCCAACTCCTTCATCACCAGATATACTGGCTCCTGCCCCACTCACACATGGAACAAAAGCTAATGCCTCCTGAAAATTTTTGATAAGCCTTCTGTTTAGAAAGTACATTGCTTGTAGAAAAAAAATTTCAACTGAGGCAAGCCTAGCAAGAATAAAGAGGTTTGATTTGTATGTTTATTTTGTTATAGTAACTGCATTAGTTGAACACATACAATATGAGGGAAGAGTACATGAGCTGAGTAGTTCCTTTTGTTAAAGGCCTAGAGTACAAGCTTCAGACTACACAGAGTGACTGGGAAAGGAGGCAAAGCTTGCCCTATGCGTTCGCCAACCCGTGCACTTGTCAGGCAGCTGAATTGGCTCCCTTCCCAAACCCGAGGAGTCAAAGAGCTGTTTTAATTTATACCAGCTAAAAGAGGCCCTGGAAATCATTCCCAGGGCTGGAAAGCAGCAGAGTACACCATGTTCTGGCTTCAGTGCCAACCTTTCTGCCCTCCTTCACACCCCTCCCCCCCACCTAGAACGCATATTCTTCAAACCCAGGTGGTCCTAATATATGCCTTCAGCTATCCCCTGGCAGAATTTTAGGGTAATTTTGCACTGCTTCACATCTCGCCCCCTTCCATATACAAGTTGCCCATGAACTTTAATGGAATTTTCTGTATTTGAAGTCTCCATTAATATTTACCTCACGTTCTCTGCTTCTATGTTGTTTTCTGCACATCTCTTCCCTTATTAAGTGAAAGAAAGCAAGATTTTTAGTTGTACCTGCTTCTGCTGCATAATCTTTTATTTGTTTATTCCCAATTGACTAATATGGAATTTTTATGGTGCCACAAGCAAAAGAATTTTGTATATAAGCAGCTCTTTGAAACATGTAGAAGCAAGTGAACATTCAGAGATCCTGATTTCATATGAGCCTCTGAGAACCAAAAAATCAAAAGAAACAGAAAAGTTTACACTACACAGAATAACATCTGAAGAAAACACATTAATTACAGTCATGTATTGATACGGGTCAAACAAAAGGAAATCCACTGTTAAATATGCTGTACAAGAACATGTTGAGTGCTATAAATAGCAAAGGCAAGAAGAAGGAATAACTCAGCAGAACTCCATTTATTTCAAATGTATGCCTCCAATGGGCTTCTTCTCCATTTTAGGTTCCCCAGCTAAGATTACTTGTTCCCACTGTAGAAGACATCCCAGCATGCTATGTCCCAGTGAGCTGGGAGCTAAATCAAACCACCATACTCAGCAATGAGATTCATATCTACTGTATTAGCTTACATGATCACTACATGACAGTAATGCCACAAGTAATCCCAGATACTGCCCCAGGATGCAATGGACTCATTGTAAAACTTGGGACAAACATTATGGTCAATCTCTTTCTAGGGATAGCTTGAGCATCCCAAAGTCCTAGTTAGGAATCTGAATGGACTATCCCCAGGAAGCTACAGTTTGCGTTATGGCTGTGATGATAAATAAAATTTGCTGTTAGTCATTAGAACAGTTTAAAATAAACAGCATGATTTTGCCACAAATTATGTTTTAAACAAACCTGGTGATGACTTTTAAACTTTATCTTTTAATCTTCTTAGGCTTAAATATTAAGAAAGCAAGGATTAAACTACGATAGAAAGGTACATATTACATACACTGCAATTCCTAGAATCAACCGAGACTGAAAAACCAGATTTGACTATACATTTAATAAGTAATCTGCTTGTACCTTAATACACTATTTCCAACAATTTCATTTGTTTTTTATATAAATTAAAATGCAAGAATTACAGTGGACTCATGAGAAGTATTCCTGTAACCCCAGGTCTTTGACATTATTGTCCACAGTATCTCTTTTTAAACTCTGGATCAGTGCATGCTGCTAGGGGCACTTAATCCATAGATCTTTGACAAATAAAGATGGCTAGGAGCCATGAATTTGTTAATTTGGGACTGTTCAAAAAAAAAAAGGATGGATTATTTACTGTAGATATTTATAAGGAACACCAATGAATTAAGAACACTTATGAACCACTATTTTAGATTTTATTATTAAAATAGTCATAAATACAAATTACTCTTTTACTGAATTTACAATGGAAAAATTATAGAAAAGATTCATAGCAGGGCCAGTAGTAACTACTGCTGTATATTTTTCTGATAATATTTTCATTCCATAAAAAAATAAAATAAAAAACTGTTTTTAAAGTTCTGAGTTAAGTGTTAGGAAAAATATTTGGGACATGTACTTCGGTTATTCTTTATCAATGAAATCAATGGCACTAGATTTTTATGATTAATGATGAGATAAAATACATAAGTCAATGACACACACAGTTATTCTGTTTCTAACAAGCATTAGTGACAAAAAGTTAACCATATGCCCAGTATTGTTTACTTTACCAAAGTGCACTGTGTCCATTTTGCCTCACTATTAGTGATGCCTGAAAGGTAATAAGGCTTTGCAGATACTTTAGTAACAATGACCAGACTAATACTAGGCCTCCAGAGAAGATTGCAAGAGAAAAGGAAGCGAAGGGCCTGGGATGGCAAACAGGAGCAAGTTACTATAACCAAAGAATTTACTGTTTCTTCCAATTAAGTTAAACAGTTGCATACAAAATTTATAAGTAAAGCAATCTTCTTAAAGATTAATTTGGTCTCCAAGATCTTCCATCATAGGTATAGAGTTGTCAGTATAGTCCATCCTTAGCTACTCCAGTAAAACATGTTCAAACTTAGCCATAAAAACAGAATTAAATTTTTCTGCTTTTTAGAAGTTACCACAACAGAAGAAGTAACAGTCTTTAAAGAAAAGCAAAGTTCACATCAGTCTACATTAGTTACTCGCCCTGTTCTCTGAAATGCTATACGTTATCTTGCACATGTTTGTTTTTATCTGTCAGTGTAGTTTATTGTTAGGGAAGTGTAGTATCAGCTGTCTCTTCCCTGCCATCAAAGCTACTTCATTAAAGTTAATAGTGTTTGACTTGCAGAGGATCTTTTTCCAAGGTAACACAGAAAACTTCTGCTCTCAGTTATTTTTCCAGCAGTAAAGGCACCAAATGGATCTAATAACCCCCTTAATCTTAAAAAATTCATTGCATTAATCCACTGAAAGCATTTCAAAATTCTACTTGTCATTTATTATATGACCTTATCTAGGAATGACCCTTTGCCAAATGTTCTAAGAGCACACCATTAGGTAGCAAGCAAGAATGGAAATTTACTTGGTCTAAGTAAGAACACTGCATATTGGTTCAAATACACCTGCACTTTGTTTACTTACCATCTTCCATTTAATTTTGCCACTTTTTTCTAAAATGTTTCATTTAATTAAACATGATCGGTTGAAATTGCTACATCTTGTCTCTTGCCCATATGCATAGATCTTATTAACTAACTGGTTTGATTAAACCACATTCTAAGAATAAAATAGCACTGGTTTTATTAAAAGCATGCTTCTTGGTTTTGGCTCATATAATTATTAGCTAAGAAATCTTTGACAATACATATTATTTAAAAACTCTTTTGTTTGTGACTTTCTGAAACCTTATTACCTTTTTATGATGTAGCATCCCTGATTTTAGTCCTCTGCCTCTACATCTTTCCTTATCTTCATTTTCTGTCAGATACCTGACAGGCACTCTATGAACACATCCATTTCAGAAATGTGAGGGCTTTTTTTTTTAAATAGGTAATTGGCATTGCTTCAGAGAAACTGGCATTAAATTTTATTGGCTTCAATTAAAAAGCACTGATTCTGTGAATACCTACTAAATTAGTAAAATAAATCTGAGTTTGGAAGAGAAATGGGAAAACAACCATATATACATCAAAATATACTTGTATTGAAAAATGGTTCATGTTAAAAGAGGATGAAAATAAGCTGGCTAAAATAAAAATCTGTTCATTTTCATGCACCCACTTAGGATCTGAGTATATTCTTTTTTACACAGTACATATGTATCCAATTAACTATAAAAATTTAAATAGACATGACACAAGCAACCTTCAGCTTGGGTTCATGTAAAATGTAAGTCCTCTTAAAAATGATAAAATACATTAATTAAAACTGGATCAAATGCAACCTAAAATGCACTAAAATGGTTTAATATATTAATAAACAGAAAACATTAATCCTGACAAAACTTTGTCAGACAGAAACTAATAGAGGACTATGCATGATATCACTTTTTATTCCAGATACTATAGAGCTATTAAAAGTTATAAAAATCTCATGCACAGAACTGACCTGTAGCAAAGAGAAAAGAAATCATATATTTTATAGCAAGAAGTGGCCAAACTTTTAAAACAATTACTGCTGTACTAAAAAAGGGAGAACAGAAGTTGCATCCTTAGGAAAGGAATATGTCTAACATTCAGGACAACAGAATACGAATCAGGATTCCTAACCCCTACCATTGATTTGGTGTATGACCTTGGCAAAGTTACATTTGTACCTGTTTCCCACTCTGCAAAATGGATTTAATATTTACCTACACCACAGAGATGTTGAATATTTGCTCATTAAAGTCCTTAAACATTCATGTCTTTTGATGAAATTTGCTATAGAAGTATCATGTTTTATCATTAGGAAATGTAACAATAGCTTTAACTTAAAGGACCCTAGGACAGTCACTTCACTTACTACATCCATGTATTACAATTAGTGCATACAAACATTAAATACAACTATTACCTCTCATAAAATGGACGGGTCACATTTTCAAAGGAGTAAAGCCAGCATCCAACTGAGTGTGTATAATTTTGTGAGCAGAATAAGTTGCACATTATTTCTACACATGCTAGCATTTCCACAAACAAATATGAAAGCACACACATTAAATTAAAGGCCATGTATTGCATATTTGAAAGGTGGCCACCACGCTGAGATGGCTTTTCTCCCCTTGTCAAATTATTTACCCTCAGATATTTTAAAGGGCTTTAAAATTTACTTGACTGTTTTTATTTAGAAAACTTCAATAGTACCTCATGAAGATATTTGGTGCATCAGAATAATCAATGCCTCCTAGGAAAACAGCTTGTTGTTTAATTGTTTATGGTGAAAGCCAGATGTCAAAGGATAGCATATATGTTTTCAGGGGTTGGGGTTGGGGTTTATTCTTACATAAGGACTGGCTTTTTAAAACTTTCCTCATAATATAAACTACTTGACAATCCCCTTAAAATGAACTGTTTGAGATGATTAAAGTGAATAATAGACCAATACATATATCAATACTGAGCAAAATATAGTTGTAAAAGATGTAAATAAATATGGTTCTAGATGAAACACACGATCAGTTAAGTTCCAAAGCAGTAGCTGTGTTAGTCTAGTTCAGTAAAACAAGGGGTCCTGTGGCACGAATTTATTTCTTGCATGAGCCTTCATGAGAGAAATGGGATTTTTCCCATGAAAGCTCATGCAATAAATAAATTTGTTAGTCTTTAAGTGCCACAGGACTCCTTGTTTATTTTACAATCAGTTAAGCTTCATTTAAAATCTTTGCTAACTTGCACAAGGGGGAGCAGTTGGGCAACGTTAACTATGAGTCTAAAGTCAGTACTAATACTATTACTCTGACTCTGCAGTCAGTACTTATTAAAGGCTCAACATGTAGGTTTACTTACTACACCTAATTTGGTTAAATTATGCCCTGATTTTCTGCATAGATTGCTTCCAAAAATCCTCTACCATGCTGCTGAAAAAGCACCAAATAAAACATAAGTGCCTGATTCTCTAAAAGAAATATTCCCTTAAATTTTGCTTACTCTTCTGTACATTGTCATTAATTTGTGTTGCTGTGAACTGGAACAGCTGCAGAATCATGTCCTATATAATGATGAAACTCTTAACTGTTAATTATAGCCAAAGTTTGTTTGCTATTTGTCCAAATTTTGATACCCAAACACTGGTAGCAGAATAGTTAGTTAGATCATTAGCTATTTAGACAGTTATTATTCAACTATGACAACAAAGGTGTCTTACAAATCTTAGCTTTCTTTCTATAGAGCAAACAGCAATGCAGCAGGTTACATTTTCAATGCCATCTTCACCACTGAACGGACTACAGACTTCATACTTCAGAACGTATCCTGAAAAATACAAAAGGCCTATATGAAAGTCTTAATTCCAGTTTTTCATCAATATTTTCATAAATAAAAGGATCATTGCCTCTTTTGTAATATCAAAACATCAACCTGATATTACTTTCTATATCACCGACAAACAACTTTTAGTTTCACCAGGACTGTTCTCCATTTTACCATCTATAAATACCATCTATATGTAAGGCAGTGGTTTTCAACTGGTGTGCCACGGCATACTGGTGCGCCTTGAGAACCATTCAAGTTCTCTGTGAAATTCTGTTCAAAGGTATGAAAATCAATGTCAAACAAACATTGTTTCATTTTAAACAATATTCTATCCAAAGTTACGACTCAAAAACTCATGAAAATTAGTCATCAAATTAAAAATGAGGTATTTGTCTTTCAATTCTAAAAAGTGTACATTTAAACACAGGTGGCCAAAGGGCAAAATTGAGATGACAAGTATTTTTTTCTGGTGGATTTGAAATATTACTGCATTTGATCCTTCTTTAGCTTGTTGTATGCACTGTGTTGCAAATCTCTCCAGTAAGACCTTAACCATAGTAAATGTAAATAAATGTGACTTTTATGACCAATCAATTCAGCTGCAAAAAGCGGGCATGCCGCAAACTGTTTGCCTCGTTATAGAGTGCCATGGTACTGAAAAGGTTGGGAACCACTGATTTAAGGTCATCATTAGAGGAAAGTATAGCGATATCATTCCGGTGCAAGAGAGGCCAAAAGAATATTGACCGACCAGTAACTCAATGACATTTTTTTATCAAGAAAGCCACATGAAGTGTTATTGTTATTGGAGACATATCAAAAACATTACAGGTAAGCCAGGTAATTCTGGCTTTTGCTCTAAGTGGGAGAGCACAGATCTTATTTTTAACACAACAGGTGGGTACCAAGTCTTTCATCTGGAAACATGTTTCTCATTTAAACCCACAAAATGTTTCCCCCCTTTTCATTTTTAATTTGCTGCATGTTCTTGGAAAGAGAATGAAAGATTTAAGAGTTTTTAAACCAAAATATCTGCTAAAAGTTCTGAGCAAAGGCTTGATAAGGGTCCAGCTTGCCAAGCCATGCACTTTTCACCAATAAGCAGGCAAGCCTACGTTATCCAGCTCTACAACCTTACCTTTTTGATGAAATTTACTTTATTCTTCCTTCTAATTATTCTTTGTGTTTGAGGTCCAACATAAACAAAATATCTTTCATGAAAAAAAAAACAAAAAAACCTCCCACCAGAAGCCTTGGCAATCTAACAAATGCGAGGCATCAGAAGTGCTAAGGTTAGAACAGTTGCATCGCCAGACAGACTTAACCCTAGTTACAACTTTTCATTACAGGGCCTCCGTTTCAGCCAGAATTGCCCAAATTTTGTATCACTGAAATCCACACTGGTAAGCTGCCAGACCCCTTAGAGCTGAATCTAATTCGTAATATCTATAGTCCCACACAGAGCTAGCACACAAATAAACAGCACACATGAAGGAAAAAAAAAAAGCAGACTGCACATGTACTCACTTTTAATGCTGAGGTGTGACCAGTGGAGATCATAGAAACAGAGTCGAGTAAAACTCTTCTGCTAAAATTTTTAGGGGTGGGGAGGAGAGGGCAAAAACGCAGCTCTGGATTGAGTTGGCCCAATCCCCTATCAAGTTTATATCAAGTTCACCAAATTGCGCTGGCTGGGAAAATAAAAGCAACCTATTCGGACATTTTTTAAAACTTATTTTGCTCTGTAGTAAAGACAATTTTTGTTTCAAATTTTACTGCAAATTCTTGTTAAGTGCAGGTGAAGAGCACTAAAAATACCCTGTAACTGGGGTTGGGGGGGGGGGGGGTTTGAAACTAGGTATTTTATTCTACCCAGCATGGGCTGATACGGGCGGGGTGGGGCGTTTCCAGTTGCTGGGAGGCTGAAAAGGCTGCGCTTCGGGGACTCCTTGACGGAGCTTCCCCCCATGCAAGCGACAGGCCCGGCCCGCCATGGGAGGCAGAGCGCAGCTGGGCGCGAGACAGCGGCGGGCCAGGCTCGCGCCGCAGTGAAGGGTTCGGCGGGAGATTTCCCCGGGCCGCGCGCGCCTGGCGCCATTCGGCAGCAGCTGGGGGTGGCGGGCTCCCCGCCTCAGGGCGGGCAGGGCTCCCACCCGGGCCCAGTAACCCCCCACTGCCTGCCAGCTCCCTCACTGACACCCCCAACTGTGGGACTTGGAAGAGGGGGCAGTATAATCCATCCCCTCATCTTGTGACCCTGGGGAAGGGGGAGATATTTAAGGCTCTGCTAGAGAGGTGTGCAGGTGGGGATACACAGCTGTAGCTTTATCAGCAAACTCAGGGCAGGCAGGTTCTAGCAGCCGATTCCCAACGGGGTAGCCGTGTTCGTCCAGTCCAGCAAAAAAAGACAAGGAGTCGTGTGGCACTTAAAAACAAACCGATTTATTTTGCGCCTGAGCTTTCGTGGGAGAAAAGCCCACTTCGAAGTGGGCTTTTCTCCCACGAAAGCTCATGGGAAAAATAAATCAGTTTGTCTTTAAGTGCCACAGGACTCCTTGTTCGGTTGGGTTTTTTTCTACCAGCAAGACAGTGCACTTGCCTGTCAATCGAACGGGTCTGGTGAGCAAAAAAGGAGTGTAACAGCAAAGCCATCTCCATGCTAGAAGAATTATATCTGCACTAAAGCTTTTGCTTGTGCAAAAGTATCACGCTCCTTCCCCCTCCAAAAAAAAAAAAAAATCACACTAACTGGCATTATTATACGGACAAAAGTTCCTAGTGTAAAGCTGGCCTTAGACTGTAAGCTCTTTAAAACAAGGACAATTTTCTTCTGTGTTTGTACAACACCTGACACCAAGTCCATGATTAGGGCTCCTAGGCACTTCCTGTGATACAAATGATTAATAAATGTTACAGCCAACATCCAAGGAGTGAAAAGCTTCAATGGAAAGGCCACTATGTCTGACAGCTTTGCCTTTTAAAGGCAAGGTTATGGAAGCTCCATGGCAGGGTTCTCTGTTAAGGCAGCCCCTGCTTCCATATATGGGCAGCTGCCAAATGTCTTAGCCATGTACCCAGCTTTTGTTTTTGCCTGCTTGCCTCTTCTGTGCCCTCCATCTACTCTTTCTGCCAGCCTTCCAGCCATATGTCACCTATGAGACTGTTCCAGTGTTATTTTATGCAAATCTTGTCATCTGAAACATACCTTTGTAATCTAATCCAGATTTTACTGAAAGGTTTCCAGTTACATACAATGGTGTTAAAACACACTTCATTTTTACCGATGTATAAAGCTAAATAAAATAGATAAGTGATATTTCCAGTTTCAATCCAAGGCAAGAGTTCAGGGGTAGGTGTTTTGCTAACATGTTGAAAGTGACTAGAATCTGTACTGATTTCCTCTAGAAAGTTCACCAAATAGTCTCCCTCTGAAGGATGTACCAACATGTCAGGTTTTCAACAGGTGATACCAGATTTCAGCACTCGATACCAGCATCTCATAGCTTTCAACAGCTCTTACTACCATTCTATCACTTTCCTTTTTCCGACAACTTTCCTAGGAATATCTTTCAGAGTTGGCAATCTGGTTTAGGAACAATACCAAAAAAGTACCAAGAATTTGTTCGAGTCACTTCTAGTAGTTATGAATTCCTTTCAAGTTGGATGTTGTAGGATGAAGGTGTAGCCTGTCTGATTACTAAGACAGAAAACATTGAACAGACATTCAGAAACAGAAACTCCCAAACAATGATAGTGAGAAGTTGGTTACTGTGTTTTTTATAAATATTTAAAGGTAAAAATTTTTATACATATGTGTGTGTATATATGAAGAAACACTAGCAACTTGTTGAGATTTTCCTTTGCTGTATTATTCTACACTGCTGTACTTTCATTGCCACATATCATTTGTTCTAAAATATATTCACCCTCCTAGGTATATAATTATTATTTCATGCAGTACCTAGCTTTACACAGTGTTCAAATTTACATGCAGGAGCACCCCACTCCAACTGTCCATGAGAACTATGCAACTGTGCACTAAGAATACTATAGTACACATCTGGGAACTTTCAGTGTGTAACCATGTCCACACGGTTAATGCACAGGAGCCCTGTAGATTTACACCCCAGCATGCTGAGAACTCTTTGACATAGACAAGTCCTTAGTAAACTCTATGGACAGAGCTGTGCTGATATCACTGATGATGTTATGAACAAGGACAAGATTGAGATAATTCATAATATCTGGGAAGAAACAAATACAATATCAGCTGACTGGGAAATAATTTAGCTAAAAGAGTGAACAGAGGATTTTTAAGTCTGATTTTGTCTTACCACAAAAGATCGTTTACATGAATCAGAACTTTACTGTAGTCTGTAAACTAAGTTGTATCAGAGTGAAAGATTTATATGAACGGAAAAGACACTAGAGTATGCATCAGAGCATACAAGGCTTGCGTGGCAGGATTAAATCTGGGCAAGTTATTAAAAGGGTCTCTGGAGCATAGTCATGAAAAGTGGGAGACTTCCAAAGGTAACCAAGTGCAGCCAATAGCTAAGTCTGAACAACTTACTATAATTGCCAAAAAAAAATATGGCTAATGCTCAAAAATGTTTAAAAAGCAGAAACTTTATGATAAGAATGGAAAGGATGTTCATTTTCAAGTAGAAGATAAGATACGGATTAAAGTTCATTCTCAATAGTTTTTATGGCTAAACTAACCCCAACATGGAAGATTCCATGTTGAGTTCTTTGAATTATATAGGAAACTAATTGGACAGCAGTGCTTACCATATATGTAGCATAATGTTACTGGGATTTAAATCCTGGATATACTTATGTTTTTCTGGACACTGTCACTTTTCCCAAGTCACAAAAATTACAGATCTGGAAAAATTACAGTTTCGATTCTTTAAATGCTTCCATGCCATTTATTTTTTTCCTAAAAAACACTGAATTCAGTCATTCCCTGGTACTACTGTTCCTTATATGGCTCCCACAGACTTTAGACTAACAAAAAAAAAAACACCTAATTATTATAATTGACTACAAACAACTTTTTTTTATAAAAGATAATACATTGCAGTTTATTTGTATTTTAGTAGAACCTAGCAAGTGCTAGACGTTGTCCAGACAGCTACAGCCCCTGCCTCATCAAGCTTACAGTCTCAGAAGATATGTAACATGAGAAGGCTGAAATGGTGGGATATAAGCAAATATATACACTTTTTATATCTAGTTTTAAAGTAAGTTTTTTAATTGACCAATTTCTCATAGCTATCCTAAAAGAAGAGGATCTTGAGAAGGGATTGGGAAGAGAAGAGTCCTGGCCTTCTAAGGAAGTTCAGGAAGAATATATTCTGAGCTATGTAGAGCAAGTTGCAGAGACAGCTGTGGACAGCAGCTTCCCCAGGACTTGAAATTGGGGGGTGCTCACTAAATTGGTATAACAGTGTTACTAGCTGACAACTGGGGGGGAGGTTGGGAAATTCAGGGGGGTGTTAGTTAAATCCCTGGCAGTGGAAGAAGCCAACAAGTGGGGAATCCAAGCCATTAGCATTGGTAAAGAAGGCGGCAATGTGCTTGGAAACAACAGCCAATAAGTAAGGAGGTGCAAAACTGGGTTGGTCCTTAAAGGAAAGGACAAAACTTGAATTCGATGTATTGAAGAAAGGAATCTTTAGGACCAATTTGTGAAAATACACTAAATGTTTCAATCCTCAGGCAATGGCATAGGTTATTTGTAAGTATATATTGACACCCTCCCCAAAAGTGATCTTGGACCTCCGAACCCTTAAGGTGTACATAGTGCACATTTACTGACTAGCATTATGCAAAATGGGGATTTGGTATTTATTTTTGCCATTAGAAAGATGATCTTATGATTAAAGCTCTCAACTCTGGAGATTCCAGAGCTGATTCCCAGCTTTACTAGAAACTTCCTGCAAGTTGAAGAAATCACGAAATCTCTCTGTGCCTCAGTTTCCTATATGTAAAAATAGAGATGATAACAATACTACCCTTTTCCCAACCCTTTCTTTGTTTAGAATGCAAGGAATGTTGCTTACTATGTGTTTGGCTCAAGCCACTACTGTCACAGAAATAATATATCTTAAAAGTTCTAAAATGTTGAACATTTGTTTGTTTGAGGAAAAATAGCATGGAAGGAAAGACTTCAAGGTCTTTCCCTCCATGTTTGGTGACCTAACACTTTGCTGGGTTATTTTAATTAGTTATCCACTCCCCCACCAGGTATACAGATGTATCAATTAGAACTTACCAAGAAGTTAATTAATAAATAAACAGAGACTAAAGATGTTCTTTTACTACAGTTGGTACCTTCTTGTGGGCTGCAGCTGGGGATCAGCTTTTACCTAACCTGACTCCTGCTTCCATCAGTTACTCTTGCTGTGATCCCTCACTCTCTTCATGACTCAGCCCTCTAGCCATGTCACCATCTTGTTCTCCTCTTCCAAATCCTTAATGTGGGTTTTTCTTGGGCCCTCATTAACCTCCTCATACATGTGCCTGGTAAGTTATCCCTGAAAAGAACAAGCAATCCTCCTCACTGTCTATCTTCTCCCAACTGAAGTTTCTCCCACTCCCAGCTTCATGCCTCTTTCCATGTCTCTAACACTAGGAATAACTTCCCATCTACAGGTTACCAAGTCTCCTTCAGATCCTTCCTTAAAATCTTAATTCCTTCATATAGCCTACTTCCACTGATATCTTCATCAATGATGTCTCCATTTCTTCCTCATCTGCACTATTGTCACATAAATATTTGTCTTTAATTGTCAGTTCTAAACATCATACTTCTCCAATATATTATAGCACAAATTCCTACTCTGCTACTACAAGAATGATAAAGGGGCCTTGTATCACTTTCTGTTATACTTCCCAACAGGATGGAGAAGAACAAAATAATTCAAAGAGTGCCACAGCAGCAGTCAGGGGTTGTCTATACACTACTGGGAACAAACATTTGTTTCTTCTCTTCATTACAGTTTGCAATTGTGTTAATTAACCCTAGGTTAAACACAACTAAGAACAAATGTTTGGTTCTTATCTATATTACAATTTACAATCGTTAGTTAATGCATGTTAAAATGAGATTTGAAACTTTAATAGAAAAGTCTTGACTTTCTTCCTGGTTCCCCACATGTATGTTTTAAAAAATAGGGGCTAATTCTTGCTGTATACAAAATTATTAGCATCTGATAGTCAATAGTGAGATATATGAATTGCTGAAAACTTGATGAGAAAGATCTCTGAACAGTTTTGAAAATTAATTTTATAAGGTCATTTTATGTCAACAACTTGCTATTTCAGTTGTAAAGATAAATGTTTTTTCCATGAAACCAATGCCAAAAGTTTGACTTGCTGGAAATAAAACATTACTTTAAAGAGCCACTCATTATCATTTGTTTTACAGTAAAAAATAAATTTCATGAATTAAGATATAAACCATTTTGTCACAAAACAACATGCTGGGAAAGACACTGAAGGTGACCTGAATACAAATAGTTCTTCCATCATTGCCAAGTTCCCAACTACTGTTACACTTGCACAATTCCTATAACAAGCACTTTTCACATGGTTGAACTTAAAATTTCTATGGTTTCCCAATCTTTCCCCATAGTGACTCTGTACTTAGTTACCTTGCAGGAGTATGGTGAGGATTTATTATCTTTTATCATTATGAATACTGTGTGGTGTGGCTATACACGTTACAGCAGAGATTGTTAAATGGGTTCCTGCCCAAAGATGAAGAGCAGTCTTGCATGGAATCAGCAAATCATTACTCATGTGAATAAACCTATTTTGAATGCATCTATTCATTTGAGCAAGGACAGCTCATATGCATAATGGTCTTCAGGATCAGGTGCGGTTAGTCCATGCCTGTGAAATGATGACCACCCCTACTCCCATTAATTGCTGATTAACTGAGGGTGCAGAATACCTTAGTGTATTGGACAATTACAGGCTGATATAATGGCTGAGCAAGATTCTTAGTCACTGTACAGTCTTTACTTACACAAAAGAGAAGTCTGTCTTATAAGGCATTGAATGCCTCCTGAGCGATATTGAGTCCCTTCATCTGGTTTCATGATAGATGTTATTATTTTATTAAGACAGACAATCTTCATAGCATTCTAAATTGAAATACTATGTTAGATATTCTAAACATCAAATGATTCATTTTAAAAAATCATTAACACTCCATGAGATTAAAAAAAGTAAAGAAAAACAATCTCATTGCAAACTACTATAGCATATAATCATTCTAGGCAAAACTCTACAGGTGCGGTGCAGAATTCAAAATAAGCAACAAGGGATGCACTATGCATTCTTAGAGATGATTGACCAGTGAGAGGAGATGTTGTCCTAGGGTGCAGTCAAGGATCATCAACCCCAAATGGATGCTCATTGCTCACAAAATGCCCTGTATCAAGGTCATTATTGTATCATACGTTCAGAAGGATACATTTAATAATATATGTTTGTTGTACATTTTATTTTTCATTTTGGGATAAAGCACAATGTTTAGCTTGATTCTGTTTCCAGTCCCAGATTTTTCTCTCTGAGAACTTTTTAAAATCCACAGGAGATGCTGGTGACTATAGAAAAGTCCCCTTTGGGCTTATGGTCCCTGCTAACTTACAAACATCTGTTATCAAGTCCTTTGGATTTTAGAAGACCTACTGCAAAGCAAAGGTGAGAGATAGAGCATGAATGGAGCTCTGAAACTTTTGTGAATAGAGAAAACTGTTTTGTGAAAGTTGGAAAACCAAAGACTATGCTATGTTCCTAAATTCCAATGGGTTTACAGCTCTTTGCCTCCCTGTAATAATCAATGTCCTGAAGAGTGTCCTGTTCCTGGCCTTCACTAGCCCAGTACCCTGTGAAATTTAAATTCAGCTTTCCAATTCCTAATACAAGTCAAGCATTTTAAGTCTCTGAGGAAATTCCTAATAAAAAACTACATTAAACTTAAGGGTACCTATGAACCTAAATGTGTTTCTGGTGTGAAAACTGACTTTGGCCCCAAAGTTTCAAAAGTAGCCAATGATTGTGGACACCTTTGTTTGAAACACTTTGAAAGGGAACTGATTCTCAGAGGACAGGCTCAGCAATGTCTCAAAATCAGTCCCCTTTGTGGTGTCTCAAGTCAAGTCCCCAAAAACAGAAGCACTTGTCACTTCAGAATCTTTGGGTCAATAAAAATGCCATTATGGGTTTTCGTGTTTATTGCCTTTCAATGATTTTCATAGCAAAAGTGCTCAATTTACAAGTCACATTCTGTTTTCTCTAACTGCCAGTTCTCTCAGTTTAGACCCTAAGAGTCATGTGTAGGCTCTTTCCCTCTTGCACATCATCACAAGCAAAAATGGTATTAGGTCCACACACTTTCACCTTTCAAACTTCATGGTCTTCATTCTATTCAGTACAACACTTAAGCACACCCTTAAGTGTAAGCAGTGCACAATTAAACATATGCTTACATACTTTCCTGATTAGGTATCCTTTCCTGAATTCAGGCTTCTGGCTGGAACATTTCTGCTGATAATGCACAAGAAAGATTTGAACCTAGTCCATGAAATGTTAGTCATGTTGGCACGGCCAGGAATAAAAATGCAAAAAAAAATATTTTCCTAAATTGAGTTTGCAAATATGATGCTGAATGCACAAGAACAGGGATGTTGAGCAAGATGGTATGATTTTTGCATCATCACTTTTCACAGTAGAATTACATTTTAAAAGTTTACAAATATCAAGGAACTGTACAATAATATTGTAATGATCACATTCCAAACATTACTGAATTGGAAAATTCAGAGCTAAAGATAAACTTAGAAGGTCACCTGAAGCTGACGAGAGTATGATGATTTATTATGTTATGTTTGATGTCATAACACCACACAGAACAATGAGCTAAGCAGTTCATGGAGAAGTAATGGAGGATTGGCACAAGTGGTATCAAGTACTAAGCACAACTTAACTGAGGAGGATATAAGAAAGAAAGAGAGATCAGTGTTGAGTGATCAGTTTACAGAGAGGACAAGAAATTCCTAGCTATAAGCAACATCTCATTTAAATTTTAGATGAGACCAGTTTGTTTTTTTACTTGAAGAACTAGTTATCCAAGCCAGAACCACAGCTTTGTGGAGTATCTAATAATTGTCTCTGGCACTTCCCCCCACTTAAATTCATTACAGCTGGGTTAGATTTGACCTCTGGGGACCCACAGATGCATGTGTGTAAGAGTGTGATCATTTACCTTCTGTTATAGTGGCTTGCCCCACAGTAGATAAACAATCTGACGGATTGTGTTAGCTGCATTAGGACAGCAAGTGATAGAGGCTATTGCAGTTGGAGGACCAACCCCTTTACTTGCAGAGCGCTCAAATGCTTTGTCTTTATCAAGGTTGAACATAGTTTGCCCACAAGGAATATTGTACTAACTGCATTATTCACTTTTATATTTAATTCAGTAAAAATCTCTGTGTTAAATTTACCTGAAGATGCTACAGGATTTCCAGGAGCTGCAGAATCCATGGTGCCTTTGTTCTGACTTACCACAGAGTCTGATTAGCCCTGTTGGAAACTAGCTTGCAAAAGACTGATTTTATAAATATGTGCGCTTATGGTTGTGTAATTATATATGTGAATTATATATAGTACATCAGAGAGCCTAATTAAATTGCTGAAGACCCACTTATCTTTTGTATTCATCAAACCATGAAAGCTTATTATTTTTACATTCTATAATGAACTGCAATTGATTCAAATAAACCACAGTACAGTGAATAATAAGTAAAAAAAAAATCACATACATTAGCAATAGCTTTTATTTGGAAAATTTAACAAATGCATTCACCAGATAACTGAAACCCTAACGTCTCACTTTCCCAGGTCACCTACAAACAGAGAAAGATTTATGTGAGCAAGAAATATTGTTGCTATTTTAGGTGGTGGTGTTTTTTTAAGCAGTGTATCTCTATTAGAGATTTTTGTCTCATGATGCCTACAAAGGGCTATTGCTTTGAGAGTATTTGGCATGAACTGGGTCACAAAGGCAATTAAAAGTTGTAAACCAGATGTATCATGTCTGTCCAATCCCTTTTATTTGTGTCAAAGGGTGAAATCATTGCCTGGTATGCACTGGTGCATTTTGTCATTCTAAAGCTGGAAATGATGTAAACAAAAGAAGCAACTTTCTTTGCTTTGTAATACTGGAATGGAAAAGATAGTTATTATTACCCATTAATCTGAAATCCTCATAAGCAACTACTAAATTTTCTAAAGAGTCTTTGTAAACTCAAGCATAAGCTAAGGAAACACATGCCATTTAACAGTAATCCACTTATGTTATTGTATATAAAGATAAAATACTATATGAACACATATGATTAGTTTACAAATTAAGTTGGATTTTCATATGTATCCAGCAATATATTTAGTGAGTATAAATTCATGTATTTAAAACACTTAATTTGACCATAATGTGAGCAGGACTGGGCTCTAAATAGTGATTTTCTGCTTCCATGGACCATCAGTTTTAACAAGTAAAAATAAATTAACTGTTTATGTGGATTACACACTAATAAGCAACTCCAGTCAATTATAATTATATTGCTTTTGACAAATACCTGGTGCTGCAATATTTACAGTAATAATCTGGATGGAGTGGTAAGTCTCTTTTGAATCTCACTTACCATGCATGTTCAAAACTATAAACATACTGGAGTAAGGTTTTGGAATTCCAAAGGTGGTTTATTTGCTACTTTGCCAACCCAACCACCTGCAGCAAAGTTGAGTGAAGGTTCCCCAAATCCCACACCTGCCAAATCACTGTAACAAAAGTACTTAAAAATAGGCAGAGATAGCTATACCTGTTCAGGATGGGTCAGAATATATACACAAAATTTTGTACAGTACCTACAAGGGCTCCCCTAACTACCACCCAGGAGGGGTGGCAGGGAACCTTGCTGCTCCTTGAACCTACAGGGGCTCTGATGGCTGCAAGTGGAGGTGTGACTCTGTAGCCTCATCTTCACATGTGGGATGCCTTCCATATGTGAATGATAGTCATTTGAAAAATGGAATGTATGGTTTCTGTTCATACTGCTTTATTTATACATCCGTAAACATTCAGTGCTGTGGCTATACTTTTACTTCACTCTCCCAATACTTTTATCAGACGAAACTGTTGGGGCATTGAAAGTTCTTTATTTTCTTTTCCAATTTATTGGGTTATTTCCTGGCTTTCTTTTTATTCCCTTGGTCTCTCAGATTTGACAAACTGATTTTCTTTGTGTACCTTCCCCCCTCTCAGGTTTGTTCTCTGTATACTCATCTCACATTTTCAGATTTTCATGTTTCAGGTTGAAACTTTAAAAAGTAGACCTGGTCAAAATGTTCATACTTTATCATTTTTCATCTCATTTCAATCTTTAAACGTTTAGCACAAATCAGGTTGCGTTTCAACTTGATGTATTAAAAAATCATTTCCTCTGTTTTTGCGTGTTTGTCATTTGACACAGAGTATGGCTCTCCAACACCAGCACTACTCTTTTCCTTACTTTGCTCCTGCTGAAATCAATCAGAATAAGATTGGGCCCAGTTCAGTTGTCTTTATTTACTGTAGGAAGCTATATGAACTTCATTGCTATAGCTGCTAAGTTCACAGTCTTTATCTTCACAATATCCGTGTGAGATAGGGAAGTGCTATTATCTCTATTTTATAGATGGGGAATACAGCACCTAAGCAACTTTTCCAAGACCACAGTAAATCTGGGATAGAGCAGGGAATGGAATGTGGATTTCTTTATACTAGGCTAGTCAAGTAACTGCTTGGGTGGGCCATCTTTTCTCTCTTGATCAATTTCAGTGAGCATGCCCTATGTGAACAGCATTTATTTTCAGTTCAGTTGGCGCAAGCTTCAGCTTTGGCCACGAGCTCCATCTCTGCTGTATGTTGCTTATATTTTTAACAATGGTAGGAAATGAAAATTGCTCATCATATGGATGAAATGAATGAATTTTCTCCAATCAAAAGATGAGTTTTCCAATAAGCTCGCAATAAACCTTATTTCACCATTTTCTAATTAAATGTACCATGTTTCAGGAAAATAGTCATTCAAAGCACCAGCCTCCCTTTAGACTAAGATACGTTGAACAATGTCAGCTGTATCTACTCCATCACCTGATAGAGGGAGAGAGAGACCATTAAGCTCAGCTCATAAAAGGAAAAGTGCTTGATTTTGGCATTCTTGTTCAAGCTAACCACACACTCTAAATCAGCACAGCAAAAATTCCTAAATTTTGCAAATTCAGACTATTGTTTTGAGTTCCCAAATGGCTCTCAGATGTACTGTTTTGGAACCCAGAAGCTGTATGTTCTGTGGTTAATCTCACTCATCAGCTAGATTAATAAATGTTTCAGGAAAACAGGTGTAATACATCATTGCAGGGATATACTGAGACTTATCTGCATCTTGTGGAAAATAATGTAAGGACTTTTTTTTTTTAAATCAGTTATTGATTATTGTCATAATTCTTACAACCAAAAAAGAACCAACCAGGATGATTCAATTGTAATAAAACAGAAACCAACAAGTACATGAGACAGGCTTACCAAAATATTCTCCCTACAAATTCCAAAATGAAAAAAATAGATTTATTTTAAATAAATATTTAGTGCTAATTGTACTCAGTCCACCAAAATGGGAGAGGAAAATTCTTAACGTATTGCTTTTTTAATCCGTTTACAAATGTTATCTAAATTTCAACATTTGTTCTAAGTAACTAAGCAAAAATGTAATACAGTTTGATAGGAAGGCTAGAAATAGATTACAGTGACAAAAATATGCTGATACTCAAAGCAATGAAAAAATATATATTTTTCACGCCAAAAAAGAAAAAAATCCTTGGGGTATGACCCGGAAGTTTGAACACTTGAACAACAGTTCAGCATATATTTGTTTTTTTGGCACACTCTCTGTTCACTCCAATTTACTGCTTGTGTGTTTGGATACAGGCTTCAACTGTCTCTTGTATCCAAGGATAATGACCTAGCACTCCAGTGATTTAGTAAACCTCAACTCTGTGTAGCCACTCAATCAACGATGGGCTAATCCCTTAATGGCCATTCATGTCTTTCCAATGCCTCTCAAGAATTCTGCAACACTCTAAATTGTAGTGTGTGGACTTACGTGCATGTCTTCCACCCTTGTTATCTTATCTGGTAGCTAATTCCCACAAATTATCATGCAGTTTCAAGTAAAAAATTAAATTGCTGTTGAATCATAAATTTGTCACTCTCCAGGCAGCTGCTAAATCAGTAAAATCTTGATCAAGTGGGGATTAGTCACTGGATTGAACAATTAAGACCTGTAAGTGCATTTGGCCGTCTGTCAAAGAAATGTTTATTGATAAAAAATAGTTTATGTAGAGGTTTAAAGTGTTATTAATTCTTAAGTGGGGCATAATCCTTTATCTGGTATATTGTGACACACTGAACAGTATCCTACTAAAGGCTAGTTCAGCTCACAGAATCTTTTGAAATAACAATGTAAGACTTTATAAATTACCAGCATATATAGAGACGTCATTTGCTGAAACTCTTTCAGCTTTTAGTCTGCAAAGGGAAATCTGATTCCAAAGCATCATTTATGTATGCCTTTCTTGTACATATGGGCTGAAGGACTTCCTGCATAAGGAAAATGAGTTTTATACAGTGAACTAATCTGTACACACACACACTCTCTCTCTCTCTCTCTCTCTCTCTCTCTCTCTCTCTCTCAATTAGCATAGTCCTGAGCTGGGTTTGGACCCACAACATAAAGCCAAAAGGTTCTAATGAACAGCTTATTGTCAAAGCCACATTTAAGTAGCACCTTTGAAAATTAAAAACTTGTGTATATGTTCCACAGAATACTGTTTGTTTTGTTTTTTTGGTGGGTGCCATCATCTGAATGACCCCAAATCTTCCGATACAATTTATGCCTCTTTTTTGTCCTGGTTTGCATGGTGTAAGAAAATAGCTTGGTGTTCTTTTTCAGTTAGTCTGATTTAGTCAGTTTCTGGAAATGTCTGTGTAGTACTCGGTGGTTTGACAATTATTCTCTAGACCAACCTCAGATATGTTGTTTATATTATAGCCAAGCATGTACTTTTAATAGCAATAGTGTTCCAACACCACAAAAGCCACATTACTTTAACAACAACCTGGTACCCCCCCCTCCACAAAATAAATGGTTCAGTCTCTGCTAACATCTGTTATAGGCAATAAAAATGTTTTCCCTCTTGGTTTTGTACAGCACCAAACACACTGTCACATGCAACAAATAATAAAAATAATGGTTAGCCCTATAAATCATCCACAGCACTTAGATGAAATTAAAGGTATGTATAATTTGCACTACTCAGAATTATGTATCTTCAAAATACTATCTACCTAGGCTTTTAGTACAGATCTTGTTTATGGCTCGTGTATAAACTAAATTAAGAGCATAAAAGAAGAATGATTTTTTTTAAGGTTCAACAATTCTGGAGGAATATTGTTAGTCTGAAAAAACTTAAATATAATGCAACTAAATATTGTAG
This sequence comes from Podocnemis expansa, assembly GCA_007922195.1. NCBI lineage: Eukaryota > Metazoa > Chordata > Testudines > Podocnemididae > Podocnemis > Podocnemis expansa. The sequence continues at coordinate 121,631,675 of ML681963.1, forward strand.
CAGCATTGTGAATATGATAGAAAAGTGCAAGCCCAACTAAAACATAATAACCCTCTTTCATTTATAAAGCATGTCTCAGCCCAGAAGAACACAAGGCACTTCACAAATATAAGATGCTATTCTGAAACCCCTGTCTATGCAAGTAATTCTTATACCTTAATTTCAGTGAGTGCACTCACATAAACAAGGGTTTTTGCAGAATTATTCCTTCAATAAATTAATCTGCAGAATTTAAAAGGCCTCCTAAACTGAAATGCTTGGTTTTCATCTAGAAATGAGATCTAGTCACCTCTAGGGTGAAAGTTAGCAATTGTTTAGGACCGGTTGAAAGAAAGAATGCCATGCCCAGCTGAACCTACGAAGGTAAGCAGGTCCATCAGAACTAATTATTATTACTCTTGCAAAAAGATGGACTCCTCTGCTGTCATTCCTGCACCAAGCAGGAGTCTGTGGAACTTGTGTGTTTTTTAATGCTCCAGATTGCAGCTATTACTTAATCTGAAAAACCTCCACCTGTATTCCTGTACCCCTACATTTTGAGCCTGATCCTCAGTTGGGGTAGATTAGCATAATTCCACTATGGAGCTATGTCAATTTGCACCAGCTAAATAGAGCTATGCCAATTGACATGAGCTGAGGGATAGCCTTGTTTTTTAGGTGCTTTGTGGGGAGCACCACTGAATCTTGAAACTTCTTCCTCCATCTTTTTCTGGACGAGTCAAGTACCAGAACAAGAAATTAGATTTTTTTTTTCCCTCCAGGAGGCCATATCTTTTAGAGCATATTTTCTGTCTGCATGCAAAATTCTCACAGTGTACAACCACAGCCTCTGTAAAATCTTTAGGAGCAATGGGTGCTAAATGGGGTTTGCACAGGTCAGACTCCCTGTATTATATCTCTTGATCGGAGCACCCCCCCTTCTTTTATGGTCACTGTTAAGAATTGAATGTAAACTGCTGTGCACAAGAAGCCTTCTGTATTGTACAAGTTTTATTGGTCCACAAAACTGAGGAACAATACTTCATGTTCTTGAGTGCCATCTACAGGAATGATATCTATTAGCTAACTTTTAACACCCCCCTTTAACAGTTTGTAACAGTTGCCAGCAATTTTCTCATATACTCAATTCAGTCCCAGTCTTAAAAAAAAAAAACTTTTCTCCATTGATTTATCTACCTTACAATCACCAGATTACTGGAGAAACACAGGTTTCTTTGTTTTAAAAGTGAATTTCTAGTCCTTTGGTTGTGGCGAAAATGTGACCCACAGGAACATTTACTACAGATTTTCCTGATTCTTAAGCCATGTCACGATTTTTGAGGGCTTTCCTCGTGATTACTGACTTTCTGTGGCTGATGATACTGAAGGTGCAGGAGCAGATTTTCATACAATTTCTTTGGACTAAAAACAGTTCTTTGCAGGTCTCAAGTAGAACAAACACAATTAGCTTTTCTTGGACTTTAAACCACGCTGCTATTCATGGCATGTTCTGTGCCACATCATACATACCTGCTACAAATGGAAGTGGCTTTGTTTGATTATTATTTGTTCGTTTTTTTGTAACAGTCACTTAAAATCAGAACTTGCGTTCTTCTTTGCCCCTCAAATTCCCATAAAGTTTTACCCAAGAAATACAGGTGTAGGCTTTTAGCTTGTGAACACTACCAATACTCACAACTGGATTAAGGCAAACCCTCACCTTGATGTGCCCCCATTTCAGCAGAAGAAGAAGGAGACCCCTCCTGACTGTCTGGGAAATGCAACAGGTCATCATGGTTTTCAGGGTCATGTGACAATATTGTCTAAGGCACTGAACTCCAAGATACAAGTCATGGCCCATTAGTTAATCCAGTCATACTAATAATAATAGTTTAATTTTCTTTTGCTACAATAATCAGTGAGGATAATTTCCTGCTTTCCTTGCCTAGGACTAATTAACCTAAATAAAATTTCATACTAATCAGCTCATGAACTTTCCATGCTGTGTAGTCAGATATCCAGGATTTTCACAAAAGTCCAGAACTATTTTCACTGGATTCATGGCTCCTGAACAGTCAGAGTATTAAGGAAACAGGATCAAAAAGATGTGAAAAAAAATGAAATCATGCTAATTTTAGGTCTGAAAATACTAATCCAGAAAATTGCTGGATCACTAATTTATTTTCCAGAGTTTGTGGATCAGATCAACAATATTTAACAAGCATAAAAATAATTGAGCCCTATGAAGATGGATTTTCTACCAAAAAAGCCAGGAATGCAATTAGCTATTTACAGCAAATGGCCAAGTTAGGCAACATGCCATGACAAAAGTTCCAGTCATTTGGGGGGGGGGACCAAACTGGTATTTTCCATGTTTGTTCAATACTCTACTATGCAAACAAGTTAACTTTTTGAACCAATATTCATTTGTATCTGTTCTTCTGTTCACTCCTAGTGTCTTAAATTAAATGCTCATTCCAAATGGGGGGAAAAAAAGACCAAGTTAGCTTTTTCTATTGCCTTAATTTTTACTCTATTTAGGAATAAGCGAAGTACTTAATGACTTACGAGATATATTCAAGCATGTATCAAAGGGGTTAATATTCTTCTAAACTGAATGACTCATATTCTACTGATACATGGTCAAATCACTTCACTATTCCTCATAACTCCTCTACAAACTATTTTATGGTTTATTCTCTAAAGCTGGAAGTAATCCACCCCCTTTGGGCCAAATCTTAAGCAAAATTCATGCTGACATTGGCTGAAAGGAAATGTGGCACTTTCCCCACTTCTCATCAAAACCACTAATAGCACAAAACGGTAGATAGCAAGGCCTTCTATTACTAAAATTGTACTATGTTTTAAACTACTGTACAGTACATTTATTAATGCATGATAGCTCATCAGAAGTGGTGGAACAGTTAAAGTGTCAGGTATCAAAATAAATCATGTAGTTCATTCTGTAATTCATAGACTTTGCTTTTAATGCTTGCAACTCACAAAATTTATTAATTTTCAGTGGTTCTCCCAATTACCGTTAATGTAAAGTTCCAAAAAGTAATGTGGCCAAAGGTGTATAATTTTCTCTTTGCAAATGATTTCAGGGGGAGATTGACATCTAAATACCTTTGAGGATTTGGGCTGATGCAGTCATTATGAGGTACTATTGTATAGGTCAGAGATCTCAAACTCAAATCACCTCGAGGGCCACATGAGGACTAGGATACTGGCCCAAGGCCGCACCACTGAAACCTTTTCATACAATGATGCGGAAGTACAGTAAAAAATGAAGAGTAATATAATATGCTAATAAAAGTCAATTTATCAACTTTTTTGAAACAGTAACATGAAGTCTGTGCTAATTTTGTCAGTCTTTCCAAAGCCAAAACACACATTTCTTTTTAGAATTACTTCCATTCTAGATGGCAAAATCATCAAAAAGACAAACAGTAAACAAACACACTTAAAATTTTACATTATAAATCAATGGTTCCCAATCTTTTTTGGTTTGAGGGCAAAAAAAATACTTTTTCAAACCCTGAAGGACCGCTGGTTAATTTAATTAAAATTAAATTAAAATTTAATTTATTGAATTCAAATTGATGTTAATTGAAATAAATTATTTGCAGTTTGATTTATTAAAATAGAATTAAATTTAATTGAAATTAAATTTGTATAAAGGTTTTAGTTTTTTAAATAAAATTGTTTTAGAAGATTTTTCGTTTTTTGTTTTAAAAAGAGGGGGGCTACATGTATCCCCAAGCCAGGAGAGAAGAAGAGCAACGACATATCAGGGCAGGCTGCAAACAGGTTGGTCAGAGCCCTTCACAGGACCATAAATAAGCAGCCCCCTGCCTGGCCCTGGGGGCAGCACTGGGACCGGTGGTGGGGGAAACACTCTCCCCACCCCCTGCTCAAAATTGGCCACGCTGGGGTTGGCAGAGAGGGAAACATCCCTCATCCACCTAAATTTAGCTGTGCTGGGGGTGGCAGAGGGAAGAAACACCCCCTGCCTGTCTGTCCACTTGAATTTGGCTGTGGTGGGGCTGGCATAGGGGAAAACACTCCTTACCCACCAGAATTTAGGTAATCTGGGGTTGGCAGAAAGGGAAACAACCCCCACCCACCTGCCCACTTGAATTTGGCTGAGTGGGGCCGGCAGAGGAGGAAACATCCCCTGCCTGCCAGAATTTAGAAGCACTGGGGTGGGCGGAAGAAAAAATACTACAACACCCTCCTGGGGGAAACACCCCCTGCCTGTGCTGGGCCTGGCAGCGGGGAAAGCCCTGGGGGTCATGCTGTGGCTAGTGGTGGGGCTTTCTGGTGCTCCATCAGAATGGAGCTCCCTATGAACCTTCCCCACAGGCTCAGGCCACCCTCCTTTAAGGCCATCCCCCCCCCAAGCCTTCTCTGGACACCTCAGCCTGCTTCAGCTGTTGCATGTGGACAGGGCAGTTCCTGATCAAGAGCTGCATGTGAATAGGGCAATCAACTGCTGCATATGAATAGGACAGCTCCCAGGTAGCAGTTCTGCTCCTCCCTGTCAGTGGCTGATAATGCAGGGAGGAGATGAGGCTGCTTGATCTCCGTCTGCAGGAAACCCCAGGGTTGGAAAGGTGGGAGCCCCAGGATTCTGGGGGTTATCAGGAGCCGCAGGAGGCAGGTCTGCGGGCCGCATGTGGCCCACATGTTTGAGATCCCTAGTATAGGTTGTAGATTCTTATAGTATATACAGGAGGCATCTCATGCTGATGATTTTTAAGTTTTCAATGCAGTCAGCTTTGAATTTGAGTACGGCACATTCCAGTTCAGATAATCTTCGTTGAGGTACTTAGTGATTCAGGTTTCCATTATGACTGTGCACTATTTCAGTATTAGGGGTAAATAATTTTGATTTAGCCTAGGTTAATAGCAAGAATTTTTATACCAGCTGATGGATGATCAGTAATTTAAGTGCAGAAAGTATTGTGATTTCAGTCCAACTCCTCATGGACACATGCTCAACTAATGCAGCGACTACATCTGCAGATTGCACCTTGTTGGCAGCCCACACACGGAGGTCAGAGACTGACCTACTATCTCACTCCCTAAAGCTGGACTTTCCCAAACAGAGCTGAGTACATTGGTAAGGCACTACAGTTAAACTTATGCACTGATATCTTTCATGAGCACTAATTTAATTCAAAACTTTTTCCATGTGGTGAGATTGCAGAGAAAGAAAGACTCCAATAGTTTATTCAGCTTTAGAGAACTGGGAACTTAAAATAACTATTAGGGTATGTCCACACAGGCTTCTTATTTCGAAACAACAGAGATTGTTTCGAAATAAGAAGCGGCTGTCCACATGACGCACTGTTATTTCGAAACAACAGGACCTGTTGTTTTGAAATAATGGCCGTTATTTAGAAATAGTTAAACCCCGCATGTAATCAAAATAGCCATTGTTTCGAAACCACACCATTGTTTCGAAACAACTGTTTCAAAACAACATGGCCGAACAGCCTTGTTTTGAAATAACCATTTTGAAACAACGGCTATTTCGAAAGCAGGCTTTCTGTTAATTCGAATTAACTCATTTTGAAATAAGGACTTTATTTCGAAATAACTCATTTCGAAAGGGGTTATTTCAAAATAACGATGTATGTGTGGACATAGCCTTAGAGACTGCTACAATTCACATGAGACCTAAGACATTAACAAAACTGCAATCATGTGCTACCATCAAGCAAATGAACTCGACATAAATAGGTGACAAAAGCTGAAAAGAAAAAAGATGAAGATATGAAAACAAAGAACGCTGTTCTAAAGATTTATAGGTCAGCAAAAGCAGAGCAAAATAAATTATAAAAACCACTGATAAAAAGAAACTGGGCATCAGCCATATAAACACACAGGAAACTTCAATGCTTCTGTATAGTACTATGACACTGGTTTGTTTACACCAGTATTGACCTTTAGCTCCTGGAGAAGTTTATTAACCATCTCAGTTTTCTTTTGTGTTGCTTTACTCAAGAAGAGAAAGTTGTATGGGATTGATTCTGATGAACAACTTATTCAGAAAGTCAAGTTATCCTTGACTAGACGCAGATGGCCCAGTAAAAAATGAATACTGCCAGCAGACATTGTCTTTATCAGTTGTAAAAGTTCAGCAGGGACTAGACTTCCTCATCTCTGGCCAGAGAAACATAGCCTTCTGTTTCAGCACCATATCACATATTGTCCTAATGAATTCTTGTAACACACTGCAGCCCAGATAAATATGCTTATATTAATGGTTTTGGCAGTCTGGAGCATGGTACAGAACTGACACAAGTGTTTGGATTCTGCCTTATGCAGACATCAGGAATTTATACAGTTCAGGCATATTAGACTGTTGTAAGGCTCTTTGTCCTGTGTGACGACATTCGGTGCCATAAAATGTAGTTCATGCTCCCTGAACTGTCTTTGTATGGGGGAAGTCTGCATTATGCTCCCACTGAACTCCCAGAGCTCCAGTCACAAGAGGGTGAGAAATCAAATCAGTGGCTAGGCGGTTCCACTCTTTCCAAGGACAACACAAAAAGACTAGAGATACATTTTCAAAGAGGCACAGAGGGATTTAGTGGGTCGAATTGCATTTCATTCAATGCAAATCACAATGCTGAGCCACTTTACAGTTCTTTGAAATGTTCACATGACCACATACCTCATATTGTTCCTTCTAAAGGGTTAGGGAAAGGATCATCTTTTTGTTACATGTGCATGCAGCAACTAGCAAAATGGGGCCCTTATCCAGACTTTGGGGCTCCAGGCAACACTAGAAATATATAATTAAAGAAAGCAAATTTAAAATTTTGTCTGTATAAATATCAGATAAGTTCCAATTTTTATGGTGCTTTGTTATTAATTATTAATGTGTTCAAACTTGGCTGCTGAAACAGTTCAAAATGTGTTATACAATATCATGCAGCTTGGATTCTTCCATTGCAAATTTTTTAATTTTCTGTTGCAAGCTAGTAAATTCCTCCCTGTCTTAAGAGTTTGTTGAGTAATAGTATACACATTGCATTCCCAGTATAGTATACGCATAAAATATTGTGCCCTGAATACATATTGCATTCCAATTGACATGTAACCGTTCATAAAGAGAATAAGCGATCTGGGATGAGTTGTCTAGTAGCTATAAGTTATTACACATAAGTAAGAATCTTTTCATCTTTTGCTCGGCTAAAACTAGTTCTTTGCTAGGCTAGGTTACTTATCTTTTGAAGGATTAAACTTCTCCCTTGGTGCCTAATACGATACACCATTAGCATGCAGCCAGGCCCATCATTTAATTTACGGACCAGTGATTTAAGAGACTTTCATCAGGAGGAAATCCAGTGAAACTTGTGCAATTATTATAGTACTATATTGTAGTTGCCCTAGAGTATATACAGTTTTCCAAGGACACTTGAGGCAGAGATTTTTGAGGAACAGAATTTAGTTTCTTGCTTTTTAAAATGCTATATTTCAACACTGCCTTTGGTAGTGCACACTGAAAATAAAAGTCAATGAGAAATCGACTTAAAATAAAAAACTAAGTTCTATCTACCCCGCTCCTTTTTGGTTGGGGGAGGGGAGGATACCTTGGCTTCATTACAACAGTAGCTATGCACTTCACCGTGTTTTATGTATTTACTCTCGCGATGGCTCCTGAGAGGTAGGGATGTTCTTCCTTGCAATCCCCCATTACCACATCAAGTGCTCATATGACCCAGGGGAGTAACAAGCAGGTTTATATTAGATTTATCTGGAAACTGTTACCCTACTAACACATTCTGTTTAGCCAGTGACGGTTGTCAGTACTGGCCATCTAGTACTCCTTCAGCATGTCACGCTACAATATAATGGGTACTACTGTGTTAAACTCCAGTTAAAATCTATTTCAGGTGAAAAACAGTTTAATCAAAATAGTTGTACATTCTCTTATCAGGAAGCTATATTTTTGATCAAGTCTTTCAGTTCCTTAAAAATCTTTGCATAACACAGTTCAAAAGAAATACTACCTTACCTTTCCTTTAAAGTCAGGAAGTCCAGCAGATTGAGTATAGAACTTGGAGTGGAGTCAGCTCTGCCATGATTTGCTATGATCTTTGGCTGGCGATTTAATCTCTCTGTGCTTCGCTTTCCTCATTGTTATAACAGGAAGAATAAGCATCCTTGGACAGTCCTTTGGAAAGCAGGCATGCATATTTCTGATTTTCACCTTTATTATTAAACTGTAATATTATTACACTTCTACTTTTTAAAAAATCCATTTAAACCAATTGACAGTGATGAACCTAAAACAGCTATAATGCTGATATTTTGTTGATAGTTATGGCAACAGGTTGGTAGTTATGGCATAAAACTTGGAATTGCAAAAGATGAAAGATGGCATTGAGGTTGTGGCACAAGCGACATACAGGGGTTAAAATATAATTTGGCGGCCCCCCTCCCACACATCTGGGCCTGCTTCAAGCAGCCCTGCTACTGCCCCAAAACCTGTTTTCCTGTCCCCAAAATCCACCCTACCCCCAATACCCACCCTCCCCCCTGCCCCCAATACCCACCCCCACCTGCCCCCAATACCAACCCCCAGCTCAGGCACTCCCAGTACTCCACCCCAAAGCAAGCCGGGCTGCCCTTGTACTCATGGGTAGTGCACTCGGCCAGGAAACTCTGCAACATGCGCATGCGCAGGGGAGCCTGCCCCCCCTCCATTGTCTGCCGGAACACATGGCAGAATGCTGTTCCAGGTCCTGCTATTTTTAGGGGCCCATTGGAGAATGGAAGGAGTATTTTTATTTTTCACTGTGTTTAAAGGCCAGATTTTCAAAAATGGTCAGTATCCCAGGAGCTCCCACTGAAAAATCTGGTCTTGAATGACTTGTCTAAGTTGACATTGAAAGAGCCATCCAGAATTGGACCTATGTCAACCAGGGACTAAAGGAAGCTGGAACGGTCTGGAATGCCATTCTGGGACCCACTACTTTTAGGGGATCAGCATTCCAGGCCCCCTAAAAATAGAAAATGGAACCAGAATGCTGCATGCCAGGTCCTGCTGTTTTTCACTGGTGGTCCCTGGCATGCAGCGTTCCAGCACCATTTTCTATTTTTAGGGAACCTGGAATGCTAAGCTTGTAAAAATAATGGGTCCTGGAATGGTGTTCCAGGCCGGTCCGGCTTCCTTTAACCCCTGGCGACATAGGTCCAATTCTGGATGGCTCTTTCAATGTCAACTTAGACAAGTCATTCAAGACCAGATTTTTCAGTGGGAGCTCCTGGGATATTGACCATTTTTGAAAATCTAGCCTTTAAACACTGTGAAAAATAAAAATACTCCTTCCATTCTCCAATGCTTTATTTAGTATATCTATATTGCAAGCTCTTAGGGACAGCAACTGGCTCTTACTAGATTTTGTACAACGCTTACTCTGTGAAAGCTTGTGAATGGGGCCCTGATACCACTTCTAGGTGACACTGTAATACAAGCAATAAATAAGTTCAAAATAAAATAGATACATCGACTGTGATTCTGAGTACTCATGCTCATTTGAGATCCCAAGGCTTTTTTTTTTTTTTTTTAAAGGAGTAAGTGTTACTCCTCCTGTATTGGTCAAATTCTGATATAGAAAACTGCATTCTACTTAACTAAATTCACTTACTTGTATCAACTAAATGTGGTATTCATGATTTCCTGACCAAAGCCATTTTAAAGTGCTACTGGGCCTGTGAGACAGCTACTGCCCTTTATTCCAGAGGTAATGGACTGATCTTTTCCAATAACCCCAAGCCTAACAATGCCCCCACTTAAGTCAGTAGGAGTTTTGCCATTGTTTCTAATTGGAGCAGCTCCAGACATTGTTTACAGTGTGATGTGGGGGCCTGAGGAATGAAAGATGTTATGAAAATATATTATATAAAAATGTATCTCCTAATACTTTGAAACATTTAATCGCTATCTTCTAGTTCACAGTGCTCTTTTCATTACTGCAAATTTTTTTTTTTTTTTTTTAAGAAAAATTGATAGAAATACCCTTTTTTGATTACAGTGTATCTGCTTCCCACACCATCCACTAGAAGCTAACAAACCTCCAAGTGTATGGTACAACTTTTTCACCAACTCTGTGCTTTCATGCTAACTTCTTGTGGTGAAGCTGTCATAGGCATCACATTAACAAGGCTGCAAGGAGCTATAATGCACCGTGCCAGTGATAGTACACAGATTCTTATCTGTCAGACTCATCTGTCCTTCAAACCATTTTGGTATTTCACCTTCGGTGTTCACATTTGTTGATATCTTTGCTTGTCACTGCCTGAGGTCTGATAGCCTTCTCAACGACTCTACAGACCTCCTGCAACTCACGGCACTCTCTGAATTGTAGAGCCACTTGGCCCACCAACCCTGTATTCTGAATTTATCTCAGCTCTTCCCCCTGTTTTGTCACCATATCCTTCAATCCCTTCTCTCCCCATAAAAGTGTCTAGCTGTCTCTTAAACTCACTTTCCCATTTGCTTCTTTGACCTCACTTGGCAACTTATCCTTCTATTTATTATTTGGGGTGGAACACTTCTGCCTGCATTCCTGGTTTTTCTCTTAATAGACTAATTTTTAGATGGTCTTATTGTGGTTGGGATTTTTCTTAATTTTATTTTTTTACTCAACACCATTGTGACCAGATCCATATTATCAAACTCCTCCTCAGTTCTAACATATTTCAACTTTTCTAGCTTGAAAAATTCCTTATTTCTTTAATAAAACTAAGGTCAATTCATTGGGTCTCGTGTGGTCATACTGCCAGATTCTCTGACTCGTAACGCCACTTTGTACTGCATGAACTGCCTTAACACAAGAGGAGATGACCAGGGGAGAATTCCCACTCTGCAGCTGATTACTTCACAAGTATAAAGGTAGTGGAGGCAGCTCCACCACCTTTGGAGTTAGCTTACCACTCCCTCCTCTCCACTGTCCACCCTTGACATAAGGGGAAGAGGGAAGGCAGGATAGGGATAGAGCAAAGCTCTACTACTCCTAATCCTCAACTAGCATACACTCCCTGATCATTGTCCTTATGCAGTCCTAACTTGGACCAGGCCAGGCAGCCCTGAATCTGCAACCAGCTCCTTGATGCCCACTCTCCACTCTGTCCACATGTAGCTTCACTTTCCTGGCAAACAAGCTACCAATGTGTTTGAAGCAGGCTAGTAGGACACTCTGTCTCAATCCACTCACATTGTTGTCTGTTTGATAGGCAATATGCTGACTATAGTTGGCAAGATAAGCTTTAACCAGTGCCTGTTCAGGAGTGGGGGAGAAAAAAAAACAAAACCTTTTTTTGTTCCAAGTACTCATTTATATTTCAAGCCCCTAGTTATCTTTTTAAGGCTGTTTGATAAAGGAATGAAGTTCCAGTTCTACTGTCATCCTGAAATAGAAATGATTGCAGGGCTACCTGATAACACATCCACCCTGCCTGGCCCAAAGTGATAGACGCAAATAGCTATAAACTCATTCCTCACTGCTGTCTCTTCTCAGATGGATGGAATTTTGACTGTAGGCTGGATTAGGGGTTCTCAACCCCTTCATCACTGTGACACAGGTGGGGGGGCTCCCAGCTATGTCTGATGCACCATGCCACTGCTGCTCCCTCCACCGCCAAAGAAATCTCCCTGTAAAGAGGAATTTTTCAGCAGCTTGAGGCTTTACTGGCAGGCCCCAAGACCATGAAACAGCTGATTCTGCAGTGACTCTTGCAGAGAGCTGCTGCAGTTTCAGCTCTTGAAGGGACAGCAGCGTAAAATCAGCCTGTTGCCACAGCTCTCCTCAGGCTGTCAGCAGCAAGTTGATTTCATGTGATACACTCAGCCACAAGGAACATAATCTGATTAAATACAGGACATTTTAAGTCACTTCATAATCATAAAAAAAGAAATATTTAGCTGTATTCAGCTGTCTTCAACAAAGATGTAGATTAAATGATCCCTTGGATCTCAGCGGGCAAGATAAAAAATAGGTCCTGACTGTTTACCACTATATGTGTAGATTTTGCATCATAATGCAACAAAATAAATGGAAGGCTAGTGAGGTGTGAATTCATTTTATGTATGTGAGACAAGGTGGGGGAAGTAATGTCTTGTACTGAACCAACTTCTGTTGGTTTGAGAGAGAGAGAGAAACAAATCTTGTCATTCTCACCAACAGCAGTTGATTCAATACAAGATATCACCTCCCCCACTTTTGTCTCTCTGGGATCAACATGGCTACAACACTGCATATTTTATGCAAGTAGTGCACTATATGGTAGGTAATTACTATTTCTTCCAGGAGTTACTGAAGCTACAGAGGAAGACAGTAAAATATGTTAAAAATGGCCAAAATAGTACAACTAACTATTTTCAATTAAGAACAAAAGGCAGAGGCAGACTATATTTGTTCAATTATTGTTGCATTGACAACTTTTTCAGAGATCTAGGAATACATGTAACATGCCTAAAATATAAACTGCAAGCTCCCTGCTAGAGCCCTGCAAATACACAGATACTGACTTTATAGCTTCATCCAGGTGTGGCTATCCAAGGATCATTTTTGTGGCTCATGGCTCAGATGTCAAATATACATTTTATATCCAGGCAGGATCTTACTCCCTGCAGTCCAACTTTCCTAACGAGGACTAGATCACAGAAACTGAACAGTTTTGGGGTGACTTAAGAGGAAACACTGCATGCTTTAAGTAGTAAAGTTTGCAACTACATTTGTACAATTAGTAAAGTAGCTCAAAAGTTAGATTACATATGTGATATAATTTTTAGAACAAGAATGAAGTAACAAGAAAAAAGGATGTAAAAGTCTTCTTTTGGCAAAGACTGAAAGAAAAGTAGACATAAAAAGGAAGCCAGTAAAAATTTTAACACTATTCTGATTGCAGTCTTATTTTTGTGTGTATGGTGAACATCACAGGTTACTGTACCAAGAGGAGACAAGGAGTCCTGTGGCACTTTTAAAGACTAACAAATTGATTGATTGCATGAGCTTCCATGGGAGAAAATCCCACTTCATCAGACACTTTGAAGTACCAAGACATACTTTTTGAAAAAAAGACTATTGTCAAAACACAAAGGGAAATATATTCACCCTCCTCCAGATCAACCCAGCGATCATTTTTGTCTACACAATCGTGTGTCTTTCTAATGATAGTTCACCCATCTTCGAAGCATCTGATGAAGTGGGATTTTCTCCCATGAAAGCTCATATGAAAAATCAATCTGTTAGTCTTAAAGTGCCACATGACTCCTTGTATTTTTTGCCGCACTAGACTAACACGGCTATCCCTTTGGAAATTGATAATGATTGTTTGCCTTGCAGTTCATTACAGAAGGAAAACTGTTGACACACTTATTTGTAGGTCACTGAAAGTCTGAGCCATGTTTTCCTGTAGCTTTTGTTATGTTTCACTAACACAGACATAACTAGAGGTTGGATTTTGGGGGCAGCGTGGGGCAGGGCAGAGGGGGGTTTATAGCATAAACACATCTGGCAGATCTCTCAAATCCAATCATAGGGCTGGAAGAGACCTCACAAGATCATTGAGTCCAGCCCCCTGGGAACTGAACCCAGGACCTTCTGCATGTTAAGCAGAGGTGCTAGCCACTACACTATTTGCAGGGCTCCCTTGGGTGCAGACTAAAAAAAAAACCACAAACCTGTTTTGTAGTCATAGGACACTATTGGGTAAATCAAAGGACTTTCCTACTAAAGCTGAAGTTTGCCAGAGGACAAAGTAAGGCTATTTATTTGTTTAGTATTGAGTAGTTTTACACACACCATTTCCTCCAAATATTTGATGTTTACCAGATTTATTTATGGGTTTCTCTAGACTGAGATGTGCTGTCTTTTGGCAGCAAAAGATAAAGTTATATCAATGAGTCACAGTAGTCCAACAGAAATTAACAGTGAGGCAATATTCATGTGAAAATGAGTTGAAGAATTAACTAAGTTTTCTTGAGGATGGCACTGCCAAAACGTAACCCACTATAGTTAGATCTCTATTGTATTGCACTCGGTGGGGGGAGGGGGAAGGGGTGAAGCCCACGTCTTAGAAAGATACATTAAATTCCTTTCTTTCTTTAAGAAAGGAACTTGGATACAATAATTTTTTGTGAGGTCAAAATATGAGCTTGATGGCACAAAATCATATGGTATTTATTTACAAAATAAAAATCATGCAGGATGACAAAGTAATCATTATTTTTAAGCCTCATTTTCACACTTCTAGGAGAAGAATAAGTGTTTTTTCAATCTTCTTAACTGATTTAGTGCATCACAGTTGTAAATTAAATCTTACCTGGTATCCAGCCTATGACCTCCTAAGCTAAAAATGGCATCCATGCTAACTATTACACTGGCTCTACAAAAAGGCCAATATTTTCTGTTACAAAGATATCTTTCATTAAGCTGTAGTGTTTTTCACTCATGTGCTGGTCTAACCCACTAAAAGACATAAGGGGAAAAAATTGAATCAACTGTTTTATAACACAATATGAAACCTGATACTGTTTTCTGTTGCCAGTACAATTCCCCAATGAGATGGATAAATTGTGGTCAAGACCTGGACAGGTTAACTAGTGGTCATCAATGCTGGTGGTACCTTTTTATACAAAAATGGAAACTACTGAACATGGCACATGAAATCTAATACCAGCCATGAAACAAGACAGCTGTTGGACTCTCTTCCCCCCCACCTCCTCTGATGGGGTTTAATTGAAAGCTTGGTGAAGAATACAGGTTACATTTTTAGTGTTATCAATAAGTTGTAACAACAACTTCAGAACGGTGACGTCTCTAATATTTATACACTTTCTAATTTTAGTTGTCTAAGAGCAATACATTATCATATATATATATATATATACACACACACACATACATACACACACACACAATTTCAAGCAATTAATAGGAAATAATAAACCCCTTCTCCCAAAACAATAGATTTCCTCACACTAATAATGTCTCTTTTCACATATACTTGACGAAGAGTCTTTTTAAGTTACTTATCTTAGGAGTAATCTGTTAATGGAAATCCTGGACCAGCCCCGTTTAAGTTTATACAGCTTGCTAGCCACATAACCAGTGTGGCTTACATTGTAAACAAATCCCAAATGTCTACAATGACTGGCATCCCTTTGGGGTAAGAAAGAGATCTGTACATCTCATGATGGAATAAATTTAAACCAGTACAAAAAGAATATTTGAAGAGAAAAGTACAGTTTCTGGGAATCAGTGTTGAATGTTAAAAGCAAGTTAACTTAATTGTAAGATTCTCAACTGCTGCACAAAGAGGTACTGGTTCACCTAGCTTTAGCTGTCCTAGAATTTTTTTTTTTTTTTTTTAAGCTGATTTGTGAAATTCAAATGAGAGCTTGCATTTTAAAAAATTTGCCTTTTGGCATCATGAGTACAAAGTTTACCAAAAAATATGTCAGGTGTGTTTCTGGGGTGTGTGATTGCATTAAAATTTGGAAACCTTACTACATACACATATGTATTAAGCCTAAAGCTTACGTTAGCAGACATGTGCCCTATGCACAGTTTGACTGAATAAGGTGCAAAAAATTTGCACCGGGGAAAGTTCAAGCAAAAAATAAAAACAGAAAGCTTTTTAGAGAGAGGAAAAAAAACCAAACCAACATCAAAAGTAATTAGAGCTGTAATGTTTAAGCTGTAACAATCTTTGTAATTCCATAACAATGTTACAAAAGAAAACCATTTAACATTACTTAATGGGAATATTTCTGAAGTCAAATGGATGACCAAACTGAACAGAATCCTACAGTTTAGTTAACTTGTCTTGACCGTGTAGTGAAGAGAGCTCCAGCTTTCCTTAAGAAGTGGTCAAGGTTGACTGAAAAACTTTGCAGTAGTTCATAATGTCCCATCTGGTTTATTCATTTTTTTGAACTGTCTAAAGGGCCAACTGAAGTTTAGTCATGTTCCTCTGATGCATGTTGTGATGACGAACTAATTCATCAGATCTGGCAAATTTTTTTTGACAGCTGGGCCATCTACAGCTGAATGGCTTTTCACCTGTTAACAAAAACACCCCATTATTTAACTGGCATAAAGATAGACTCAAACATTTAACATTCATTTTGCTTCTTTAGAATTGCTTTCAATAGGAAACTAACTGTGGGCCCAGGTCTACAAAGCACTAAATGCCCAAACTCCCGTTCACGTGAATGCTTGGCACTTTGCAAGACCAGGACCTAAATGAGGGCTCTCCTCTCTCAACCCACATTTTAAAGATTCCCTTTTAATATTAAACTAAACATTTTGCAACAGCACATTCCAAAAGGAAGCACACAGGCCTCTCACACCAGTGGTTATGTTCTAAAGCCTGATCCAACGTCCATGGAATTCAGTCAGTTTCAATTACTTCAATAGGCTCAATTGAGCCATCGATGCTCAGTGAAGACCTATGGAGCTGGAAAAGAGGAGGTCTATGGAGCTTAGCCTCATGCTTGGTGAGCTGGTACAAAAAGTTCCTCACTGCTCTCCAAGTCAGGCAGGCCTCCCATGTCTAACTGAGAAGAAAAAATAGGAAATTATTGGAGGCAAAGAATGTTCGGTATTTTCCTAGCATTTCCCTAAGCCAATCAATAATCAAAAACCCAAACAGACCCAAACAAAAAAATAGTCTTTCTGCATTTTTATCCATTCTTCAATTTATCACAGCATGCAAATGCAGCAGCAGGTCACATTTTCTGACAATGCAGGAGTCCTGGGGGAATGTCCTCAGCAGCTCAGAGAAAGGCAAAAGTCAGAACAGAATCAGAATTTTTATTCTCTTTCTAGATTCATATTTTAATTCACATAACTTGGATTTTGGTTTGTTTCTCCAAGTAAATACCGATCTGTTTCTGGAACCTGAGCCTACCTGTTCTGGCTAAAAGTCCACCCTTCTCCAATTCAATAAAATCTGGGGTTGGCTTCTCTACCTCTTCCTTGTCCTCCATACCTGATTCCCTGACTCCCAGACTGTGCTGATCATTTGTTGATCATTTCAAAACTTTCAGAAGAAATTTGGATTGTGGTGATCTTTGGTTTATAGTTTTTTGCAAAATGTCAAACAATGAAATGGCTACAGAAATAGGTTTAAAAGTCTGATTAGTTCACAAATGATTTGACAAGCTCTGGTTATTACAGAAAGATACAAAATGGTTTACAGAGTTGAACTTGTCAGAATTACTTTAAAAAAATCACGAACTTGTGTAAGTGATTTTTGTGCCATTGGTTCTCAGCAGAACTGGTCCAATCATCTTCAGTGATTATTATGGGTTAAATTGTAACTTTGTGCTACCTCAGATACAAATCTGCTTCTCCCCTTGATTCAGTCCTAAATTGGGGACAGATTACTTTCCCTTCCAGGCCGGATCAATGGCACAATGCTGCACACCCAGTGAGGAGGAGTGCAATCAAGCTCTCCCCACTCCTTCCTGCTCCTGAAGAAAACCAGCAACCCTGTGGGGCAATACAGAAAGCAAGGTGATGCTCTCTTACTCCCCTATACATGTATCACAGCTGTGGGCTTAGTACAGCAAATTCACCACCATCATTTTGAACATCTTGATCAGCTGATCAGGCCTATGCATGAAGGCCTGCTCAGCTGATCAGGAAGTTTGATCCCTGCACACCACCATGGCTACTGAATAGTGCTGAGTCGAAGGGAGGCCCCCTCTCTTCAACTCAGCACAATGTGCATGCCAGGAATAGGGACGCTGAACACAGATACGCAAGTTATTTTAAGTAACTTTCATATCTCCATTCGACTGCCACCAAAAAGGACAGGCAGTCTATACCTTCTGTATGTTTTCACTGCCAGAACAGTTGAATCAGATGGCTAACAATTAAGCTGCCCTGCCATAAAATCTTTAGGGAAACAAGGCACTTATAATTTCTACCTTGATGTAGTTAGTCAAAGTATACTCCAAGGAGATACTTTTGTACTGTCTTCAGCTAGTTATATCAAGGAAAAAACTACCTATGCCTTTACACTTGAGTGGAAACATCTCAAGTTAGCTATCTTGCTGTAAAAACACACCTTTGGCTATATCTACACTGGGAGGCTATTTTAAGTTGGCCGAACAAGGTCAACTTTAAGTTAAGTTGACTGAGGGGTATACCCCAGCCCAGGGCTCAAGCCCCGCCCCCTGCCCACCATGGGGCATGATCTGACTCCAGGGCCCTGACCCAGCTCCTACAGCAAGGGACTGAGACACCAATGCGGCAATCCAGGTGGCTGCTGAATTGGGCCCCCAGCCCCTTGCCACAGGCAGCAGGAGCTAGATCAAGCCCTCAGAGTCAGATTGGGATCAAGGGTGGGGCAGGGGCATGGCGTGGGTCCTTTCCTGCCCTCAAAAGTTGACGTAATACTTAAGTCAACTTTCAGGTTAGGCATTATTAAGTCAACTTAATATTGACTTAATATTAAATTATTAAATCGACTTACATTATGAATGGGACCAGGGACTACCTTGGGTTAACTTAAGGCAGTTAAGTTGACCTAAGTCTCCAGTGTAGACATACCCTTTAGAAGTGATGATACAAGTTGGGGCTATAAGGTGGTAAGGTCCTAAACTGTAGTCTTTCCTTGAGTTTTAGTCATCTAACTCAGGAACAGGATAGAATTTGTGGCCTTATTTTTACTAGGGGGAAAAAAGGGTGTTTTCTTAACTTGAGTTAATTAACATGCAGTAAAATCCTAGCAAAAATAAGGCAGCATGTAGTTTTTGCTTGTCAGTAGGTGAAAGCAAAACCTATATTCTCCCATACTCTTTAATTCAATTTTTTAATTTGTGTGAAAACTACATACTGTCATTAGAAATTTACCTCATATTAACCATTGTTAACTCTGTTTTCCTAGAGAAAAGACATCAAATTTCAGGCCTCGCTCACTCTGTGACAACAGGCACGACCCAGGGGTTAAAACAATGCACCTCACCATTTGCAGACAATGGAAGTATATGTAGCACATTGTTTTAAGCATTCATTGGGCTGACAGAGTGGAAAATGGCAGGCAAATAGTTATGATTGTTGTACATTCCCTTTTTTTAAAAAAAATCAAATATAAATATTTTGTAGGAGGAAACATGAACTGGGAGAGTACGACTTTATACAAGTCTTTGTCTTGCAGTGTGAAGGCACATTTCAAAACTTGGGTCCATGATGAATAGCACTAAGATATCTAACAGCATTCAATTCTAGAAAGGTGGCTTGCAGACATGTGCTGATTTTCAGGTGGATCAAATAGTTTGACTAAGAATGATGCAAACGTGGGTACCATAGAAAATCTAGATTCACAAAAATCATTCTAAATTTACCTCCAGAACATGAAGTTCCAGTTAAACTGCAATGGAAAAGGTCTATTTTAATTTCATCTTTGTTTCCTCAAATGTTCCTTTAGATTTTGTGCATGTGTCTGTCTAGTTTTGGCAGAAGTGCTGTCTTTATTCACAAGAGAGATTACAGGACAAGGGTGCCAGATTCCCCAAGTTACCTTACATCAGGCCTCAGCCCTGGCCTGGAGGGACCATAAGTAGAGATGAGAGGATCGTTTACACTCCATGGCCCCTCTGCTGAGACTGGCTTTAAATAGCCTCTTTGTAAGCAATGGCAGTGATGATCCTTTATGCACAGTGAATGCTTGTGGGCAGAGACCACTAAAGCCATTTCACAAAAGCTGATAAAATACATAGGCCAAACTGACATGTCATAAAAGTGTGACATAACAAAAGTAACCTTTTCTAAAGTGCCTAAGTAACATTGTAATCTTTGTCCTAATTTGAAAAGTGATTTTGGCATCTAGGACCCATTTCACACTGAACAACAATGGGATTCAAGCTCCCAAGTCACTCAGATGCTTTTGAAAATTTTGCTTAAGCTTAGAAGGCTCTCTCTAAACATTTATATTACAGTAAGATTGATTTAGTTTAAATAAATAATGAAATAAATGTGAAGAAAAGTTTACGCACTTGTTTTACCTGTATGAGTCCTGGTATGAGTCTTCAGATGATCAGATCTGGAGAACTTTCTCTGACAGGTTTTACACTGGAAAGGTTTCACACCTAAATAGATAAAGCAAGTCTTTTCTCATATTCTAGCACCTTTTGGGTGGGGTCAGTCACTGCTGAATTTTCTTAAAATAGTTACAGTAACTACTACTCACCAGCTACCTGTCCCCATGTCTCAAAAATTTTTAATCAGGCAGCTGCACATCTCACCCTTTCATAACCCTCTCTTTCTCCTAAAGACCAATTAATGCTTTCAGGTATAAAGCATCCCAGATGTAGCCAGTGAAAGCAAGCACTAAGCATAGGATTCAAAATATGAAAAGTCACAAAAAACTCTGCAAGGTTTACTAATTGCTTGCTTCCTGTGGGTTGGTGCCCCAGCACTCCACTTTAAGCTTTTTATGTTTGGATTCAATTTGGTAAAAACAGATTGAAAAAAATCCAGATGACAAATTTTATAAACAATTTATATTGTACCTTGGTCCTTAAGGATTCATTCAACCCTGAAGACCTAGCCAAGTGATTGTCCAAAATTTATATATGGGGGCGGGGGGGACGAAATGAAGTCATGTAACTAAACAAACAGGCTTTCTGTAAGGAACTTTGTAATATTCTTCAATCCAAAAAATCAAGCCACCGATGCCACTCCTGGCTGCTACAATATTCTCCACCCTCTAGCTCAGTGGTTCCCAACCAGTGAGCCGGGGCACACCGGTGTGCCGCAGGAACACCCCAAGTGTGCCGAGAGCATGCCCGAGAACTAGAGCTAAAGATCCCTCCCTGCTCAGCCCTGCCACCTGGGCTGCAGGACTGGGAAAAGGCAGGGGTTAAAGTAAGGGGGAAGGCACCAGATCACAGTTCCAGGCCCCCTATTTTTAGGCAGACAGCATTCTGGCCCCCTAAAAATAGAGGAAGGCACTAGAATGGGGAGTTCCAGGGGTCCCTCTAAAAACAGCAGGAGCAGCCCAAACACACTGTTCAGGTGGCTCCACCTTAAACCTGGATCCACCTTAAGCCCAGCCAGCAGAGAGCTGTGGTATGCTGGGAGTGTGTGAATCTCCCCCTGCAGGGTGGAGCAGCTTGTGTCAGCCAGCCTGCAAACAGCCCAGGTAAGGGCTTTGGGGGATGCTGCTGGGGGGTGTGTGGGGCAGCTGTGTGTGTGTGTGTGTGCACGCGTGCAGGAGTGGATGTGTAGCAGAGGGTGTGTGACTGAGGTTGTGGGGTGGCTGGTTGATTGAGGGTGTGAGTAGCCAGGGGGTGGGGTGGCAGTGTGTGTGGGGGTGTTGCTGGGGAGCAGAAGGGTCCATCACAGGCAGCAGGGGGCTAGGGGAGAGGAGGATGGGACCCACTGGGGTGGGAAGGAGCAGCAGTGGGGTGAGGATTTGCCCTGGGTGGCAGGGACCCACTCTGGAGTAGGGGGAAGTGGGTGCTACACCATGCTCAGCTGCCCTTTCTTCCCTCTCCCCAGGCTCCCCTCTGCCCCTCCACAAAGCCACTCTTGTCCTCCCTTCCTCTATCCTTTTTTGCTACCCTTGTGCTGTTCCCCACATGGCTGCCCTTGTCCTCTTTTGCCACCCCTGCCCTGCTCTGCTCTGCTCTCCACACTCACTCCTGCCACTGCACACAACTCCTGGCCTCCCCTGTTTTGCCCCCCCCCACTCTGCTATCCCTACTACCCCACATAGCAGCATTTCCGAAACACTGTGCCATGGTTCATGAATATTCATAAGTAATTTTAAGTTAATTTGAATATTCATGGGTTTTTAATGGTGGTGTGCCTTGAAAAATTTGAAGGTCTCAAGGTGTGCCATAGCAGAGAAAAGGTTGGGAACCACTGCTCTAGCTAAAGATTGCTACATGCTTCCTGCACAGAGTTTTTGGTCACAGTCAATAGAATTTAAGCACTTGCTCACAAGTAAGCACTTGCCTAAATATTTTGCTGATTTGTGGCCTGGATGCAGAGCAGTGCTCCGTAGACTGCAATGGGTGCAGTGTAGACTTCTTCAGCTATTTCCTCCTTTTTGCGCAGCAAACGTGGTAATTCCATTGCCTAATGAGCCTCCCACACGCGTGAATGCAGCTTTCCCCCCTTACATATTTACACCATAAACAGCAGTGCATTAACAACTGCGTTAATTGTTTTTAAATTATTGCTTTTATCAAATTACTAGGAAGTGGTTTTATTTTATTTAATTATTCCTTGTTTAAAAGAGAATATTTCCCATCTTGTGCATGTCACTCCAGAAAGCAGAACATTTCCTTTTGGAGAGTTTCAGTAAATGTTCACAGAACCAAAAAAGTCTTTTATTTAGGCATAAATTCATCATGGTTCTGAAACACAATTATCATTTTCTCCCTGGAGCCCAGTTAAGGAGAAATCTTCTCTGAAATAGAAACTCGCAAACAGAAGAATGTTGGAGAGGAAACCTCTATAGCCAACTAGAACAAACCTGTGTGTCGTCTTTGGTGTCGTTTGAGTTGGTCTGAACGAGAGAACCTTCGCTCACAGTCCTTAAAGTCACATTGATATGGTTTCTCACCTTAATAGGGCAAAGGTTTCATTAGAAAGGTATTGCTGAATTTGCAAGCACATTCCTTTCATATTTAATGAGTCTTTCTGCAGATAATATACACAATTCTAAAAGGATAGGACTTCTTCTCACATATCTTAAGACACTAGATTTAATAGGCCAGATTCTTAGCTGATTCAAAATTGATTAAGCTCTGTTAAAGTCAATCAAGCCATGCAGATTTACATCATCTGAGGATCTAGCACAACCCATTTACCTTAGATGAATTTGATCTTAAATCAGTTGGTTACAAAAAGGGATAAAACTGGTTAAAAACTTAAAATAAACTGAATATAAAGCTGCATCAACAACATTTATTCCAAGATTTGGCAATAAAAATAACAATGTATCTTTTTTCCCTGAAGATCATATTCTAACCCCTTTTACAATTTCCACAAGGAAATAATTTACACAATGAAAGATTTACAAATTGCTTCAAATCCAGCATGAAAAGAAAAGGCTCAAACCCTGGTACATTTTTATTTGGGGAAAGGTGTAAAAGAATTGGAAATGTTTGATAAATATTCAGTCCTGGAATAAAGCACATTTCTCCCCCACAAAATATATTCCTTACTTCCCTTAAGCACCATGAAAATCATTGTTTCACATTTCACTTGCAAACATCTCCATCTCCCAAGTCTTTGAGAGCTTCATACAAAACACATGTAAGTTTTTCATACAAGTCTACAGGGGTTAAAGTATAATTTGGGGGGCCTTAGAACCCTCTTAAGTTTCTGGGCCCACCTCATGCAGGTCCAGTTCATCTTCATGCAGGTCCTGGCCCCCCTTCAGCCACCCCAGCTACTGCCCCCCAAATGCCTGCGTCCCATCCCAGCTACTGCCCCCTACCCCAGCTACTTCCCCAGAAATGCCTGACCCCACCCCAGCTACTGCTTCACAAACACCTGCCCACCCCCAAGGTGGGCATTTGCAACCACTTCTCCGTACCACGTGCATTGGTTCTCTCTCTGCTCCATACACCCACACTCCCAGCTACCCACCCCCCACACACTCCCATGCCCCCAGGTACACACCCCCAGGTACACAGAGACCCTCAGCTACATATACATGCAAACAGTTACACACACACACACACCCTGCCCCATACAACCCCCAGCAGCATTCCCTGTCCCTCAGCAGCTCCATGCCCCCCCATCACAGAGGCCAGCACCACCCCCAAGCCCTTCCCCCAGCCCACCACAGGGCTCCCTCAGGCCCAGCCGAGGCCTTACCTCGCCCATTTCTCATTGTCGCTGTGACGCAGCCCCCACCCTGCGGGGGGGGGGGGGGATTTACTAACTGTCATGCCACAGCTCCTTGCTGGCTAGGCTTAAGGTGGAATGCACTTGAACGCTGCGTTCCAGCTGCTGTTTCTATTTTTAGGGGGCCCCAAAACACTGCGTTCTGCTGCATTCCTCTTTTTTTAATGGGGCCCCAGAATGCTTCCCACTAAAAATAGGGGGTCCCAGAATTGTGTTCTGGTGCTTTCCACCTTACGTTAATCCCTGCACGTCTACTTAAAACCCCAGGCCTCAGACTGCCTAGAAACAAAGGTAGTCTGCTGGCCCTAAGAATAATGATATCTCACATTCTTTAAAGTCCTTTCATCATAAAGGGCTTTACAAAACATCTAGGCACACAAACATCATAGAAAAGCAGTCATTTCAGGCAAGGAGAGTAGAAACAAATTGCTATACAGCACACTAGGTAATAGTAGGGCAAGAGAAAATTTTGATCTGCATGGAAGGGCTAGACCCAAGTACTCTGACTAATTTAGGATTTTTAAATTAAAATCTGCCCTTAAAATAAGGCCTCTTTACCCCACTCTAGCAAGCTGGAGTGCCATAAAATATCTAAGTTATATTTATACCCACTGTAAGACCCTTCTACACTTGCAGCCCTTTAATGTGTATGCAGAGTAAGGAGGACACTGATTTTTAAATGTCCTCATATAAAAGATTTACGCTATAAACCACATGTAACTCATTGCATCTGGTTTGGAAGAGTGAGATATAATACAAAAGACCCAAAATGAAGGCATTAAAGTAAAATGCAGCTTGAAATAAAGGGGATGGTTTGGTTTGGTTTTTTTTGTTGTTGTAACCTAGGCCTGTTTCAAGGTTCAGAGTTTGTGATGTTAGTTATAGTCATGAACACATAAATAGGTTTCCATTCACCACATTTGAATCTAAAATGGAGTTCTGTACCTTTTGAGGTATAGCGGAGGCATATGCTCAGATATTTTCTTCGTGTTGCTTGTGATCTATGAAAATGAACTGACCTCTGTTTGATTGCAATTACAGTAACAGGAAAATTAGTAATGGTCCGTGCTTCAAGGGAATATTGCAGTTTCATTCTTGAAAATATTGATCTTAGTATCTTATCCTTACTCATTTGAAAAGCTACAAAGTTAATATTCTCTATTATTTTTGTATTATGAAAATTATTTTGGCTTATGGCAAAAATATGACTCATTCTGGGATGAGTCATCATATTCTGATCTCAGCAGCATTCTGCAAATGTTGAGTACCTTTGTTTATATCAATGGAGACATTACCATATCACACAGGTGTAGCCAAAGTCAGAGTTCTAACCATACGTACTAAATATCCATATAAAAAGCTTCATAACTTCCTGTGGCAGTTGCCAAAAAAAATTTACTGACTCTTAAACCTAGGCATAAGCTATTCCATATCTGTTCATTTTAATTTATTTATATAAATTATTAAATTTGCCACAAGTGTTTAAAATGATTCCCTATACTTTGACCACAAGCACTTCCACAAAAATAGCTGCTTTTAGGAAACCACTTGCTTTCAAGAGATTCAGCCATCTGACAGATTTAAGAATGAATGTCAACAGAACAGAATGCAGTGACAGGACGATTGTCACCTAATTGCAATATAAAAGCAGATGATGTTTAATTAGACATCTGACTAGCATATTGTAATAGGCTTCAAGGCTTCCACTTTAAAAATAAAAAGGACCTTTTTTTTTTTTTAATACTGTGATCTACTTGCCTTAGAACTCTGATGCCTTTTTTCAGATTGTCCTATAAGCAACCTTCTTTTGCTGGAGACAGAGCTACTGACTTGTATTCAAATTTGTTTGGACAGAATGTTATGCAATTCAGCCATCAGAAACCAGTTTGTAGATTCAAGTGTTTTTTTTTTGTTTTTTTTTTAAAGAAAGCTTAATTGAAATTATTTTTCTTAGAGTAAGGAAAACGTCAGCTAGTGGACATACCAAGGTCAGCCAATCCAGCAAGCTGAAATAATAAAAGCGTGCTTAAATTGGGTGCTGAAGGAAGGGAAAGGAGATTTGGAGACAATCCATGGTTTATCTCACCCTTCTTCTGGGCCTTCAACACAGGGCTCAGTAAGTGCCTACTGAAGTAAATGGAGACACCCCTATTGACTTCAAAAGGTATCAGAACCACTGTCCAATTAGGAAAAATCTATTTGGTGTTCAACATCAAACAGTGGGCTCTCTAAACTGCTTAGCAAAAGATTTGTTTGCGATGTCTAATCTCCCAGGACTAATTGGGGCATTCCCAGTAACACCTAAAGCCTCCAACATTGAGGGACACTGTACTACTTGCAAAAATCCCATAATATTGTTACTTTCCCATATGACAAAAACAAACTGCCAAAACAAAACAGAAAGGAGTTGAAGATCAAACTACATTTTTTCTTTTAATATTAAAAGCTCAAATTGCTCTTTAACTTTACATTTAAATCTCTGTGAATATAAAACAAATGTGAACTGGCTTCATTTTAGTTTTTTTTTTTTTCTTTTTTTTTTAAATTGGAGTCAAATGTATGTCAATGTACTTTTTCAAAATCAGACACATTGCACTAGTGCACATGAAGGTCAACTTCTTTGAACCCAATGCAGTTACTCAAGATTTACCCAAACATAAGTGAAGGCAGAACTTGGACCTACTTTCCTATAAATGCACAGTATTGGCCATACTTTCTTTCAAATATATTTTTGGTGAAGGTGTCCTGGAATGGAAGAGGGCTAGTGCTAACACATTAGGTGAGTAGTTGAAGTTTGACTTGGAACCAGAGAAAAATCAAGCTTTGCCTTACACTCAGCCGACAGTGAGTTTTATAGGGAAAGAATCTGAAGCTGTTCTATACTCAGTTTTGCACCAATCCAATGATATGGGATTGTGTTAAATGTGGGCACAGTTAGATTCAAAGCAGAAGTATTTTTACCCATTATAACTTATTTCAGTAATTTTTTTGTACTTTTGCAAGTAAGCTTTAAAGATAAAGGTTTATGCATTTCCTTTGCACAAGAAGTCAAATTGGGGCAATGTATAGATTTGTAACTATTGGTAAAAAAAAGAAGAAAAATCTTCTGTGTTACACATTATCCAGCGAGAATGAAATCTTATAAGGTTTGCTTTCAATGAATATCAATAGGAGAAAGATGGTGTAAGGCACTGGCCTGGGACTCTGATGTGAACTCAATTTCCAGTGTAACCACAGATATCATGTGTGTCCTTAGGCAAATTATTTAATCTACCCTAAATTCATCATCTGTAGAATAGGAGTATTATTCCTCTACTAAAAATACTATTTCTCAGGGATGTTGTGAAGAAAAATCTGTTAATGATTGTAAGGTGCCTAGATTGTTGTAAGGAAGATCATATAAGTAACAAGATAAATGAAGGAGACATAGAAGGGATGTCAAGCACATACACTCCACACTGAATCAGTTTTGGTGACAGTGTACAATTAAAGAGATGCAATCATTGTGAAATACAGCAGCTATACATATCTACTACTATAAAATTTCAAATGATTGTCTACCTTCATACACAAGTGTGTACCTTCAACACCACAAACTTAACCCCTTAACACATGACCTAAAAGCAGTAACCCCATTAATTACAGGTTCTCATCCTTCATTGATGGCAACTACCAGACAGCATCATCACACACAGACCCTGTATATTACAAAATCCTTAAAAAGCAAATTCTTGACAATTACTGCTTTGTCTCTCTTTTTTTTTTTAAATGAAAAGGTAGTTTTTTTACATATCAAAGATCAATAAAGCTATTTTCTGTGTCCAGTGTCCACTCAAAGTAAATTCATAGGTTTACTCAAGAATTGGCATATCACCAGAAAAAAAAATTTAGAAAGAATACTGCTTTTTCTGCCAAAGAGCAAGTTTATGAAGATAGGTAAGTAAGTAGGGGTGTGTGTATAACATTGTATACATAGATATATATGTATAGAAGATACGTATTACCAGTTTGCACAAGGCAATCCCTGAAAGCTACTCACCACGCTATTTGCAGCACTGTTTACAATTTATATTTATTTTTGCATTTCTTTAGGAGCCCAATAAACTGCAGTGGCCAAGATAACAAGTGTGCTTTTATGTTTGTGTGAGTTTCAGTAATGGCATTGTTAACAGTAGATAAGCAGTCTTCGAAGGTACAAAATGACAAGGTATTTTCAACAAGAACTTTGTTGAAACATTAGAAAAAAAACTTATTAGAGATTCCAATTTTGTGTTTCAGAGCTCTGCATGATTTTGCAATATAACAGCTAGTAACATTATCTGAAAGAAAAGGACACAAGTAGAGGATCTACTGCATCAATTGTCCATAAATATCTTGGTCAGGGATAGTCAATAAGCAGAACGGGTACCAAATCTAGACTGCCAGATGCTTCTGAACAAATTCCAAAATCTATTTATATACTTATTATATTATGTATTATTCTTTTCTCTAGGTTCTAGACCTTGACTATACCTTGACCAAGACATTTGGAACTTGATAAAAAAAAATAAAATAAAATAAATTGACTACCTTGATCTAAGTGATTGGGAGAAAAACATCAGGGGTCAAAATTATTTTGCAACAGCATTAACAGACACGGTTTGATCACATATTACTATTTCATCCTGTTTCTAATCAAGTGTCCATTATTGCAAAATCTGATATTAAAAAAGTGGAAGGGCTTCCAACTGTATTTGTGTATTCAGATATTATATTACACCAGGAACAGAACAAATGTATTTCGGCCACAAAAAGAAAAGCCTGATACAGCCCTACATAACATCTCTAGTAGCTGATGCCAGAAGGTTCTCCAGGTTTCCTGAAGCTATTCAGGGTACTACCTACACATAAGTGTACGTGGGACTGAAAGAAGAGGAGGAATCCGCTCTCTTCTTGTGAGTGCAGAACACATCCACCATCTTTTTGTGAGTGTTAGGCATCCTACTGCCATTCTCTTTGTAGTTGTCTGACTTCACCCAATTAGTTCTTATTTAGCACTGAACTCTAAATTTGCGATGCCCTGCTACCTGATAACCCTCAGTTTAAGAAACAGTTTAAAAGGACTGTGGCTTTACTTGAATCAGGTGGTCCCTAGCTGGAAGCTTCATTATGTTCAGACTGGTCTGATGTAGTCCTATGTCTACACTAGCAAATTAGTTCAAATTAAGGAGCCTTAATTCAAACTAATTTGAGCCCTGTCAATGCCTTGTTCAAACTTAGTTCAAACTAAGCAACGCTTAGATTGAACTGCTGGTTAGTCAGAATGAACTGCTTAGTTCAAACTATCACTAAATAAGTTTGAACTAACCGCACTTGTTTAGTTCTAATTACAAAATTAGTTCAAATTTTAAAATAACATGGCTAGTTTGAACTAAAAAGTTAGTTCAAACTAAAAAGCTGCAATTAGTTTGAACTAACTTTGAACTACTTAGTTTGGACTAAGAAAGTCCAAACTAAGGTTTCAGGTGTAGACATAGTCATAGAGCTCTCTAGGCTAAGATGATGCTTTGCAAGTGGGATATGGAAGGAAAGGAGTAGTAAAGCAGCTTTCACTCAGTTAGCATTGCCTTCAGGAAGAAAAACTCCCCACCGCAGTGACTGAGAAAGGAAAATTCCTCCATAAAACAAAGGCTGATTTCCACAAAAGGCTGTACAATCCACAAGCTTGAAAAGAGGGAAAGTCACAGAGATACAGAGACTATAACTGGGATCTTGTCACAAAGTCCACATCCTAATATCAGACACCACTGAGTTTGGAGGTGTTCACATCTGGGGGATGGTCCTGCCCTTTTATAAAGCTAAGAATAACTTGCAAAATTTAGAGCCATATGCACATTTGAATTTAAAATATCTTGAATTTCAAGGATGTACAGATCTAGTGCCACATCTGAGACAGATCATTCTGGAGGAAAAACCTCTCAGGGTTTGTGAAGCATTAAAAAACAGGGAACTCGGTCATGTGAGCATTTATCTCCTCTCCTTCCCATTTCTACAATTCATCCCAGAGATGTAGGGATATTTATGCCCATCAGAGGATACATCTACACTGGAGACTCAGATCAACTTAACCTACCTTAAGTGGACCTAAGGTACTTCCCGGTTCCATTCATAATTTATTAAGCATTTGCTTAAGCTGACTTGATAACTCCTGCCCTCACAGTCGACAAGCATTGTTGACTTCTGAGGGCAAGAAGGGGCCCAGGCCTGGGCCCCACCCCCTGCCCCACCCCTGGTCCCAATCCAGTTTCAGGGGCCTGATCTGGCCCCAGACACTGGCGGCAAGGGGCTGGGTGCCTGATCCAGCTCACAGTCCCTTTCCATAGGCAGCAGGGGTTGCAGCTGGCACTTGCCACTGGCAACAAGTGGCACGGAGCCAAAGCTGGCCCCGAGTTGCTTGCTGCAAGTGGCTCAGAGCCCAATCTAGCCCTGAGCTGCTGGCCACCATGATGGCTTGGCAGCCTGTCAATTTCACCGGCTACTCCTGAGATCAGGAGTAGCCTTTGAAATTGATGAGGCCAGGTCACCGAGCTATCTCAACAGGGGATGGGGCTTCCAGCTGGCTCCCAGCCCCTTGCCACCAATAGGGCCATCCCTAAGGTGGTGCAGGACCCCGGGCAAATGGGTCCGAGAGGGCCCCCCCCCGGACGGCCCAGGGGAGGGGCAAACCCCTGTGCTGCCCCCCTAATGCTGGGGACTGGGCAAGCAGCCAAAAGGGCGGCCTGGTGCAGCACTCCTGGTCTCCACCACCACCACGTATGCTGCTCTGGGCTCCATACTGGAGCAGCAAGGAGGGGGCGGGAGGCAGCGCGGCCGCTGTGGGGGAGGTAGTGATACTGGCTCCTTGCTGCCTCTTGCCCCCTCCCCACTGCTCCAGCACAGAGCAGTGCACATGGCGGGGAGGGGGGTTGCTAGACCGTCAGCACTGCACGGGGCCACTCTTTTGGCCACTCGCCTTGTCCCTGGCCTGGGGGGGGGGGGGGGCAGGAGTGCAGCCGTGCAGGGCCAAGCAAAGCACAGGGGCCTGGGCAGCTGCCCCGGTCACCCTACCATAAAGACGGCCCTGGCCGCCAGCTGAAGGGGGCTGGGAGCTGGATCAGGCTCCCAGCCCCTTGCAACAGGAGGCAGGAGCCAGATCAGGCCTCTGGAGTTGGATCACGGCCCCTGAGCCAGATTACACCCTGGGGTAGGGCAGGGGGCAGGGCCTGAGCCCAGGTTATATTTATTAGTATAGACATACTGCTCAGTCAACTTAACAAGGTTGACTTTAAGTCAACTTAAAATAGCCTCCCAGCATAGACATAGCCAAAGGCAGTAAAATAACTCCCTCTGGAGCTTCCTTGATGCCAAATATTAACAATCAGGCCCTGAATAGCATGTGGTATAAAGTAGGACAACTCTTGTCATTAAAGAAAACAAAATTCAGGAGTAACCTTGTGAGGTATCCAGAAACAATATGAGGTAAACCAAGCACCTATACGTAATAAAATAAGAGCAGAATAATTAACAATTTTAAGATTATGGAAAAATCAAGATTTAGAGCAAATTCAGCACTGAAGGAAACAGAAGTGAATGTGAGGACAGCTTAAAACTGTTGAGATATTTTCAAGAAAACAACTGGCATCAGCAGCTGTTAGAGGCTCCCTACAAAACTGTATTTATTGAGACTAGAGTAGTGTTTGTATACAGCTTGAACTGTGAAATCAAAGTTTCAGTTGCAATCTAGAGTATCTTGAGGTGTCCAACTAAATAGGTTTTGTTTTGTGCATTATAAAATTAAAAATGATGCAGTGGTTAACCTTCACATCTTTACAATTGTTGTGTGCAGTTATCGTCATCATAGTGTTCAGGGTGTTTCACAAGTCGAGTTTGGAAACCCTTTTTTATAGCGTGAGCCACATTTTAATAGGAGGTAATGTATGACAAGTCATATGACTATTTGCAATGGCATGGACCACTTCTCCACAGTGTACTTCATTCCTGTGATCATGACAGCAGTTGCTGATGTGGTAGAGCAATAGCAGGAAAATGTGTAGTATATTTTAGTATAGTTGTGAGCATCCCAGTGCAAGATGACAAGGGACTTAGTGACATCTCATAGTAAATTTCAGGTGACCTGACCAGTCGGGTGCACCCCAAATCCCTAAAGTCAGAAACTGTATCTGAAAAAAGTTATGTAAGAGATCAATAGGAAGCTAATATCACTCTGTTCATTACTATGATTGTGTAATGTATATATCGAGGACAAAGTCAAAATTACAAATGTATTAGAAATTAATGTTATCAAACTATGTCTGCCAGACAATGCTGAAGTTACCTCTCCCTAGACAAAAGGAATTTTATTCTGCCACCTTGGAAATATCTTTAAACCACATTAAAAGACAATGGGAATGCAATCTAAAAGGTAAAACAAACCCATCAAGCCAACAAGGGAAAGTATTTGTCACTGAGCATCACAGAAGGGAGAGAAATTGCAGAAAACAGATCAACCTGCATTTTAGCAAAACCTAGCAGGAAAGAAACCAGCATGGAATTTCCTTCACCACTAGACTCATGTCTCCCTCCTGATACGAATGCACTTTATTTTATGAGGTAACCTTCAGAGGTATCCATTTTGAAAGTTCACTGAACTATACGGGGGGGGGGGGGGGGGGGAAATCTACAAGTTACCTAAAATAACAAAGGAACCGACCAGAAATCCTGACCAGAAGAGTGGTCAGCCATCGTGCTAGAAGGTAGATTGGTAAGAAAACTACCTTGAACATAGTCTGTATCTTGTTGTGTTAAGTCTTAGTCTCTAGAAAGCATATTTCCCTTTTGTTTGTCACCATTTCTAACACTATCCTTTATACTTGAGCCCACTTAAAATCCTAATTCTTTCTGTTTATGAACTTGTTTTACTTGTAATTAAACCAGTCCAGTACTGTGTCTGATTTAATGTGAATGTTATGTCCAGTTGGTGTGACAAGCTACTGAGAATGGAATATTTAAAAGGAACAAAAACATTAATAGTCTTTCCAGGAGACACTGGACATTACAGACTGCACGTTATGAGGAAAATTTGGGACTGGGATGAGAAATACGGGGGGGTGGGGAGGGGGCGATATCTTTCCAGGTATATCCAAGGCTGATGGAGGCCAGAATGGGGCAGTGGTATAATAGGTAGGTTGCTAGAATTAGACTTGCTGCACCAGAGCTGCTTACCACAGAGGCACTCACTGCATGTATGTATTATGGCTGGAAGTGTTCAGACAAAACAGCTACATTAGCAGAACATTTTGGGGCACTCAAGAGTTAAATGGCAGGCAGCAGCACAACCCCTCACCAGTCTGATTGCACCTCAGAATGTGACAACAGCAGAGCAATTGGAAACAAGATTGATAGTCATCCACATGTAGCCTCCAAAGACCACTACCAATTCTCCTGCATACCACATTTTGGGGAACTTCTGCCATGCAAAGGGTACATTATAGAGATACTGCAGTAATATTACCTGCATATTCAATCACACCAACATAGGCAAACAGAGATAATTGAACACTGGTGTCTGTAGGTTTTATCCATAAATTTCCACAAATAATCTATGTAGTCTTGTTCTAATTCACATGCAACATGGAATCAGTAAGCAGGGGAGGGTGGAAGGGAGAAGGCAAAAGTGAATATATCTGAACATATATAATTGTGCATTTCCTCTCATGTATAAATCTGTGAATCAGAACTGATTAGGTTTACATTTTCTTCAGCATGCAGTTGGATATATGACTGTTTTCACTTCTTTGGACCTAACACACAATGCTTACAAACTCCCAACTGTCTTTAGCAGCAGTTGTATGTACAAGGAATGTGGCATCCAGCTCTTACCATAGAGATTACTGGCTTCAGCTCTATATAATGCGTGTAGTGGTCCCATAGTGAGATGCAAGATTTCTGTGGGTCTTGCCAGCCTTTCATCCCACCCCCCCACTCCCCCCCAAAAAAAGGGCAGTCAGTGGGAGGAAGGTGAGGATGGTAAATTTTGAGGTTCCCCTCAAAGAGTCCTCTAAATACTTTCATTTGGGGCAAGACTTCACCCTTCCCATAGAAGAATTAACATTCCTACTTGCAGTATGAACTCAGTGGTGTCCCTGAGTACTGGGGAGGAAGGTAACCTGTGGGCTTGCCCCCTTGACACCACTCCTTGCTCTTTTCTGTAGATCCAGAGAGATTCTTCTACATCCCTGGGAGAGATACTGCCTAGATGGTTAATCACCTCCTCCGCCCCCCATCCAAACAAGCACACCATCATCATGCAGGCTGCCACTGCACATGAAGCTACAGGTTACCTCTTCTGTCAAATTTTTACTTTAAAACCATCCCCTTTTCTTTGGTATCTTGTTTTGACAAGTCTATGCAGGCACTTACCAGTGTGCTTTCTGCTGTGCATCTGTAAATGGGACAACTTAAAATAGCGTTTGTTACAACCTGGGTATGCACACATGAAGGGACGTTTTTCATTCGTCTCACTAGCTGATCGGACAATAGTTGGAGCTACTCCTGGCACTCGCCGAACATCCTACGATGACAGAAACATCAGTGTGCATAGCTAATGAGACTAGCATATAAAGAGACAAGCCTGCTCCCATTTTAATCAATAAAAACACTTGAATAAACTTCAACATGAGTAGGAACCTCTGATGTATCATACTACAAATTACCATTTTTGTATTCCATTAAAGTACAACAGTGTTCCTTCATTTTTTCCAATGTATAGCACTTCAGCTGTGTGAAGGTAAACTCTATATGCTAAATTCTCTCACATATTTATAATTAAGATTAAATGGATCAAGTTCTAAGCTAATTTCCAACAGCATAACTGGGAAGTAACCCTGTAAGCAACAACGAACTAACTTTAGACTTACACCAATGTAACAGATCAGAAGCTGACCCAGAGTAACTTTTTTTATACTTAATTTACAAGCTAGAAATTAAGATCCAAGAAGTCAAAGTAACATGCTAGTGCAAAGAGGAAAAAGTTATTAGATACTGCTAGAAATTGCAACCTTGACTATACAGTGGCACTGCCACAGTGTTCCATTAAAGATAGCCTTTCTTCTGTTCACTGCATGTAAAGATTAATCATTTAAACTATCCTAAGAGCTGGTTCACAAGTATTGAATTATTAAAAACTATAAATAACTATAAATATAATCTAAAGACATTCATACTGAGATTTGTTAACAACACTGAAGCAGTGCAGAAATACAGATTGTATTTTAATTCTTAAAAAAAAAAAAAAAAAAAAAAAAAGGTTTGTGACCAGTCTATTCAATTTACAGCATGTATACATTTATTGTGTCTTACGTCAAGGCACTTCAAGTGTAATACACAACATGAGATCTTTTAGTACTAATTCTGTAACCTGTTAAAAATGGATGGGAGTCAATCCTCCTGGATTTTATGGTCCTTTCAAATGTTTAACTGCTGGTTTAGCCATTAGAATGTGATCAACTCCGTCTTCAGGGAATTATGTTCTAATTGTTACTATTTCATAAATTCACATGTTCACAACTTCAGCTAACAAGTTATCATTTCTCAATCTCATATACAACCCCAAGTCTAACTTACTATAATGAAAGGAAAAAACTTAAGCAGTCGAAGTTATGAAATACCCAACTATCAGAAGCTTCCAATTTTTGGCCATTCTAGAATTAGTGAAGAATACAGATTGAAAAGATGGGCTTTAGAATGAAATATATGATTGTTCATACAACTGTGTCAAAAGATGATCTTATTTTATCATTCTGTGAAATCAGAAGTCAACTGATTTCAGGGGTTTCTTAGTTAGAGAGAGAGAGACCTAAAGTTACAAGAGTTATGAATACCTATCAAGTAACTAACCAATAAGTAACTGGAAGCTTATAAAAAACAGTAATTCTATGTTGCTATGTAGAATGTCCTAATATACTTACTTGTATTCCTCTAAAGACTCCATGTGTGTGTATTCTATACTGGGCCCCACAACTGTATAACATAGGGCCACTGTGGTTGTCACTCTCATATCCTGTTGCATGGCTGCAAATAAAGAGGGGAAACAATACATAGAGTTAAATATTTTTCATGCACAGCTCCAAGCAAGAGGATGTGCTTCTTGGTAAGATGGGAAATTGTTTAGGCTTTGATTTGGTAGTCAGAACACTCATATTCAAGTGCAAATTACTGCAGAAAGAATCTTCTTCCACAGCATGGGTCAGATCAGGATTTTTAATTTTCCAGCACAATGCCTTGACTCAATGAATAGTTACACCTACTATTGCCCAACAAATACTGTTCAGAAAAAGAAAAAAAAAAAAAAAACAGGACTGCCCTGCGTGTGAGATGCATTACCACAAAGATGTTACAAAAAATGAGACACAGAACGTAACAAAGTTATGTGCAAGTTATTTATCTGCTAAATGCCAAGCTGGCTTTTGCGAATATCTTTGGAATGAGCAAAATGCCTCAAGTTTCACATTAAGTACAGTGGATTTTGTCAGCACCTCATGACTCAGATATTACCAGATAGCACTGAGAAAGTGATGACATTTATAAGAATAGCAGTCATGTACTCATAAGTACAGATTACAAATCAATGTCCTGACCATTTCACTTACATATCAGCTTCCAAGAGGCACTGTGGTTTAACTTTCTTTCTTTTTTTTTTTTTAAACAAAAAGGTAACTTATGTTAAACACAAAGGGGATGATATAAATTATCATGATTCCCCATGCAGAAGCATGGCAATATCTGAAATAAATGCTTTCTTTACAAATTTGTTTACCAAGGTAAGCAGTATCATGCAAAATATTATGTTTTGATGTGCTGAAAGAGAGGAATGCTGATCAATTTTTCCACATGTACATTGAGATACATGTACACAGCAGTTTCCAGTTCTGAATTAATAGTTATTTGTGTTAATAGTTGAGGAAAAGTATTTGCTTAAGTATCATGACAATTCAGAAACTCCAGGAGTGGATGCCAGGGAGACACAGTGGAAGAACAGAATAGATGGATGAAACGTTACCATCCTAAGGTAAAGTCTAGAATAATAAGATCTATTGCCACCATGACTGAAGCCAATGAGGCCCCAAACTTCTTTATGACAAGAAAAAAGGGCCCAGTGAAAGAAAGCAGTGCATACCAATCTGTCAAATGATTAATAACAACAAACGGTGGAATTGAAGGGTAGAAAGAGTCTAAAATTTTCACAAATTTAACCATGGGGGAGAGCTTTTGTGAATGTGTAATACTTGTAATGTGTGTGTGTTGCATTCTTCTTCAGCAACCAGGCCACGCAGAGATCAGTAGTCCACTTTGGGCATCTAACAGAGGTATTCCTTCAGCTCACGTAGCAGACTCTTTCGGGTTCAAACACCACTGATGATACCCTCTTCTATTAATTACACTAAACTCAAAGGAAAGCTCCTTTGCGGAGAAGCTTGCCATCATCTACATTTTTTTTAACCTTCTTATTCTGTAAATTTCTCTCTCCAACAATTCCTAATCCCAGTAGCAGCCTTTTTATCCAACTATTCAGGATGGGTCTGCACTACAGTTACCTACCTAGAAGCGACAACTAGTTTTCTTGAAAGTAAGCCAGTCTTTTACTTCAATTAGGTTTTTTTTCAGCACCAAATTTGCAAAGCTCTGGCCTCACATCCCTGGCTAGGCAGGTCAGTGGATCACAACAAGGAAATGTTTCATTTCTTCACAAATTTTATGACAGCTGTGATTTTTCTGGTTGCGAAGGGTTAGTTTTTTAAAGAACACCTACCGTGGCTGACAGAAAGGATCAAAAGACTAGACTTCATAAGAAGGTAGAGTTTTGGAGTTTTTTAAAAGTTCAAAATGCAACAGGCTAAAAGATGGTTACAAACGTGAATAAAATCTTTTGATACTGGTACTGTCATTAGTGGTAAAGAGAGAACAATCCTGGCACCTGTTCAGGGCAGGAGTCATATATGTATTCCTAACTCAATGGGACCCCAATCCTAACTAAGGCTTTTAAGTCCTACCATAACACAAAGAATATATAATCATTTCCTCTGCTACAGCATGCATGGATATCAAGGTGTTGCAAATGACCCCTATCAATTTTTAATTTTCTCATTTCAGAGGACAACAGCAATGAAATCTGCTACTTGTGTAAACGCTTGTCAAAAGGAAGGCACCTCTCTACCACATGGCAACATCTGTTTTAATCACAGAATACGAGATATGCTGGGGGGGGGGGGAAGAGGGAAAGGGAGTTAGCATCTTACAGCAAGAGACAGGCATCTGCACAGTTCACAACAGAAGTGGGTGCTGGTTTATAGTGCCATAGGAAAGCAAGGGCAAATGCAAACTTTATCATTATTAGTCACCTCTCTGAGTAGCTTAGTTCAGCTTTATAATCCCGTCTTGTCTGACTGACACCCCTGCTGGCAGCAGAGACAGCTCAAGAGACTAGTATATGTAAGAAGATCCCTAAACATATAGTAAACTTGACTCTGGAGGAAACCTCTAAAAGGTACAACCAATGACAACAGAAATGGTTACAAAACACCAAGTAACTTGCACTCTACACTGTCTGAAATACAGGAGACTAGCAAGGTTTTCATTTGTAAGTGCTGAGGGTCTTCCTAAAGACCATTCAGTTCTGAAATGGGAAAAAAACAGCAGAACCCACTTCTAGGAATTAGAAATGAGAGAAAGCTATAGGATCCCCTAGGGATAGTCTTCATGCTATTTTCTACAGTCTACTTCTAAAATCTCTCTATTGATTGGGCTGTCACCAAATAACTCTGTATTCTACAAGCTTAAATTTCACTGACAGGAAGTTTTCCCTGCTCTTCCTCACACATTTCATCCCATTGCTCCTGGTCATATGCCTTCCTTCACCACAGTTGTACATACAACAGCAAAGCCTTGATCTAATTAGAAATTATTTGCAAAGCCACCTGACCACTAACATACTAATTAGTGAACAAGCCACCCATTTAACAATTCCCTCTAAAAGGCATCCTGCTAAGAAAAAACCATAGTTCCAGTTTCTTTAAATGAAGCAGTATTGTCAGGGACTTATAGTTTAGGACCCTATTTTCTAACTTTGTTCATGCTGAGTAAGAATAGAATAATCTGGTCATAAATGATTGAAATATTCTAACACCGGGGGCACTTATTGCAAGTCAGTGGGATTACTGGTATATCAATGGAAGGCTTTCACAATTGGGCCTGTGGGTAGCTTCTTTGAATTGACATCTCATTTTGTTCTAAGAGTGAGTGTCATGCAGCTTGTGAACAGATTGGATTTCCAATGTCTCTAGCAATCTTCCTTTTACTAAGAGCAAACATGATGCACACCAAGCAAAATGGCTGTGTTTTCCACTGTGAATTCTCAACATGCCCATCCTTTATTTAGCATACACACTAGAATGTGGAAGACTCAGCAGAGGAACTAATGTAAGTCTGGCAGCTCCTCAACAGCTTCTCAGACTTTCCAAAAACTACAGAACAACCACCACCTGTTTCATTTCACACAGGAGATAGCAACTGGAGGAAACCCCAGCCTCTATCAGCAGCACAAGTCACCAGTGAGTTCAAGTGTGCAGCACATAAAATAATTGCAAGTACACATCTTTGAACTAGAGATCTTTTTTAAAAGAGAGAGAGAGGAAAATTCTGTGACTAAGCTCTTTGGAGCAGGGACTGTATTTGCCTGGGTGAGTGGGCAATGCCTAGTACACTATGACCACTAATGGAAAGTAAGAAAAATAAAATAATAAGGTGTCCTGCTTGTTTACCAAGGACTCA
The DNA here is from genome assembly GCA_007922195.1 of Podocnemis expansa. NCBI lineage: Eukaryota > Metazoa > Chordata > Testudines > Podocnemididae > Podocnemis > Podocnemis expansa. The sequence goes on from ML681963.1 coordinate 121,671,403, forward strand.
GCTATCCTACAGCTCTACAGATACATTGTTACCTATGCAATTTTGCATCTCTGTATATGAACTAAAAAAATATAAACAAAGGTTAGGATTTAACATAAAGAAGCTGCAATGGCAGCCAATGTGTTAATTGCAGAGTTTGAAATTGGAATGCTCAAGAAGACTGAGCAAAATAAAATGGGAGAAAAAAATGTTCCCCCTGTTTAGTGTTTTCAAGTCCCACTTACGACTGATGGGAGAAAAAATCCTGAAAAAAAGTCAAGGTTAAACAAAGCAAAGCCAGATGCAGTTAAACCTATTACCAGGAAGGTACTATTCTAGTGACATCGGCAAAACCCTACAGGAGCTCCCGACTGAGTAAGGATTTCAAGACTTGGTCCTAAGGGTCGCAATTCTGCCTTCACTGATGAATACAGAATTCTCTTGGCACTTCAATGGAAGTTGCACTGAGGCAGAACTGGATGGTAAATGTTTAGAGCTCATCAAGTTGGTTGCTGAGATGGCATATATATTATCCTTTGGTTCTAGGCAGCCAGCAGCAGACTTGGAAAAAATGCATAAAACGTATGCAAAATAAAGTTTGATACTTAAGCAACATAAAATGCTAAGCAAGCAGTATATACTGTAGAGCATTTAGAAACATTTGCCTTTAGCATTAGGCCAGAAAATCCTTAACACTTGGAGAGTAGCTCTTTTAAAAATGATTAATCTCGACATTGTACAGATTGTACAGAGATTAATAAAAATGAAGGTTTTACAGATGAGAATGTGTGATGAAAAACAGAGCAGCTTGAGAGAGTTGTACCAATCTAAGAGGTAATAAAAAGAATCTCATAAAAGATTACATTCTAATCTGAATATTAAAAAAAAAACCTTGCAATTTCTCCCTCACACCAACTTCATTTTGTTATATTAGCACTGTCTAAATAGTTTTCTTCTAGCCTGAACTTAAACTGGAGAGTTAAGCTTGACTTCATTGTTGTTATTCCATAAGACTAACAAAGAGGATAAAGCATATTGAAAATAATTAGCAAATATTTTCATGAAACATGAATGCACATTGACTCAGATTCAAACACTGAAGAATAAAAAAAAAAATCAGAAAGATTACATAAAACAGGCACCATGGTAAACTGCAGTTTAATGGTATTTCAGTGCAGGAACTGGAATTTTTGGGTGTAGAAACAGAGCCAAATATGAGGCAGCAGGGTATGGGTAGAAGGGAACTAAAACTAATTTCCTTACTAAAATACTTACCTAAGCACTGTGAGAATACATATGCCATCACTGAGGCAATAAGGTAAAGTCTGATTAATTATATAAATGATGGCTCTACTTGTCATTGGTGGTAATGCTATTAATGCTAATAAGGGTAGGGAAAAATGGAGGATGAAGCCCCTGCTTTATCTGTATTCAGTTATCCAATGCAATATGATTTCACTGAGAAGGGCCCAGGCTGCAATTATCACTGAAAAAGAAAAACTGTGTGTTGAGATTACAGCACTGTACTAGCATTCAGAGACGTAGATTCCATTCACTGCTCTACTTGTTTTCTTCCATAGACAGCTCACAATTTCTCTGGATGAAATTCTGGTCTCACTGAAGTAAATGAAAATTTTGCATCTGTGCTTCAATTCCCCATCTGTACAATGGGGATATTACTTCCCCTCCTCACTGGGGTAAAGGATAACTTCATTGTTAGGCATTCTGACATCAGAGAGATGGGGGAAACATTAACAACATGACAAAGATATCATTGTATGTGTTCCTATTTCCATTGACTTCAGAACTGAGTCCAACTAGGCATGCATGTTTTAGATTTCCATACCTTACTAATAATGTTTCAGAAAACTGTGATGAAGGTTCTCTTGTTAATCTATTATAAAAAGCCTAAACATTAAAGGGTCTTGTATTTGAATGAAATTTTAATAGTGCATCACAAAGTACATCTCTATTGTGCTTTCCAGCGAGACCAAGCAAATGGCAATACACGCTGGTGTGCACAGGAGCCCATTGATTATATACCTCAAGAACAATGAAAAAGGCATTGAGCCAAAAATCTGGCAGTTTACATATGTGACTCCAGTGGAACTGAATGCAGTAAATGAGAACAGAAATCAACTCATAGCTTTCATTCAATTACCAGATACCATGGCCCTTATTTCTGCAGTTTTTTTTATCTGCTTTATGACTGTTTCTCATCTGTTAGCCTATTTAGCTAGTCCTGGGCTCAAGTTCCACATCCAGTTTAGTCCCAATCCAGTACTGACAGGTCTATGCAAACTAGATTGCATGATAAACTTTTTTCAGATCACGACCCTGATTGTCTTCCTGAACGGCACTTCTGAGACTCCCAGGGACTAGATCAGACAACTGAATAGTTAGCCATTCATTATATTTCTCTTTATTCTCACCATTATGTCCAAAATCTGTACTGAACAAAGAGATATTAATTCCCTCATGGGCTTTCAAAGGTTATTACCACAGCATTGAGTACTTAACAGTCACTAATGAAAGTATCTTCACAGCCCTCCTTGTGGAGTGGCATCATTTCCCTCATGTTACAGCGGTAAAACAAAGGCTCAGAGATTAAGGCTAAAATCAGCAAAGTATCCGCTGGCATTTCATGCCTATCTTGAGATGTGTATGGCCTGATTTTTCCGAGTATTTAACATTTTTCTAGCACTTCCTGGTTTTTTTACTTCAAGTGTAGTTATGAACTCTCCACACCAGTCAAATCAGGCCACAGATTTCTCAACTTGGGCACCAAAAAATGAGGAACACACAGCTAATAATCACTTGTGAAAAGTTTGAAAAGACCCTGTTCTTCTGAGTGACAGCTGACTGTCTTAACCATAAGGCCATTCTTTTTCCTCCATTCTTCGCTCACTTTGCGCCTTCCAGTTTTTCCGACAGATCAGGAAGGGGTCCTACGGACAACAGCCACATTCACTATACAACCCTGATCCATTTTCTGGCTCCTGTCTATCCTGTGCACTGAATAAGGCAGGGGTCTTATGGATAAAATAGCATGTCTCACATAATCAAAGACTACATCGTAACGCATATGCCCAAGGAGGGCTGAGTAAGGTTACATAACAAAAAGTGTCAGGCAAACTTAACTACAGGTGTCCCTGCCAACTCTGCCTTGACTATACAGTAGTGGTTTCATTTTAGTTAATTAAGCTTAAATGTAACATAAACCAAGGAAAAGGGCTATTGAATTAAGCTCATGTATAATGAGAGTTTATAGCTCCTATTCATCAACATATAATTTTAGATCCCCCAACGTCTTACAAACTTGTAATAATATTTCTTTATTCTTTATAATACAATGCATGAAAGAAAGTTTAGTTGAGATATGAGGAAATGGGGGGAATATCTATGTAAGGATTGTCATCTTTGGAGAGAAATGAAGCTCTCCATTTCAACATAAATATGCCAATATTCGTAACATACAACTTCAAGAATGAGGAAAGTAAACGCCTGGGAATCACTTATGAACAGTTCATATATTTTAAAGATGTAAATCTTAGGAAGAGTACCTTATGTTCATGGCATCTGAGTTTGGAGGTACTGTGTTTTGTAACTCTCAGCCAGAGAAGACAGATAACTATTTTGGCTCATATTACCAGTGATGAGGCTATGTCTAGTACTGATTTTCCACAGATTCTACAATCTTGGCCTATACCAAAACTTTCAGCTTTGTTTTACCATAGATCATTCATCTTGCTTTCTTCTTTTTTCCTTTCAAGAATTCTATGTCACATACTTTATACTGCTGAGAGTCTGCACTTTTTGACAAGTAAAACCATTTATTTTGTTCAGTGCTCCTTTAATATTTCTATTGTGTCCCTTTTTTTTTTTCCACTGAGTTCCCCAAAGAATAACCTCTTCCTTGTTTTAATAACTTGGACCTCAGTCAAGGTTGATGTGTTTCTCTTTTTTGCAGGATATTTTCTTCAGAAGAGACAAAACAGTGTCTAATATTGCAATGAAGGATTTTTTTTTTTATAAAAGGGGCAGTTTAAAGGGGAAATTACGCACAGCTATGAAAAAGGTAGGAAACAGCAGCAAAGCTGGTCAGCTTGAACTGTACACGATAGTTGGGTTGCCAATTTCACTGGTTTGCTCTGATTTAACATGGTTTACTGGACAACGATCTAGTGCCTCTCGCCTTCAACTACCATTAATGAATGAGGCTGGAAGCAGACCAACAGTACTTCATATTATTGGGCAATAATGAAACAAGCCTGCACATAATACTATACATATATAAAGAGACAACTAATATGTAGAAAATGGACTATCTAGATCTATCCAATATGGTATTATGTGCAAGCTGGCTGTAGGAGTGCGTTTAGACACACTCAGAAGAAGGTTAAAAAGGGTCCATCGTTCATCTTATTCAGAACTCAGCAGGCAAATTTTGGCTTTTGCCTGGACTGAGATCAAAAGATGCTTCTTGAGAACATGTTATCTAGCATGTTATAAAATTCTAGGTTGGGGCCAGGAATTTACAGGTTACGAGAAGCTAGATACTTGAGTTGAAATCTAGGCTCCCTCAAAAAGTCTTTAACTGGATCAAGTACCACCTGCTAAAGTAAAATTTTCCTTACCCATACTAGAGTTTCAGAGTGGGTTAATTACACTGTGCAACCAAACATTTGGAAAAAAACAAAAAAAAAAATTTTTAAAAACAGCAACGACAAAAAACCGTCTGTAACCTAGTACATACAAACCCTTTGACGTACTCTACCATTTCCTCTAAGCGCATCCTCTTCCACTGTCCCAAAGAACTCTCCCATTTTGGAAGGGCAAGAGTTATTAAATTTTTCTGACAGGCCTCTCAGGGGATCAAGGAGACATCTTTAGAATCTCTCAGTATAGTTACTGTCCTGCCTACAGGAAGGGAGAGACAGAAGCCCTGGTCCTGGAGGCACCACACCCTGAACTTCAGCTATTCTACCGATGTCTCTGATCTGCAGCGCCTCCGAGGCGGACTTCCTGCTAACAGAGTAACAGGAAACTCATACTGGACAAGCAAAAGATAGGCCTGAGTCCATTCCTTGCAAGTGGGAGGGTGACAGTGGTTTGGAGGAAGGAAGCCACAGAAGATGGAAGGGGCTAGGAAAGGCAGGGACAGAGGATGTGGGGCCTAGAAAAGGGAAAGATAATAAAAAGGGGGCAGAGAAGGGATGGGAGAGAAGGGCTGGTATGAGAAGCAGAACAAGGTTAGAGCAGAGAGAAGGGAGTGGTGTGAAGGAGACACAGGAGATAGCAGCAGTAGTCTAAGCCTGGAATTCTTGCATTTGTTCCTGCTGTCTAGAGGAGTGTGGAGCCCCCTTTGCACCTTGGAATCTGGAGCAGGCCAGTTTGAAGTTGATCATGGATGGGATGGCGAAAGCAGACCAAGACCTAATCATCACAGCCTTGCTAACTGGATGAATGCTCAGCCCCTGACACTCCTCAGGCCCACAGTTTTGTTCTCCCAGCCTTTCATGGTCTTTTCCTCCTTCTGTTTTCTTGCTAAGGACCCCCCCCCCCCGCCCTTTGCCTCACTCCCCAGGTGCTCTCCAACAGCCAACATTGGTATTTCAGTCACCTAGCTATGGGTTACGCCCAGCAGTCCACTGGCAAGCATTCTGTAAGGCTGAACTGGTGCACAGGATCTTTTGAGCAGCTACAGTTTGCAAGTTACAAAAAGCAAGTTTCCAAATTGCATTCTGATTCAAGAGCAGTTATTATGGGGTCAGGAAGACACCTTGCAACAAGGAAGGCTGAATTAATCAGATGACGGAATTTTCAAAACAAAACAAAAAAGTATATTTTTAACAAAAACCTTATATTAAATGGAAGATAACAGAACTGACACATCCACACTCAACATTACCATTCAATTTTTGATATTTTTCCATTGTTTCCTATCCTTCATTCACAGGTTTATTTTGTAGAGTTTCAGAGGAGAGCTCTACCTTTCTTCATACCCATTTATGCAGGCCTTATCACATATTGGTACATATGTACTGAATAATATGACTGCTTAGAGCTATCTTTAATATAATTCGACAGGTTTTTGCGTTAATATTATTACAACCTAAACTCAATTACTTCTCATTTATTACTGAGAAACACCTTGAACACGCAACTGAAAGCTATTGTATTTGCTTGGCACCTGAATTGTGTAACCTGTAATGAAGGCAGATTGTTTAGACAGTAAAATGGTCAAAAATCTACAATTACACTGTTCTCCAAGACACATTTGTCTAAGACAAAACAAAAAACAGTTTTAGAATACATTGTTTGTTCTTTCCTCCTAGACTTTCTATAGCTAAAGACTGTCAAAGATAAAATGAGATCAAAATATTTCTATTAAGTATGAACTGACTTGTGGTACAAAACTTTTAATTTTTTTTAAACTAAAAGCCCAACATGTGAATTAAAAACAAACTAACACCCATCTTTTAGACACGTTAATGTTTCATACCAGTGACCTCATTCCATTCATAAAAATAAAATAAAGTTAACTACACTAATGCAGAAAAAGATTAAAAATTAATAAGACACCTTACCCCTTTAATGTAGATCCCAAGTTCATTTGATTCCATGTCATGCATTCAAGCTGCGAGGTCATTTGGTATAAATTGTCACTGTTGTGAAAATATCTAGAATTAGAACTAAAATTACTTGACCAAATTCAAGTAATACTTTAAAAAGAAAAATAACTATATTGATTTTTTTAAAAAAGCATTTTCCAAAATACATATAGCAGTACCAATGGAATTTATTTTATTTCAACCTTTTTATCCAGTTGTGACATTAATTTTAAAAGGAAAAAAAGAATGATTATGTGGTGAAAGATAAAGTGTTCACTGTGATTTCAACTTGTATATTTTAAATGACTGAAAAAATATATACAAAGTTGGTAAAGAAAAAATATGCAGGAGACTGTGCAATTAGATTATTGAAACTAGTATATACAGATTTGTGGGTTAGCAATAAACCAGATTTCTTATTTTATAGAAGCACAGAATAAGAGAATTAACTTTTAGCAAAGAGTGCAGAAGATCACTTGGTTAATGGACTGAAACAGCTATAGTGACTGGTGATAAATGTTACTACATATGGAGCCTTGACAAGAAAAAATGGAGTGGTTGAACAATAAATTAAACTCACAACAGGAATACTGATCTTTTTGTTTTGTTTGTTTTTTGTAAAATTTGATAATTTTTGGATAAACAAAGAATTCAGCAAAAACCAATGTTCACAGAAACTGGGTATCAGCTGCTTACTTTCTATTGTGAAAAAAAAATACCTGAGGGTTTTTAAATTACTATTATTTGAGATCAGCTGTAACCAAAAGAAATATAACAAAGCTCCACAGTTATTGCACATAAATGTACATAAAAAATGAACAGGCATGTGCTTTCAGGAGGGGAAAACAGCTGTAAAATTGCAACACCAAAAGTAGTGCCTTTTCCTAGGGGTCTCAGTAGCTTTAGCAGTAGGAGAAGCTCACTGTACAGACAGGTCTGAGTGAATGGCTTCCCACCTACACACAGTACTTTCACATGCAAAATCCCCCTGTGTTCTGTATGAAACTTGGTTCCCCTGGAAATTCAGGTTCCCAATGCCACACATTGATCTGATCAGCTGCAGAAACTCTTATTGAAACAACGTTTTGAGCCCACAGTCCTTTGGAATGGGTGCTATGATTGATGCAGGTGCCAGTGAAACATCAATTCACAATCAGCGCAAGCCGCCTGATGGATTAACAAGAGCTATCCTCATGCAGTATATAATTTTGTTAGAGTTTTTCAGGGCAGGTAGAAGTGATCTGGAGAAAAGTCAGATTCCACTGGGAAGCTTTTGCATATAAAAACAAGTTAAATGACTTCAATCTGAAAGTATGTGTGCTATCATTTGTCAGTATCGCTGGACGCTATTATTCATTAGACTGTCTGAAGGGCTATTATGCTACTACAATGTCCCGCATATCAGCTCAGAAATTGTTAAGACTCTCCTGCAGTTTCCCCATTTGCAACAGCAGTTCGTGCTGGTCTGTGCCACTACGTTTTGCAATTCCACGAATTCTTCCTGTAATGCTGCTGTAATTAATTCCTCCAGGACCCTGATTTTTATTAGAAGTGCCCGCCCCATGCATTTACAGCAGGAGCTTTCCCTTTAACTTTCCTTCCCTTGACAGTTCATTTATAAGAGCCTCCTCCACAATATCCACTTTTCCCCCTCCTTGGCTTTTTCATCAAGCAGCCTACTTATTCATCTTGTCACTGCAGCCACTGTATTGCATACGGGTTTGGTGACAGCGCACAAAACAAACGGCTGAGGGACCATGACAGTTTTCAGAGGCAAGGGGAAGGTAGTCCTGGGCTCGCTCTTTTACTGCAATTCAAAGCGTGGCTGGCTCATGCCCTCAACTCAATAGGAGGTTTACAAAAATACAATCACAGGAGTGGAAAGGAGAGCAAGAGGGGATCTCTAACATGGGGCAGCACTTGCTGATGGGTTCTCTGTACCCTAAAGTCTTTAAAACCACAAGTTAAGGACTTTAATAACTGGGTCACAGGTTAGAGGTTTATTGCAGGAGTGGGTGGATGAGGTTTGGTGGCCTGCGTTGTGCCAGGAGGTCAGACTAGATGATCATATTGGTCCCTTCTGACCTTAGGGTGCATGAGGTCATCTAATCCCCTCCCCTGCACTCAGTGTGGGTGTGCATGACTCCTGGCCTCAAGCTGCCTTGCCAGGGAAATCAGGTGCATTGTCCCTTAAGGGAGGCTGAATTTCCACTGGTCATAAAATAAAGCATCCGCAGTAACCTGCGCCACGCTTTGACCCCGGGCTACAGGCACAGCGGCAAATCCCGCTCTCCTTAAAGCGCAGCTCCATCGAGTCCCTTTCGCTGGTGGGGTCCCGTCCCCCACTCAGGCCAGCCTGTGACCCACATCTCTGCAGGGAAGGGAAGCGGCTCAGGGGCCACTAGTTCAATATTTGCGGGAGGGAAAAGAGGCGTTAAAAAAGCAGGTTGGAGGCACACTGGGGGCAGATTTGGGCAAGTCAAAGCGCCGGGCCCCAAACAGAAGCTGCAGCCGATCCTGCTCCCGTTCACACGGAGAGCTAGGGAAGCGCAGCCGGCTTCGAAGCGCAGCCGGCTTCGAAGTGCACGGGGATAGCGCCCGGGCACCGGCCGGACCAGCGCGGAAAGGGGCAGGAGAGCAGCCCTGGGTCCTGCCCAGCCAGCCCGGCTCAGGGTCTGCGCTCCGGGGGGAGAGGAGGAGGAGCCCTTCAGTTAAGTTTTGGCCACACACACCCAGACCAGACCCTCCCACCGCAGAGAGGAGGGTTGGACCCATGGCTCCCATCAACTCAGCCTCACCAACCGCAGCCTTTGCGAAAGGCCCCCAGCCGAGAGTGGCTCTTCTTTATCTGGGGCATCGGGCTCGTCCAGCTCCGGCCGGGCAAATCCCCCGTGAGAGGCACAAGCTGCTTCATCAGCCCCCGAGAAATCAAAGGACGGACATAAAGAGGCTGCTGTGGCCGGGCTTGAGCGCACCTAGGCGGGCGGGTTTCTCCCAGCATCCCCATTGCCCTCCAGTTAGCCCGGCTCGGTTGCCTTGACAAGCAAATCCAGGCGGGGAGGGCTCAGGCCCATGCAAGGAGATCAGAGGGGGCTGTCTGCAGCCCCAGAGAAGGGGGGGGGATGCACAGCCCGGCCCTGCAGCCAGCAAGTTTTCTCATTTACTTCACTTGAATCAGGGTCTAAGTGTGTATTACGGCATCATCCCAGCACATCCTGGCTGGAGATGGCTGGGAGTCTCAGCGCCACTGCAAGCCCCCACAGCTGCTCTGCTGAAACCAGAGCAGAGAGAGGAAACTGCTGCTGCCTGGGAGAGGCTCCCACTGCCAAACACAGCGAGCTGGGATACTGAGACCTCTGGGCTCCACCACCTAGCACCCCCTGGAAGCAAGAGGGAGGCAGAAACCATCTGGCTAAACCAGTTTGTCAGCGCACCGTCGGACTTCTCCAGCGAGTTAAATATGGTGAAGCTCGTAGAGGGGATCTAACAAGACAGCCACAAAGCCATTCAAACCTGACATGCTTTATTACGGGCAGGATGGCCTGCGAGTCAATATTACTGTTCAAATCTTAGCTTTAAACACGATTTGAATGATGAGAGCTCAAAACCGACTCTCTAGGGATTTGCCTGCACCGATTCCTATTCGAATCTCTCCTTCCTCCCAATGACCACAAAGAAGCCACTAAAAATAACTTATTTTCATTACAGAGATGTTTTAGAAACGAAATGGGAGGGGGGAAACTTTTCTCCAACGGGGATTGATGCAAGTTGGAGTGAAATAAAAGGAAGCCAACCCTGAGCGAAAGGGGAACTTAAAAGGAAACCAGTAGTAGATCATATAGAGTTTGTTTTGGCCTGCACTGCGGTATTACCGAGTTCTTGACCTCTGCACAGAGAGAGCTATAATCTGAACTAAGACTCCTCCGCTCTTAAAGTCTTCGCAAGTGTGACTCACAGTAAATTTTCAACATTAAAAATGTTTACTACATTAAACAGCATGAGGTAGAAAAGTTCACAGCGCCATTGTAATGGATTCCGGCATGCTGGCCCTTCAATGCACGCTTGCAATCTGCATAGGTTCACCATCAATAATCAGCCGTCAACAACAGACACACCAGCTCTTGGCAGATGCGGTGCTTGTGTTAGAAGAGAACAAGTAGTTGCCAAAGCTAGAGATTTGAGAGATACTGTTGCTTCCACTATAAGAATTACAGTCTTTTGAATATTTATTTCAAGTTACTGCCTTTCTTACTCTCTTACCAGGGCAAAACAATGGGAAGGCCTTTAGTCTTCGACTTGCTTGTATATTTTTTTCCTTTCTTTATTAAGGACAAATCGGTTGCGACTAGCTAGTTAGTCTTGAGAAAATCTCCTTAAGAGCAGTATATAGTGAATTACTAGAGTGTGTGCGGAGCTGGGGGGCGGGTAATATATCCTTAACTTGTTAAAGGCGTGGTTCTGAATTTTTACATCAAATTCGTTACAGGATTTAGACACTGATCACAGCTATGAAAATCCTGAGTGATTGCTGGGGGCAGTGAAATTAAGATGGATGCCTCTGCTTTTAGAGAGCCAAACGATTTAAACCCTGCTGCAACTAATTTTTAAAAAATTATTTTTACCAACACAAAATTTACAATAATCCTGTGGAACTCACGGCCACGAGATCACAGGGAAGGACACCTTTGTAGGATTCCGAAAGGATTTCACATTTGTCGGTATAGCGAGAACATTAAGAGTGATATTACAGAGGATGCAAAATAACTGGAAGGAATATAAACCCCCTTCTTTGAAAACATAAGGCTTCTAGGCTGATGGCGAGTAGGAGGAAACCTTTCCTATGGACAATTTATTGCCTAAACGCCCTCTGCAAGGTTTCTTACATCTCCCTGTGAAGCGTTTATGTTTGGCTGCTGTCTGAGACAGGCTTCTGAACCAGATGTCTGCAGTATAACAATATGCATCTACAAAAAGTCCTGTGGCACCTTAGAGACTAACAGATTTCTTCCGGCATGGCATAAGCTGAGCTTCAACCCACTTCGCCAGATGCATATGCTGCTAGTGTCACCAACTGGCTGTTACCCTGGATTTCCTCTCTCTTCTCCACCGTACAACCAACCACACAGGCACACACTGAACCGTATGTTAAGCAACCGCCGGGTGCTAAGGAAAAAAAGGGGTTGAACAGAGCTGGTCTCAATAAAGGTGGTGCATTTCTGTACCGCTCACCAGGGAACAGTCTGTGACTCTCTCTCTCTGAAGGCAAAGTCATGCCTTGCTTGCACTGCAAAAATTACATGTGCTAACGAATATCGACTCCGCTATGAAACAGTGCGCACACATACAGCCTGAGCCTGTCCTGCTAACCCTAGGCTCCGGCAGCCGGCACCCATCACCACATGACAAAGTTAAACACAAAACAGTCCTCGTCTACATTAGGTACTTTGTCGTGTTTAAACACCGTGCGTATGCGTGTTCTAACACAAAGTAATTTGCCAGTTTAGACAGTCTTCACGGAGATTTCATATATACAGACAGATTTTTGGAAGAAATTCTCTCCTTTATCTCAGGATTTTGGTACCATTTTGCCACTGTGGCTCCCTTGTTGTGTACAAGAAAGCTTTCCTTTGCCGACTACAAATACTTCGGCAGATGCATAAGAACATCTGACAGAGGAGTTTAGGCATTTTTCCCTAAAATTAGACACCTCAATCAATGGGGGCTGGTGGAGCTTTGGACTCCTCCTCTCCGGCTCGGTAGCCAAAGTCAGAGGCGATGTGTGTGAGGGAGGGCTGAGGGCTGGCACACGTTACTGACAGCGGGCTAAGGAGTCCCAGGAGATGTAACACACTCACAATTTGGGACTGACGTCAATTCGGATTCCTTGCGATTTTGGCAGTCTTGCTTTAGGACAAGAAAGCAGAAAGAGACAAGAAGGAAGACCATGCTATTAGACTGTGACCCAAGGGCCACCATGAATCCGTGAAGCCCTTGCTGGTGAACTATTTTGCAGGACAGGTACTGATGATCCATGGGAGGGTCTCATAGAGCCACCCACAGCTTGCGAAGAAGTCCCAGCCCCATGGCCAAGAGTTCGTTTAAGATGTTCCTCACTCCCCAACCTCCCTGCTCCTCTACCAACTTCTGTGGAGGAGCTGAGACACTAAGGCAACCAACACAAACAAGGAGTCCTGTGGCACTTTTAAAGACTGATTTATTTATCGCATGAGCTTTGGTGGAAGAGAATCCCACTTCATCTTCAAAGCGTCTAACCAAGTGGGATTTTCTCCCAGGAAGCTCATGCCATAAATAAATCAGTTAGTCTTTAAAAGTGCCACAGGACTCCTTGTTTGCTTTGCTGAACTAGACTAACAGGGCTACCCCTTTGGATCTAAGGCGCCATGTTCTCCAAAAATTTCTGTCCATGTATCCCAGCCCTGTGCACTGGCTACAGGCGAACTGGCTCTGCCTCCGGCCACGGCCCCAGTTTTCCAGCTCTCTGGGACAAAGATGGCCTGCATCGCTGGGACCCAAGAGGAGACACACAGCAAGTGAGCCCTGGGTTTCGGATAAGGGGTACCTCTGGTGGGTAATTTTTCAGCCACGGCTCATTCTGGAAGGTGCATTAAACCCAAAAGCGTAACTCAACTTTCTAACTCGTTTCCAAGTGTCATTTATAATTTGTGCCTATGCGGGGAGAGAAGAGTCTCCATCCAGGCATGTTTACAGCAGATAGTTGCTAAGGCCCAGACTCTAGCCAGCTGGATGAAGTAGGCTGCGGTCTCACGGGGTTTTATCGGGGATTGCAAAGGGTGACTGCACCGAAAGACCAGAGCCTCCCGGCCTCTCTTTTTAGAGGAGTCTCATATTATAATGCCATGCCGGAGGGCTGGCACATCAAAGATCCGGCTGGGTGCCCCCTGCAAACTGCTGAGAGCCTGGAGGACTAGGGGTTTTGGCCTGACAGGGGTAAATGTTCCGATAGAGGTGTAGATCCATGTCCAGGCTGCTGTCTCCAAACGAGTTTAAGGGTTTAATCCTTATCCTAATGCAATCAGGTCCCAGAGGGGTAGTTGTGTTAGTCTGTGAACAGCAAAACCAAGGAGAGTCCTGTGGCACCTTTTAGACTAACATTTCTTCGGGCATAAGCTTTTGTGGACTCCAAGCCACAAAATGCATCTGATGAAGTGGGTTGGAGCCCAGGAAAGCTTATGCCCGAAGAAATCTGTTAGTCTAAAAGGTGCCACAGGATTCGTTGTTTTTTGCTATTGACATCAATGTTACAACTTTCTTCTTCTTCTTCCCAGGCCTAGACTAAGAGGGCTGCCCCTTTGGAAACTGACAACTTTCCTTGACTTCAACGGGAGCCGGATCAAGCCGCGGGTGGAGGGGAAATTGAGGGCCGGAGGAGGAGTTAAGGATCGCCTTTCAGCCGGCGGGGAATTTAAGGGTCTCATCCCAAATCTCTCAACCCTAGACTCAGTCACAGTGTCGCTGGCCGGTCAGGATTCCTGCCCTCTGCTCTTGGTTAAGGAAAAAGTCACAGAAGTTTCTGAAAATGGAGATTACCCAGCAGCGTGGGAAGGGGGCAGGTAGAGACAGGGACCTGGGGCTGGCGTTACAAAGCAAGAAGGGTTCAAATCCTTCCTCGGTGCCTCACAAATCAACTGGCTTCCTTCAACATTATTAGCGCAAGGGGGGAAATGAGGGAGGGCAGCGGCTGGGCAATAAGCAGCCTCCTTGGGGTTGTGAGACTTGGGGCTGCAGCAGAGCCCAGCTTAACCAAACCCTTCGGATCTACTGTTCCCAGAGGGAAGGTTTCTTCTTCAATGAACTAGTTTTATGAGCTATTGTCTCTGCTAAATATAGAGCCGCTGAAAGGGGGTATCTCCAAAGACCAATAGCCAGGGAGAGCTCCATGCTGTGTCTAACGGTGCAGCTCCCCAAAGGATCAGTCTAACGACTTGTAGTGGCAAGATAAGCTTGGTCCCATTTGTGGTCCGCCCTGTGGCGAGGGTCCATCATCATGAGGTTTTCTATAAAATCAGGCCCCGATTTACTGATAAATTCACGTTCAAATTCGACAGAAGGGGAGCCGAGCCTTAAAATCAAAGTACAAAATTCAAGGGGCTCATAAAAGGCATTGAAAGAGGATCATCCGCTAAGAAAGAAAACACTCTTTGTGCCTTAAGAGGCCCGCAACTTATTCAGAGCCACGCTCGTTTTTCTCTCCTTTCCAGGCCTCTCTACAAATCATATTTATAGATTTTCCCGGGAGGTGAGGGATCTGTGTCAGTTTCAGGGGAGAAGATGTTCTCCCGCCAATGATCCCCGCACTGATCTGCCGGGCCAGGGGCCTTTCCTTCCTCCATGACCTCATTGCCCCCCTCCCCTGACGTCAGCTCGCGTTAATTAGCGGAGGGGCTCCTGGAGGCCAGAGACTTTTGTTGTCCCCTGCCCAGTGTTGATTAATCAAAAACGATATCGCCGGCCTATAAGAGCCAGTCGCAACTTCCTTTGCAGAGGCATATTGTTTTGTGTGCTCAGGTTACTTAGCAACTCAGAGATATGGGACGGACTCCAAGTTCACAAAAAGTTGAAGAATAAATTTTGGGTAACATCTTCTCTCACTCCTAAACACATTGTAAAATTGAAGGAGACAACTGGCCCCCGTGCCAAGCTAAGAAAATGGGAAAGGTGCGTTGTGTACATGGGCCACTTACGACTGAAAGAGAAGACAAGATCCGCATTTCGGCAGCAAGCGGAGCGGGTATTAATGGCCCGATTCTGCTTTTTAAAACACACATGTAACCTATTACACACTGGGGAGAAATAGGAAGAGGGTTTTGATTTCGCGAAACAAAGCTGCATCTTGGGGATTTTTTTTTTTTTTTAAATGAATTGCTTTCCGAGTTACTTATTTTCGCTCGCACTGCATTGCTGGCTTTCAGAAAGGACCCGCTGTTCTCCCCGACACTCAGCCGCACGCCCCCTTTTAAGAATAGACAGGGATGGAGGTTTGTCGGTGCCGGGCAGGGATTTCCCTGACACCTCTCCTACCCCCCTAATTTCCCAACACCCCGCCAGCTGTCAGCTAGTAATGTTATAGCAATTTAGTGAGCACCCCCAATGCCACCCTACACCCCCCCCCAATTTCAAGTCCTAGGGAGAATACTGGTGCCGGGGGACTGTTCCAAATTAAGACGTTGAAAGGCTCCAGTCAGTTTGTATAGGTTTGGGATCAAGCCTCTGAACAGTTTGGAGGAGTTAAAACTGCCCCCACCTGGAATAGATAGTAGGTGAGGTTGACCGGCCATGGGTCTGCCAGATTATCAACTGCGGGGTCCGGATCTGTACTGTGTACAATGTTTGTTATCAAGTCTGCGAGGCGGTAAGACATTATTTATAGGGTCGCCCACGACCCTGTCGGAAAGAATCTCTTGCTTTAAAAATTAAGCTAGTGCCCAAATTCTTATAGGATCTGGTCCTAAATCCCTAGTTATGGGCTCCATTGTACGTGTGATTTTTAATCCGAATTCATTTCAGTAGGGAGCTCTGCTTAAACACTCCTGATAACATGTGGCCTGTGCATTTCTACACAAGATCACAAGCCCAGAAAAAAAAAAAAAAAAAAAAAAAGCAACGGGTCAACTCACATGGAAAGGAAAGTCCCGTGTTAAAAAGCATCAAAGCCCAGGAAAGACAGCTTTAGGGAAGGAGCATCAACATTAATGCGACATGCCTTGGCTTTTCCCGGGTTCTCACAGTTGCTATTAATCTACCACAGAAGCACATTTCTATAAATCCTCTCTGCGGCCTTCTCACAAAGGGGGTGTCAGAGACTTCGATGTTAACACACATCCTACTCCACTCCCCCTTAGCCCCAATTTTCAAGCGTTCACATTGGTGCTGTGGCTGTTGTCGCTCATATTCACTTCGATCTGATCACTGCTTTCTCCGGTCTAATCCTCTTCCCCTTAATTCAATGGCAGGGCTGTCCGATTTCACCGGGAGCAGAATCCGGCCCTCGGTTAAACCAGTGGCTGGTGGGTAGCCTTTGCGCCCCTTCATTGACAGAAAGGCTCCCATGGTACACACACCACCCATTCACTGCTACCAGCTGTGTCTTTAGGAGGAGATCTAGTCACAAAAAACCTAGCTCAGGAGATCAAGAGAGCCGGCCCCAAACTCCCCATTATTCTCACCCCAGTAAGAAGCAGGCCAGGTAAAGTCGGTAGCTGAGCAGAGCCTCGGACCTAGAGCTCAGACAACCTTTTGTGCCGCACAAACTACGAAATCCATCATTGAAAACGACATCAGCTGAACAGGCCAAAACCAGACACATGAAGGAAGGTCAAAAGAAGAGAAAAATCTATTCCCTCTAAACAAGGAGTGGTTTGCCAACGGCGCACACCCCGCAAAAAAACAGAAAAGTGGTCAGTGCAAACGAGCCAGGGTTCAATGCAATCAGAAAGGAGGCGAAGAGCAAAGCTTTAGGCGTGGAGGTACCTGTTGTAGGGGGTCCTCAGGAGCAGGGCCTGGCTGCCCGTGCAGCTGTCTGTGGGGGTGTGACAGCCGTACACAGGGGGAGGCACCGAGTACTGCTGCTCGCCTGCGGACAAACAAGAGAGTTAACCAGCGCTGCGGGCACAGCTGCATTGCAAGGCTCAGCGGGCTGGGAAAGTGGGGTGCCACCTTCAAAGTAGGGGGCATGATTCCCGATCTAAGGCAGGTTGGCTCCAGGATTAGCCAGGAGCCAGCGTTCACACACATTGCTGCCTTGCGCCTGCCATCAGCAGTAGATACCAGCAGTTATGCGCACGGCCAGATTTTGCTCCCCTGTGTAAACCCTGCGCAACTCCACTCAGATCCCTCCGGATTCACAGTGAGAGCCCGCCAGCCGTGTAAACATCTTTAGCTACCAACCCAGTGGCGTTTGAATCCATTACCACCCATCCAGCCTGGTGTGCAGCCCAAGGCTCAGGTGAGCCAGGCACCTCCACCGGGTGCAGCCAGGAGTAAAGTTGAACATGGGGAAGGGGAGCCGAGGCTCAGGCACAGGCAGCCCGGGGAAGTAGGACGGACAGACTGATTTTGTGGCTGTCTCTCCGGCCGCCCAGTTACCTAGCGAGGTCTGCTGGCTGATGGGGTCCTCGTGTTTGAAGGAGTGGTTTGGAAACTGCGCGGCGTGGTGAGAGGGAGTGTGGCCGTAACTTGGAGCCCCATCAAAGGCCACGGCGCTGTAACCTTGCGAGAGAACAAACAGCAGAAGCCGGAGTTAGTTGTTGCCTGGCCTTGAACCTGCTCCTGGAACAGCTTCCTGAGAAGTGTCTCCAAGTATGGCTCCCCCCCCCCGCCAAGCTGGCCAGCCAGGGGAACTCAGCTAACCCCATGGGTGGGTTCCCAAAATACTGACTGCGAACTCCCCTCCGCATTTAACATCAGAAGTGGTGCATTGCTGCCCCACCGCTCGCTCTCCCCTCTTCCACCAGTGCCATTTGCAAGCAACGGAGAGGGGAGGCATGGAGGCCAGGCCCTTACATGATCGGACGGGGGAAACCCACTTCAACAAGCAAGAGACCCAAAGGCTTTGCTGAGAAGGGCAGATCCTGGTCTGCACTGGAAGGGGGCCATGCCCACGCCGTGGTGTAGCCGAGACTCCGGAGCAAAGCCAGCGGGTGCGCTCTGCACAAGGGAAAATCGGAAGTCTCGTCCCTCCTTAAAGAGGACAGATCACTTTCAGTCATTAAAAAAAAAAAAAAAAAAAGGATGTTTTCATTAAGGATTGCTCGTATTAAAGAGGAAGATTCCCATCTGCTGCGTGTACTCATCTGCCCTTTCCCGTTTGAAAACTCCCCTTTAATTTCGATTTTTTTTTTGTTTTTTTTAAAGAACAGCTTTTCTGAAGAGTCTGCAATAAAAAGGTGGAATGTTAAATGAAAAATAAACTCCTACTTTCCAGCGAAAATTGCTGGCCAAAATAATAAACACCTTATATTTTTAACCGAGTACATTCAGATGGAAAAGGATCACCTCTGCTGACCCGAGGCCGACACCGAATCGTAAATCAGGCCGCTGGACACCAACTTTCATTAATTACTCGGAGCCAGCTAAACAACTTCAGCTAAAAAAGTAATTACACAGTAATATTATCTTTGCGGCTTCTCTGCTCATCAGCATTTACCTTAGGACCCAAAGACGTCAGTGCAGCTCTTTTGAGAGCAAATATGTGCATTAAATCTTCCTTGGCCCCGGAGCTCAGCTTCTTTATAAAGATCGTGTTTTCTTCTAGCCCTTTCTTACTCTAGCTCGGGCATCCTTTGGGGGAACCGTGCTGCCCAAACACACGACCAGTCATTGGCCCCTACCAATCTCCTCATCACCCTCAATCCGGATTGGAAGCCCTGTGCTAGGCGCTGTACAGACACATCTCACTTGGTGCGATCAATTGGCAATGACTTCAAATTGCCATTAAAAAAAAAATAAAAGGCTCAGGAAGCCCTATCAGGAGGGGGCAGAAGGTGGAGATCACTGAGGCTAAAGCTAGGCCTAACTCACCCCTCCATTTTATAACGACTCATCCGACTGTGGAGTTGTGTAGTTCAGACGGAAGGAGGAAACCCCAAAACTGCAAAGATCTGGATCATTCAGGCCAGGAAGTCCCTTCAACCAGCCCTTTGCTCACGGCCTCGGTAAACACCGAGTAGCATTTCTAGACCAAGCCACCTGCACCCAGCCCCATGGCCGCGGGAGTCTAGTTTCTGCTCCAGCTGCTGCTGGCCCCTTTGGGAGCGATGACAGCACGGGGACCCCTGGGGCTCCCATCTTCCAGCTGTTTCTCGCCCTCTTATCTCCTTCCCTAACCCACAGAGCGAGGGACTCTTTTTCTCCTTCCCCCTCCTCGTTTCGTTTTAACACTAACACTTTCTTAGTTGCTTTTGGCCCGCTGCAGACGTTTGGTGACCTTCAAAACTCTGCTGTGAGCAGCACGATGTTTTGGCCACATTTTCCGGTGGTGCCTGACCCAAACTTTCAGGAATGTGATAAGAGAGGCGAGTTCTGAACGAGCCTCCGATAGCCAGGGCTTTTTAATTAGGACCTTATCAGAGCCGGCTTGATTAAAATGTGCTGAAAATAATTGAAAGGCGGACATCTGCCGGAGCAGGCGGTCCTCTGAAGGACTCTGCTTGTTAGCGGATGAAAGGACAGGGGAGCGAGAGGAGAAAATGGGCAGCGCTTTGGTTCCCCCCCGACTTTTACCCCTCCCCCCCAAAAAAAGTTATTGCTGAGCCAAGGTAGCGTCTTTCCCACGGTCGGGAAAACGGCAGGGAAAAAAGCGTAACCTTGACTGATTCAAAGCAAGAACATTTTATTCAGCCCTAAAACACTCTTTGCGGTCTAACCAAATTCCTGGCGGCCCAAAGGGAGTGTCGTGTGCTGTAAAATATTTGTGCTCAGCGGAGATGAGACTGGGGCTGTCACTGTGCGGTCCCAGGATGTGTCCCACTAACATGGGTGCCGTGAAACCAAATGTGCAGCGCCTAGCCGCCCCACCAGGCACATCACCAACGCTTTGGAGAGCAGGTTAGCGAAAGCTAGCCCGTCTAAACGCAGAGGAATTGGACAGGATTAGTAGATCCTGGGATCAAAGGCTACCCATTCCTGCCCCTAACAACTAGCTTAATGGGGCCAGGCTAGAAGCTCGTTCAGTATTTGATCAATCGAGGGGACTGTTTGCAAATATCAAACTGTGGAAACCACCGATTAGAGGAAGCTGGCCGGAAATTTTGGAGGAATGCGCACACCTGCGTGCCCCACACACCGAAATTTGTAGCTGAGCCACTTGGCGTGAGAGGGGTTGATTCGCCTCTAGTTTTGGGGACTTTGTCTTTTTAGTGCTCCCAAAGCGACGTATATTTTCCCATAAACTACCAACTTAGCCTGCAACGAGCCCGGGTGCAGCCAAAGGAACGACGGACGCCGCTTACAGCTCCTCTCTGTTTTAAAGAATTTCGTTTAATCACACGAGAGAGGGTTAGAAAGGTGCCTTAGCTGACATTTCTCGAAGAGCCAAACGGATCTAACCCGACTCACACTCCTTTCATCCACTCCCTCAACACAAATGAGCTTAATTCATTTTTATGGTTTGAGTCCACGTCGCTCACCGCAAAATTTCATTCCCATCGGGCCCCGCTCTCCCGCTATGCTGATCTCCAAACACGTTTTAATACGGATGCAAAAGAGAGAGAATTTATAGTAACAGAGCGCAAAAAAATTAAAAGGTGGCCTGAGGCTGGGTGATTAAAACGGAATCACTCCCATGCTGAGCAAATGTAGCATTGGGCAGCCGTAAATTGGTCGTTACGATTATTTTGCTCTGTAGGCCCTTGTCAGTATCTCACATTTGATCCGCTTCTCCTACCCCTCCGGGCTGGTTTGGTGTGTTTAATTGGAGCGGAGGGCCCCAGAAACAGTGCATGTGTCATTTGAGAAGTTTCAGCCAACTTCTTTGGAAAACATTAGATTCCTCTAGCTCCTTTTTTCGACTTCACGGCTAAATATTAGAAATCCAGCACCCGCGCCCGTGTGCAAACTGCAAAACAGCAAGGACAACAAGAAAAAAAAACAAAACAGAGCCGCTCTCTGGAAAGGCGAGTGCTCCTTAATGTGCAGTCCCGGAAAGCTTGCTTTTCCTACAGAGTAATTTTACTTAACGTGTAGGAGAGTGGAGATAACCCGAGCTGGCCAGCTACTGCTCCGACTTCAATCAAACACAAAGCAGCAAGGGGTCCTTCCGCCCTCACACACGCCCAAATGTCAAATAAAGCTCCCCCCCCCCAATAGTTAGCAAACGGGCTCTGCTCAACAGCCAGGCGGTGCCCGCTGCTCGGAGACAATCCGCATCAGCAGCGCTCCCGGAGTTTGCTCTCAACCAGTGAGTGTCAGCTTCAAGGGCTACCTTTCTGCAGTCACGGCCCCGCTGCCTAACTATTAAATCACCAGGCTCAAATAGCTTATTTGTCTACATATTCTTAGCTCTTTCCCCCCGATGCCTAGGCTCCAACCCACGACGTAATTCAAAGCCTAATGAAATCCCCATGCCTTTATCCGGCTGGTGTTGTGTGGGTATGGATTACAATGAGTTTAGCAATTCAGCTATGCAAATATTCCACAGGAGAAACTCAGTTCTTGAGGTTCACAAGTGTGTGTGTGCATATGCACACACTTGTCAACAGAAGAAAGAAACCCGAATTGTATCCTGTCAGGTGCAAGGCAGATCTCCTTGCTTAGAAAGAAAGTTATTATTCAGTAGCCCTTGTCCTAAAAAGAGCACATACCTTTGAAGGAGACAATACCTGTCTGATTAAAAAAAAAACCAAACAAACTGAACCTGCCTGTCTTATTTAAAAAAAAAAAACAAAAAAAACTGATCAGGCCTCAATCTATTTTTAAAATCTCATCACTGTAGTTGTCTACAGAGCTAGCTTTTTTTTTTTTTTAGCTTCCCTGTGAGTCTAATAGGCACTTTAGATGATTAATAATTAGGAGTTAAATCACATGAAGTATTTCTATTCAGGAAACTTGAAATCAGGGAGCCGTTGCAAGTTTTCAGATGTACCAAAAGGGTGTTGCGCACAGAATTTAAAAAGATTCATTTCTTTCTTTCAAACAAGGTAAAAACTGAACCTTACACGCAATTCTTTAGAATAGGTTGCTAGGTATTTTCTCTTTGCCCCGGTTGTAGCTCAGACGGCTAAATCACAGCAGTTAGAAAGGAAATGATTAGATTGTAACTCCACATGTCCACACATGGCTGGATTTGCATTAATGTTTTCCCAGTAGTTAAATGTATGCCAATATAATGACAGTTTTTTCTCTGTTAGCCCTTGTCTGGACATTCAGTTTTACCACCACATTAAAGTGATCCAATTTCATCGCATTGTTTGGTTAAGTTTGCCTTTTTAAACGTTTTCCAGGGGAAGATGCCAGGATTACCTGTTCATCGGAGAGGGGAAGGAAGCCGGTCAGTTCCTAGTTTCTACACGTCGGTTGAAGTAGCAAAGGGCTCAGGATTAAACATTTTCTAAGGAGATGATTTAGGAACCAGCCGCTAACGGTTTAAGCTAATCCCGCGCTGAACACCAGAGACCCTTAGGTGTGCCTCGAGAGCAACTTCACCCACATCAGAGCAAGCAAGGAGTCTGGTGGCACTTGGAAAGATTAACATTTCTTTCTCACATCCGCTTTCATACGAGAAAAGCCCGCTTGGTCAGATGCTGAAAGATTTTCTCCCACCAAAGCTCAGGCGATGAATAAATGCGTTAGTCTTTAAGCGCCGCGGGACTCCTTGCTAGTTTGACTAAATTAGATCAAGGCGAATAGGGCTTGGGAATCTCACCCACCCGCGCTGTCCTGAGGCCGGCCGGGAGGAGCAGGTGGCGGGGCCGGCTCCAGCCCAGGACAGAGCCGAGCCCGGTGCCCAGCCCAGCCCCTGGGGAGGCAGCGCAGCGCCAAGCTCCAAAGGGGCAGCCGCGTTAGCCTCGTCCAGCCAAACAAACAAGGAGCCCGGTGGCACTTACAGACTAAAACCTATTGCTTGCATGAGCTTTGGCGGGAGAAATGCCATTTCAGCATGAAGATTAGGCTGGTGGCATGGGGCCGGTGCAGATGCGCCACAAGCACCGCCAGCACCAAGGACTGCGTGTTCTGGGGCGCTTTGAAAGACTAACATTTATGCATGGCAGGGGTCTCAAGCATGTGGCCGGTGGGGCCGCTAAAGCTATTCCCGCGGCCCACAGGCACACTACGCTTAGGGACATTTGCGATCTGATCGTAGGCAAAGGTTTCAGCGTCCTAGTGCTCAGGGCGATTGGAGTTGGAGACGCGCGATGCGCCTTGGTCGGCAGGCGCCAAGCGGGATCTCCCGACCCTCCCACCCCGCAGTGGCCCGGCGGGCTGCCCTTACCCTGGTTGCGGAGGGGCGGCTGGCTCTCCAGGCAGCCGGGCAGGTAGGGCGCGCCGGGGAACATCCTGGGCTGGGCGGCGGGCGGCTGGCTGGGCGGCGCGGCGGCGAAGGGCGCGTAGCGGCAGGCGCCGGCGGTGCCGGTGAACTGGCCGGAGAAGTGGACGGTGAAGGCGCTCAGACACTGCTCCTCGTGCGGCTCCGCGCCGCCCCAGCCCGGCTCCTGCTTGATGAAGGACGGGGGCCCCAGCGAGCCGTAGGAGCCGCCGGCGGGGAAGTCCAGGACGGGCGGCCACTGCCCGGCGCCGCTCCCCGGCAGGGCGCAGCTGGCGCTGGGCGGCCCGGGCAGCAGCGCGTTGAGGTCCCGCACGTCGGAGCCCATCGGCTCGGCCGCCTTCCTGCTCCGCCCGGGCTGCGGCTGCGGCTCCGGCAGCGAGGCCAGGGCCAGGCTGGGCTCCAGGGTCCTCGCAGCGCGCCGCGCTTCGCCTGCCTGCCTGCGGCCCCCGCCTGCCAAAGCTCAAATACCGGCCCGGCCGGGGGAGGAGCCTGCACCGGGGGGGCGCACGGCACAGCCCGGCCCGCCCCCGGGCCACAGGCTGCAGGTGGGCAGGGGGCGCCGGGCAGAGGCAGGGGAAGGCGCCCTGGAAAGAGGCGGCCCCAGGAGGAAGCAGCGCCGGGAGCCCCCCAGTAAGTGCCCCAGGCTCGGGTGCTGCCCAAATCGGGGGGTTGCGGGACGACGTGGCCGGACACTCGGGAGACTGATCCCCCCACCTAGCTCAGGGGGGCTCAGGCCGTCTGCCCCCCTCCAATTCGCCCTCCCCGGGGGAGTGAAGGGCAAGGCGGGACCCCTCGGGAGGACTCAGCGGGATAAATCAGGGGCCGATGGAAGGATTCAGCTGGCGGCAGCCGCGCCCCCCGTCATGCCCACGGCTCCAGGGAAGGGGGATCGGGGTCCCCGGGGCGCCGGCATCCTAGCAAAGCAGGGCGGGGGCAGCTTCTAATTCACCATCCCCCCTGGAAATCCGCCTTCAGCCTGCCCCTTCCCGCATCAAACTTCCCCTGGGCTCGGAGGGAGACGAGCTACCTTAGTGCAAAGCGGCCAGGCTGGCGTCGGGCTGCGGCCAGCACCTGCCCCGGACAGGTGCCCCCAGGCAGCCCCCCTCCCCGGATGCTCGTCACGGCCAGGAAATGCAACCCAAACCCAGTGCAGGGGGCTGAGCCCCAGCCCGCAGCAATCAATGGCCAGTTTATGCCACCGACTTCCCTGGGCTTTGGATCAGGCCCTTCCCGAGCAAGGCGGCCGACTAGGAAGCCTGGGCCGGTCCTTGGGGAACTGCCCCCCCCTGGAAATGGGGCTGCCGGGGCAAGAGACAGTTTCTCTCGCGAGCCTGGATTTTCCTGCAGACTCCAGACTCTTACTGCAGGGGAAGAGATCGATTCAAACCCGCTTTGGCTCGGTGCTTTCTCTTTCCCACTCAGCCGCTAACGTGCTAGCAGTTTGCTCGGGTTTTTGAAGGCAATGAGACTCCAAACACGAACTGGGGGACCTGGCGGGTGCCCCCTTTCAAAGGTATCCACAGTTCATTCGCCTCTGAAAGACAAGGCCAGACCCAAGCAGGCTCTGAGACGGGTGTGTTGCTATCCCACCTCTAGTCCCTTGGCTATGACACGCATGGGCCGTGGGCTTACACTTTGATACCCCCGAGAAGCGAAGCCATCCACATGCACATGACTCTTTCGGCGTGCTCCGCGTTTCCCCCCACACCAGGCACTAACCCACATCCCCTCACAGTCTCCCCGGGAAACCTAGACGGTTCCCCCTACCCCGCCCTTCCACTTTCGGCTTTTAACAGGATCTCAACAACATTTCAAATGGACTGAAATTAGCGTTGATCTGGAAAGCCGAACTCGTCTCCTCTGCGCCGCAATTTTCACTTCACTTCTTGTCCCTCCTGCAGCATCAGGAGCTACAGCAAAGCAGTCCTGACTCCAATTTTGTTTTAAACTAAAAGAATGAATTCAAAGAGCTGTATCTAAGGTTCAGGGGGTGAATTTGTTTCCCCCCTTAACTGATTTAACGCAGCTAAATGGTTTTCACTTAAGTGATTAAACTTCGTAATTTTCAGGGAGAGCGTTTAAGCAAATATCTTCTGGACCCGGTTTGACGCTGGGAAATAGCCCTTGCTGCTCTCAGAAGAAGCGGATATTAGCTCCCAAGCAATCCGCGGACTAACGCGGTTGCAATAATCAAAGCTGGCTTCGGTGCCAGGCGAGAGGGATTATTTTTAAGTGACGATTCAACTAAAAAGACCTCCGTATGAGATAATTTCATGAGCAATTTTCTGAAACTAGAGCCCATTATGTCAAAGGAATCCAGGAGATCCGCTTTCGATTGCAATGATTGGTTTGCATTTTTATTTCGGCTCCCTCTCCTACTTCCTAATGTGGCGCAATTAACCCAGCAATGAAGCAGCTAGCGTCCTCTAGGCTTCTTCCTAGGCTCGAGTAGCGTTTTTGAGGCAATGAAAGGCAAATACGCTGCAGCCAGGCGTTGTTACTAAATTTCCTCGTTCCCGTGGTTAGTAAGTGCTTTGCAATTGAATTAACCTCCCCGACAGAACCTGTGGAAATGGGCTGCTTAGATTAAGTATTTTATTTGCTCTGAAATTTGTCGGATTCGGGATCTCTTCGGATGAGCGCAAAGTCTTCCTAAAAGTGACCTGTCTGTCCTCTTCTTTACCGTGTGAAATTGTTGGCTCCGGGTAGGTAAGGGGAAACCCAACTGAAGAGAACAGGGGATGTCCTCGTTAGGCAGGATTGCATTAGCCTGTCAGGAAGACTTATGAAAGTACTTCCAAATCTTCCCCTCTCGTAGTTGAATACAGTTGCCTGTGTGCGATTTTCTTTGCTGTAGCGGGCACAGGTTACACCCAGGCTTTTGGAGATTTTTGCCTGACCCTAGCTGGCATACTGAGAGAGACCGGCTAGACTAGCACATACAGTGCTGAAGGGATCCATCCAGCGTTTTTGAGAGTGTGTCAATGCCCATCGACTACCACCCGAGAAGATCCCACAGAGCAAAGCCACAGGAAATATCAAATTGGAGACGTCTATTTTTGTAGCAACTCAGTGGTTTAAGCACGGAAGGGGAAAGGTTGGGTGAAAATCTCCTCCCGCTCACCCAGCCCTCCGTTGCCCTTCACCAAGGGGAAAAGTCAACAGGGAGCCCCCGCCTGGTAAGGGGCCACCCCCACCTTTGCAGCAACCATTTCCTCACATTCAAAAGGGAAGGCACCAGGTTAAAAATACCCTGCAATGACTGCAGTTTCATGGTGGGATTGTTATTCAATAAGAGCGAAATGCCAAGGTCAGCAGCGTGTCCGACCGCTCAGGAAAGGGTTGGTGCGTGCGCCCAAATCTCCTGAGCTCAGCCTCCTTCTTCCAGAGCTAAAACCATACCAGGGAAGCTGGGTGTGTGTGTGCATGGGAGGAAACGGATCCGGCCCAAGTGCATTTCCAGGGCACGGAAGCAAAGCCCTGTTAGAAGAGGTCCGGAGACCGCCCCTGCTTTAAAAAGAGCCCTGAAATAGAGCTGTATCGACTTCTGCCCCGTTTTAAAGAGTTGGGAGCCTAATTGTAAATTAGGAGTTAACTCCACTAAAGTTTACAGCTTTAGTTACCCAGGATTTAACAGTCGAGAGCAAAGGCTAGAAAGAGCGAAATTGCCAGACCTGCCTGCCATGAGCTAGTCCAGGAGCCTCAGGGACAGGGGCTAGGGGCAGATACTTCAGAAAAAGGTGTGAAGGCATCTACCTGTCCCACTCCCCCCTTACAGCTCAGCCAGCCCGCTCCTCTTAAAACCAGCTTTAATCTCTCTTGCAGGTGTTAAATAACCAATTGTGAAACTCCCAGAAGCATTTATAATGCCACTTCCAAAAAGGCAGCCCTGTTAGTCTAACTCAGCAAAACAAAGAAGGAGTCCTCTGGCGCTTTTAAAGACTAATTTATTTGTGGCAGGAGCTTTTGTGGGAGAAAATCCCACTTGTCAGACACTGGAAGATGGGGAAGTGACAGAGTCTTCCTGCGCTTGCCCCACTCTTTCCTCTCCCCAGTTAATGGGCTGCCCCACTCCTATCAGGCTTTCCCAAGACACACGCTCCTGGCTTGGAGAATGACTTAAACAGAGATAAATCCCCGATCCCCATGTTCCTTCACGCTGGCCAGTGCAGAGGGATCTGTCTCCTTTCACTCAGGGAGCTGCCCGGGGTTTGATTATTTAAGTGCCAAGAGAGCAGAAACAAAGCTGCGAACCATCTCCGGGAGCCTCGGCTGCAGGGAGCGAAGGGGCGAGAGATTAATCACGGCGGGCCCTATCCCGCATGCCTCACAGCCGCCGGGGGCTCCCCTTGCTCTTTACCCAGCGAATCGGGGCTCAGCCCCATGCGGGGTGCGGAGACCGATCCCCACCTGGGAGCGGCTGCCTTTCCAGAGGCGGCTTCCTGTCCAAGGCTCCCTACTCCAAGCAGCTAATCGGCTAATGCGCGGGGAGCTGGGAGCTGCTGGCGCCCCCGGGTTGATCTTTTATTTCCCACGTGGCTGGGGGAATCAATTTCACCGGGAGCCGCCTTGCCTTCCCTGGCAGCCCCTTGGCTCTGCAGGGTGGAAAGAGCCGGGCCAGGAGGAGCGGGGAGCTCCCCAGACTCCCCCGGCCCGTCCCTTGCCCCATGGCGCCGTCAGTTGCGGCGGAGAGCGCCCACGGGCACTGGCTGCTTGTACAAGGCGGCCCCAGCCGTGCCCTGGCGCTAGGGCTGGAGACCACCCATAGCCTCCTCCGCCACCGGCACAGGGCTGGGAGCCGCACTGAGACTGGCCTCGTCTCCAAGCCGGGAGCAGCCCAGGGACTTGTTTCCACCATCCGCGGCAGGAGCCGGGCACGGGAGCTCAGGGCCAGCAGCCGCAGCAGGGCTTTGCTTTGCCTCCCCCAGCAGCGGGGCTCGCAGCCAGGGGGAAAGCGGTGTGACTCCGGTGAGAGGGCGGGCAACTGCCGTGTAAACGGAGGAGTGCGGCTGAAATGAAGCCCAGGCCCTAGCAGCTGTGTCTCTGGCTGGGAGAGGCTGCTGAGTGCGCTCCCTGCGGATGGGATTCTCTCTCCCCAGCTCGTTTCAGCTTTGGTGGCTTGTCAGCAGGGCTGGCTGGGCCCTGGGACTATCTTCCCTCTAAGCTGTGCGCCTGTGCGTAGGCACACCGGTTGTGAAACCCACGCACACAACAAAAATCAAATCAAGCCTGCACAAAAAAATTCAACAGCACTAATACTTTTATGCTACTTTAAGAAGGTGATTTCAAGTAGCATATTTCAAATAAGGTTTTGTAATTTATAAAATCATTTCCATGACCATAGCAAAACAAAACCTAGACATTATTTGCATCAGACACATACTGGGTTGCTCTCACAAGTTGGACCACACTCACTGAAGTGTGCACACATTTGGACACTGATTCCAAAAATTTGCACAAAAGAAGTTTTCTGCGCACACAGCCTATGAAAAACTAGAGGGAACACTAGCCTGGGAGCTCATCGGCAGCTGGGAACTGGAAGCACTCCCAGCCCCTCTCTACCCCGCTTCCTCTGCAGCCTTCCCAGCAACGTGCACCCACAAAAACAGGCACGAAAGCCGCGATCTGTCCAGCCCCGGGCACTCACACCCCACTCCACCAATTTGCAAATAATAGCTAGGTTGGGTGACCCGCCTGCGGCCCCGGGCCGTACCGCAGGGTGCGCTGTGCGATTCCCGAGCCCGCACGCCATTGGCCCGCAGCGGTTCGGAGTCCCGCGTGTTGGCCAATGAAAAAGGAGACTATCCCAACGACGCGTCGTGATTGGCTGGGCCGCGCCGGCCCCGCAGCCTTTTGCGCTCACGTCTAGGCAGCCTGCAGCCGCAGCGGGGCAGAGGCTGGATCTTCCCGGGCTTTGAGCCGGAGGTTGTCAGCAGCCTGCAGGGGATTTTCTCGCTGCCTCTCCGCACGGAGCTTTGAAAACCCCGCGCCGGTGCGCTGCCCCTGCTCGTCTGCGGCAAGGCTGGGTGAAGGGTGCAGGTGTTTAAAATGTAGGACCCAGCATGCAACTCTTTGAGCTGTTTAGCAGGACCCAAAGGAACAAGCCCCGGTTCCACCCGCACACCATCACGCTAATCCTGCCCCGTGGATCTGGGCCACTCGTTGTAGGACCTCAAATCCTGCGCGGGGGATGCGCAAGAGAGGGAGGGGTCTGGCTATTTCTGAACAGACCGGTCCAGTATAAGGAATTTCTTCCTAATGACAGGATCCTCTCCGGGCTGCATGTTGCATCCTGCTCCCTTCCTTCCCGTCGCTTGTAGAAATCCGCTGGCTCTTAAGTTAGAAGCTCCCGCCGGTTCCCTCTGCTGCAGTCTCGTTTTTATCCTGCCTGATCTTCCTTGACTGAGCCCTCGTGAACTGCCAGGAGACCGCGCTGGAGTTTACCGGAGGTTGCGTTCACCCGTCTTAGCAACTGACAAGAAGTTTGCTGCAGCTCTATTTCTTCTCTCACTTGCTCCAAAGTCAATGTTGTACAGCACTACAGTAAATATGCCACAGCAAAGCGTTCCCATGTTCTGTGGAAGCCAAACTAAGACAGATTTGGGGCGTTTACTCTATTATTTTACCGTAAATCTTTGAAATTCTGGAACTAATTATATAGAGGATATGTCTCAATTTGTTCTGCATTAATGCCACAGTGGGAATGGAGTCAGGGCCATAGCCAGAGCAGATACTCGAGCACATGAAATTGATGAACTGAGACTTGCTGCTAGTCCCGAACACACCATCTGGAATTCCAGTCTGAGGTTACAATTAGAACTTCTGACCCCAGATTCAACTTTGTGGAGGAGAGGAAAAAAGAAAAGAAAGGGGGGGGGGGAGTTACTTATTCTGCACCTGTAGGAAACACAATGTTCAAGCTTCCCTCTCTTGAAAAAAATATTTCTCCGTGTTTGATAATACTTCAAGTTCATACAAATGCTTTTCATACAGCCTGGGTTTATTTCACTGTCACACTCTCCTCCCCTACTAGGTTTAATTGTGTAATCATTTAAAGATGTAACCAAATAGCTAGGTTTCCTAAATTTTTTCACTTTGAGGCATCTGATAAAGCCTACAATAATGCTCTATGTTTGAATTTTCAGTAGGCAAAACAACATGTCTGTGTCTTGTAATGGTGTCATAAATAACAAGGCAGCTATCATTCCACTTTGTGTAGTAACTCTTCTCTTATTATTTAGTCTCACCTTGCACCCCTTCTGGATGGAAGTAGACTAGAATGAAGTACAAGGTAGTACAGGGGTTCCGCCAGATTTATTAGCATACCGCTAAGACAAAACTGAATGTAAATCATAGTGTTACATAAAGCCATAAAATATCCCTATGCAGCTTGTCCTAGCCAAGGTTCTGGTGAATAAAAGTTCATATAGAACTAGATATCAATAACAGCTTTCAAATCTGGTATATATGGCATTTTAAAAGTCTCAGATGTCCAGAGATATTACTTAGTGTAGCTAAAATGATTATATAGAATTTTTATTGGTAGTTGGCACTTACTTTATATGTGTTTTTCTTTTACTTTAAGTAACAAGTTACAGCTTGAGTTCATCCTTTACACTCTGGCAGATTTGAAATTAGTATATAATTTATTAGGTAGTAAAAAGGATAATCTGAAAGTCATTGAATGGATCAGAAATGACTATCTTCAATATGCTAATTGGAAGCCAAGGAATTAATCAGCTCTCTAGCTTGGTAGAAAACAGTTTAAAGGCAGATCCCCCTTTAAATATAATAATGGAGATGAAAAAGTAGCAAGTCACCCCTATCCCCTATAAAATTTATGAGAACACTGAGCCATCTGGCATTTTGTATGTGAAGCCAGATACACATCTGGAACACAGTGGAAGGATTTACACATTCAGAAGAAGTGGGAAAGGTCTAGTTAAAACAAGCATGTTATGCCAAGACATTAAAACAGAGCTCAGAATGCTAAAGACAACTCTGATGAGCAAGTGAAGCTTGTTTGTGACTGGCACCGACACAGGCGATAACCCAAGGTCTCACTAACCTTAGCAACATTGCACGGCAGTACTGACCTCAGGGTGATATGCTTTATGACAAATTTCTCCAATGGGTTAGGCACACAAGCATTTTTTCCTACCCTTTATGGGGTTGTGTTTCCTTTTTTATTTCTGAACAACCCTTTTAACAATGCAAGGACAGTCCTAATTTCAGTCTTGAGCACCCCTTCGTATATAGTAACCTTCGCAAAATACACAGTAGGCCAAAGTTTCAACTGGTGTAAATCAGTCTAACTCCACTGGAGTTCTGCCACCTTCCTCCAGCTGAGAACGTTGTGCACGTCTCTAGAATTTTGTTCTAAACCCATGGATACAGAAGAAGTGATGTCAAATGAGTGGCTGCATCCCTCATTCTCAGAAATGCATTAAGCACATGAATAGTCCCACTGAAGTTAGGCACATGCTTAAAATACCTTGTTGAACTAGGATCTTGGGGGGGGGGTGGAATTTAGAGTCCCTTCTTCATCCCACTGCATAAGGATGGTCAGCAGCACCACAACCAGACTCCAAAGGGGTAGGTAGCCCTGTTAGTCTGGTTGGCTGTGTTCACACGTAGTTTTTAAATCAAAACAACAACCGTTGTTTCAATTTTAAAAAGTTGTGTCCAAATGATGTTTCCTTATTTCAAAATGACGAGCCCCCTTATTTCAAAACAATAAAACCTACGTTGAAATCAAAACAGCGGTTGTTTCGAAATAACGCTGTTTGGATGTGTTATTTCAAAATAACCCTTATTTCAAATTAACACTTTTGCTCTTCTCCTTCCCAGGGTGCCTTCCTTTTTCTATATACTGGGCAGGGGCATTGCCCAGGGAGGGGTTCATATTGCCACACCTCCCATGCTACCCTTCTCCTGATTCAAAATAGCATGTCCTGTGTCCAGACTTGCTATTTTGATTTCAGGTTTTTGCTTATATTGATTTAAGTTAATTCGAAATAATGATTTTATTTTGAAATAACTTATTTCAAATTAACTTATTTCAAAATAAGCATTTACATGTGAACATAGTCGTTCAGCAAAACAGACAAGTAGTCAGGTGGCACTTTTAAAGACTAACAAATTTATTTATCGCATGAGTTTGCATGGGAGAAAATGCTTTGAAGCATCTGATGAAGTGGGATTGTCTCCCATGAAAGCTCGTGCCATAATCTTTAAAAGTGTCGCAGGACTCATTTGTTTTGTCACGCCCAGAGGATATTAAGACTGTAGAAGTATGTTCACTGGTTGCAAACGGGGACTGTGAACAGAACTCAGGACTTTTAGTGCCTCAGTTTACTCACACCCAATGAATATTGTTGTATACTTCCTATTTTACAAGGGCATTGGGATAAAGGAGCTCTATATACATGCATACTATTGTATTTTGTGCCACAGCACTGAATCAATTGTCTCCCAAAGCTCTTTTTTTATGGTGTTTCCTCTCCAGCATGTGTCTGATAAACAGGAATTGGTATATTTTACATATATTCATAAATTAAGACTTGCACTATTCCCTCATTTGGTTTTAAAATGAGGGACGGAAGGCGATTGTCCATACTTAAGATAATCAGTTACCAAACTTCTGGGGATGTCAGTGGTTGGTAGCATGTTTTGATATTCTTGGTGATAGAAGAGCCACATAAAAAATGATGGCCCAGTGAGATGGCCTAAATAATGACTGTAGAAGAACTGTAATGTAGCTGAACTATAGGATTCCCACTGCATGATCTCATGCAGCTAACCCATGCAAGAAGTCCTGTACTGCCCCCACCCTCAGCAAAACCTGTGATTTTCTTGTTCCCTAGTATGTGGATGGATTTGTACCAAGTGGCCAACACATGCACTTGGCCAAGGGGTGAGTGCCAGGGTGACTGCAACCTTCATATTACAGTTACCACCATTGAATGCCTAGACTATGGCTTCACCTATGGACAGAGGATCTCATGCCCTCAGGCTGTAGGGGCACAATCATTTTGACTTCTGTCAGAAATACAGATAGATACTTTAATTCAAATCAAGGTTGATCATGCTTAGAATTCAAATACTCTCAGTGTTCAGAGTATTCCACACTGTGTTCCTATAAAGCCAATGTTTATAATGTTCATGGACACAGACACTCTCTCCTGTATAAATGGATCCACCTAGGACACTCATTCAAGTGGCTATGTCCACACTTACAAAATTAATTTGAAATAGTTATTTGGAAATAACTACTTCCATTTTAATTTGAAATAACTATTTCAAATTAGCACTGTTTCGAATTAGGAGTCCAGGGAAGACTCTCCAATTTGAAATAAGGTAGCAGTTATTATTTCAAAATAGAGAGTCTTCACTAGATTCTCTAATTTGAAATAGGGGAAGGCAGGCAAAAAAAAAATAGGTCCGTTCTTTTGAAATAAGCCTATTCTGCAGGTTAGAATGGCTTATTTTGAAATAATAATTTTGATTTAAGCACTATTTTGAAATAAAATCAGGTTTTATTATTCAAAATAGTGCTTCGTTATTTCAAAATAAGGAAACACTTAATTCAAAATAACAAAATGCCTGCATGGACAGGAAAATATAAGTCTCCCTATTTCAAAATAACTTCTAAGTGTAGACATACCCATAGAAATGAAGAGCCTCTATTAAGGGCCAACATCTTAATCATTATGAACAGTTTTTGAAAAATAAATCACTGGAATCAATTAGCAAAAAAAACCATCAAAAAGTGACTTCTCCCAGCCCTTTATCCTGAGTCATCCCCACCCCTCAAAACACCCCCACCCAAAATTTGCTTCCCTCTTTCCCCTCTCCCAGTTAAATCCAATTCTTCTTTCATGTACGCACTGTTGTACACAGCATCCAACCAATCTAATGAAGGCAGAGAGCCAACTGTAACTCCCCTCAACGTCACTTCCTTCCTCTCACCCTTCAAGAGTCTTTACTGTAGGTGTTCCAAGCAGGTTTTAATAATGGGTTCTGAAATAATGCTGAACGCAGTCCATCTATTCTGGTATCTATATGGCTGCCCAATACTGTAGCACCCATGTTTTCCTTGTTTACCCTTGCAGCTAAACTTGGCTTCTCAGCAGCTCACATTTGCTTCTTGTAGGTCAGATAAACTCAGGCTGAGGAATTGGAAAGGAAATGGCTAGGGGAAAGGAAATTATTCAACCAGACGGAGTGTAAGGGCCAAATTTATCTTTGGTGTAAACCTAATGCAGTTCAGTTAAAGATTAAAATGGCCTTAAAATCTTTAAAATAACCAATCCTTACACTCTACTGTTCATTTGCAAAATGTTAAGACATGGGAATTAAAGAGAGACATTGGAAGTCTGCTGTATCCATTCAATCATGCACTCTTAGGTGAATCAGAGCTGGATTTTTTCTTTTTTCCCCTTTGGTCTTTTTTCTCATTGCTTCATCGTAGAACTGGATGTGCAGATCAGGCCTTAGTCTACCTTGTGATGCCTTAACTAATCGCTATTCAAAATATTAAACACATAGAAAAAGCAAGGGACAAAGAGACCCTGTCCGTTTGTAATTTATGCTTTGAAGAAACAATGAAAGGAACAACCAAATAAGTGCAACTCCTTTCTTTAGATTACAACACAATTGATTAATAGTTCTATGAATAGCTTTGCAAGTAGCACCATCATGCTAATCAAGATGTATAAAAAAAGTTTATGAGCAGTTGCTTAGAAAACACAAGATAAAGCCAATGGAAATCTGATACTGGTCAATAGTGCATTTATTCAAAATGTAATACTGACTTCAAGTCTCCATAAATCCTTCATAAAAGAAACTTCCGTTGTGATCGCTGTTCCAGATCTAAGTGATTTATTTTTTCCCCTTTAGTAGAAATTAGATATATCTCAGTAAGTCCAAGTTATATATCTATTGATATAGATTTAATCATGTCCTCATGAGATAATAAATATTAAATTCAAATAAGAAGATAATGCAGGGAGAGTATCTATAAGAAATGGATATTTTGATTTATTGATGGATTAACTCACATGAAGAAACTTGACATTTCTATGTAACTTGCTTCCAAATTCAGAGGATCCACATTTTCAAACTATTAACTCTCGGGAACAGAGCAGATGTTGGATTCTGCACAGTTTCAAAAAAGGTTTATTAGCAGTTATTTATCTCATTGCCTCACTCTAGCCAACATGATTCTTTCCCCTCTCTAACCACACCTGGGGCCATGAATTCTATTTGTTTTGATGAGCTACTTGTACAGCTGTATATCTGTTGTATGTGCCCATACTGCACACGAGCAGCGTACTTTGCTTAGTACATATAAAAAAGTGCACTTAAAAACAACCATTCTGAAATACTGGCTATCAGTCCATTTTCTATATCCAGCAATTTGTTCCCCACAACAAATATAATATTTTGCAGAGACATCCTCTTTTTTTTAATTTTTATATGGTTTGTGCTTTCAATTGTTCATAGTGTCTTGTTCAGAATCATTCAAATCAAAACATTTGCTCAGTCTTATCAATTAAAAACAGAAAATCCTGGACAGCAAGCAGTTCAATGCAGCAGTTGGTCAGTAGGCTTAATTCCAGCTAAAACTTGTGCAGAATTTTTTATCCACTACTATTTTTTTCAGATTAGCTGTTGGCATCAGTTTCAGCCTAACATGGAACTAGCAGCGAAACAATGCTATTCATAAATAGCAAAATGTTCAGACACTGGTTTTGATGAACAATGGGGAAACTAAAAAGAGTACCAATTTTTTTGGTACCCCCATTTGCTTTATTAGGGAATGAAAGTTCTTAAAAGAGTGGAAAATAAACTGAAACAGATGAATAAGTTGTGGTAAAGTCACATGTGCATGTGCATACCTTCAGTATTTCTGCCACTGCAACATAATTGTTAAAGCTAGGGCCCAGATTTTCAAAACTGCACATATAAAAGCATGTGCATTTGTGCATCTAATTTATACATTAAAATGGGCATGCAAATCATGTAACTGGGTATATATGTACATTTCAATCTAACTACCCAGCTACACAAGCAACTACCTGATTTACATGTACGGTCTGATTCTGAATTCACTGAAGTCAATGGCAAAGCTCCCATTCAGTTCAACAGAATAGGATCAGGCCCATACTGTCTTCACATGCACATTTAAAAACATAAGCCAAGAAGAACAAGTTTCAATTTGTCAGTAGCAACACAACATTAATGGTGAAGAATCATCCATTCAGAAGTGTTAAGAATTGCATTTCCTAGATCACAAGTCTTCTCCTGGAAAACTATTTCATAATCTAACAGATCTCATTGTCAGGAGGAACCTTTTTCTCAGTGTCTTTTCTTTCTTCTTGGTCATTTCTTCTATTATTCATTATACACACTTGTAAGATCCTAGATAGGTCTTCTCTATCTTTCATGTTTACATGCTTATAGGCTGGTTTGTCCCTTCACCACAACCATTCCTTATCCAAGCTGTACTTAATCTTTTCCCATAAACCTTTTCTTTCTTCTACAAGCTCTATCCACCCAATGTTTTCTGGTGTGGAAAAATTCAATCAAACTCTATATTGTGGGTATAAGGATCCCTAAATGAAAGATTTTTGCAATCTGGAGCTCAGAATTACCTTGAGCAACTGAGAGATAGTCCAAATAAACATGAGATTGTCACCCCAGCATAGCAAGCTTTGGATGGCATGAATAGATCATTTTTTTAGTAGACACTCAGACAGTATTTTCTCCAAACAGTGCCCTAAAAATATTAGTAACTTGCCCAAGGCAAGAGAGAAATGTTTGAGCTGGGACTAGAGTTCAGACACTCCTGTCAACCAGTTTCACAGTTAAAGCCGTTGTAACACATTTACCATTTTGAGCATAGTGACCCTTTGTTTTGCTCCTGTCATTATACTATGTCTACTGAAAGCCAGTAGAAATTATTTTTAATAGTGGAATTGTGTGATGCATTTCCATGAGTGAAATAAAAGCATTCTACAAACTTGACCTCATTACACACATAAATATCACCTACAAAACCTGCTCCAAAAACCTGAAAAACAACCAAACAAAAAAACCCTTACAATTTTGTAAGCTCAGAGGCTGAGAGATTTCAAATATATATATAAAACCAGATAAATTAAAATGCAAATGCTTATTGTGGTCCTTCAGAACTTAGCAGTACCATGTATCTGAAGTTGGGGCCAAATCCAACCGAGAAACACATTTTCATAGAAAGCACACCTTTTTTTAAGTAACCTCAACTATTTTTCTTCAAGACATGCAACCCACCACCCATGAGATTTTTCACTGATGTGGCATTGTTGGAAGATGGCAGAACTGAAACAGATCTAGCTTATAATAAATATCATTCACATCACTGAGCAAACAAACTCAGACTCTGGATCTTCCACTTACAAGAGAAGGGACAGGAAATGTCACTGGAATCCCACACCAGTCCCAAGGAAGAAAACACAACACATGTTTACAAAAGATATTTCAGTGTAGAATACAGTGTTCAAAGATGAACATAAAAGCCACAGAAACTTTGTGTTTAAAAAGCAAGCCAACAAGTCACAAATCAACTTCACATACAGCTTCAATGAGCTCTAGATTTTGGGTTGGCCCTGGCAATTGTTGTAGGTTTGTCAAACCTGTATTGTAGATTTGAGCCTGACTTCTACAACAGCACAGTACAACTTGGCTTGGTCAAACACTTACTACCCTTTGGAAAGCAGTTTTGTCTGAAACATTTGCACATGTGATATGGGAATTGATGCACCTGTCACTGTATGAGCCAGAATGGGCTGAGTCCCCAGGTTCATCTTTGAAAGTGCAATGGGAATCACAATTGGCTTTCAGGTTTAGGGAAAGGGCCTGCCCTCAACCTATCCCCTACTCTTAGCATCAGTCCTCATGCAGCAGCAGCAGGAGCAGCACACCCATAATGTAGTTTCTGAATCAGCCTAGCCATCCACATAGAAATTATATTAAAAGTTTTCAAACTTGAATCTTACAGAATTGCGTCTTTGCTTTAAAGATACATAGAGAATGGGAGTATGTTCTGATCTATGTGCCATTTTTCCAATTTGCTTTTTTTTTTTTTTAATAGAGGAGAAAAGTGTGTTGTCATTTAATTCACTCTGATTCTCTTTGGCTCATCCTCTCCCTTTAAAGGAAACTGGAAGGATCTCCAAAATGCAACATCTTAGAAGACTGTTTCATACCAGATACATGAGGCTGCTACATTTTGAATTCCCCCATTTATTCCTCTTATTTTCTAGTAGATCTGAGGAATGCGAGCACTTTAGGTCCTGGCAACCAGTAACAAAACTAACATGTATCATGTGGGCTATACTGGAAACATGTTCCCAAGGACATTGATTGTGCTTATGAAGGCTTTTGAGGTTAGTGTTGCACAGTAGAAAAACATAACAGAAATTTAACAAAGACCACAGTGAAAAATGTGAAAGGAAAACAAAAAAAACAAGTAATTCTCCCAAAGGAACCAAAAGGCATTTCATACATGTCCAGTGAGACATTAAAAATAATTATGCGGAAAAGTAATAGCTCCCTTGGTTGTTTTAATGTATTTTTGTCTACAACCAAGAAAACTGCTGCCTTGGCTTCGCTTGAAAGGTCTCTCAAACAAAAGCCCTTCTAGTGACCCCTGTATTATTAAGCAGCAGTAACAATGAAGGTGGATCTTAGTTTTTAAAGTGTATCAGATCAAAAAGACTGACAATTTGTATCTTAAAAATGGATAGATAACCTTCAGTGAAACTTGAAACATAATTTTTCCTCGAGAGGAATCCCTTTTTTGAAAACAAAAATACGTAAGAAAAATCTTTATTGTTCTTTTGTCTGAAGGGACTCTAGAAATTCAGGTAGAGTGACAGTTTTATTTTTTCTCTGTCTCTCACTATCTTTGTGTCTAGGTTTTTTTTTATTAGAGATGGGTCTGACTGCAAAGTTTGGATTTGGTTCCCAATTTAAACTTTCTTCAATGTTCATGCAGCTCAGGAAGGCAGTTGTCAGATTCGTCTCCTATATGTTTCCCTTAGAAACTAGGTAATATCATTAGTTGTACGGAAGAGATTTAGGGAGGGTAAAAAAACAAAGCAAAACAACTCCTCCCCAAACAACATACACCCCAACAGCGAAAAATATGAAGCCAATTAGAAAGATACATGGGTTGAGATGTTCAGTAAAAGGCACTCATGTCAATGAAGAAGCAGCAAACACTGGGGGAACGGGAGAGGAAATAGTAATTTATGCCCAGTAGAATTCTTTTGTTTAAAGTAATTTGTCATTAAAATGGTCTCTATAATCAAATACTAAATTTAAAAACTGATCTTAAAATCTCTCTGATATACGTTTTCATTGTATGAGATTTCAGAGACAGACGGTACGCTTCCATGGCACCTGGAATCTGTGCTGTTAAGAAGCACAAGTGCATTTGAGATCTGTGGGCACAGTTTCTGAATAGTTCCCTGTGGACACATCCTCAGCTGCCAGTCAAGCATGCTTCTTTGACTAACAAAGGCTGTGTGGGGCCAGCCAATGTGGCCTTGTCTACATAAAGAATATTGGGAACTATCGTTCCCACATCAGTGGTAGCAATGGTGGAACTTGCAGTGTAGACAAGACACAGGTGTTTTTAAATGGCCTCTAAGCAGAGTTAGATGATATATTAGTAAAGTTAGTTGTATGTTCTCTTTGCTGTGGCTGCCAGTGCCCATTCTAGAGGTATCTTGTGTGTGCCCACAAAGATCTCAAACATATGAATAAAAATGATCTGAGCATCTTAAGACCTTTTCCATGGTCAATTAGCACGGTTTCTCTCTTCTAACATTGTTGAAAATTAACCTAAATAGTGAAAATACAGTGACGAACATGTATCTTTACTAACAAATCCCTTCAGTGTTGATGCCAAAATACCTCTTTGCCATATATAAATTAAGGTAGTGCTTCTCAATAGCAATGCATTCGCTACTTTGCGGACCAAACCTTTCCATTTGTATCCAGAACTGTTGGAGTGAGGGCTGCAGCAGCATGATCTGCCTTGCCGTACTGCCAAGCCCCTGCCCTGGAGGCACCGGCTCTATGGGCAAAAAGGAGTTCATGCTCCATAACCACACCAACAAGACTGACCGTTATTGTCAAATTTGGTGATTTATGTGACCTGTGATTAGACTACATACTCCGTTTACCAAGACCACATAGCAGTCCTCAGATGATACTATCATTTGGGCTGGATTTAAACAAAAAATAACAGAAATAGTGAAACAAACAAGGAGTCCTGTGACAATGTTAAAGACTAACAAATTTGTTTATAGCATAAACTTTCGAGGGCATAATGCCACTTCATCAGGTGCATGAAATGGAAATTGCAGCATGTCAGGTATATATACACACACGCAGAGAAGGGTGGACCACAGGGTCAATTCAAACAGTTCCATCTGGTAGTTTATTCCAGCAAACCAAGCAAGTTGTTTTAATTCAAACAGTGTGGACATGGATCTTTAAAAGGCAACAATAGATGAGAAGGTGAGAATCTTAAAAAAGTAAGAGTGAAAGACACTATATCTCACCAATCTACTCCTTTCTCCTCACTCTGTCATATTTTGACACATTCAGAATTCTCTCAGAATAACTGAAATCCTTTTTAAAAATTAGAAAGTACAACAGTAGGCCTTGATCTTGCAAAGCATATATTTACCATATAAATTAAATTTTTCTATTTGAAAGTGATATAAAAAAGGCAAAATACAAATACAAAGAAAGCAGGAAATAATACTTTCTATAACATTCTCTATATTCTTAGTAATGCTGATTTATTGCTGGGTTTTTCTAAAAAATAATGTGAAATTTGCATGTAGAAAAATAAAGCTTAGTTTTGTTGTTTCTAAAAACATTAAAAATTTGGTGCCAAAGATCATGGAACCACTGAGTTGTTTTTTTTAGAGGTACAGTTCACTTCATATTAATTGCATCAATTAAAAAAGCTGCCTCACTCTTCATGTTATAAACCTGGGCAGGTGAGTCTCATGTCCATGGACTGCAGTACTTATATTTTTTTATTCCTGGGCTTTTAGTAGTAACACAGTAATGAGCCCACTGGTCATGAAGGACCTTATGTTGTGTCTGAAAATACAATCATCATAAAAACAGCTTTAGAAGCTGTAGTACGTTTCATTCATTTTGCTGTAATGATCCGCTGCATCAGCAAAGGACCAGGAACTTCAACATAAAGCAAAAACTGGAAATCATCCAAATGTGCAGATTTAAGGATTTAATCTTCTCTTGCTGTGCATGCTCTGCCTGTTCAGTCCAATGGATGTTATACAGGCACACAGAGAGGGCAATTAGAAACTCCCCTTTAACTACCTGTATTTTGGTATTACCCAGAAGCCTCAGTCTGTATCAGAGTCCCATTGTATCAGGCACACTATAAACAAGTTCATTTTATATATTAGATGCTGGTCCTTTATGGTTTCACTTATTCTATTTTTGACATTCCTATATATTGATGGAAAAAAGGAGACAGAGTTATTCTGGAGACCTTACCTCCTGTTAACAAAATAGTCTTACCTGATATTAGCAACCTAATAGTATATTTTGGAAATTTCTTTAAAAGTTTTGATTTCTTAATTAAGGTTGCTTAAAATATTGATATCTAGCACTACGCTAAAGGTGAGAAGACATACATGTTGATTACTACCAAGATATTCCAAAAACACCTTTTTTATCAAGTTAACAAGAGACTGCACTGAGTTTGCCTGTAATGAAACTGCCATTGTAAAATGAAGTGTCAGCAATATATTGACATAGTGCTTCCCAATATCTGTTGTCTTACCTTCGAAAGATGTAAATCATCCCCATGGGAGACTGTCATTAATGTGATTGGCTGACCAAATATGTTCATTTATAGTAAGACATATGACTGGCTACTCCTAACTATGCTATGGCAAATGCTTATACAACATTTGAAATGGCAGGAGAAAAGCATGAAGAGTAGAGTCTTCCTGACGTCAGATATGAAATAGCTAGAGACTATAATGAAAGACGACTCAAATCCAGAAGATCTGGTTCCAATATTTTCCTTGGAAAACCATTTCTTTTCAAGTCTTGAGTAGTTTATAGATGAAAAGCATCCTCAAAGAAAGGAGTGTGCAGCATCAGCACAAAAGAATACTGCACTGGTCTGCTATTTTGATCTTCTGGCTGCTCTGCCTCCATAAAGCTGCCTTAGTATGACCAATGAAGTTCTGCTACAGAGAAGGGTAACTATGGGACATGGAAGGAATGTAGTGGTGGACTTTATGGATATGGCATTAAACTCAGCTCAAGGAAGAGGAAGCCCCCTGAGGACATGCATAAAAGGGGGTTTTAGAAGAGGTTGGATAGAATATGGCAGGGGTCTCAAACACGTGACCCGTGGGCCACATGTGGCCCTTAAAGCTATTGCCTGTGGCCCGCAACAACACTGTTGTTACCAATATTTGCAATATAGTTGTATGAAAAGGTTACAGTGGTGCAGCCCTCAGGCTAACATACTAGTCTTCATGCAGCCCTCGTGGTGATTTGAGTTTGAGACCCCCTGGAATATGCTTTACTAATTACATTTGTAAGAGAATAAAACCCTTTAAGAAAATTAATGTATTCATAGCTGGTACAAAGGTGCTAAAATTCTTTTGCATATAAACAGAGGAATGTTGAATAAAAGAAGACAGGTGACATTTCCTTTCTACACCGAATTAGCAAGAGCTTTACTAGACTACTGTGCCCAGTTCACACTTTTCAGAATAAATATTGACCAAATGAAAAAGGCTAGAATGCAAAAGAATGATTCAAGGGCTGGAAAACCCATAGTACAATAAGAGGTTAAATAAATTCAACTTATGTTGTTTATCCATGTAAAGGTTAAGTGGTGACTCGATCACAATCGAGTATCTACTGGGGAGATTTCTGCTTATAGAGGGTTTTTTTAATTTAACAGAAAAAGACATAAGACCCCATGACTAGCAACTGATGGTGGACAAATTCAGACTAGAAATCAAATTCATGCTTTTAATAGTGAAGGTAGCTAACAACTGGAATGACTTACTTAGAAATGTGATGAAAATTCTCGAGCACTGGCAGTCTTTAACATCAAGACTGGATGTCTTTCTAAAAGACAAGCTCTAGCTGAAACAGAAGTCATGAGCTTGATTCAGGAGTCAAGTGGTGAAA
Organism: Podocnemis expansa; assembly: GCA_007922195.1. Lineage (NCBI taxonomy): Eukaryota > Metazoa > Chordata > Testudines > Podocnemididae > Podocnemis > Podocnemis expansa. The sequence goes on from ML681963.1 coordinate 121,715,275, forward strand.
TTCTATGACCTCTGTCATTCTGGAAGGCAGATTGGATAATCAGCATGGTCCCTTTTGGCTTTAAAAATAAAGAATCGTACAAAATTACCATATTAAAATTAATTTCCCCCATTTTGACCTACTAGAATATGTGTAAGTTCTGAAGTGAGGTGCCGAGGGTGTCAGAAGGAAGACAAGACGATTTCCACAGCCATTGGTGCGTGTGTTGAGGAAAGTGGGCAGAGTTCACAGGGTTTCTCAAACTTTGGATACACTTACATTTTTCAATACTCAGTACAGGTGACCTAAGAAGCCTGGATATGGAGTTGATTTTACAAATCTTTATTGACTGGTGTCTCAGACCTGGCATCTGAACCACTGAAGTTTGTGCAAAGATGAGATTTAGAGAGGATTTCAGCTTTGGCCCATCCTCAGAAACTATCTGAGTTGAACCTCTGAATTCGGGGGTGGGGAGCATGTGTGTGCTCCACACTAATGCAGGAAGCAAGTGGAGTAAATATTACTCTGCAGTAAATTCTTACATCTCCAGAGCTGCACTTGTATCCTTCCAAAGGATTTTATTTTCTGCTTCTTTTCATCTGCACCACTCTCCCCATAAACCTATTCTTTATTCTGCCTGGGAATAGTAGAATGTGTGAGTAAGGACAGAGTTTACTAAATGCTAAATTAGCTGGGATTGATCTAATCATGTATGCATTTACTTGTTCTTAGGAAATCTTGTGTGAACTTTGAAGAAGTTGTTTGATGCCATTTTTTCTGAGCAGGATGTAAAACGATTCTCTCTCATTTCCTATAAAGAGCCCTAATAAAAAGCTGTCCTGTGACACACACATGCAAAGGACAGAATAAAGGCCCAGCTGACAGAAACCACTCCAGACTGACATATTTGCGAGTTATATATCATTTCCCTGCCCTATCTAAAATTAATTAGACAATAAGGAAAAAAATATTGGCTCTTGTACACAGTGTACTCTAGATTACCAATGCCCATCATACTTCATAACACTAGGAGATTAAAAATTCAGTACCATCACTTACATGGAATTCTTTCCATGTGGTATAACTTGTGAAATTCCCTGCCACTGCAGTTGTATGTCACTACAGGCTTCATTCCTAAGGGCTACACACATTGACTGTCATTAAAAAGGTATTGGTATCATTAAACAACCTCAGTCATATTCTCATCAGAGCCAATATAGCAACACCATCCATTGAGGAGGAAAGCAGTATACAAGGACAATGGCTATGTCCACTCTGCAAGCCATTTTTTGAAAAGAGGGTTTTTTCTGAAAAAAACTTATTTTGAAAAAAAAATTGAAATAAGTATTTTGAAATAAACTTATTTTGGAAAATGTTATTTCGAGACAGGGAGTCCTCCCAGACTCTGTCTCAAAATAAAGCAGCAGTTTTTTTCTTTTGAAAAAGAGTTCATATTGGACTCTCTTTTTTGAAAAAGAGAAAGCCAAGGTAAAAGATAGGCTGGCTTTTTTGAAAAAGCCCTTTTTCGAGCAGGCAACCAGGTTTAACATGGCCAGAAAAGTGCTCCAGTATTTCAAATAGAAAAATTTAATTTATATGGTGAATATATGCTTTGCAAGATCAAGGCCTACAGTTGTACTTTCTAATTTTTAAAAAGGATTTCAGTTATTCTGAGAGAATTCTGAATGTGTCAAAATATGACAATTGCACTTCAGTGACTGGCCAAACTAAGGCATGGAACTCATGAACTCTGGATCCAGTCTTCCTTGACTAAGAGAACTTCATATCACTGTGGTGCCTATGGGAGAGGAGATGCAACAGGATTTGAGCACAAAGCTATATGAGTTGAAAGGCTGATTAAGAGAAAGTTGCAGTGACGGCGGTTGCAGCATTTGGGAGAGGCAGCAAAGCAGAATGGTAGGAGAGAAGCAGCTAGGGAAGTTGGATGAGCTGCTAGCTTACTGGTATGTTTTTAGCAGATACAGTATATTTATAAATGGTTCCCTGGGGGAGAAGCTGCAGCTGTGTGCTGGCTGTGTGCGGCAAAAGAGTGATGGAGTAGCTAGCAACGGTTATGTCTATATTAGGGGCTCAAGTCGACTTAAGCAGAGCCCTGGCTACATTTAGAAATTATTAAGTTGACTTAATATTCACTCTTTAAGTTGACTTAGGCATTATGTCAATTTTGTTAAGTTGACTTAATGCAATGTAGCCATCTAAGTTGACTTAAGAAGCTATCTAATAACATGTGCCTGCTTAAAGTTGACTTAGTAAAGTCAACTTCAGGGAACACATTTTTTATTAGGACACTTTCTTAAGTTGACTTAACCAACTTTGTTAAGTTGACTTAAGAGAAGTGTGCACTCACTAAGTCGACTTACTAAAGTCAATTTTAAGTAGACTTTGTTAAGTCGACTTAACAAAGCCCTGTTGTGTAGACATGGTCAATGACAGTGACAAATGAAGAAGGAGGCCTTAGCAGAAGGAAAGAGACAGGATATGGGGATCTAAACAGGAGAACTGTCTCCGTGACAAGAAAGGGTTGCAGAACCCCTTATTAAGGAGTTATGCCCTTTGGTGTTGCTGCAAGTGAGGAGGATTAAAAATAGAGGATGGGGTTTGTGGAAATAAATTAATTCTAAGATCTATGGGTGTTTACTGGGTTGAAGGGTCCTGAATAAGGGAGCTTTGCTTTTCCTCAGCATACTGGTCCTCTTCCTGGACAGATTAGACTTTCAGAAATAACTGCACAAACTCTACAGGAATGCCAAGGCTGCAAAGGCCAACACTATTTTCTGCTGGCCCATGCCCACATAGCATCTTTTTCCTTCCTTGGACTTTCTGTGCTATAGCCAAGGGCTCTACAATGGTGACCAAATCCCATGACCAGTGAATAATTCCTGTTCATAACACGGTCTTAGGAAAAATGCCTTTGATGTCCATTCCCATACTTTCAGAACAGAAACGGATCCAACAAAGTGACAGAATACAACATCATCTATGTAACCTACACCATCTTCAATCTGGGAAGCCAAAGCCATAACTATGCAGATGTCCACTTCACTAACAACTGTTCTCTAATTCATTAGGATCTAGTACTGCATCCAATTAGAAAGAAAGGAAGAAATGCAGTTAAAGAGTTAATCCAGCTAAATTTGGAAGCTTATCTTATCAGCTATACTGCTTTCTCATTTAAAAAATCTTGTGTTTACTTTAACTATGAAATCATTTAGGACAAGGGAACAGAATGACTTCAGGGATTGTAGAAGCTTCTTCATTGCAGGTTTTTGAAAAAAGGCTGGATAACCATCTGTCTTAGATGGTTTAGCTACAAAAAAATCTTGCATCTTGGCAGACAGTTAAACTTGATGACCCTGGCAGTCTCTCCTAACCCTTTGATTCTATGACACACAGAATTTTTGTTTTTTCTTTTGAAGATTCTACATACAGCCAGAAAGTTACTTTCCTATATGTTTCACAGTGAAGAGCTGTAGTCTGTCTGAATTTAAAGCCAGAAACTCCCAATATCTAATTCTAGCTCTTATATTAAGGCCAAGATCCTCAGAGGTATTTAGGTACCTAATTCCCCTTTGATTTCAGTTTGAGGATCTGGGCTCAAGTCCTTGCATAGCCCTAGACAAACCACTTACCCCCACCCCCACATCAGGTTCCCCATTTGTAAAATGGAGAATTGTGAGACAAATGTTTTAAAGATGAAAAATGTTGTAGTTTACAACAGGCTGGACCTAATTTTTACAACCAGGCTCACTGAAAATTCTGTTGTGGCATCAGGCAACATTTTTAAAATAATTACTATTATTATTTTTTTTTACTGAATTTGAAAACTGGGAGAATCTCTCATGTTTTGCTTTGTTTTTTTTTAATATGTTAAAAACTTAATTTTATTCTGTCCCCAAGTCTTCACTGTGCTATTGAATGCATTGAAAACACCCACCTGCACTGAAGAATCTGCTCATGGAGAGAGGCTCTGGGTTTTGTCATCATAGTTGGGGCTTTGGACTCCTAAGCAGGTGTGAAGAACAATTTGGGTTTGGAGCAATCATGGATTAGTTGAAGCTTTTAGCAATACAGCACCTCTGAGACTTCCTTGTGTACAAGGCAGACCTGACTGGATAGAGTTTAGGAAAACTAGGTTCTAGTCCCAGCTATATCACTGATGAACTGTATGACCTTCAGCCAGCCACTTCCTTTTTCTGGGCCTTAGACTGCCCCACCCACCCCCAACCTGTAGAATAGGGATGACAAAACCATCTTGAAGTGATCAGATTTTAAACATCAAAATCTGGGCCACTTTTATGACAGCATTTTAGATCTGTGAAACAGTCATAACTAAAGAAAGAAAAAACACATTTAAAAATGTTGCTATTGCCAGCCTCTGCTTCAACAGCAACACATACATACCTCTCAAAACCAGGTGCTTTTTCTCCAGTAACTTTGTGCCTAAATGTATTTATCATGAAACACAACTTTCTTTAGTTTTCATACGTCTGTTTTTCTCTACACTCCAAACACTAAACAAGCTTCCCACCAGATTGTTCCTAAACTCTTTTGTGGGAGAGCCATCTTTCTATTCAGTGTTGGTACAGTACTTAGCACAATAGGGTCATGGGATCCCTGGAGCTTTGCAGTATAAAAAATAATATAATAATTAGAGTAGGTCCAAGTCAGTACAGCAATAGGTCTTGAATATTTTGTAGTCAATAAAAATGTTTTGATAGAAGGAATTAAAATACAGGGCATGTGTCGAAGAAGTTTCTGAGACAACAGAAAATAACATGAAAAAAACAAGACTGTCCCAATAAAACTGGGGTTATATGATCACTTTACAACTTCCTTTGTAAAGTGCTTGAAAAAAAATCTGTGGCTGCAAAACGCCATATAAGAGCTAACTATTGTTGTTGTTTCAGGCTGCCTACTAGACTAGTTTACACTTGCTTCATGTTTTCAAAATGTTCTTCACAGTCATCTGACATAGGGATAGTTTTTAAACAATAAAAACTTAGATTCTGAAGCAACAAGCTGGTGGGGACAGAACTTTCCAGCAGTCTTCATGCTGTAGAATCACAGAGTCATGAGACCCTGAGTATTATCATTGGCTTGACACCATTAGTTTCACTCCCTATAATGATTTTATTCCGTCTATGAAATATGACCCTCTCGTTACCACAAGTCACCTACGTTAGAGTTCCACAAATACACCCCGCAGTGCCACCACCAGGGAGTCTAGATTGCTGTACAGTGAACATTATAGTAAACAACAATGTAAATATCATATATCATTGTAAAGGCCAAATGGAACCGTAAGAGACAAAATAAAACTGCATTATTAGGAGGAGGGATTGGGGGCATCTTTAATAGACACAAACAACAGTTAAAACAGAAGACACTCCAGATAACTATTTTCTGTTTAGTAGTAACTGGACAGAGATGGTCTGAGCTGAATGTGAAGGGTTCTAGACTTAACAAACCAGCACAGCAAACATTCAATCACACACTGACCTAGGGTCTGATGGGAACACCTTACCTTTCAAAAAAGCAGCCTCTGCTGGGTATTTACCTTTTCTTTAAGAATGCCCACTTCCAAAAGCCCCACTTTACCTGCAAAGTGCAAGTGTAGATGAACTGGTTGTATAAGAAACTGGGTGCAAATTGGTCACAAGACAGCCCTAAGTAAAATAAAAGCACAGCAATGTTTGTCCTGCCACTATGAATTACCTCTCCCCCCCTGCTCCAAAGACCTGGCCTCTCAGGTCTCCTTGCTATGGTGATGTAACAACAGAGTTAAAATAAATGGGCAGCTTTTCAGCAGAACATCAACCAATAAGTGAAACCAAAATAGGCTTATCAAAAGAAATGTGACTGATTATCCCCAGAGTCAAACCAAAGAGTCTCCCAAGAGGAAAACAAACCTAAAACAGGTTTAAATAGGTAAGAAAAGGAATGACAGATTTTGTTTGTGATCCTTACCAGCAAGTTAATTATTACCTATAAATATTAAGAGCCTTGACTTGGCCTGAATCCTCAATTCCTCAAAATGGTCGTCATTATCTGTCACGCATTGGCTGCACTCAAAAGCCATAAATTATTGCTCATTTAAAGATCCAGCCCTGCTAGTTTCTAAGTTCTGATTCTTTCAGTGATCATGAATGAGGAAAGTGAAATAAGGAAGCAGACAACTGTAGATTCTGGACCATCCAATCTGCAGGGAAGACAAAAAAACCTCTCATCTAAAAGAGTACTAATCTGTGTTAACAAACAGTTAAAAGAAGTCCAAAACTGTTTAATAACATTCCTAAATAACATGTGTGTATTCTGTACATGCAGATGGCTAAGAACAGGAAGATCTGATTCAAGCAGAATGATTCCAGTAAAATCTTTAGACCAAGATTTCAAGAAGTGACTGGTGATTATGGGGATCCAGCCTGACATACTTTAAAAGGGCCTAATTTTTAGAGACTGCTGATCACCCTCCCTGTAAAAATCAGGTTCTTTTCAGGTATCTAAAGCTGGAGAGCACAAAACAAGGCATCCAAACCCAGTAACTTTCTTTTGTATTGAATAATTTAATTTGGAGAACAAACACCCTAAAAAGAAAAGCCAATAAAACTCAACTCTAACATGACAGTATGCAGCTGATGCTGAGATTTATATCAAAGTGTTAATAACTGAAAGCCCTAGTTCTAGTTTTAGAAATTAATAGAGGAAAATAAAACAATTTTGAAAACACCTAGTTAAAAAGAAAAACTACCAGCTAACTCATCTTATGGTGATCAGAGCAATCAATTCTACACCACACAGTAGTGTGGTTATCTTTGGATACCAGCTCTCCACCTGCAAGGCACTGCAACCACTAGGAAACCACAATGGCTCATGGAAAATTCCCAGTCAGAACAGCATGGTTTGAGGGTTTTTTCAGGGAGGGAGGCTTTGGTGGTTTTTTGTGTTTTTTTTTTTTGGTTTCTTTCCTTCAGAAAATTGGGTTTTTGACTAAATGAAACTTTTTACAGTAAAAAGTCTCCTGCCCATGGACAATATTTGATTTTCCATCAGAAAACTGAACTGAGGTAAGCTTTCCAGCCAGGCTTCAGCCCCCAGGATCCATCACCTCCAGTGGCTAAAAGAAAGTCTGTAGCGCATCATGGGGGATGTAGTCTGTCCTCAGAGCACAGCTTATAGAGGAACTTGGGATCATGAGATATTGTAGTGTCATTTCAGAATTGAAATATTTCAGGCTTTGGCCAAAATGTTTGCATTTTCAGTTTTCTGCCAAACACTTGAAATTTTCCATAGAGGAAAAATAGATTCTGACATTCATTAGAAACCACTACTTTCTCTCCTAGCACAGTTACATCTTTCAGCAGGTGACTATGCAAATTTATTGTTAAAATGTAGGTTAGATATATGACTTGGGAATTGATTTAACCTTCCCAATTCAGTTTCTTAAACCATAAAGAAAAAGAAGGAGAAACATGAGAAAAGAAACAAGTAAGATGGGCAGAGTTGGACAAAAACTGCAATTCAAACAGTTCTCTGTTTTTATTGTGCAAAAAGTTTATTGCCCTTTCAGCAGCATCAGTTTGTGATCTAACAAACACTTTTATCTTCTACTAAAAAAGCTAAATTGAACTATTATTTCCAGTTACAGAACATGTTATGAGCAAGTCAAGGTTGATGATACATATCAATAAATTAGCATAACATACATTACAGGGATTTCGTAGTTCTCCTAAAAACAAACACTACAAACCTAGGAATTTCAGAATTAAGGTTGATCTTTAAAGTAATCCAAATATTAAGGTGTACAATGCACAATGAATGACTCTGCCTTGGCGTGATGCCATGGAATAATCATTAGTGCATATATATAGCCCACATACCATAGTCCCAGATTAAAATTAACTGATTTTTAAAGACACAATTTATTTTTGCCTCATGTGTAATTACAGGGAAGACAATAGACCTTGATAGCACAAGGAGACATTATCTTTTCTGAGGGCAGCTTGACGTCAATACTATTCGGATCAAAAAAAAAAAAAAGGCAGGGGCCATTTTGAAAGAGGGACCCACCATCTTCCCTGGAGACAGAGTTTGCCCTCTATCCTATTGAGAACATTTGGAAATTACAGATGTTTTGGAAAAAGGTTTTTCTTTATAGGATTCTCTGTATATCAACATTACAGAATTTATTACAGAATTCTTTATTACAGAATTCTCTGTAAATGAACATTAGTCTTCAAATACTGTTGAAAGAATGTTTTCACTTATGAAGAATAACATAAAAGAAAGATTATTCTAAACCTAAAATAAAATCTTCAAGTATATCCTGTGCTCAAGATTTCAGTGAATTTTAACTCTTTGGAAAGTTTACAGAGTCAGTTATTAAGATCATTCAGGACAAAGAAACGGTCTGGTACAGGGTTCTAAATTTCAAAAAGGACCCATTTGAAATTAATTCAAACTCATAAACTAACAGGTTTTCATATAAATTCTCAGAAAATTAATTCTGTATTAAAAAAGCATGTGTATAATTTTAAGAAGGATATGCTATATCTTCCATGTGACAAAGCTATTGAATCCCTATTTTAAATACAAAAGTCAACACAACCTTAACTATGTAGTCAAGGCAAGTGTTTCCATAACTGATTTTTTTAAGCCAAAATTGAAGTTTGAAAGTGGCTGTTGGGTTACAGTTACTTCTAGAAAACAGGATTTTGCCCTAGAGAAGAGGTTCTGATGAGTCCAGAAAAAAATTATTTTTGAAACAGTAAAACTAAAAAATATTCACAGTGGTGGGGAGCAAATGTTCTTAGTCTTTTCATTAAATTTTTCTCTTAGTTTTCTAATATAAATTATTTTTCTTGTGAAAGGATATGATGCAGGGATATTCAATTATTTTTTGTTAGTGTCCATATTTTTTTGGGCAAGGTGTACTCCTAGCACTGGACTTTAAACAGTATCTTGATGTCATATCTAACCATTAGTTTCAGAGAATCCAAACTGATTGTTAAGTTAATTATCATCATTCTAGGAACTGGGTGTTGCCAAATGTTTGGCAATAGCAATTTGGATACTTGATATTCTTTTGATGACACAATATAAGTTGTTATCTAAATAAAATAGATGCACTCTAAATGGATTAACCATGGATCACAACCTTTTCCCAGGCTGTTAGGAATTGAAGGTCATACCTGTGTCACTACAAACTTTAGGGCCCCAATTCTGCAAACAGTTAGGCACGTGTTTAACTTTGGCAGGTAGCACTGTCAAGTCAGAGCAACCTGTTTAAAGCTAAGCACTGGAAAGTATTTGCAGGATTAGAGCCAAATCTTGCAATGGGATCTCACAGTTGACCTATAACACTACTGATGTCAGGAGGTGTTTTGGTATCAGCAGAGTTAAAAGTACTGGCAAAATATATAATTTTTGCTACTAGTAGTTTTTTGAGAGATGTATTAATTTTTTTTAAATGCATTGTTCTTAATACTGACCATAGCTACCTCTCCTATGTAATTAATATTTATAATTATCCAGGACACATATTTGCAATTACATACAATAAAAAGACATTTAATGAATTGTAATGAGGCAATGTTAATGAAAAAGCATTGCTCCCAGCATATTTTCTAGCGCTTTGGGGGCCTTTCCTACTGTACTCTTACTAAGCACTTGCATTCCAGACATTGTTAGTACCAAGGAGCTATGACTGACATTAAACCTCTTTGCTTCTGGTCCTCATTGCAATCACTGTACTAGTGACAGAGTGGGACAAACATTCCTGTGAATGTTGGCACTTCAAAGAGACATCTCAGGTACCAAGGGTAGCCTTCTGTCCATCACCTCTGATGGATGTGGCTTTTGTGCAATCTGCAGGTACACAGAACACCAGGAGAGTAGTTACATTTTGATGTAAGTCTTCCTTTTTTCTAATAATTATGTGAGTTAAAGGTAGGGATTTCATCTAAGAACTCTTGGTTTTATTTTTGATGTCACTTTTCTTCTAAATGTTTCTGTGTTAAGTGTAATAATGTGCAGTGGCTTATGTCAATTAAAGCAATGATGCTAGTTTCCATTCTTTTTATATGGTTTATAAGGAGTGTTAAGAGACAAATCCAGATCCAGATACCTAGGGTGACATAGCCTGCCACAGGCATGGGTGAGGAAAGTCTTCCTTTTAGATCACAGAATGGCAACACTATACGTATACCTTCCTACCTAAAGAGAAGAGACTCAGTCTAACAAGACAATTGGTCAAACCTTTTCCTAGATGGCTAGGAGTTGAAGGTTAAGCCTGAGGATGAAATCTTACTTCCACTGAAGTCAATGGGAATTTTACCTTTGGCCTCAAGCAAGTCAGGATTTCACCTTGAGACTGCTGAAGTTCTGGCTGCAGCTGTGTGTAATGACCTATAGATCCATATAGCCATGGATTCACAGGCTGCACACCTTTTCAGCCCTCTTTTAACTTCCGCATGCTAATAGTGTGTAGGAAACCCTGGGAAATAAAGTCCTGCAGTGTGTGTATGGGTGGGCAGGTGGCAGGGAGACATCACCAAATCCTGTCCCCCATGCCTGTGCTCTGGACCCATATTGACTCACCTGCACCTTGGACTCTCTGTGGATAGTTTAGATAAAGCCGGATTTGGTCTGAAGTGCATAACATGAAAGATGATTAGAAATATACAACTGTCAATAAAATATGGTGTCTCTTTTCTGAAGAAATGATAAAAATAGCAAAGAAACAACACTTCTGTTCTTTCTATGACAGACTGGCATTCTTCCAGCAGACTTAAGTACTTTTTGTACATTGGGGGGAAAAATGATGGGATGTGGTCCAAGATTAGTCATACAAACCTGAGAAATATGGAATAAGAGGCTAGGCTGAAGCAGCCAAAGTGGTACCACCAGCTGCAGGCCCATTAATTAATGTTCTGCGGTATGTAGCAGAAAGAATGACCCTGATACTTGCTGAATACAAGGAGATAACTTTTACAGAGCAGCTACACTTTTTGTACAGAGTATATTTATCCAAGAAGAACCTTGCACATTTTCTCCCATCTCACAAGGCAGTAAATTAGTTCTAATTGCAGAGATGTGTAATAAAAGCTGCACCCAGACTTCTGCAGCATGTAAAGATTTATTTTACAGTTTTAGACTTTCTTTGAGTGTCTCACTCAAAGAAAGGAAGCAAAAAGGAACATAAGAGATGTAGGTTTTATGGATCTATAAAATCACCCTACTTTAGATAAATGTATGCTCCAGAGCAACTTACACAATATAACCTAACAGTGAAGTTCCGTGGCTGGCAGTGCAGTGCACTGTGTACACTATATTACATATCGCTTTCTCCATTTGCAGTTCTCTTAACTTGGACATAATGAGCATTGTTATCTCCTTGAAAGGGAAAAATGTGTGTTTACCCATAGCTGAAGAGAATGTACTCTACTCCTAAGTTTATTAATCAATATGAAAAAAATAAAAGTAATCAATAGCAGATACAGGGCTAAATTCTGTTGTCCTCAATCAAGCACAAATTCCATTGAGTTGAATGTGTTTTTCTTGACTGAAGACTATAAAAGGTGGATCATAATGTGCTCTTTGTCTAATCACACAGCTCCAGGAGAAGATCCCTATGTTACATGCTAGATGAAACAAACAAGGAGTCCTGGCTGTGGCACCTTTAAAGACTACAAGTACCACAGGACTCCTTGTTTGTTTCGCTGAAAAAGACTAACTCAGCCACCTCCCTGGAACATTCTAGATCCTTAGACAAGATCCATCCTTATCAATAGCTCTATGCATTTTTGCCCAACCTTTCCTCTGAAAAGGTTTTCATGCTCAATAGCTGTTAACTGGTTTTCTTGAATATATGCTATATAAAAAGTTATTTTAATATGATTAATAATAATTAAAATAAAAATTAATAATTCTTTAATATGATTAATAATATTTTTATCACTAAATTACCCAGCTACTATTGCTCTTACTTATCACTCCACTAATAGGTGCAACAGAAGGAAACAAGAAAAACTAAATGCTAAGAGAAATACACTTCGTCTGTTGTCCTATCCTTTTGAGCCACCTAAACAAAAACAAAACAAAAGGGACCAAAACCAACAATAATGACTGCAAGGAACAGGACCTCTTACCAAGGCCACAATTCAAGAAAGCACTTAAACATGTGTTTAAGAATTGGAATAGTTCTACTGACGTCAGTGAGACTCCTCACATGCTTAAAATTAAGCACATGGTCAAGCGCTTTGCTGGACGGGTACTCAATATGACATGAGGTAGATACATCTGTACAAATACTCTGTAGTGTAGAATGAGCATTAGGCAAAATGAGTAAACCAAAATGGGGGAGCATGTCCATACTTCTTGCCTTAAATAACCCCTCTCTCATACTAGGAAATGTTAAGTGGGAAAAATCAAGCATACAAAAATATGGATTTAGCCCTGCTCAGCAACTTAAGGTTAAAGAAAAAACAATAAATACACGAGCAATTTTCAAGTTTAGCAATCCAAAGGAAGGCAATACCAGCTTAGGCCCATTCTTCAAATAGAATGAAAACAGAGTACAGTCAACCAATTCAAGGCCAGGCCAAAAACAAAGAAATGTCTTACAAGATTTTGGACTGGAAAGTTTTGCTGTGAATGCAGCTGTATGGTCTATCATGCTGCAAGCTGCAAGAAAGTAGATTTTCCATTCAGGGGAATCCTAAACTTAGTTGGAGACTGCAAGGAGTATTGCACCTTGAGATATCTCACCACTTTAAAAGCTAGACAACTGAAGTTTTATGAAGAACTATAGAAGTTTTTTAAAAAGTTGCTTTCAAAGTTAATCTTCTGAGTTCCCTGCTCATCTTCGGCACCATTGGGCTAGCTAGAAAATCACAGACAGATCAGTACTGGGCACTCTCAGTCTCTTGGGACAAACCTTGCTATGTAGTGGGCCTTGTCAATTTTTAGCTTGTTCAGCATCTTCAGGTAACATGAAAGTCAGGCATTACAGGTTTTTGCATGATTCCGTTGTCACTGGTAGACAGCTGATGAAAATGCTATTGTGCAGCTGTATTCATTCAAGTTTTGCTTTTCTTTCTACTGAGATTCACTAGACCAATTAAGTAGTTTTCCACTGCTTCTATATCGCCATTGGTAATTATACAGAATCTCAGCATTTGGAATTGTCATATTATTTTATCTCTTTTCTAGAATTCTAAGAGCTGCTGTGGTTGGGATTTTTAGAAATATTTATGACTCAACTCTGCTTCCACAGAAGTTGATGGGAGCAGAGTTAAACCAACACTGAGTGCTCTGAAAAACTCACCTTAAATTTCTTCCTAGTTTTGACTACTGGAGACATATTACTGCTAGCAGGTCTTCTGGTGCAGAAAATTTTAGGCTTTCTTCCTCATTGTCAGAAAGTGTGATGCTAAAGCGTATCTTGATATTTCCCAAACCTTTTGAGTACAAGGTACTTCCTTCCAATAATTTTTGGACTAGAAGTACAAAAAAAAAAAAGAGTCTTCCTAATAACGTACAACAACAAAACCCTAACAAAATTCCCTGAGCTGAGGGACCCCAATGCCACCAATTGCTCTCCAGCACATGCTTTATTTCCCATTCAATTTTAACACATTTCTTTTAAGAAAATGGTTAGTCTGAAATCCCAGACCTATTAAGCTGTCCACTGATACTCCCATCTTCCAAGCAGGTACGGCCTTTAGGAAGTAGCCAAGTTTTCCAACAACATTTAGATGTAGTATGGTATGTGCCATCACTTGCTGAAATTTCTCTAAGTTCCACTTCCATACATTTGGACCAATTGCCTATTTGATGCAAAAGTAGATGGTGGCTTCTCACTCCCTTTAAACAGCAGTGTTTAGTTTTAAACGGAGCCCTACAAGTGACTGAACTTTTTGGAGAAAAGATTATCTTTTATCTTTGTTAAAGCTTGCAGTGTTCTAGGGGTTGGATCCAACACCCAGTGAAGTCAGTGGAATGACTCCTGTTCATATCAAGGGGAGTAGGACAAGGCCTTCGGAGAGTTTCAAAAAATAATAAGCAACGTGAAAGAGAAGAGGATATAACAATAAAATTTATTGCCTCTCAAACTTTCCTATTCTTTTCTTTTACCTCTCAGTAGTAGTTTGTCACGTCTTCTGCTTGTTTTAGCACCAGAAAAACATATAAACCATTTTTATTGCATAGAGTAGGAATTTATCTGTGCGTTTCAGCTTAGATCTCCAAGAATATACTTATATTTTAGAACCGAAGTGAGAAAACAACATTAAATTCCGTTTTACCCTGTGCGTAGCAATTACTCCAGCTGTCAGCACGAGTCATTTTTATTGCCAGTTAGAGTATGAAGTGTCAGATGGAGTTCCACAAGCAATAGTGTAAGTGCATATAAATTAGACCACACCTCCAAAGCCTGTTGCCTCTCATCTGGCCACACAAATTCTTTATGACTAATAAGCGCCATTGGTCACAAGCTACACCAAACTACTAAGCAGAAATAAGAGGAGTACAAATACCATTTATTCAGGCAATTCCTTGGCAAATGATTATCCAGATTCAATAAGACTGCTAAGTTTTCCTAACTTCTACCAATCTTTGCATACACTCCTGCATCTATTAAAGTATATAAGAGTTTAGACATTGGCACCACAGGAGCAGGGATTATACCTTCACTATCTAACCTGTAACTGCTGTTACCAGTAAAATCTAGGGGACCAGGATTTGGCACTGTGCAATTTCTTTTCAGTAATAACCAGAATTAAGATGTGTATTTTGTACAATTTGTTTCGAACACAGCACTGGAACCTGGTCCTGTGAGGGGCTTAGTACCTGCTACAAAACACTATGTTCCCTTTACTCCCACTGGCAATGCTCAATGCTAGTGAATAAGTGCCAAGTTCTAATTTTTTTTATTAGAAATATAAGCATATTTCAGAGAATGCTGCACTTTAGATAACAAACTGAGAGAAAAATTGTGACATTTGCTTAATCCTGAAATATCTACATGTCTGATTTTCTTGAAAACAAAATGCAATGATAAGATCTGAAACCAAATGGTCAAGTATACTTTAAAAGGTTTTACTAAACACTGTGTGCCAGATGCTACTTTAAGTTACACTGGGGTAAATCTGAGTAACTATATTGAGTTCTGCATGGTTTCTCTGAATTTACACTGATGAAAATTAAGCCTATACTATATGAAATTAGAATAATTGGTTACAGGGTTGGATTGACCAGCCTGAGGGCTCCATGCTGCCCTCCCCTTACAGGCCTCCCGGCCTGGAGTCCCAGCTTCCTGCACCGCAGGACCCCCACTCCTCTACCATGCACCCCGCACCCTGACATGACAACTTGCAGGGAGGCCATTTCTGGGGAAGAGGCTTTGTGGCCAGAGGATACTCCTGCCCTGGCTAGTCTGCCCCAGGCTTGGGGTTGGGGCCTGCTGGCACATGGTACAACCCCTGGTACAGGGCCCTCCCCCAGGTCCATGGTCCCTGGAAGGCTGCATTGGAGTGCCAGACAGCCCTGCCTCCTGGGCAGAAAATAACAGGTGCTGGCCTGCCCTTCCCCATCCTCTGGGGGTGAACCAGCTGGCCCAGGGGCAAGAAAGGAAGACAGAGCACAGCCTCTGGCCCTAGCCCCAGCTCCCAGCGCCAGCAAGGCAGGAACATTCAAAGATCTCCCCCAAGCCCAGCTAATGCTGAGCCTGGGGTGGGGGGGTAGCCAACCAAGTAGGGGTTTTAGGGCTGGAGCCCAGGGCCCCCCTTTAGGCTGGGGCTTCAGCCCCTATAGCCCCTGCGTTAATCCAGCCCTGATTGGTTAGCACTGTTGCAAAAACAGAGAACATGCACGTGCGTGTGTGTGTGTACACATATATGAGAAATAGCTAGTTTAATAAATATATTAGATTGTATTAAGAAAAATCAAATGTCTAACATGATTCACAAAACTAGGATTAATAGTTAAAGCTTTTCAGTTATAGAAGCCATTCGATGTGGAAAAGGATAATATATAAACAAAGTACTTTATCTGCAGCATGACTAGAAGCTCTGAGATTGTAGTGTGCTTTAAGATAACATTCCAAACCTATCCTTTTAAGTTTTCAGCCAAGAATTTGTTTTTATAATTTCTTCACTGCTGGCAAAAAATGAAGCTTTAGTTGATCCTGTGAAGCTCTCACTCACTGTTGCTACCACTCCCACATTTTTTGCCATAAATGATACAAACATTTTGAAAGACAGCCTAAAGCTGCAAGGAATTGGCTCTAACTACACTTTTTGTCACCATTGTTTTCTGTGTGTTCCCTTTATCACACTGAGCATGAGATGTTTGGAGACGGCCTATGCAAGATAAGAATAACACTGTTTAATCTAAAAATATACCTGGATCCTGCAAATTCTCACCCATTGATCCCACAGAATGCTGGTGTTTAGATGACAAACTCATCTAACAGCAGTGACGCTTACCTGAATAGTCCCATGTACTTCACTTGGACCCCTCTCATTACTAATGCCTACTCCTGGGAGGGTTTGCAGGGGCAGGCATCCCAACACAAAGAGTTTTACTTTTGGAAGTTAATTTGGATAAAGGTGGGGTGTGAATTTAAACATAATAGCTATTCTTGAATAAATCTGTGTGTAGACATTCTTGCTCCAGAATAACTTCATGTGCAAGCAAGCCCTAACAGTGAAATTTTCCAAAGTGCTCAATTAATGCTGTTCCTGAGGAAATCAGTAGTAAAACTCCCAGGGTGACATTCTGTGCTTTGACTGGTGGAGGGACTCTAGAGTAGCTTTAAGTCAGCTATATACTATTGGAGCCTGGTCTGCTCTGGTATTCAGAGTGGTCTTGAGTAATGCAAAGACCCCTAAAGTTGTCCTTCTATTTGCAGCACACACCCCAGCTTGCCTATGGTCATCCATAGAACCATCCAGGATAGCTATACACAGTTCCTGCTGTCCTCTCCACCCCGTGAGAGACTTCTTGACTCTTTACACACCTGGAGCAGAATACTGAGCCTCAGTTACGGTTTGGGGCAAGATAGTTCCCTCTTCCAGTGACTTCAGTGGGATCACAGTTAAGTCAATGTACAGCACTTATAAAAATCCCATCCTAAAATAACTACAGATCATACCATGCCTATTTATGTATTGTAAAAGGAAAAAAGCTGCCCTTAATTTTGATTAATTTCCCTGTAGCTTCACTGATAGTTGCACATGGTCAAATCTAATAGCCCGTAATTTGGCAAATCTCCCACTAGCTTCAGTAAGTAACTGTACTAAGGGCTACAAAATGGGTATGTCTACACTTGCAAGTTTGTTTGAATTAAGGAGGATTAATTCAAACTAACTTAGTATCTGTCTACACCAGGCTTTCATTAGCTCAAATTATAGAATTCCTTAATTCAAACTAATGAAAGCATAGTTTGAAGTAGTAATAAGTTCAAACTAAGGGCATTTAGTTCGAATTAACAAAGTGGACAAATTCGAACTAACATTAGCTTGAATTAGTCCATGTTGTTAATTCCATCTGATAAATTTAATTCAAACTAACCTTGAATTTATTAGTTCAAATTAACTTTTCTAGTGTAGACATAGCCAATGTGAGCAAATGCTAGGTCTAGGTAATATTTTTGCAGAGAAGTCTTTTGTTGTTGTCATTTGCCAGGTTTTGAGCATGCATAAGAGTCTCAAAATTGAAGCTATTTTACCTAAATTCTTAATCCTGCATGGAAATTTCATGTGAAAATGTGACAGGTGAAAAATATGACTGGAAAATTTTGTAGCAGATTTTCACTTATTTTTTTAACTTAATTTTTTTTGAAGTGGTGATTACAACTGGTTGTGTAATGCATATGATATTTGTTCTGCTCTAGTCCCCTGATTGATAGATCCTACTTCATGTGCCACTGACGGTTCAGCAGAAACTTTTAAAATTAATTTTCTCAGTCAGAATCAGTGTATTTTGTGGGTTGCCTGGGACAGTCAGAAAAATAAAACAAGTTATATACACGGCAGGTGCAGCTCTTTGTTAATCATCATCCCAGAATTATTTGAGGTGGGGAGCACTAGCCTTGAATAACTGTCCCTTGAAGACAGCAAAGGAGAGGACAATCCATTGTCCGAACAACGCTAGAGGGGTACCCACAATTGCCTTCCCACAAGAAGACATTACCAGGTAGGCCATAGCCTTTCACAAGAGAAAAGTAAATTTGTTTGGGGACAGAAAGCTGCATGGCTTGATGGATTGGAATCCTCAGTAGATCCAGTTAATTCAGATATGCATTCAAATGTCGACTCTTTAGAAATTTTCCCATTGTTAGTTTTATAACTATGAAAAAGCTGGTGTTGAGTATGTATTTATGCATAGCTTGGCTACATGAGTGCTGGGACATACGTGTTTTATATTTTATTCACTTTCTGTCATATGGCCAGATTCTGATCTCTTCCCCATTTTGGTGAATTTAATGGAATTACTCTGTTTAAATCAGTGCAGATAAGATCCAAATCTGGCCAACAGTGTACAGATAATGGGAACTGGGTTATTATTTTTATTATGTATTGTCTGCAAGACACTTGACAGGTAAAAATAATAACATGTCCTTACCCTCAAGGATCTTACAATCTAAATTAGAATTTGCATAACAAAGGAAGTGACAATAACAAAAGGTTTGGTAAAGCAGTATAGGAGAAAGATTGTTACAATGACAACTACTCATGATCTATAGTCTTATGTACACATCTTGTTAGGTCCTCTTAAGTATAAAAGAATCCAAAAGTTTACTACATTAGAGTTCATGGAAGCTGTTCAGCAAGAAAGTTGAGAAATGCTGCTGACCAAAAGGAGTCTAGAGGAGGGCTGTGAAGGACAACAGTATGGTGCTGTGGTGCAATAATCAGGGGAGATATGTCAAGCACAGGGGGAGTCATGGGACACCACACACAGCTGCTTATAGAAGGAAATGAGCACAGTGTCAAGGAAAGATGGGCTGATAACATAGGTTGGGAGAAGGGAAAAGTATTAGAAGAGTTGTAAGATAAAGGCAGGGGAGGATCTCAATACAGCCTTGAAAATGTGGATGAAGTGTTTGAATATGTGGAAGTAAATCAGAAGCTAGGCCTCAATCCAGCAAAGCACTTAAGCAGATGCTTAAAATTAAGTGTGTGGGCAGTCTCAAGGGCTTCAGTGAGATGACTTACACGCTTACAGATAAACACATGATTAAGTGCATTCTGGCACCAGATTCTAATGAAGGGACTCAAGCAAGTGGTTGCTATAGTGAGAGTGGTAAGTACACAGCAATGCCCTGAGCAGACTGCAGGATCCTGATGGGAAGCAGAGAGAACAAACGTGAACACAGAAGTTTAACACACACAGTTGCATGATCATTACAAAACTCTGCACATCTGTACCATATTCTCTTCCCTAGAGGATGTTTTGATTTCCCTAGACATTTCCATTTTAGAAAATTAATTTACTTTTTCTTCTCTTTCTCTCTGGATTTGTTTGATATCCTCATTTACTGAGGGGATAAATGGATTTCTTAGCATTAGATAGATGGGTTATTTAAAATCTTTATGTGTTAAAGCTTAACTCTTATTGTCAGGCAAGAGTTTGGCACACAAAGTAATTAAAAAATCCAAATAATTTACAGTTCAGATTGCATTTCCAGAGCAACATAGTTGGGAAGAATATAACTGATTAAATATTCTTTTAGCAGTTAGTGAAGCTGTGACATACAGCACCTTTACTGGACCCGTAAATCAGTATCAGGATCTCAGAGTGCTGCATTGTAGTGGCCTGCACAAAGATATAGTCCATAGATGATAGACCAGTTGTTCAATAAGACAAGGAGCTATCATCCTGATCCCAGTTTTGTTCAAAAATTAACAATTTTTGAGGTAAAACAAACACAGAGTCCTGTGGCACTTGAAGACTAACAAACTTATTTTTGCATGAGTTTCGTGGTAGAAAATCCCACTTCGTCAGATGCTTTGAAGATGGGGGAACTTACAGAATATAGGAAATAAATGCAGGGAAGTGTACATCATGGGAACAGGTCACACTGTAACAGCAAAGCAAACACTGGGAAACAGCATACAGAGGAAGATGAGCTCAAATCACTTGTTGTAATGAGAGAAAAATCTAATGTTCTTATTAAGTCCTGGGGCAATGCAACCAAATTTTGCAAATAAATTCAATCTCAGCATCTTCTCTTTGAAGCCTTGATCTAGGGTTCATCTGTCTGAGCACAGCAATTAGCAAATCATTAATGCAAGATTGAAATGCTGACCCAATGGTTTTCGAATGTTGTGATTTCTGATGTTAGTTTTGTGCCCATTAATTCTTTTGCACAGAGACTGTCCTGTTTGTCCAATATATAAGGCAGAGGGGCAGTTCTTGCACATGATGGCATAAATCACACTGGTTGATGACCAGGTGAATGAGCCTTTGATGGAGTAGCTGATTTTATTAGGGCCTTTAATAGTGTCTTTTGTGCAGGTATGTGAGCAAAGCTGGCAGCATTGTTTGTCACACGGATATATGCCTGCTTTAATGGTTCTGTAGTTTGGTCTGTAGTTGCTGGTGAGTATCTGTGTGAGGTTGGGGGGCTGTCTGTAAGCGAGCAGACGTCTGTCTCCCAAGGCCTGAGAGAGTGAGGGACCATCTTGTGGAATAGGCTGTAGATCCCTGAAGATGTGTTATGGAGGTCTGACTTGGGGGTTGTAGGTGATGACTAGAGGCATTCTGTTTTCTTTCCCGGGCTTCTCCTGTGGTAGTTGACTTCGGGGTGCCCATCTGGCTCTGTCAATCTGCTTCTTCACTCCCACAGCTGGGTACTGTTGTTTTAAGAATGCTTGATAGAGATCCTGAAGGCATCCGTCTCTAACTGAGTGATCAGAGCAAATGAGGTTATATCTTAGGGCTTGGCTGTAGACAATGGATCAGGTGGGGTGTTTTGGTTGAAAACTCAAGGGATGTAGGTAACTTTACTGGTCAGTAGGTTTTCAGTATAGGGTGGTGCTGATGCATCCACCCCTAATTTGTACTGTAGCGTTTAGAAAATGGCTCTCCTAGTGTGGAGTGTTCCAAGGCTAAGTTTTATAGTGCAGTGGAAATTGTTGAAATCTCTGTGGAATCTTCAATTTTTGAGGTGATATATAAAAGGGAACTAATTAGCCCTAATGAATATAATCTCCAAGATGATGAACAAGTGCCTGAGACTGAAATATTTTACTCCTGGACCAATGTTCCCTCTAAGGGGAGAGGGCAGCTGAGCAACTCCAGTTGCTCGCTGCGCTCCCCCCCCCCGCGGGGCCCGCTGCGCAACCCCTCCCCCCACTCCTGACAGCCCCCCCGCTGCTCCCACTCAGCCCCCCCGCTCCCGCTCGGCCCCCCCTCCTGGCAGCCCGCCCGCTCCCGCTTGCCCCCTGCTGCTCTTGACAGCCCCCCTCCCGCTCGCCCCCCCCGACAGCCCCCCGCTCATCCCCCACTCCCGCTCGCCACCCCCCCACTTACCTTGGAGCTGGACTGGAGCCAGAGGGCCCAGCCATAACTCCCGGGCCAGAGGAGCTCTACAGAGCATGCCCAGATTTTCTGGGCATGCTCCGTTGGAGCTTCTCTGGGCGGGAGTTTTCAAAACTCCCAGCCCCAAAGGAGTTCTGTGGAGGCTGCCGGCAGTGCGCTGCCAGCAGCTTTCGCTGCGCTGGCGGCTGTGGCGGGCTGCGCCACAGCGCGCCAGCGCAGCTTAGAGGGAACATTGACTAGTAGTTGGCAAAATCAAGGTCAGACCACAACTCACTCAGAAAATAGATTGCGTTTTATGCTATTTTTTCCCCGTTTTTTGACCAGCACCTGCTGAAAACTTATTGTGCTGATGCTCAGAACAGAAGTGTTTGGTTTATAGCTCAGAAATTGAGAAGCACAGCACAGCATTGTGTAAGACCAATAAAAATACTCTTGGGGTCTTGAATTCTTCATATTTTTACAATTACTTAGAAAAGGATTCTAAAAGCAAATTAGCACCCTTCTCTCTTCAGAAAGCTGATCTAGTGGCATTGTTTTGGAATCTCTGTTACTCATTTATCACCCATAAAAGGCATCTTTTAATAGTATCAGTTTAATGGTGGGTGAAATCAGCAACAAAAAACACTAACAAATTAATCAAAGGAAATTTCTACTGGACTCAAGTGTTTAGACACATGAAAATTTGATTTAACTTCCTCAGCATCTCCATCTTCCCAACTTTCTGAATGATTGCTTTTGTTGCTCTGCTGCTTAAAGGCTAGCATTACTGCCCTATGAGATTGATTCCTGTGATATTTATCATTATTTTGAACACAGATGGTGAACCAGGTCCTCAGGTGGAGCAGTAGAATAAGAATGCTGATTTCTTTGTACTTGTCAGTGGCCTGATTTTCAAAGAACTGAGAAACCAGCCACACTGTCATAGTCTTCATTCAAAAATCTGATGTTTCAAGCCTATTGGTTTTGAAGATAACCTTGAAAATGTGTAGATGGATACACTGTTGAGTCTACAGTTGGAAAGACTGAGCCAACAACATCAAATCAGGTGTGATCTGTGCCTTATCAATGTGGGAGCTACAAAGCCAAATTAATAAATGTTACCAGAATAAATAATAATAAAAACAATAATATAATAAGCTATCACTGCGCATTTCATAGTAAGATTTCAAAGCTCTCATAATTAGTTAACTAAGCCACCAATGTGAAGTAGTGGCATATTGCTAGCCTCACATTTCTGCATATTACAGGGGATTCTTGGGCCTCCCTGCCCTGCATTGCATTGAAGGGCCAGGTGCAGCTTAGCTGGATCCAGTGGAAAGTACAGGGTCAGAGAGAAGACAAAAAGAGAGAGCAGACTTACCTGCATCTCTGAAGATGCCAAGGGAAAGGAGGAGCAAGCATGTACTGAAAGCCTCCCACACAAATAATGGGAGAAAGAGAATGGGGTGGAAGAGAATACTTCCCATCTCCCCACCCTGTACCTCTCAGCATAAGACAATTGAACCCCAAGACGTTTGGGGTATCTTACAGGTTGCTGGGTCTGTATAAAGAAGGCAGGGTCTTATAGTTTAAGTGATGTGAGGCTCTGAAAGGTGTACTTAAGCATGCAAACTTTTCCATATATGAACTTTTCAGTGCCAAAACTTATGTTTGAATCCTCTCAAGGTTCATGGCTTCCCCTCCGTGACTTCTGAAAGGAGAGATCTAGTTTGAAACAAACAGGATAAATGTTTTCATTACTTTGTAACGAAACAAGTTACTGTTGGGGGGTGAGGTGACATCTAAACTATTTGCTTATAGTTTTATAGTAGCACCTAGGCCATGGGTATATGAATGCAGAATCCCTACCTCCACTCCACAGCACACACAAAACCTGAGGTAGTGTTCAAGATCACCCCTTCTTTACTGGTATTTTAGAAACAATGACAGAGTACAGACCTCAGTCTGAACTTCCTCCTTCAGATTGGCTGTCCTGGTGCTCTCCTTCGAGCTCCCAGTTCTCTCATCCTAGAGCTCCACACTCATCTCTCTTTTATATAGCATGAAGTTAATGAGCCACAGTCAGTCTGCAGATCTTCACAGACTTCTGAAGAGTTAAAAATTCATTAACAATGTGGCAAGAGGGCCCTCTCGCCACAACGTTCTCTCTTATACACCGTGATGTACATAGGTATAGGATAAGCTTGTCCAACCCAGCCCGTGGAGCACTGCACACACTTGTGAGCTAGGGCCAGGCTTGGGCCTGTTTTAAGTCTCCTGATGTGAGATGCTGGTGGGGGGGGGGGGAGACCGCTGGGCATGTGGGAGGAAGGGGGCTGTGGAGGGGGAGTAAGTGGCGGGTGCAGCTCCATGGTGGTGGGGGGACGACATGGGGTGCCTGGTACTGGTCCAGCTGATGCGTGGGGCAGGGGCCAAGCCAAGGAACCAGATGCCAGCCCAAGGAGTGAGGGCTTTACTCCATACCAGGGAAGTGGGATGGAGACTTGTGTGACACTTGGGGCTGGGGAGCCGCTCCATGCAGTGGGGTGGGGGTGGAGCCAGCCACAGCTCCATGCAGGGGGTGGGGGGCTGAGCTGGGTGCACCTCTGTGGTGGGGGGAAGCCAGGCTGGGGAGCCAGGCACTGTGAGAGGCAGGAGAGCGGGAGAGCTGCAAGGCATAAGGAGCTGGGTGGAGGGAGGAACCAGGCATTGTCAATGGCCAGCAGCAGGGCTGTAACTGGGGGTGGAGGAGTGAATGGGGCAAAGCCCTTGGTGCCAAATTTTAGAGGGAGACAGACGCCACCTAGCCCCCAAAGAGGAATGTGCCTTTGCCAAGGGCTGGAGCTGGGGGAGTTCAAGATCTCCCACCCTGCCCTTGAGCAGCCCGGGGCAGTCAGCTTCACTAGGTGGTGAGGAAGGCACCTGCCGGTGGCCCAGGGCAGCTGGATTGGCCAGCGTGGAAGGCACCCCTCTGGGGAAGCCAGCTGGCCAGTGGGAAAGCCACATGGCTGGGAGAATCCCAGTGGCGACAGGGTCCAGATCTGGCTCCCTATGGACGACTGGGGCCAGATTGGGCCACGGGTGGGGAGTGGTGGGTGCGTCTGGGGCTGCTTGCCCTGGCCGCCAACTTTTCTAGTTACAGCCCTGCCCAGCAGCATGACGTGCTGGGGGGAGGAGGATGTCGTGAGCCACAGG
Source organism: Podocnemis expansa (assembly GCA_007922195.1). Taxonomy (NCBI): domain Eukaryota; kingdom Metazoa; phylum Chordata; order Testudines; family Podocnemididae; genus Podocnemis; species Podocnemis expansa. The sequence goes on from ML681963.1 coordinate 121,739,995, forward strand.
TGAGGTGCGATGGGGAGGAGGGAACTGCTCCCCCAGTCCCTTCCTTCTCTTGTCACTGCTGCCATGTTCCCTCTGCCTTGCTATGCCGCACCCCTCTCTCCTCCCCACCACCCACGCTTTCCTTCCCTTGCCACCCCTGCCCTGCTGTCCACACTCCTCCTTCCCCATCACACTCCCCTGACAGCTACACACCCACTCTCCTGTCTTGGCACCCTCTCTTTTCCCCTGCTGCCCCACATGGCCACTCTGACCTCCCCTCTCTTGCCACCTCCCCAACCTGCTCCACACAATCTCCCCTACCATCCTGCATGGCTGCTCCTGCCCTTATCACCTCTTCTCTTCCTTGCCTTTTACAGAATTTTTACAGATTTACAGAACCAAACTGAATTTGTAATCTGGTGCTTACTTTGACTGTTTAAATTTTATTAATAATAAGATGAATTTCTATGCCTTATCTAGCCAAAATTTGCTCATCAGCCCTCAAGTGAGAAAAGAATTACAATGTGGCCCCTCATCCAAAAAGGTAGGACAACAAATGGATACTACAGTGGGTCCAATTCCTTGAAAGATCTCAGTAACATTTTCTTTTTGAATTATGTCAGCAGATCAAACTATTATACACAAGTATCAAGGATGCAGGAAAAAAAGAAACCTGGATTTTAAAAAGTCTCTAAAGGGTTTATTAATTTTGCTTTCATTGTTTGTTTTTAATCTTTCATGACTTCCCCCTTCATATTCCAGATTCTGAAGCCAAGTGAGCTGCATGGAAAAGGAATGAAGAAGGAAGACGAGAGAAAGGAAGGAGGAAGGAAAAATCTTCAGTTGTTCCAAGGAAACAAAGAGCATGATTCTTTGAAGGACTCATCTTTCTCTTGATGCTCCCCATTCTGCTCCAGTATCAGTGTGAATGCCCGTATTTAATAATACTTCATCCACATCTATGGAGTACCAGGGATGTCGCTAGCACCGGGCACATAGGGCCTGTGGCCCAAATCCTGGTGCCAGTGCCCTGGGTCTGGCGGGGCCCCGCCTCTCGCGGTCTCCAGCCCTTATTTTTAAGACGGCTAATGCTACAAAGTTTGAACTTTTTTTTTGTGCTTATTGCTATTTTAAAAAGTACAGTTGAAAACAGATGTGGTTATAGGTAAGATGCTGCTAAAAACTGTGGTAGTATGTGCGCAATCAAAGAAAAAGGAAAGACTTTACATATTATTGAAGACATAGATAAGACATTTGGAGACTTACGCAGCACTCCCTCTAGATGACTACCCCTTTATGCTAGTAATATGTTAACAACTGCTTTGATTTGCTGTTACAATATGACCTGATCCCAAGCCTTACACTCCCCTGCATATATTTTCCTCCCATTATGTAAGTTCTCCCCTCTTCAAAGTGTCTGACGAAGTGGGATTTTCTCCCATGAAAGCTCATGCAATAAATAAATTTGTTACCCTTTAAGTGCCACAGGACTTCTTGTTTGTTTTGACAATCATAGACATGTAAAGAATATTACACAAAACAAAGCATATTTAATATACAAAATTCTGGCTAATGTCAGTGTACAGAACAAAACAAATGAAAAATATCTATTTCATTTATAGTATGCAGAGGAATACACGCATACACATAGAGTGTGATACTAATTGGAATTTCTCCCTTTTTGCTACTAATTTTCTACTTGTAGTAGTAGCAGCAGAAATACTAGTATCAAAACAGCACCTTTTGGTTAAAATAGTGGTGTAGTGTCACAGCAAAACAGATTTTACAAACTAAAATAGATTAGCCTAGATCAGCCCTTGGATGGGAGGCTTCCACAGAAAACAAAGCACTGCAAAAAACTGTACTGGGCTATGTCTACACACAGGAAGTTACATCTATTTAACTTAAATTGATACAATAAAATCGACAAAACATTAAATCGGTTTAGGTTAAAGCAATTTTAACAGGTCCTCACTAAAAAACTAAAATCGAACTAGCATGTCCACGGACAGGACTTGCTAGCTGGATTTAAAACAGAGGCACAATGGGAGGTGTGGCAACATGGCCCCCAGGATGGGCCATGCCACCCACCCAATCCCCTGCCTGGCTTTCACCCAGTAAGCCAGGTGGTGGGGGGGAAGCATCCCCCCTACCAGGTTCTGGGTGCACTGAGCCAGGCAGGGGAGAAGGCATCCCCCTCACCTGGCTGCAGCCCTGTGCACTCAACCAGGGGTCGGGGAAAGGCATCCCTGCACACCCAGCTCCCCCACACCTGGCTGGCCAGTGGGGGAAGGGACCCCCACACCTGGCTCCTGGCATGCTAGCTGGGCAGCAGAGGAAGGGACTCCCACACTCAGCTCCAGGAGCGCTAGCCGGGCAGCGGAGAAGTGATCCCCACGTGCTCGGAGCTGGGCACATGGGGATCTCTTCCCCCGCCAGGTGGCTAACAAGCTGGGAGCCAGGTGGGAGGTCCCTTCCACCCCCCAACTCCATGGCCAGGGTGCTGAAGCCTGGCCCTTCCTTCCAGGGTGCCATGCACCCTGGGAGGAAGGTCAAACCAGGGTTTAAATCACTATAACTGTTAAATTGATATAATGCATCCACACAGCATTATATTTATATAACAGTTTCAATTTAACTGTCATATCAATATAAAACTAGGTTTTATTATAGCGATACGACTTTCCTTATAGCAAAATGATGGAGCTCGTCATTTTGCTATAAGAAAACATCACGTGAATCTAATCTTTTTTAAATTGAAATAACCAGCGTTCTTTTGATTTAAAACCTGTGTGTGGGCATACCATTGGTGATTTAGTAAGTTACATCCTTCCCATTGAATTTGTACTGGAACAGTGCTCCAGCCTGATACCACAGCAGACTGTGGTGCTAACTGTGTCATCATCGGGATGAAATAGAAAACAGTGAACCTGTGATCATTAAAGATCTTATGATGTCTTCCCAGAAGAAAGGCTTGCCACCAAACCCTAATTCAGGTCATTAAATTCTATGATTCTGCTGATGGAAATTACCTCCACACATTCTATTATCTAATCTTCATTCCCTGTGGTGCTCTGTTAAGCACTTGCCACTTTTCACTCCAGAAATGGCTGCATGTCAGCAATGGATGAAGTAAACTATAGTGACTTCAATGGAGGTACACTGAGTTACACCAGCTGAGGCTCTGGCCCAGAATGACTTCACAGATGAACACATTGACAAGAGTATACACTCCAAAGAGGGTCAATGAGGCATCATAGGAAAACCAATACTTCAGTATATGAGACTTCATTCCATCACATCAGGTTCTCTAAACTCATTTAATATAGGCCCAGCTGATGTCAAATGGGAGAGCATGTAACTATTTATCAGAAAAAGTACTGTCATTGGCTAAAAATGTGAAACAACTTTTAAAAAGTTAAATAAACTTTGTTATAAAGACACTTCTTGGTTGCTATACCTGTCTCTTATTGACTTTAACTATATCTCCTATGATCTATTATTCAGCGAACATTTGTTAGGGCAGCTCTTGTGCCAGCTCCTCTCAACTTCTACAGGAGAAAAATGGAACGGTTTAAGCTAAGGGTGTAAGAAGAGGTTACCAGGTCAACTTAAGCTTGAAAATAATCTTAGCAAAGTATAAGGCAATTGTTGAGCATCCTTATCTCTTGGGTTTAGAGAAGTTATCTTATTTAAAAGGCAGGATTACAGTTATCAGGCAAGTATTTTTAGTTTAGGAGATGGACCATTGATCATTACAGGCAGAAAGCTGATCTGGGTAAGCAGAACATAAAATGAAGATTTTCAGTCCAACCCAGAATCAATTCAAGTGTCTGTTATTTCATGTATGAGGTTTGCCTGAATTCTAATCCACATTACCTGATAGACAGGAATAATAATAAGTTACATGCAACCTATTAAAATGTTGATTGTTTAAATGGGATAGCTGTATATCATTTACTCTATATGTCCTATGAAATGACCAAGTTCATTGTGGTTTTCATATTACAATATTAGAAAACACTTCATTTGAAATACATTATTTTAATATTGCAAAGGGAAGTTTATAAAAAAACAATAAAGCACAGTAATAAAGTGGTAATTATGTTTAGACATTGAAGCAACCTGAAATAATTTTATAGGGATAGATCACATAGACTGATTAACGAAATATGTGTAATTCTGTTTTGTATAGGAATCGGTGTTCATTTTTGAAGTTACATAGGATTTTTGTTTGTTTTATAGTTATACATCTGGGAATTTTGGAGGGGTTTTGTCTATTCGAGTTACTAAATGATTTTACTTATAGCTTTTCTCTAGCATCTTATTAACTTGTATGTGTAATCGGACCTTCATTTGGTTTCCAATCCTGTTTTCCTTGCTCAGTATTAGCCAAGAGAGATCAGTGGCAGTTTTCTCTATCATTTAATTATTTTTTTAAAATTTCAAAGGCAAGACAAGGGGGCTGATTAACCCCAACATCCCTGAAGTTGCACCAGCATCAAACTACAGTAACACAGTAGTCAGTTCCCAGAGGGGTAGCTGTGTTAGTCTGTGTACAGCAAAAACCATGAGAGTCCTGTGGCACCTTATAGACAACAGATTTCTTCAGGCATAAGCTTTCATGGGCTTCAACACACTTCATCAGATGTGTGAAGTGGAAATTACAGTTAAGTGGTGTATATATACAGATGCCAAGATGGAGGAGGGCAAGTGTTAACAACTCTGAACTGACTGGGCTAACACTTGCCCATGTCCATCTTGGCATGTGTACATATACCTCTCAACTGTAGTTTCCACTTCATGCATCTGACAAAGTGGGTTAGAGCCCACGAAAGCTTATGCCCAAAGAAATCTGTTAATCTATAAGGTGCCACAGGACTCTTGTTGTTTTTACAGTAGTAAGTCAGGCCCTAGAATTATTGGGCAGCAAACTATGTCCTGCACCAGAACAATGCACATTGTGTGTTCAACTAATCACTTCTCACTTATACAGTCTTTATGATAAAGATCACTTCTCATATTTCCATTCTTTGATCACTGTGCCTGGGGTAAAAAGAAAGAAACTGGATGATTTTCATAAGAAGAATTACAGATACATAAAAGCAATAAAAAAGAGCGTAACTATCTTACCAACCTTTATTGATTTTTGACTTGATTAGTGGTTCTGCTCTTTTGCAATTCAGAAGTAATGTAAAAAATGGACTAAGGATAGCAGGTCTGACTCAAAAGTCTAAATGAAATCATTGACTAGGTTGACTACTGAAGTCTCCAAGTGAAGATGCCATTTACATAACTCTATTAGCATCTTTTTACAGCTTTTCTCTACTAGGTAGCACTACCATTAGTACTGCAGTCACTTAAGCAAATCTGGTACCTTCATACAATGGACAATTTACATTATTTAGCTATGACTTTTTTATGTCTTTTTATTCAGTGTCCTGCACCTTTAAATTGCTAAGAGCACTGCTGCTCTTTTGACATTCAGTTCAGTGAAGACTGCCAGAGAAGTGAGACAGACAGACAGACTATGCTCATTTACAGAGACCTTACTTTTGTTCTTGCTTTGTTATTCTAATCTAAAATAAAAGTCATTCTGATTGTAAATGTATGTTTGCTCACAATAGGAATAACAATACTGGAATGAAACAATTGGAGAAGGTACAAATTAAGAAAAAATGTAGTAAGATAAAAAATTAAATAATGAATTTTCCAACCCAAACTGTTTGACTCAGTTCACAGTTTATTTCAATATAGTAGTTCTTCCTTGGCTGTTCTTCTCACCAGAGCATTGCATAGATGGGATTTCATGTGAAAAACAGAATGATTTGACTGCATGTGTTTATTTACACCTATACCAAAATCTCTCCATTGACTGGACAGCATAGCTTTTTTTTAAGTGCTTTAAAAGCCAATGGAACACGGCCAACATATCTTAGATACCTTCACAATTTTTTGTTCTTTTTTTCAGGAGGAATTTTCTTTTAAGGAATCTTTCGTTCCTGGTCATGCTTTAATACCTGCAGAAGGAAATATGCTTATACTAGCTGTAACCCGTCAGAATTGATGGGGGAAAATCAAAAGGGAATTTATGAAATATTTATTCTAATCGATTAATAGCTCTTTAATTACAACTTTTTTTGCAAAAGTTCTATAGTCAGCTAAAACTTTTTCTTGGTAGTTCATATCCTTCATGTAAACTTCCAGGCTTTCATGGTTTCTTCCCCAAGTGAGCGCCACACACAATTGTCTGAAGAGTCAGTGTGAAATACTGGAAACAGTGGAAAGCATAACTGAGAGCTTTATAACTTTGACAAGTTCCAAAGGGCCAGCCGTGTCACCAGAGTGAACCATTCCTGGGTTTCACTGGCTGTTATTGTCTAATTTTTAAATCCTCAGCCATTTCGCCTTTATGAATTACAATGAGATGTGCAGATACAATAAGGTATATGTCTGTGCCATGCCAAGACTCCAAGGCCATTGTGATGTCAGAGGTGACTCAAACAATTGTACTGTAAAGTTTAATGAATGGTTTTTCACTGATAATTTATTGTTCTCTCATTTTATTCAGGGTTATTTGCATATAACCTCTCATGCAAAATATCAAAAAGCTATCTAAGCCTTTTATGACTTGGACCCATGTGAAGGCTAAGAAATAAAGCCCTCACATGATGTCTATAGAGAAATTAAGCTTTTATTCATAAATGGCTCTGCTGGGGACATATGGAATCTGAGTTTTGCTATGCTGCAGTCTCAAATTCCTAATTTAGGGCCTAATGATGCAATCCTTAGTCAGATGAATAACTCATATGAACAGTGCCTTTGAAGTTGAAACAAGTAGTTAGTGGAGCACCTTGCCAGAAAAGGGATTACTCTCATGACTATAGGCATATGGGATCCACTGAGTTCTTCCTCATCAGTGAGGTGCTACCTTTTAATGTGTTAACTACTCAGAATGCATGACAATTTTATCACAAAATATGATATTCTAATAAAGAGTCTGAACCTGCAAACCTTGCCCATAACATCATGACTGTTACCTGTATTTATATGACGAAATCACAGTTATTTCAATAATAAGAAAACTCTGTCCCATGGAGAAAAAAATTTCATACAGAGAAACCTTCTTTTGTGTTGAATGCCTTCATGATCCATGGTATTCAAACATTTTTCTTCAAACATTCACTGACTTACATCAAATGTCATTGTTCTCAGGAAAGTTTAAAAGTTAAGGCTTTATCCTTACTTTTGTGTGTAATCCCACTGTCTTCAACACAACTGCTCCTGTGAGAAAGATTTGTAAGAGACGATCCTTAGCTAATAAACTACCATTATCAGCTGGCTGCTCCCTTAGCTCCATCATCCTATCTCTTTGGCACATTATAAAGTATTTTCAACAACAGACAGAAGCAGCAACTTGTAAACCAGTCGGCAAAGCAAATCAGCAGTCAACTACTACAAATTATCAAAACTCTGTTTTACTTAGGTCAACCATCTTTCTTTTATATACAAAGCATGCTCCTGTTGCCATATCAATTTTGTAAAGAGGGATTTAAAATTCATTCATTGTACTACTTTTCTTATGTCTAGTAAAAAGTAAACACAGATGTCTTCTAAAGGATGAGGCTGCTGATGAGGAATTGCAGTTTTGATATTTGGAGAAATCTCAGTACAAGAAGAGGCATCTTTTCCTAAAGTGCTCTCAGATTTACAGCTTTAAAATCATACATTGCAATTTCGGTTTCCCCCCTTCCACCTCACTCTCTCACAAATCATTCCTGTGTTCCTTGACTGATAATCTCAGTTGCCTGCAATGACACCTACTGGATGTCAGAACTGATGAACTGCAGACTCTGAGACTGCTGAATTTAGCCAGTATCACTGCCAATTTACAGCTAAATACTGCAATCCCCATTCAGGCAAAACACCAGTGGACTATAAGCTTTTTCTAGTTATTTAGATTTCAGACACCCCATGAAGCAATTTGCTGCCTCTTTCAAACTCATTTATCAACTCCCAGGTAACAAATTTTAAAGATGACTATGGGCTGGCTAGGATTAGTCCAGATTCTCAGAAGCACTCTCATAATCTGAGCTGCTTGGCTGCCAGTTTTTACTTTGCAGCTGTTATTTATAAACTGCAATCAAAATTCTTAGCTATTGTCAAAGCTACTATGCAAAATAATGAGATACACAACATAACACTGTGATTTTGTTTTCACTGGGACATTGCTGTTTGCTCATTCCTAACTGTGAGAAATGCACCTGTACTTCAGATTTGATTTAGAAAGAATCTGGAACTTTGACATTCAAATCACAATTTTTGCTTCCTGAAGTCAAATTTAATGACAAAGTCCATGTATTTGATATTTTCCTGAAATGGAGACTGACTGAGGGTGTTAATGTTTGTAGTGCTGCCTTTTGCCACTGCAAAAAACAAAAAACAAACAAACAAACAAAAAAAAACCCCAAAAAACCCAAACAAACAAACAAAAGAAAAACCATGCAAGCTACCATACAGTCTATGGCCTATCTCCTGCCCTAAATCTACATGCATGACTCCATCCAATTTCTGTCCCTAGCAAAGACTAAGAGAATAACACTAACACAAATTTAACCAAACAACCAAGCAGACTGAGCTTCTCCTCTGTTGGTTAAATCAAGTCTGAATAACTTAGGAAATTTCTCAAAGTTTATTGGATCTGAGTCTTTGATCCTTTGCACCTCATATAGTCGTTTATACAAGTACAAAATAGGCATGAAATGCTATCAGATCAGCCCGCTGGTCTTTTCCAACCACTTTGCAGTTGCATAAATAACTAGCTCACAGAAGGATTGGGAAGAGGGGCATGGGGGCTAGGGTAGTACTGAAATGGTGAGACATTTCTGCACATCCATTTTGGATCCTAGATTGAGAAAAAGTAGTAAATAAGAAGTATCCAGAGTACTGTGTCTGGAGCAATATAAATCAAAGGCCTGATGTATGACAAACAGAGGATATATCCTAACAGCCACAGTGGGTTAGGATGTGCAGCTAACTAAAAAAAGCCCCTCCTTCCTACCATGGCTCCATTTGTTTTCAGGGAGTGAAGCCAGCCACTAAGCACCAGACCTATGTGTGGGTTCTTTTGTGTAGCTTCAGTGGGGAATGTAACTCTTGAGACAACCATGTTGCTAGGGGAGAAGGGAACCCAGCATGATAACACTGAGGGACAGACCCTCTCTGAAGGGACTGCATGATCCAAAGAATTTACTTTGTGGTTTCCTTTGTTCCTTGGGTTAGAAAGGTTTCTTGCCCAACCTATGGCTCTCCAAACCACTCTGACTAGAAGGAAACTGCAAGATATATTTTGCAGTTTCCTAGGCCCTCTGCGCCCTTTTGCTGATTTTGTCCATGGGAAGCTAAATTATGTCTCTGAGTCAAGATTCAAATTAGAATAAAATCAACTGAATTTACTGGAAACTTAACCAGCCTGCCTGAGACAGAACAAACAACACACCAAGTCAGAAACATGTATCACCTGAACATCCACTATTAGGATGACATTGTTCCCAATCAGACCTTCTCTATAACTATTTCATGGGTATCACAGATGCGCCCCCCCCCCCATCTAACCTCAGAAGGCCCAGTTTCTGCACTATGGCAGTAAGGTAGTCTTGTCCTGAGCCACACTACCAACCAGTCAAAAGGAGCAACATTCATATTTATGAATGGAATGAGCTTCTGGTAAATGAAGGGGAGGCAGGAATGCACATGAAGATAGAATCTTAATCTTTGCACAAATTCATAAATTTTGAGGCAGAAAAGGGACCACTGTAATAATCTATTCTGACCTCATGTAATACACAGGCATAGAACATCCCCAAAATAATTCCTAGAGCATATCTTTCAGGAAAAACATCTAAGCTTGATTTAAAAATTGTCAAGTGATGAAGAATCCACCAATCCAGTAAACTGTTCCAATGGTTAATTACCCTCACTGTCAAACTTTACACTGTATTTCTAATGCCTTTGCATTCATTCTTTCCCATCATTTAGAAGAAACATTATGGCAGCACATGATCATTTAATATTTCTTACAGATGCTTAGATCAACTTCTCTCCCTACATTTTGGCTATACTCTTGACACTGGTTGGTAGATAGGCTAAGGATCTGGGACGATGTGTTGATATTTCAAAGATAAGAAAGAAAGCATACAAATTCATGGATCTCTTGCAAAACTTTCTATGAAAGGCAAACTATAAATTCATTATAATAATCAACTCCTAGTGAAAAAAAGGCATAAATAAAGGGATGTATCTGTATTTGTCAGGACACTGCCAGAGGAAAGTAATGTATCTTAGATGGGGAAAGGATGCTGTGACAATGAACATAAACTTCTGAATCCTGCCTTGCACCAACAAGGACAACAAAATATCCACATCTGGAAGATGGGGAATTTAATAGTCAAAAATAGCTTATTTATTACAGTTCAGCTCTGTAAAGTAGTTTTTGGAAGCCAAAGCAAATAGCAAGGTTTTGTACGAGTAATGCTGGAAAAAAGGGAAATCACATCCATTTGTAATCTCTGAAGAAAAGTTAAAACGGATCACTGCCAAAAGACAGTGAAGTTACAAAACAAATTTTATGTGCATATCCTGTCTTGATATTAAGAAAAGGTCAAGCCTAGCATTCAGGTTTCTCAGAGAATGTCTAGATATTCCAAGGTGTTAAAGCGGAGGTAAGATTCATCATCAGTAATTTAAACCAAAACATATCACAGAGATGTTTCAACTATCCCAAAAGCAGATGTGATCAATACAGGAAATTCAGAAATAAGATAAAATTTTTAAAAAATCTAAATGTACTCAGGATATGGCAAGGCAGTCAGAGCACTCAACCAACCTTAACTATGAGTCATATGATTACAATTGAAGTATTTTAGTGCTTATGGTCTCAGAAGAGATTAAACTGATTTTTTAGGAAACACTATTTACAAAGAATGGTGGCAAAAAATGACCCTTCACCCTAAAATTTGTCATCAAGTATGGCATTTGTATGAGATTTTAGCAGAGAACTTTGAATTTTAGCAGAGAACTAGCAGAGAACTTTGAAAAGTCAGTGTTATGTCACTATTAAGATAATGGAGGACAACAGCTGTCTGAGACTGGCTGCTAAATTTATTAATTATTATATATGAAAGTTTGACCCACCAACTAATAAACAAATTTACTTGTAATGTCTCAGAAAAATAATTCTGTACTCCAACAGTAAGTGCTATTATTTTAGGAAAGATAAACTATTCTTCACATGTTTCAAAGGGGCAGCCTTGTTAGTCAAGTCCAGCAAAAAAAGCAAGGAGTCCTGTGGCATTTAAAGATTAACAGATTAATTTATCACATGAGCTTTCATGGGAGAAAATCTCACTTCATCAGCTTCTGATGCAGTGGGATTTTCTCCCACAAGTGCTCATGCGATAAATAAATCTGTTAGACTTTAGGTGCCACAGGACTCCTTGCTTTTTTTATTCTTCACATTTGACAGTGACTTAATGTCTGCTTTAACTGCAGAATGCAGTGCAACTTGAATTAAGGAATTGTGAGCAGCACTTCTATTGTGTAGTAAATATAAAATAATAAATTTAAACATGCGCCAGAGACCAGCAAATGAGAAAGCAAACTAGGCATAGTGTAGCCATTTGCAATTACAATGTGGTCTTTATTTCCTAAAGAGATGCGATGTACAAAAGTACAAGACAGTGGGCTACCATGACATAATATCTTAGTGAAAACTTGTCTTGCCTACGTTCCTGTGTATTTATAGTTGCCTTCACAAAGCATGAGCTTTCGGGTCTGATGAAGTGGGATTTTAAGGCTCATGCAATAAATAAATTTGTTAGTCTTTAAGTGCCACAGGACTCCTGGTTTGTTTTACTGAACTAGACTAACATGGCTGTCCCTTTGGAACTTCACAAAGCATGAATACCACTTAAGTTTCAGTTAAGCCTGGAAATAGGAGACTTCAGTGTTGCATAGCTCTTGCACTGCCTATCTGCACAAGACTGAATTTCCCCATCTCTAGATATATTACCACTTCAAATTTTCAGAGATTAAGTGCAATGTTGCTGGAGCCATATCATGTAACCAGGATAGTATAAAGACATGGTAGGGAAGGAGTGATTCATCTCTGCCTATGGAAGACTGAAAATGCCAAGCGCAGGGCAGGCTGCAAAAAGAGAGAAGATTTTCCTAGAACTGGTGGTAACACTGAAGTCATATTCCCTATTCACAAACAAACACTGGTCCTGATTCTTACACTGGTTATCAAGAAGCCCCCTTTATTGCATTTCATTCTCTGGCTCCCAGGCAGTAACCAGATCCGGTAAAGAGAGAAGTTATTTAAAACTCTGTTCCCTTCATCCAAATGGCCTCCTAGTCCCCAAAGGATTAGCCACATTACCAGATCAATATAAGTTTGGATCTTGCCCAAAATACCACACTGCCAATCCTTCTGTAACTAAAATTAAAGGTTTATTACAAAGGGAAAGAAACAAACTAGAAGAGACATGTTAAATGGTCAAAGCATATGCCATGAGGCTTGTACTTGCATTGTCCCAAATACTGCAACACAACATATGGCATGAAAAAGCTGTCAAAGGTATATCCCTACACATTCTTGTGACTCATGAGGTGTATCCTCTGAATTCTTTCACCAGATTCATTGTACATTTGAGTTTCCTTGATGGGCCATTAAGCAGGCTTACTGCTGCAGCCATTCTGTCTGGGGTGTCACCCAGAAACACAGCACAAGTTTGAAATACAAATATACCATACAGATTTAGAATTTATAATACAAAACTGATACCTTTAAATAAACTTTCTTATCCATTTTAGCAAATCATGACTTTTCCATCAGCACTTTGCATGGAATATTCTATACAATATTTACTGCACTTCTGTAATATTGGTCAGTAATATTAAAAATGGTAATTCCTAATCCAGACAGTATCATATGAGGTAATACATTTTATTCAACCAACTTCTGTTGGTGTGAGAGACACAAAGCTCTTCCTCAGGTTAAACAGCCATCTGCCTGCAGTATGCAATACACACTTTGCTTGGATGGAACAAATCCCAAACTCAAAACCATTCTTTTTAATGCTAGACTCTTTCCAGAGCTCTTAACAATGCCAGAAGACTTGAAAATATTTGGAAAGCTATTCTCACATAGTTTATCAAGATCATTTCAACATCTAAACTCCAGAAAGGTAGTCCTAGCCTGTGCTTGACCTGAAAACTCACAAGAACAGTGAAAAGTAAACAAAACCACCACCAGGCAGCTGGAAGTTATACAGACAAATAAGCATTTTACCAGCTTAGTGACCTAAAGAAACCCCTTGGCCTTTTAATCCAATACTCTGTACTTTCTGCATGCTTTCTATAGCAAATCAGCAAAGTTTACTTGTCATCTTTGTTGATCAGCTCTCCAAAAATTATTAAAGAATACATAATGAGATAAAGAGGAATTAACTGCCATTTTGTTCTCCATGTCCACAGCTAACAAACTTTTATCCGTGAAATGACAGAATTAGAACATTACAGACTGGATCACACATACCACACCTGTCCCTGTCTGACAGCTGAAATGGAGACCGTTTCTGCAAAACTGTCATTTGGAATGATTTGGGCACAGTTGTCCAAGTAGAATAATAGTAGTAATAGTATGTGCACTCAATCAAAATCAGGGTCTCATTGTCCTTAGTACCATGCAAACACATAGTGAGAGACAGTCCCTTAGGACACAAGCCATTAGAACTCTAAGGATGAGTAATTTTGGTTCCAGCCTCTCTCCTCAAGGCTTCCAAGAAAGACTTCAGAGTTCGAATTCATATGCAAATTTGATCCCATCCACTCGGGTTCGAATAGTGATATTTCTTGGCCTTCTCATTATAAACAAGTTCCAGAGGGGTAGACATAGTAACCTAGTTCAGCAAAACAAACAAGGAGTCCCGTGGCACTTCTAAAGACTAACAGATTTATTTAATATTTAATATATTTAAATTCATGCATTAAATACATTTGTTAATCTTTAAAGGTGCCATAGATGTCCTTGTTTGCTTCATTATAAATAGTGGTTGTCACCACTCTCATCCTGATCCGTTGTTCGCTCAGCTTGAACAACTATAATTTGTTTTGATTTGCTTAAGTAATCTCACCTGATCCTCTGATTACACATACTTCATTGCATTTATACCTTCTCCCTATATATTTTTTTTTCCATTTTCAAGCATCTGACGAAGTTGGATCTCCCCCATGAAAGCTCATGTGCTAAATAATTAGTTTAGTCTTTAAAAGTGACACAAGACTCCTTGGTGGGCGGGTGCGAGGGTGGGTGCGCGGGTGTAACTAGATTCACATAGCTACCCTTCTGGGACATCTCATTTTTGGTGAACTATACATTAGTCTTTAAGTGCCACAAGACTCCTTGCTTTTTTTGCTTTACTAGACTTACATGGCTGCCCCTTTGCAACTATAGATATTTAGTGACACTTCATGTAGTACCTTTCAGTCAGGAAATTCAAGTTAATTTACAACAACTAATTAATTAGGCCTCAAAATAACCCAGATATTTTTGCAAATGTGGAAACTGAGAAACACAGGGAGAAGGCCATGTCTAGTGAAACTCAGCTATATGGTGGAATCCAGCAAAAGGCATATGTACTACATAAGTCCCCCAAGTAGGGTTTAAGTGGAATTCAAGGGTGCCTAGAACCACTATACTAGGATGAATTTCACCCAAGTCATAGCAGAGCCAGAAATACAGTCTAGAATTTTTGAGTCCCAGACCCCTGTTTTCCTTACTCAGGACAGCTACTGCTTATTTTTATTATTACAAATAGCTACATTAATTTGATTTTTTACTCCTGTAAAATAATACTATCATGAGTGGAGAGCTCAATGTATTCCTTCACTGAAAAATTAACATAAAGCTCACGTATGAAAAATGTGCACTTCCATAGAAACCATTATATGCTTGTCTAACTCAGTCATATTTTTTAGGTTAAATGATGCAAAGACAAAAAGATGACCTTGTAAAACAAAAGTAAATAGCAACTAAAGAACTCTCATTTATATTCACAAGTTATAATCATCAGTTTTGAAACTAATACATTTCACAGCTTATGTACTTGTAAGAGTAATAAATCAACTCAGTAAGAGAGGACTAAGAGTGCCCCAGGGCACTTATAAACCTTTGAAAACATTTGCTTTATTTATGTCACAATTAGGAAAAACCTGAACTGTTTTCTGAAGTTTTTAAAGTATCTGAATCCATCAGAATCCACTTTCAAAGCAATAATTTTATATTACCTGTGACAAGAATTATTATTATTATTAAATTGTAATGCATCTTATAACGTGAAGATTAATTATTTGTATTGCATGCAGTCAAGAGCTGGTCACCTGGTGCTAGGTGCTGTGCAACTCTAAAGAAAACACAGTTCCTGCTTCAAGGAACTGAACACGGAGCAATCCTTCCTATCCATGAGTTCACTTAACCCCTTGTCAGCAGCCTCAACAGAAAGACTCAGAATTTAATCAATAAAGAGACTCTTTTCTAAGGAAGGTGTTCCCTTTAGTTTACATTTAAGGGGTACTGGTGAGGGCAAGTGTGAGGAAAGCCTTGTACTGCTGCTATCTCTATTCTGTGGACAGTATATGAAAAACTCTTCAGTTTCCAGGGCTGTCAATCCAGCATCTTTCACTAGAATGATAGAATCATAGAATCATATGGTTGGATGGGACCTCATGAGGTCATCTAGTCCAACCCCCTGTGAAAAAGCAGGACAACTCCCACTAAATCAGCCCAGCCAGGCTTTTGCCTAACCAAGCCTTAAATATCTCTGAAGATGGAGATTCCACCAGCTCCCTAGGTAACCCATTCCAATGCTTCACTACTCCCCTAGTAAGAAAGCTTTTCCTAATATCGAACCTCGACCTCCCCAGCTGTAACTTGAAACCATTGCTCCTTGTTCTGTCTTCTGTTACTACTGAAAACAGTGGAGCTCCATCTTCCTTGGAGCACCCCTTCAAGCAGTTGAAAGTTGCTATCAAATCCCCCCTCAGTCTTCTCTTCTGCAGACAAATTATGCCTAGTTCCTTCAGTCTCCCTTTGTAAGTCTTGTGCTCCAGCCCCTTGATCGTTTTTGTTGCCCTCCACTGGACTCTTTCTAATTTGTCCACTTGCTAATTTGTCCACTAGGAAAAACAAGTTATATTTCCAAATGTTAAATTACACTGGACTTCTGCTGGCATTCTAGTAAATTCATTAGGGTCAGTACAACTGCAACAAACACAACATTAATACCAGGATTTTTTTAAGGTTGCATTAAATGACATTTGAAATCTGCCTTAATCTGACAAAAGACAGAAAATTAAAAAATTAAACTCAATTAAATTAATTAAACTCATGCCTTAATTCATTTGTTGCTAGAGTTTATAAGCAAGGATGGGACAGGTGCTGAACAGTCCATAATTTTGTACATGTACCATTTATATAAGAGGAGAATGGTCACAGAGTTAAACATGGGATTAGGAGACAGGAGGTTTGGATTTTATTCCTGGCTTGGACCCAGACTTTCTGCATGACTTTTGGCAACTTACTAACTATCTCTGTCATCTGTTTCCCCTTTTGTAAAATGGGTACAATTTTACCTACCTCACAGAGCTGTCACAATTCAGGCATGGAGGCATAATTCACGGATGTCTGTAAAATGCTTTGAGATATTGGATGGAATTACTACAGAAGGGCAAAATACTATTGTCATTGTGTAAACAAAACTACCTGTGCCTAATCATAGAAACGTAGAGCTATACCTTGACAATTCATAGAGTTCAGCCCCCCCTGTTCTGGGGTAGGGCCAAATAAACCTAGACCATCTTTGACGGGTGTTTGTCCAACCTGTTCTTAAAACTTTTGATGATGTTGATTCCACAACTTCTCTTGGAAGCCTATTCCAGAGCTTAACTACCCCTATAGCTGGGATGCTACTGATAGAAAAAAAGGGTCTTAGCCCTGGCCCCTGCCCTGCCCCAGTCCCAGGGGCTCAATCTGGCTCCAGCTACTGCCAGGCAGTGGCAGGCAGCCCAGGCAGGTCCAACCCAGCCCCAGCCGCTGCCAGCCAGCGGCTGGTGGCCCATGCAGGCCCAATCCAGTTCCATCCACTGCTGACCAGCAGCAGGCGGCCCCAGCCTGGATCCTACTGCTGCCAACCAGTGGCTCCCCCTGCTGACTCGGGGCAGGGCCAAGGGAGAGATAAGCAAGGCATGAGCCCTGTGGGCCCAGCCGCAACAATGCCCCTTCCCTATAGTCAGAAAGACATTGCTAGTACCTAACTTAAATCACCCTTGCTGCAGATTCAGCCCTTTATTTCCTGTCCTACTTTCAGTGGAGAACAGTAGACCATAGTCATCTTTAGAATAGCTCTTAATATATTTGAAAACTGTTATCAGGTCCCCACTCAAGATTTTTTTTTTTCAAAACACAATGGACCCAGCAAACTTTCCCCATAGGTCAGGCTTTTTAAAAATATTTTATCAGTTTGGTTGCTTCCCTCTGGACTCTTTCCAATTTGTCCATGTCTTCACTAAAATGTGACACATAGAACTAACTGGACACAGTATTCCAGCTAAGGCCTCATCAGTGCCAAGCAGAGTGGGACAATTTTTTCTTGTCTAACATGCAATATTTCTGTTAATACATTTCAGAATACTAGCTTCCACAACTGCATCCAATTGTGAATTCATTCAATTTGTGATCCACTATATACCCTACATTTTTTTCAGGACTACCACTTAGTCAGTTCTTCCACATTCTGTAATCGTGTGTTTGATTTTTCCTTCCCAAAGTGAAGTACTTTGCACTTATCTTTATTGAATTTAGTCTAGCTGAATACAAATGAATTTCCAAGTCAGCATGGTTGTTTTGAATTCTAATCATACCCTACAAAGGGCTTATAATGCCTCTCAGATTGGTGTCATCCACAAATTTTATAAGAATAATCTACACTCCATTATCCAAGTGAAAATACTGAAAATATTAACTAGTGCTAGACTCAGGACTCATGCTTGTGGAACCCCACTAGATAGGACCTCCCAGTTTGTTCACATTCATTGATAACTACTCTTTAAGTATGATGCAGGGTAAACCATTGAGTTTTAAGACTAGTCTGTATGGAGATTAAGTACACATCAGTCAGGGGAGTATGAATGTACAGCATGCTGTGCACTAAGTGGTCATTTGGACCCTACTGCCATACACTAAAAGCTCCATAGTTTTAAAAACTACAATACAGCACAACAGATCTTTTAGTGTGCAGCAGCAGGATCCACACACCTACTTAATGCATGGCTGGCTACAACACTATAGATTTACATCCCAAATTGCTGTGTACTAGATCTCCATATAGACAAGTCCCTAGATTTCATTCTGAAGTTCCTGGCTTTTCTCTATTCTCCCCGCTTTACAATTCTAAACCAGGCTCTTAATATTATTATAATTCTTTTTCTAGGAAGTTTCCCCAATATATTCTGATCACTTCTCTTTCCTATGTCTCCATCCATGATGTCCCACCACTCAGAAGACTCATATGACAGATCCCAGTCTTTTGGTTCAGGAGAACGGACAAGACACCATTTGGAGCCAGTCCACGTTAATCTATAACTAGCTGTTGTTCAAAGACACTTTTCAAAAACTTTTTCTCTTGATTGTTTGGTGTTCTGTTTTTTTCAGAATACCATATCATTACTTCAAAAGTCATCGAAAAGGATTTGACACCCACCTCCTAGCCAAATTACTTCACTTTAATTCAACAATAGTTTTGAATTTTACCAAGCAAACTAATAATTTACAAATTCCCCCCATGAATTATTCTTAATTTGAATGTATGTGACACGGACTGTACATCATTTGATACGTTGAAGCCAAAATACCATTGATTCAGTGGAAAAGAACTGATCCATCACTGACGTCAGTGGAAAAGAACTGAGCTCTAGTTCACTTAGACAAATTTAAAGCAGCTAGACAGGTGAATACTTTCTTCTAAATTCATATCTGAATATTTTACTGATTAACACAAAAGACACTCATATCACAATGCTTCTAAATTGTACTTTAGTTACCTAAATACTGATGACAAGAAAGATGAATCAAGTTTGAGAATTTATTCACCATTGCTGATTGAACTCATTCCTGGAAGCCTGGGAAGCACTAAACCACTGAGGTGTAACAGTGAAAATTAGTGATTTGAATAGAAGAATCATGAACTTTGGAAAAGAAAACATTACCCACTGGCGGCACTCACAGAATGACTCCTTACAGAAACTAAATAAGATTAATGAAGGTGAAGTTAAGAAAAACAACAGCTTTTAAAGGCTCCTCTGTGTCTTATTTTCTAGAGTGTAGAAAGAAAAATGAAAAAAAAAGTATCAATAGAAAAATGAATTTGTCTTTATCTATAATTCAATAAGTAACATAATCTATCCAAAAAACTCAGACACTCCTCAAGTTTCATGTTTTGAGATTTCTCAGGTGTTTTAAAAAGAATGAAAATTTTGTACCTGCAATCCATTGTAGGGAGGAACTGGCAGAAAGCAAAAAGGGGAGAGAGGAGAGAGAAAGAGACCAGACTGTGGCCATTTTAAAAATATGGGCCAAAATGTAACTGTAAAATGGAGTTTAGTACACTGCCATGTAAGAGATTTATAGAAGGAAAAAAGGCTGGATCACAGCAGAGTTCCTCCCATATTAAGCCTAGTCACTGATGAGAAACATTATGAGCAGTAACAAACAAGGAGTCTGGTGACACTTAAAAGACTATCAAATTCCTTTATTGCATGAGCTTTCATGGGAGAAAAATCCCATTTTGTCTGACACTTGAAGATGAGAAACTTACAGAATGGGAGGAAAATAAATGCAGGGGAGTGTAAGTCATAGGATCAGGTCAGACAGTTATAGAAAATAAAAGGAGCTGTTTGGATTCAAAACCTAGGATGCCCTATCATCTCAGGTGCTGGCACTCTGACAGTGGGCTTTTCTGGCTATATGGACTCTCTCCTCAGACACTATGCTATCAACACTCCTAGCTATCTTCAAAACATCACAAGTTTCCTGACAAAGATTCAGTCCATTGGTGAAACTCCAGAAAACACCACACTGGTCACTGTTGATGTAGAATCTCTGTATACCAACATCCCCTACGAAGACGGATTATGAGCCATTGAGAAAACTATCCTAAATGATGTCAAGGCACATCTTGTGACTGAACTTTGTGACTTTCTACTTACCCACAACCATTTCAGATTTGAAGATAATTTATATCTTCAAGTCAGCAGCACTACTATGGTATCCGCATGGCTCCACAATATGCCAACATTTTTAAGGCTGACTTGGAACAACTGCTACAGGAGAAGCCCAAGAAAGGAAACGACAGAATGCCACTGGTCATCACCTACAACCCCCAAGTCAAACCCCTACAGCAACTCATCAAGGACCTACAGCCTATTCTACAAGACAATCCCTCACTCTCTCAGGCCTTGGGTGGCAGACCTCTTCTTGTTTACAGACAGCACCCCAACCTGAACCAGATACTCACCAGCAACTACAGACCTAACAACAGAAACATTAAAGCAGGCACACACCCCTGTAACAAACCACATTGCCACCTTGGCTCACCTATTTGCACAAAAGACACTATCATAGGACCTAATCAAGCCAGCTATTCCATCAAATGCTCATTTGCTTGCTCATCCACCAATGTGATTTATGCTATCATGTGCCAGAAATGTCCCCTGGGCGGCCCCCCCCCCCGCCCCGGACAAACAAGTCAGTCTCTGTGCAAAAGAATAAATGGACACAAATCTGACATCAGAAATAACCACATTCAAAAAACAATAGGAGAACACTTCAATCTTCCTCAGCACTTCATTAATGACCTGTTAGTAGCCATACTCAGTCAAATGAATAAATCACAGTTTCAAAGAGAAACTGCAGAACTGAAATTCATATGTAGATTTGACACAGTGAACTCAGGGCTGAATAAAGATTATGGGTTCTCTTCCCATTACAACAGGCAATTCTTCTTCAAGTGCTGCTTGGATGCATTCAGTAATAGGTGTCTCCGTGCCGGAGTGCCAGATTGGTAGGAAAACTTTTGTCCTAGCCTGTCAGAAGAGGGTAGGCAGCCACCGCCCCCCCCACGCCACCCAGTGGCTATATTTACAGCCACCTCCCGACCCCTCCCCAGTTTCATTTTTTCCACCTTGCGCGTCGGATCTGGAATGTCCACTCCTTGCGAACACAAGCAGCCTGTCTGTTCTTCTATGAGCTTTTCACCCAACTGGGAGCACCTTTTTGTAGACGTAGTTCCACCACAGGGATCCTCCACTTTCAGGCCAGAACATCAGAGATCATCCATCAACATGCCAGGGTTTAAACCCTGCTCCGAGTGCGGCAAGGCCTTCCCTCAGGACGACCCCCAAAGGAAGTGCCTCCGGTGCCTAGGTGAAGACCACCTGGTCTCCACCTGTTCCCTTTGTATGTCCTTTAAACCTCGGACAATCAAGGACAGGGAACAACGGCGCCGTGCCCTAGCCTCTGAACGGGCTCGGCACTCTTCACCAGAGGCTTCAGGTTCCTGCCTGGAGCTGAGACCTGGCTCAGCACCGGAGCCGGCCCGGCACCGTGCTGTCAGTGGCCGTCAAAGAACAAGCTCGGTACCGACACCGGTACCTCAGCACTGATGCAGCACCTCGGCACTGCTCAAGGTCACCCCCAGTGCCGCAGTCCCAGCATAGCCCGGTACTGTCAGTGCAGGGCTTGCCCCAGCACCAACCACAGTTGCCTTTGGCACCACGAGCTCGTTATAGCCCAGTACCAATGGTGCAGGTCCTGTTTCACCAGAGCAGCCCTGTCTCCCCTGTTAAAGGCTCACCACGGGCTCATTCGGGGTCGCTCCCGTTACTGATGACCCCGGAGGAGTGGAGGCCGCTCGGGCACTCCTCCTGCTGCCCGCACCACCCTCCCTAACAGTGGTTAGGAGGGGCAAACTGGCCTTCATATCCAAGGCCTGGGTCCATCATAGTGATGCCGATCTCCCTCGCCCCAAAGCCCTCCATCTTCTACTCCATTGGGCCCTGGTACCGTAAAGCTATCCCCGCAGCAACATATCACCTTGCCATCACCGGTACCACCTCAAGAATTGGGAGGTACTTCCCCCT
This sequence comes from Podocnemis expansa, assembly GCA_007922195.1. Lineage (NCBI taxonomy): Eukaryota > Metazoa > Chordata > Testudines > Podocnemididae > Podocnemis > Podocnemis expansa. The sequence goes on from ML681963.1 coordinate 121,762,228, forward strand.
GCTCAAGCCCTGGGGAAGGTCCATTGAAAGGCTCTAAGTGGCTTTGGCGCCATGCCTCGGTGCCGTCACCCTTCCACTTCCGCCCTCAAGAATGGTCCCCCCCATGAGACCCCTTCCCCCCCCACGGTGGACACCCTGTACCAGTCTGTCCCTGGCACCAGGCTCATACACAGGCAGCCTATCAGTGCACTTCAATCTGTTGCGTCGTGCCAGAGCCCACTTAGGGATGGAGGTCCAGTCCTCCGACCCTCCCTTGGACACCCTTTTCGGGCCGGTCTTCTCCTCAGCAGAGCTGCTTACGGTCCCTCTCCACCCAAGTGTTTGGGACCTGACATCCTCACAATGGCAGAACCTGAGCTCTATTGCCCTGGTCTCAGACACAGCGAGTCTTAAGTATAGGGTCACCGAATCGGACTTCCCTCTCTCGCCGACCACCCAATCCCTCCTAGGGACGTGGTACAGATGGCGCTAGGCCCGGGCAAGCCCTCTCGTGACCCCCTCCCTGCTTCGAGGGAAGCTAGGGAATTGGATCTCTTGGGACGTAAGGTCTATTTCTCCTCGGCCTTCCAACTACAGGTCGCAAATAATCTGGCCCTAACCAGCATTTACATGCTTGATGTGTGGGAATTGGTCACAAAATTTAGGCATTTGCTCCCACCAGAGGCCAAAAGGAGTATGATGCATTCCTGGAGAAGGGAAGAATAATTTCTCAGGATCTCCTCCTCTCAGCCCGAGACGTGGTAGATACAGCGGCCCACACCATGGCCTGGGCTATAACCATCCGCAAAGCGGCCTGGCTTAGGGAAGCCAAGGTGTCCCCCACTGCAGAGCAGGTGGTGCTTGATCTGCCCTTTGGGGGTGATGCTTTGTTCCCCCCCCCGAGACCCTAACTGTAGTGGGTACCACATGGAATCCTAGGGAAGAGGTAAAATACCTTGGTCTCACCCCATCAGGGCCCTGCCCTGGCCCCACATAAACCATATGGGGTGGAAAACCACTCCTCCCACTCTCCTCCCAGATGAGCCTGGGGCAGGGACTCAGCCCCTCCCCACTGCCCTCTCAGTTCTACTCTGGGGGCTTCTTGGAGCCTTTTTTCCCCTTCCTTCCTCTGCAAGGCAGCCTATCTCAATTGATTGCCCACCGTGATTCCCATAACATTCAGGACACGGCCATGGCTTCAGTTCACCATCAGAGAAGGTGACTGATACCCCTCTCCCTCCCCTCCTTTAGTGAGAGAATTGGGGGCTTGCTGGGGCTGTTGCCCCCCACCGACCCTGCATCGATATCACAAACAGGAGTGAGTCAGTCTTTGGCCTTGCTCCCCCGATTTTGTAAGAGGTGCAGCCCATGTAACCAAAGCCCCTCTTAGTTATCAAGACCCACCCAAACTGTGGCCCATTACCCAGACAATTCTCAGCCATTGCTACCCTTGAGGCTGTTATTGGAGGAAACAGAACAAGAAAGCCCCCCACCCTTCAGGTACTTTCTCGACCAACAATTCCTTCTGTTCTCATAAGCATTAAGGGCAGCCTTCGTTAAAGCCAAAGGACGCATCATGTAGTAGCTAGCCATGACTACAGATACTCCCAGTATGCGTGGTCACATATGCACATCCGGATGCATGGAACACCCCCCCCCCCCGCCTGCCCGCCACCCATCCTACATCAGGTAGCATCTTATTTCACACCCGGAATGGGGAGGGATGCCTTGGGTGTCTTCCTACCCCAACAAACCGGTCGGTACGCACGGTTAAGACGGTCCTGGTAGGTCCTTAGCCACCTCTTGTACGGAAACCCTCTTACTACCCCACCCGTTAGGTGGGAATATGATACTCGGTACACTCTACCGCATTCAGTTCGGTGCCCGAGGGGAGGCCATGGCAGCGCTGTTCACAATCCCTACCTTGCTACTCGCCCCCCCATGGGGAAGGGGAAGACAATCAATGGTAAACAACAGCTTCTCCCGGTTCTTTGGGACGGCCACATATCTAACCAGGACATCCCCGATTGGGAGTCCCTATCTAAGTCCCACTCTACCAGGAAAGTGGGGTGATACCCTTCTTACCCCCCGATCCCTGAAGTAACAGCTTCTGTATGTCTGACCTGGAATCAGCCAGGTCGGTAGGGCCCATGGGAGAAGAGACAAAGCCTCTTCCCCAACCATATGGACAGAGGTGGAAGGAAACTCACCTTAGGCCTCCCAACTTAACTGCTAGCTAGCTGCGGGGCTAGCTTGTTGACAAACTTCATGCGCACCACTGGGTTCCGCACATGGATGTCACCCAACCGGGTTATACCCTAGGTCGCCTTGGTACCATGATTACCCATATCTGGGCCCGGGACACTACTACCTGGGCATCCGGCGGACATATTACTCCTTCCTTTGTGGGACCTGAGGCCGAAAACCATTGGGTAGTCTCTACATGATACCCTCGCTGTAGGCATCTGCTAAGGGTTGTTGTGTTTCCTCTGCTCACTTGAGGGAACTCAAATGGACCAAAAAAAAAACCAAACCCGATTTCCGATCTGCATGGAAACCCAGAATTTGTTTTCCCTATAGTGGGATGCTGTCTTAGATAAGGTTACATGATAGGGATAAGCCGCCCTTGTCAGATTTTTCTAAATCCAAGGTACTCCTGCAAAGCCATGGTTTACACTCAGGGAATATCATATTTCCCAGCTGGTCTTGGGAGGAGACCATTCACTCCTCCTATAACCCATATCATTTAGAAGAGTAGTCCTTCTCTTAACGACTCCTTAACCCCAGCGCACACACAGGTGCAGCATAGTTGGGGCGGATACCACTCCTGGTGGTGCCCCCGGGCACACAAGGTTTTAAATCACTGTACTTTAAACCCTATAGGCCTTTCGGTCATCATGACTAAGTGGCCAATCAGTGGCATTGCATTCCCGTTGCCCTCGTCTTTCCCCTCCCCCCCACCGCTCTCCAGGCAGTCTTCCTGGTGTCGGAATCCTGAGGTGGAACATAAAGGTCAAGAGAAGGGTCCTTTTCCATGAATCTTCATAAATACCAAGGTATTTATAGAGACCAAGGTCAACAGCACTTCCTACGGCCACCATGCCGACTTATAGGAGCCTAGTGGTCTGAAATGCTCCTTCCCAATGGTAGCTTCCTGGGTTCTTACACTGTGTACGGCTGGAGACTTGTATTGCATCCTCCTAGCCTAGGGACATCTTGGCTGATATGCCATGTGGCGCTCATTGCACCACCCCTGTTTTTTCTTTCTCATCAACCAGCACAAAGTGTCTTCCCTTAGACCCTTCTAGACTGAACTCAGTAGTCCTTTCCCTTGCGCTTTGCTGGGTACTTTAAATTCTTACACCCTTCCAACATGTGCCTTCGGGCCTTGAAGCGGCCAGCTCGAGGGATAATGTTCATCCCTTCTATGGTTATCTGCATAGGCCGCAGCCACCATGGCCAGCCCCGTAACCCTATGGCTTCTAGTGCTCTCATAAGTTCACGCTGAAGTGTTCTATGGCCAGACATTAATCCTCTGGCCCTCGTACCTTGAGCTACACCCTACAGATAGAGCAACCAAACGTATCTTCTCCACATAGTCATCTTGTGTTGATTCAACTCTGGTTAAGGTTTGACCTTAGTCCGTCCAGCCCACGCATGCTTTGCCTTGGCTGGATTGGACCTATCCCCTGCATTGGGCTGGGCCCACAGTTGTTGGTTCTCCATTGTCAGGCCAAGAGCCCTAGTTGGTCCCTTGGCACCTGTTAGAGCCTTGTTCGCTGGGCTTCTTCCCATCTGGGGTGTTGCTGTGCTGAAGGCAGAAGAGCCAACTCCACCCGCCATCCATCAGCATGGCTAGTAGTCACCTATTACAGAATGCATCCAAGCAGCGCTCAAAGAAGAACGGTGAGTTACTCACCAGTAACCGTCCTTCTTCGAGATGGGCCAGGACAAAAGTTTTCCGACCAATGCAGTGCATTGGTCGG
>ML681963.1:121766592-121877429 GCA_007922195.1 Podocnemis expansa
CCGACCAATGCACTGCATTGGTCGGAAAACTTTTGTCCTGGCCCATCTCGAAGAAGGACGGTTACTGGTGAGTAACCCACTGTTTTGCTTTCCTGCCACCCACCAACCTTCCTGCTAATTGCTGTACTCCACTGTTTGAATCCAAACAACTGCTTTGATTTGCTGTAACTGTCTGACTGATCCTATGGCTTACATTCCCCTGTATTTATTTTCCTCCCATTCTGTAAGTTTTGCATCTTCAAGAGCCTGACAAAGTGGGATTTTTCTCTCATGAAAACTCACGCGATAAATAAATTTGTTAGCCTTTTAAGTGCCACTAGACTCCTTGTTTGTTTTGTGGAACTAGACTAATATGGCTATCCCTCTGGAAATTATGAGAAATATCCTTTTATTAACAGATAATTGTGCAGAAGCTTCACTTTACAGAGCCCCACATTTTAATAAGCAGTCACAACAACAAGGAAGGCACAATTCCAATAATGCACTGCAGTGACTCAATAGGAAATAAAAAAAATCAGTAGCATCAACGAAGTTTTTTTCCTTGGCAGCATGTGTTTATAGTAATAAGAAAGCACTGAGAAAAAGCCCTATATTCAAGTTTATGGCACACAGAACTGTACTGTCATCTAAAAAAAAAATTATTCCTTCTACATGCTACAGGGCAGCAACTATATTTATTTTTTCATTTTACCAGCATTGAGCACACTGCAGTGCAGAATATTGCTATAGTCTTAGGCTACAACTCCCCATTACCATGTTATATACCATTAACATGGTACCTCACAATTTTTAATTATTGATCCCCACACCACCCCTGTGAGGAAGGAAGAATTACCATGTCATTTTACAAATGAGGAACTGAGGCCCAGAGGAAACGTCTATACAACAGCTGGGAGTAAGCCTCCCAGTCTGGGTAGACCTGTGTGCCAGCAGTGCAGATACCGCAGCTCAGGCTTGAGCTCATGTTCTCAAAATGAAGAGACCAGGTGGGTTTGAGAACCTGAAATTCAGCCAAAGCCTCAATGTCCACATGGCTATTTTTAGCATACTAGTTTGAGCCCCACTGGCATGAGTCTGTTCACGTGGGCTGAGAGACTTACACCAAACTACACTGACATACCCAGAGATTAATTAAGTTGTTCAACTTCCTACCAATCATGTGGCATAGCAGGAAACTGAATCCAGGTTTTTCACATCCCAGATTAGCACCCTACCCACTGCTCTCTAGTCACAGGTTAGCATCTAACCACTAGACCATCTTACTCTCATTTATTGCTTAAAAAGATATTAATAATCTTGATAAAAAATGGCATGAATCTATCAGCCATATTCCAGAGTTACCCTTCAGTCTGAATATACAATTCAACAGCTGCTAATTTCAGGCCATGTCCTGAATAAAGTCCTGTCCACCACTGTGCTATATCATAGAATCCCAATATGGCTAATGCAGGCTGGCAAGTGTATCACTCTCTTAATCAAATCCTTCGCCTCTGTTACCTTATTACATAGCTGAATTGGGGCTTCATCTAGTTGATTACTCCTTCTGAGGACTGTTCTCAGACTTGGGAGTCTTCGATGGTTGAGAAATAACATGAAAGTACCTTCAACTTCTAGAGCCAGATTCAAGCGGCACCACAAATGCCTGTCTATGAAAATTAGTCTGCACTTTGGTGGAATAATTTATATCCAAACCTAGAAATTCACTACTTAGATGCATCAAATTTACAGTGTCAAAACTAATATTGTAAATTTCCAGGGGGCTCTCATTAACTGCAATGAATTTGTCTCACAACACAGTTTCTATTTGGAAGGCGAACCTCTTTATTTATCAGGAAGTATTGGCTTTCAGGCGTAAGAAATGCACAGCTTTATCAACCCACAATATAAATCCCATCATCTTCATGACATGAATACTGTGGCAATAAAAGTATGTCAGCTTTTAAAATCCTGTTCTATTTGGTTATCTGCTCCAGTAAATTACTGCACAGATCTATTTACCTCTGGAGTCCAGGGTCTGAATTCAGCAACAAAACACAGAAATGTGATATCTGTCAGCCTTCACCTGACACTTACAAAACTAACACACACTGCAGCATAATTGACTGTTTTTCCTCAAAACTCATCAGATGACTGAACATGCACAGACATTTTAATTAGTCTGTACTTGGATAGCTTTCTTTATGATTTGGAAACATGGGAGAACTGAACATAAAAACACCAACAACACCATTGGGGACACCACTGCAAAACCCAGCTAAAAGCTGAGTTTAGTCATTTGTTGTCTTTTCAAAGCTGCATTTTAATTTTTATCACCTTCTCCCACTACTTGATTTCCAGTCAGAAATGTTCACTTTCCAGAATACTAGCTGAATACCGTAAGTATTGGATTCAAAAGCAGACCATGGAGTTGGAAGGAAGGATTTGAACTGACACAGGAGGATATTCTGATATTCAGCCAAAATGATGGTGATGATTCTTCCTGCCAGAGGCAAGATACACTGGCATGCTAATGCACAGATTATTGTAATCTGTACTGCCAAAACAACTAGGTTCCAGGGAGATTGAACCCTATTGAACAAACACAAAGGACTAGTCTTCACTGATGGCAGGAAAATCATCACCATCAAATTGACCCTCCCAATCAACCGATTGATTGGTGAGGACCTGCTTAGTTGATCAGGAGGCTGATCTAGTCAAACCATCCCAGGAAGTAGTTCAGAGTCAAAGGGAGGCCCCTCCTTTCAACTCAGCACAGTGGATGCTGCAGGTATAGGGCAGTGGAACTGAGATACACAAGTTATTTTAAATACCGGTAACCTGAGTATCTTTGTTCAACTGCCGCGAAAAACAGCAGGCAGTGTGGAGCTGCCCATAGTGAGAAAATGTCCTTCACTTGAAGAGTATACAGTCTAAACTGACAAAATATACAAAATATTGGGGGAGGAGGGATAACATAAATAAAGAGTTGCAGTAACTCACTGAAATTCAGTGACAGAAAAGAATAGAACGCAAGTCTCCTAAAGTCTATCTAACTCTAACCATTGGCTAGAGATGTTTTCGCAGAACAGTTTGTTCTAGTACTACTGTGCCTGGCCCAAGACCACTGGATTAAGTAAGATATTGAGTCTTTTTGCCAATGGCTTCTTGGGCAAGCTAACTACTAAAATCTGAAAATATCCAATAATATCCCCAAGCTCCTAGTCTTACTACAATTAACTGCAAATGAATTAAAACAGAGGAGTCTGTAATGCTTTTCTAAAGAGATTAGTAGCTAAAACTGCATGCACTTGATCCAGTCACTCAGGAAAATGAAGAGTTGTGTTTGTTCAGTTAGTATGCATGGTACACATATATCTAGGCACATTCTTATACTTTAAAAATAAAGACAACATTAATACATACATCTGGACATTTAGATACCCATTTTTGCACCTAACTACTCATTATAGATCCCAAAATGTTAATGTAAGGGTCAGTTTCTGCTCTCAGACTTCAAATGTGGAATTTGACATCATGCTAAGGTGTCCTCATTTAAAAACAGAGGTCCTATATGCAAAAGATTAAATAGACTTTACCACTATCTCTGTACTGATTCCTGCCCCATTACCACTGACCATGTGTCAGCTGTACTCTTTATCACATGTACTCTTAACAATTGAGGGCAGAAAAGTCTTTTTGAATTCAAAAGAATATAGAACTCACTAATAATGTGAGAAGTGATTTTAGGGATGTGTGTTGTGACCATATTAGAATTATACAATCTAGAAGCAATAACTGTTATTATTAGGACTCTATTTCTCCCACTAAAGCACTTGGTATGTCATATACCACAGAATGTCAGCTATCCATCATCCCAGAAAAATTATACCCTCCCACATTCTGCCTACTCCAGTTAATTTTGATTAAGCCAGTGGTGCCTGTATTAAATGTTTTGGCACAGAGCATTTTGGTTTGTAGCAGTTTAGTTTACATTTCATTTCACTGAGATTTTCTTATAAAACCAGCTGATCATAATGGTTTAGAAAGTTTTATTGCATTATTGGTCACCATAACAGGGCTTCTGATGATATTTTGTTTGTGCATGCACTCTTTAGGGGAATTATAGGGAGCAGGATTTTTGTTTATTTATTTTGAGAAATCTGGGAACCTTTCATTAGCTATTTTGATAGTCTTAATTTGGAATTTAAAGACTTACATACTATAAAGTAAAATAAGGCTATAAGTGCTATATTACTAATAAGCTTACATACCAGGGCTGGCCAAACTTATGGAACTCACACAAGTTGATTATTAAACCTTCAAGAGCCACACTCTTGATGTATATACCCATATTTTACCTACTCCAAAATCACTAACTTGAAAACCTTCATTGCACTTTTATCATAAAAAGAGGGTAAATATTGATCATATTAATGTCAAATTCTAATAATTCCTTAAGGTTATCAGGAAAACTAGGCCTACCTATACAATAAAAACCTAGCTTCTCCTGCTGTCAGGACTATGCCCCACTTCTCCCACCATCCCAACCATGCCACCACTTTTTCCCACCCTCTCCAACCATCCCACTGCTTCTCCATGCTATCCCAACAATGCCAGCACTTCCCCATGCCATCCTGACCACGACACTGCTTCTCCCCACTGTCCCGACCACGTTGCACTTCTCCCTGCTGTCCTGACCCCTTCCCCAACCCCCAGGCCCTGATGCTAGCTCCCCCAGACAGACCCCTGCCTCCCCAGGGACTCCTTACCTGGCCGCTCCAGTGGCTACACACAGGCTGGGGCTTCCTCCCCATTTTTTAAACCCCACCTGGGCTGAGCATCCACTATAGCCACTCAGGAGGCTAGGCAGAGGCTGGGACTCCCCCTGAGCATGCTCTAAGCATGCTCAGGGTAGGAGATTTAAAACTCCTAGGCTGGGGCTGCTTTTCCTCTCGCTTTCTTCTGCGAGCTGCACTTTTTCATTCAAGAGCCACATGCAGCTCCTAAGCTGCAGTTTGGCCACGCCTGTTATACACTATAAATACTGGCCAGATTCAACTCTGCTACAGTGCTGTAACTCTGCAATAACTACACTTATACTACTAATTATAATTATGTACAGTAACTGAATGCAAGATCTGGTCCATTACATGCAATGATTTACTGGATAGAAGGCAGAAAGGCATAGAATAGCTAACAAAGGTGACTGCCACACTGGAGAGAGGGTGTGTTTAAAAGGGCCTTATGTAGTGTTATTTATCAAAGACCAGGTTAGGGATACATAAGTAACTATTTGTTTTATTAAAATGTGATGATGAATTGACTTGTTAGTTGAATGTGAGATTTTTGGGTGAAATATTACGGGTAATCTCTGCTCTTCCAGTAGAGTTTAGAGATTGTTAGAGGTACCATGAATCTTAAAATCATGGAAGATGAGGGTTGGAAGGGATCTCAGAAGGCTATGTTGTCCATCACCTTGCTCCAAGCAGAACCAACTCCAACTAAACCATCTCAGCCAGGGCTTTGTCAAGCCACACCTTAGAAACCTCTAAGGATGGTGATTCACCATCTCCTTAGGTAACCCATGTGGTGTTTTGGACTACCTAGAGTAATTGGGGTTGTCATAGTGATAAATGGGCGGGTTGTTCAGGTGCTAGGGAAACCTGTCTGTCGGGTCCCCTCTCTCTCCATTCTCTTTCCATTAAAACTCCTTACACAGCTCTGAATATGCTGCCTCTCATTACTGGATTATAATTTCCCCTAAAACTCTACATCTCGCGACAGAGGATGGGATATGTGATGGAGTTGGCTACCCTCAACAATCCTGGCAACTGTGGAGAACCAGAATGCAACGCAAGAAGCAAAACTTTATTTATTGCTTGCATGGGGGTTGAGGTGTAGCTGTGAAAGCTGATCTGTTTGCCTAAGGGCTAGTTGGCTATTCTGAAAGCTGATCTGCCTGTTGTTAAGTACAAGGAAGAGCTAAGGCTGGCTGGCTATTCTGAAAGCTGATCTGCCTGCTGTTAAGTGAAGAGACAAACAATAACCACAAGAGGGCATAACGGCTTTCATTACTACAATCCTTGAATCATTTGATCATTCAGCAGATTCATGGCAGACATATACAGCCTGATTTCAAAAATTTGTAATAGCAAACGGTATAACTAATGAGAAGAAGGTACCAGTTTTTCTAATGGTCACTGGAGTTAAGACTTATAATTTGCTGTGTGATTTGCTTTATCCAGAGAAGCCAGAGCAGAAACCTTACAGGGACCTCGTGGAAATTCTGGGAGCACATTTTTCCCTGAAGCCACTAGTAATTGCAGAGAGGTATGGGTTCTACCAAAGGAACCAAGGTGAAGGTGAGTAAGTTGTACAGTTTGTAGCAGCTCTGCGGAAGCTGGCAGCACACTATGACGTCAAAAACATGTTAGACAAAATGCTGCATGACAGGTTGGTGTGTGGCCTGCACAGTGAATCAACACAGAAACACCTATTGACTGAAGGTGAACTCACCTTGCAGAATGCTATGGAAATTGCAGTCTCCATGGAACACGTCACCCAAGACATGCAACAGGTTGGAGTCAGTGTCCGTAAAGTATCCCTACAACCTGCCCACAGGGCACCAGGGAGACAAGAATGTTACCGGTGTGGGAAGCAGGGTCACCTTGCATCAGAATGCTGGTTTAAGGAACTACTGTGCTGACCATGTGGTAAGAGAGGGCACGTGGAACATGCCTGCAAACAAAGAAAAGATGAGCCAAACAGAAGAGGAAGACCTGAGAAAAATGGGCTGCTGGTTTGGCAGACTAAGAGAGCAGAATACAGGTGATCATAGTGACACCCAATTGGAAGATGAAGATTCCCTCCATGTTTTGTCTACAACACCTGGCCCACATAAATTCTGGGTGACACCTGTGTTGGAAGGCAAACCTGTATGCATGGAACTGGACACTGGCACAGAAGTTTCATTAGTTTCTAACATTGTGTATGAGAAGGACTTTAGACATCTGCCACTTAAGCCGACAGTAGTTGTTTTGAAGACATATACTGGGGAGACTGTTCCCCTGTTGAGTACTATTGATGTGAAAGTAGAACTCAATGGACAGACCACAAAGCTACCACAGTTTGTGGTGAAGGGGAATTACCCAGCCCTAATGGGAAGACCTTGGATCAGGAAAATCCAACTCAATTGGTCACAAGTGCATCAATTGACTAAAGAAGAAATGAATCTAGCAGCGGTACTAATGAAACATGCTGCTGTTTTCGGGTGAAGACTTAGGCAGCATGAAGGGAATCACTGTGAAATTAAATATAAAGCCTGATTGCCAACCAAAAAGTTTGAAGGCCAGGTTGGTGCCTTTTGCCATCAGACCCAAGGTGGAAGAAAACTTGGAGCAGTTAGTCAAAGAGGGAGTCTTAGTGCCAGTTACTCACAGCCAGTGGCCGACACTCATTGTCCCAAAAGTGAAGAAGGACGGCTCCATTTGGATTTGTGGAGATTTCAAGGTCACTGTCAACCCACTGTTATGTGCAGAACAATATCCTCTTCCCTGCACTGAGGACATCTTTGCAGGTTTGGCTGGAGGACAAAAATTTAGCAAGATTGATTTGAGTCAAGCGTACTTACAGATGCATGTTGAAGAAGAATCTCAAGAGCTGTTGACAATCATAACACATAAGGGGTTGTACAGATACTGTTGTTTACCTTTCAGCATTACTTCAGCCCCAGTTTTGTTCCAAAGGGCAATGGATCAGATTTTGAGTAGCTTATCAGGAGTACAGTGCTATCTGGATGACATCCTGGTCACTGGCAAAAATGAGGAGAAACACCTTACGAACTTGGAAGCAACTCTGCAAAGACTGGAAGAGTATGGTCTACATATTCACAGAGACAAATGTAAGTTTTTCCAGCCCTCAGTTGAATATTTAGGACATGTAATTGATACCGATGGTCTCCATAAGTTTCCGGCCAAGGTTAAGGCTATCGTGGATGCTCCACTACCTCAGAATGTAAGCCAACTTCACTCTTTTTTAGGGTTATTGAACTATTATGGCAAGTTTATTCCACAATTAGCAAAGCTCCTGAAACCGCTACATGAGCTTCTTGGGCCGAAAAAGGCCTGGAACTGGGCTGCAGTCTGTGATGTTGCATTTAACGAAGCTAAACACTCACTGGTAAACTCTAGGGTTCTGACACATTTTGATCCATCTTTGCCCCTACAGTTGGCTTGCAATGCCTCCCCTTATGGAGTTGGGGCTGTATTGTCACATATTATACCTTCTGGTGAAGAGAGGCCTATCGCTTTTGCTTCACACTCCCTGAGCAAGGCAGAAACTAACTATGCCCAAATTGAACGCGAAGCACTTGGCATTGTTGTTGGCGTTTGGAAATTTCACCAGTACCTGTGGGGAAAGAAGTTCACACTTGTCACTGACCATCAACCCCTGACATCAATTTTGGGGCCACCTCATGCATCCCACATTTGGCTGCTAGTCGGATGCAACGATGGGCATTGATACTTTCTGGATACACATATGAAATCAAGTATAGGCAATTCTCTTTGCATTGCAATGCTGATGGTCTTTCAAGGCTACCCTTACCAGCACTCCATCAAGATCAGGGTCAGGAAGGAATCTTTTACTTTGACAGGTGGAAAACACACCTGTCACGGCTACTCAGGTGAAGAAAGCGACACGGGTTGACCCAGTACTCTCACAAGTTATGGATTTCGTGATGCATGGAACATTCTTACCTGACTCTCAGGTCTCTCCTGACCTCTGCCCCTACATGTCTAGGAGGACAGAGTTATCGACCCAATCTGGATGTTTGTTGTGGGGTATGCATGTCATTATCCCACCTTCATTAAGACCACATTTGTTGGAACAGCTCCATTCAAGTCACTGCGGCATAGTGCACATGAAAGAAATTGCACAGAGCTATTTCTGGTGGCTGGGCTTGAACAGGGCCATCGAAGAAATGGCTAGAGCTTGTACCTCATGCCAGAGCATCCAGAATGCACCTCAGTTGGCACCTCTTCACCCATGGGATTGGCCCAAAAGGCCATGGCAATGTATCCCTGTTGATTTTGCTAGCCCATTTGAAGGATGTATGTTTTTAATTGCTGTGGATGCCCATTCAAAATGACCAGAAGTCTCTGTAATGCAGTCCACTACTATGGAAACCACTATCCAGACCCTGCGTGGCTTTTTTAGTCGTTATGGTCTTCCAGAACAGCTCGTGAGTGACAATGGACTGCAATTCATTTCTCAGGATTTTGAAACTGTTATGAAGGCCAATGGAATACATCACATCAGGTCAGCACCGTATCATCCTTCCACCAATGGACTCACTGAAAGGTTCATACAGACTATGAAGCAAGCTCTAAAATCTGCGACAGGATGCTCACCTCTTCAGAAGCCTCTGGACAACTTCTTGTTGTCCTACAGAAACATTCCGCAGGCTACAACTAAGGAATCTCCAGCTTTTCTTATGATGGGACGGCAGTTGCGCTCTTGCTTTGATTTGCTGAAACCACAAGACACACGGCAAGTGGTTCAATGCCAACAGCAGGACCAGGTCAGCAGACATTCACCAAGAACAAAGGACCGCACCTTCAGTACTGGACAACCTGTTCTTGCTCTGAACTATGCTTCAGGAGCTAAATGAGTTCCAGCAACAGTCACTGCCCAGACAGGACCTGTTTCCTACTCTGTCCAGACAGCAAGTGGCCTAGTTTGGCGACGGCATGTAGGTCAGTTGCTTCTCCATCATACCCATCTGGAAGATGCATCTCCAGTGGACATACCTGACTTCACCCTTACAGATGATACAACATCAGAGCATGAAACTACTGTTTCTGTCTCTCCTGCTCCAGCCACCCCTTCAATGCCTTCAGCCTCTCTGGACCAACTGGACACAACATCCTCTCCAGTTCTGGCTACTTCCCTGGTACCTGTGGTCACACCACCACCAATACCCCCTTGTGGTGTGGGCACACCAGAAGTTTGCCGTAATCCACCTCGAGACAGAAGGCCTCCTAATCGGCTGGATCTTTAGCTAGTGATGACCCCCTTTTCATGGGGCAGAATAATTCCCCGGGGCTTCGCTAGAGATGGGGCAGTCTACCCTCATCTCCTAGTTTAGCTCTTATTCTTTCCGGGGGGGGGGCTTTATTCTTTTTGGGGGCGGGCTTTTTCATTAGAGGGGGAGGAATATGTAGTGTTTTGGACTACCTAGGGTCATTGGGGTTGTCATAGTGATAAATGGGAGGGTCGTTTAGGTGCTAGGGAAACCTGTCTGTCGGGTCCTCTCTCTCTCAGTTTTCTTTCAATAAAGATTCCTTACACAGCTCTGAATATGCCGAAAAAACAAGGAGTTGTGTGGTACTTGAAGACTAACAGATTTATTTTTTGCATGAGCTTTCGTGGGAGAAGGTCCCACTTCCTCAGATGCTTCGAAGATGGGTGAACTTACAGAAAGGAATGAAACTAAATGCAAGGGGGTGTAAAACATAGGATCAGGTCATGAAGTAACAGCATCTTCGAAGCATCTGAGGAAGTGGGACCTTCTCCCACGAAAGCTCATGCAAAAAATAAATCTGTTAGTCTTCAAGTGTCACACAACTCCTTGTTGTTTTTTCACTGGACGAGACTAACACAGCTATCCATTTTAAAACTGACAAGATGCAAGGCTCTGAATATGTTGCCTCTCATTACTGGATTATAATTTCCCCTAAAACATTACAACCCATTCCAGTGCTTCACCACTCTCCAAGTGAAAAAGCTTTTCCTAATACCCAACCTAGACCTCCCCCACTGCACCTGGAGACCACTGCTCCTAGTTCTGTCACCTACTACCACTAAGAACAGCCTAGTTCCATCCTTCCTGGAATCCTTTTTCAGGAAAAGATGCTATCAAATACTCTCTCATTCTTCTCCTCTGCAGACTAAACATGACTAATTTCCTCAGCCTCACCTCCTAAGTCATTTTGTTGCCCTCTGCTGGACTATTTCCAATACGTCTAGATCCTTTCTGTAGTTAGGTGATCCAAAATTGGACACAGTACTCCAAATAAAGCCTCATCAGTGCTGAATAGACTGGGGAATAATCACTTAATGGTAGTCTACTTAAAGGCTATGTCCACACTAGATGGCTCTGTTAAGTCAACTTTATTAAGTTGAATTAACAAAGCCTACAGTGTAGACCGCCCTACCTTCAATGCATTAAGTTGACTTAATAAAGTCGACTTTAACGCTTAAGTTGACTTTAAAGGCTGGAGTTATTAAGTCGACTTAAGCAAATGGATTTGCTTAAGTTGACTTAATAAAAGCCCAATGTGGACATGGCTTTCCTTAAATCAGCTTAAGGGAAGTTAAGTCAACTTACGGCTCCAGTGTAGACAAACCCAAGGACTTCACAAACATGAAACTAAGCTCACAATAGTTTTTGGATCTAAGGAAGTATTATTTCACAGATTTAACCTTTTAAACACAGGGGTCCTGAAGCACAGAGAAATAACATGGCTTTCCCAATTTTATGAAGGAAGTCTATGGCAAAGTCCATATTAGAAGTTCGGATTCCTAGTCCTCTGTTTCAGCCACAAAACTATTTTTTCCTCAAAACAACATACTGCCAACCCATGATTTTTTTCCTGACTCTTTACTGTTTTCCCTACAGCTCCAGCTTCTGGAGTCAAGTGGATATGTTATAATTTCAGCCTTCATTCTTAAAGTAAGTATCTAGTCCTTGAGGCTGTGAAGAAGGCTTCAAAGTGTGACCCCAGTTTACCCAATTGACTCAGAAAGCAGAAGACAAATAAAAAGAACACTGTCTATTATTTTTATACAATCTCAAGATTTTAAAGCCAATTTTCTGATTTTGGTGATCCTGACTCATTTTTCAACATTTGGAGTTGGCAATACTGAAAAAAGATTCTATCCTTCAAGACCACTCATTACATTTTCTACCCAGAAGGAGCAGACAAGTGACAAATTATCAGAGCTATGGTGAGACTTCTGTACGAGGACAGATTGAAAAGATCAGGACTATTTAATTTAGAAGAAGATGAATAAGAGGGGGACTAAGAGAAGTATATAAAACAGTGAAAAATACAGAGAAGTCAAGCGCTCCACTTTTGTCTCTGTCATGACACAGGAACAACAGGACTTCTAGCAAAACAAAAAGAAAGTAATTTTTTTCCCACAATCAAATTTTAGAACTCTCTGCCTTAGTAGGATTCAAAAGAGAATTAGTCGGTTACAAAGACAATCAGAACACTCCTGGTTTCATTTGATACAATAGTATTTTAAAAAGAATGATATCAACTGTCATGCTTTGTGGCATAAGTCAAAGAGCAACTGGTATGGGTTTAGGAGGAAACTTCCCCCATGGGCCTGTTATTCCATGACAGTCTGTTATCCCTTGCAACTTCCTGTTCATCATCTATCAATGGCCACCGTTGAAGACAACACACCAGACTACATGAGTCTCCAGTCTGATCTCGTATGACATCGGCAACTACAGTCCTGTGTTTCTATGGTATCAAAATGAGAGCTCTTCCAAACCAGTACCCAGCTGTAGAATACTATTAGTGGTTTTTCTAGTGATATCATTTTCAAATTCTGTATCAGACCTTCTCTTTTTAATTGGAAAGGCATGATAGTGGAATACGACAGCCTGATCTGTATGAAAAGAACATCATAGTACATCAAACATTTAATAAAGTTTCTGTAGGCTTTACAATGACCAACAGGGAGGGAAAATGCTTCTGAAATGTGTACCCTCTTTGTCACCTAAAGCTTTAGGCCTCCCTTAATATGAAAAATACATTAAGTGATCAACAACTTATCAATGCTGTGAAATCAGTACAATTCACAAACAAGAGGCCTCACATTCTTTTAGCTAATTTGGAGTCTTTTGATTTGCATATCAGCAATTTATTTGAATCATCAACCAGAAGCACCAGGTACTGCTGTATTGATAGCTAAGACAAATATCCTGGAATCCCCGTTACAGGTTTTTGTGAGGTTATTTGGAAGACCTGTTGGTGATCCTGCAGAATTACTTGAACATTTTGCACAGTGGTTTGAGGGGCACATGATGTAAACTCCTTCAAATGGCAGATGTTTTTGCTTTACTTCTCAATATCCAAGAAAAACTAAAACCACACTTTCTTAGCTTCCTTCTCCATAACCACAATATTTTCTTTAAGGTCATCACTAGTGGAATAGTAGGAGCCAGTCTACATGTAAAACTTATAACAGCACAGCTGTATTGATACAATTGTGCCACCATAAGGGCACTGGCATAGCCGCATTACATCAATGGGAGAGCAAAACTTAGGACATTCAGGGGGATGTTTTTTTCACATCCTGAGTGACAAAAGTTTTCCCGGCATTAGGACTACTATAGACAAGGCTTAAGTTTTATTCTCCTTTCAGTTTATTCTGACAAGACAGATCTTGTTTTAAAGAGAAGTTTAGTTTGTAATGAATAGTGCCCATTGAAAGTTGTTTATATCTCCTCTCCTATGTAAGGTTTTCCAGAGGCTTTGGTGCTGTCTGGAGATATATTTCACAATGTGCTCATGTAAGAGTGAGCTGCTTAAATTACTGTGCAAAGTCCCTGTAACAACATAAAAACTGCAAGTTACAATGCAGCAAGACTTTTATCCTTATAGTGCTAGCTCCACGTTAAACACTGTTCTGTGCGTGACTTGGCTCTTCTTCCCTGAAAGTCATAACTTCTTTCTTTGCAAACCTTTTTTTCCTTTGGAGAGAAAACAGAGAACTCAGAGATATAAAGAAACATTTAGATAGTATGCCTATATATGCTTTGACTGTAAGTCAGCCTAACTTTTCAGATCCTAAGGAAGTATGGTGTGTATTTTTATATGTAGTATCATAAAATAAGTTAAAGACATTACCAAAAATGCTTTCTAAGGGAACTGAAAAAAAAATCAATTTCCTGAAAAACATTTACCAACTTCCACACAATTCAAGAATTATAACTCTGTAAGCATTTCATGTTCAATTCTGGTGTTTCTTTATATCAGATGTAACATAAAATACAAAGGTTAGATGCAAAGGTTGTTAGATGCAAAATTCAGTTAAGTAATTATTCTTTTTGTTAAGTTCTGTAACAAATACTGAAGTAAAATCCTTCTCAGGAACAAACTAAGAAATTCAAAGGAGGGCCACATAAACTGGTGATTGATGAAGCAAGAATAAAGCACAGGTAGAGAGTCTGATCACTCAAAAATCTAACAAGTCAAACAAATAATAAAAAAAAATCACAGAGAACTCCTCCAAACAAGGGTTCATCCAACTCCAGAGACCCAGGCAGCTGGGACTGTACTGAATTTGACATAAGGTCACCCCTTGAAAACAAAAGTTTAATTCTCAATACATTCTCACCTTCTCCTTCTTTGGAAGCAGATACACTAAATATTATGTCAATTGTATCCACTTTCAGACAAGACCTTAAGAAAAACAAGATTGTGTTTGCTCTGCAATGACATTAGACAACCCGTGACACTTTTCAGAATAGTAGTTTACTCCCTTGTCTTTGGTTAAAATTTCCTTCCCTCATTACTGAACAGTGTTTTGTAGCTAATTATTCAGACAGCTGCCAAGCTCCACCCCAGAAATGGATATATTACTAGTGCTCTAAAAACACCAGACTCTGGCATAACAATTCTTGCAGTGTGGCTATAATTATGGCAGTAAAATTGTTCTACAAAGAAATTATCTGCTGCTCTAAGGGGTGCAAGGCTCCTAAAGAGATAAGAGAGAGATTGTAAGGAAAAGCCAAAAGTAAACTAAAATAAAAGGATTAAACAGAAAATTTGCAGAATAGCTGTACAGCACAAATTACACAAAATTAATTCTAACAAATAGTGACACATACAGCTGTAATTCTTTTCCTAAATTAGATGCATATTTTAATGTACATAGGAACATCTATCTATCTATCTATCACATATGCAATTAAGATGGTAGATAAATTACAAAAGTAAGTGGACTATAATTTACTACATACTACCATGGTGTTTAACACAGTGGATTAAAAACTAGCTGAACTAATCTTGAGCTGCCCAAGAAAAGGGTACACAATTCTGACAGATCCCTTAGTACAGGCAGTGGGAGTAAAACATACCCATACGATAATCACATCCTTACAGGAATTGAAAACGTATGTGAAAGTCATGGTGGTCCTGCAAAAATATAAACTCATAAACGATTTCTTGATTCAATGTCATCATTCATTTCTTTCATTTGAGAAATCAGAGTTTTAGCAGGACATACAAAGATTAATGGCTTTTTCATAAAAGGATATTTTATGAAACAGTGAAATGTAACATATTTCTACCTGATAAATGCAGAGACCTGTAAACTTTGAACCCATATTGGCTTTTGTTGCTTGTGACCCTGTTTAAGTGATTTATTTTCTTTTAACAACTGCAGTCGGCAGGAGGTTGAATATACTGTGTAGATGTTCTGTTGAAAATGAAATAGTTTAAACTCCAAATGGCTAACATCAGAAACTCTGATACTGGCAAGTCATATTATTCTCATTTTAATATCCTTTTTAGAAGTAATATTTATGGTTTGAGAAAATATGTAATTTATACAAACAGTGGACCATGGAAATCTGGGCTGCTGAGGTGCTGGGCAGGCAAGCTGGCAGGAAATCAGGAAATCTGATGGAAACCTGCCTGGTTTCCAGAGGAACTTGACTGCAATTGAACCATCTCTACAAAATGTTTCCATTCTGACAAAATTCTGAAAAAAAAAAATTCTTGAACTTTTTCCAAACCAGCTGTATCTGCAAGGCCGCCTTTACAGTAAATCTCCTTACACTAAGGGCTAGTCTACACTTAAAACATTCAGTGTGGCATGGTAATAGCACATGGGGAGCCACATTATGTCAATGGGAGAGAGCTTTCCTGCTGACATAATAAAACCACCTACATGAGTAGTGGAAGCTATCTCAGCAGAAGTGCACTGTTCACACAAGAGTTTATGCCAACAAAACGTATGTTGCTTAGTAGGAGGGGAAGGCTCACACCCCTGACAAAAGCTTTGCCAGCATATGTGCTAGTGTAGACAAGCCCTAATTTAGCTCTAGTATGCTTATTTGACCTCCCCTTTACTTATACTCTACCAACCTGCAATGGAATCTAAAATGGGATCATTTACACATCAAGGAGCAGGAAGAACATATAAAATAGTGTATATTATAACAGTTCAACACCCTTCAATTTCCATATTGTTCTGCCTCACAGATGCAGAGTTCAGTCCCAGTATAAGTAATTCCTCCAACACAAACTAGAAATTTCCTCACAATGCAAAGGATTTGAATCGGCCCCACTAAGAGGAAACAATCAAATAAAGCAACTATTTACCATCTGAAATAGTCTCTGAGATTTTGCAGGGGCAATAATGGAGACCAAGAATGTTTGCCTTTTACAGTCATGAGCCAAAAAAAAAAAATCCTTATAACATACAAGTTTCAGCAAGAGACTTACCCCACTGATACTCTAGCTGTTCTCCCTCTCACTTCATCTGTCATAGGTCATCTGCACCCATGGTGCTCTCTCAGCACAAGAGGCATCCTAGGGCAGTGATTTTCAAATCATGGGTTGGGACCCAGCATGGGTCGCAGACCCTCAGGTATTGGCTTGTGGCACCCTTTGCTGCTGCTGCTGAAAGAGAGGAATGCATTGCTAAAAGATGTAATTGCTGGGCCGCTGGCACAAATGATTTTTCAACTGGGTCCTGAGGAAAAAAGTTTGAAAACCACTGGCCTAGAGGGTGCCCTTTCTTTCAGATCTGATTTTCACTAGTGAGTCTTGTCTTTGATATCTCAAGTTTAGATCACTGAAATAGGGCAATCCCTTCAAGCTAACTGAAAGCTTAAACTAGGGCAGAATATGACTATCTGTTTACCAAACAGAATTCTCCCAAGTAAACATATTATACCACTAATCCACTATATTTGCGGGGGCTGCCTGTTAGTTTGCACATGGAGCGACAGGTGATCTTTGTGATCTAAGAAGCACTAATTGGAATGAGACTCGCTTATCCAAGAGTTCCTTTCTTTCCTCTTGTGATACTACTGCAGTTGTGGTCAGTGAAAGTATTCAAGCTTAAGACACCTCAATATAAAAGGGAATGAGTGTGGTGGTGGCAGGGTGTTTACTGTGAAGGGTCCCTGAATTTGGGATTCCCTTCCTTACCATTAGTCCAAAAGACCTTGAGCTTGTTGACTTCCAGGTTGCACTTGAAGGCACATCTGTTCTCCCAGACATATGAGGAGAGTTAAGGTGTATGGTGGCTGTGTTCCGTCTGGGGAGTGGGGTTTTTTTTTGGGGGGGGGAGGTAATCTAATTGCTTGGAAGACATTTTGTTATGTGAGTTGGGAGTTTCTATTAGGATGGATGCTGTCTTACCTATATTGTATGTGTTATTAAGTATTTTTAGATTATGTTAAAGTGCCTAAAGCTCTAGAATATAAAGTAAAATGGATACATACAATAAAATAAAGAGTGCATCTGTTCTGTAATCATTTAAATGGTTCATTTCTCTCATGTAAGCCTCTTAGAGCTGTGATAGTCTATGTGTATATTTTGTAAAACATCATATGAGTGTATGGCATTATATATAAAAGTACACAAATAAATGTTTAAAATGCCCCACATTTTTATTCACAAACCTTTATGAATTGTAACTAGAAAATAAACTTTATGAAACAGAGGAGTCCTATTATTCCAGAGTTAATTTGTTCTTATTAAAGCCTCCTGACTTTAAAGCAATAGAAACAGCACTCACCATTGTTCTCAATTTATGAGAAACCTTCGTTTATCAGCCTGGTCAACAACTGGCAAAATGCTTTAGTAATTTTGATTTATTGATTGTTATAAAATAGACCTTTTTAATAACATAACTCCTTTATTTATTAACATGGAGTTAATGGAAGTAGAGCTAGATTATAATATCCTTTCTCTTGCTGAGTGGCACCTTACTCCACAAAGATCACTTTGACATCTATGGGATTACTTGCAGAGTAATCTACTACTCAATCGGAGTAAAGATATTGGAATTTGACCCTCAGAAATCTGGCAAATTCTGCAAAAAGAGACAGCGTGACTACTCCTCTAAGTAGCTACTTGTGTTTGTAACTGTTTACCCCAAATCAATGGACCTTTCGCCTTCAGTAAGAGGTGAGGGATCAAGATCTTGTTCCCAAAAATATATAGTATTCTTCGCTGACCTCCAGAAAAAATTATTTCCAAAGACAGATTTTCCATATTTAGGCCCTATTGTAAGGATATTTATTATGTTAATGATACTTAGTTCTTATGTTTGTGCAATAGTTTGAAATATAGAATGTCCAATACATATTGTTGTACAAGAGAACCACAGATATTCATTCTGATGTCTAAGAAAATTACTCTTGAGGAAAAAGTTACAGTGCTCCATAAGGGTCTGTACTAATGGATCTGATTACTCATATTGTATTTGTCTAAATTACTTTGAAAACTGCACAGAGAACGGAACTGCCTTATGTTGTTTTTTCCACTGTACATACCTGGTATTATATGCATATATATAAAATAAGATTTCAGTCAACTGTTTTGATTAACCACAAAGTAAATAACTGGCCTACCTAAGAATAGCGTTGGAACTTAAAAAACAAATAAAAGCAAACTAACTTCTATACTGATAACCTAAAATATCTACTATAACTCTTTTTTCTAGGATCTATAATATTTCTTCTCATTATATTAATAAATTAGTCCCCAATTTCTGTTTACAACAAGTAAATTATTCAGTTAATTTGACCTTTTCTCTACAAATTGTCCAGGCACAAAATGTGATTTTCTTTAATTTATCTTTTATAAATTATTACTTGCCAACTAATTAACATAAGTATTTTTAGGCTGTACATTGTGCACAAAATACACAGTTTAAGTTTGGACTAGTTATGTAGGTCACAAGGTATACCTGTGTTTCCTGACTGCATGACTATAATGCTTAGAACTATGCTTACAATGCAAATGTTCAGGTTTACAAAATCAATATTTGCTTTACACAAACATATTCCATTAATCCCTATAAATTTGCCATTTCTGCAAAAATTCCTGACAGAAAACTTGTATTTTGTAGATAAATGGAAAAACAAATATAGTCAAGGTAAATCTGTAAAATCTTTTGAAAAACATTTGCAGTATTTATCCAGTTCTGCTTACAAATACATTAGTAAGAGACTGTTCCTTATAACCTAAAAATGTGGCTGGTTTTAAAAATTTGGTTTGGTTTGGTTTTAAAAATTGCCAGTGTGAAAGGTTCCTGTTATATGATTCCTGAAGGTCAGAGTTGAAAATTTCAACCTGAGGTTCTACTGAGATATAGTCACTGTTCTTCAGTAAGTCATTCCATTATCCATGGTTATAATCTTCCCTGACTTCAGAAGTAATTGCTTTACTAAACAAAAAGGAAGTCTGATTCTAATTTGCTATCTAGATCTACATTCTTATATTCTTTTTATAGATTTTTGAACAACTTATCACCAGAATCTTCCTTCACTCAAACATAAGTGAAAGTTTTATCTTTCTTCGGATATCACAAAAATAATTTATTACTAAGGAAACAAAACCTTTTGTCTCACAGTATATTTCTTCGCGACAGCTGTGGTATTTCAACAAAAGCACAAAAGCTGTGATGGTCTGGACTGCAATCAACCATTTTTAAAAGGAAATTTTTACAGACTTTTAATAAGATCTTCTAACGTAATTTATGAGGAGAGGTTTTGAAGTGAAGAGGCATTGTTTGGCAAAGTGTTCTTCCTCTAATCTCAGGAAATTTAAATAATAGAGTGCTCATTTCCTCTAAACTGGGGATTTCTTCTAAAAAAAATGGTTAAGAAAAACACCTGCTACAAAAGCTCCAAAATAAATGTCTCTATAGTAGAAATAAAATATATTTGTAAGGGCTTTTCTACAGCCAAAAAGTTCCATGTAGGAGCCAACCATTATTAATAATGCATTACTGAATTTTACTTATTAAAGTCAGAGCATAGTTTAATTTTTACTTTTTTAATGCTGGTAATAAATTAGCCTGAGCAATGGCACATAGAAAAAACATATTTGATTAGGATGGATTTGAAAGAAGCAAGGAGATGTTGATTCTTTACAAACAGTTTAAGATAAAGCCAGAGAAGCATACAAATTCACATATTTGCTGAAATGATTCAGATTTCCTAAGATTACAAAACTTGATCAGAAAATGGGCTTCCTGGTGAGATATCTGATATGTCTTGCAAGAACATGCTCTCAAAGGGTTTTTTAGCACTTCTCCTTCCTGTCCTAGCTAGAACCAGGAAATAAAGATGCAGAAGAAAATGAAAATTAATTTTTATAATGAAGTACTGTAAAACTTTATTATAAAGTCCAAACTCATCTGGACATCAAATACATCCAGAGTTTTGGGCAACAGTTTGGGTCATTTCTTATCTTATCTGGACAAGTTACCATCCATAGTTCATATTTAAGAAAGGCCTTCCTAATTATGAGATCCTAACTATGGTCAAATCTCCTCCACCTGAGGGAAAAAAAGTGAGAGGATCCATAGAAAGATGTAATTTCTGGCAGGATTCTTCCATGCTTCAGAGCAACATGGCTCCAACAGACAGCCACACTACCACGATTTCCTCCTGGTCACCAAGGTGTCAGAGATCTCACGCAAGTGCTCAGGAGTAAAGATAATGTCACAGGACTGAAAGGATACCAGTTTTTCTGACCTGTTTCCACAAGGCTGGGTCTACTTGCAGTAACCCACCTCCCCACCCCCACCTGGCCATCCAAGCTATCACCGTCTTAATTTTCATTTCCTCATCCAGATGTCAGACTACGTAGAGAGTCCTCTCAAGCTGCGGAAAGGAAAAAAGAAAGGCAGCTGTGCTGTGCCCCTCTTTTGAATGAAAAGAGTTGTGTGTGTAAAATATCTCCTCAAAGGGTAGGAGGACCTGAACTTCAACAGCCCAGCTCCAGAAACCTCACGCTCAACAGTATTCGACTGACTTAAAAAGACCATTTGCTTCCATAAAGCCTTCTGATGTGAACAGGAAGTTGCAGGATCTGGCCCTTGAAGTCTAAAGGAACTGTTTCACAGTGCCCCGAAAACACAGTTTAGGACACCCATTCTGCCCAGGCTCCATCGTTCTCTCCCTCTCTCTTTCTTTTCTTGGCTCTGTCTACTACCGGAAAATAATCAAAAAAGGTGTCAATCATTCATTAGCTCATTCACCTGCTAATCCACCAATGTGATTTATGTCACTGTGTGCCCGAAACGCCCCCATACCTTATACACTGGACAAACAGGACAGTTTTCTGAACAAAAGAATAAGTGGACACAAACCTGACATAAGAAATAACATTCAAAAACCAATAGGGGAACATTTCAATTTCCCTTTTTCTCACTCCACTGACCATTTGTTAATAGCTGTGATCAAGTAAATGTGTAACACATCAAAACTTCAAAGAACTGCAGAATTGGAATTGATATGCAAATTTGACTGAGTGAAAGCAGGATTAAATCATTACTATGGAGTCTTTTCCCATTCCAACAGGTGATTTGATCTCACCCTCTTCTATGTACTGTTTCCCAGTGTTTTAACAACAGCTTTGATTTGCTGTTACAGTGTGACCTGATCCCATGACCTAGATTTCCCTGCATTTATTTTTCCTCCCTTTCTGTAAGCTTCCCCATCTTCAAAGCATCTGACAAAGCGGGATTTTCTCTCACTAAAGCTCATGTAACAAATAAATTTGTTAGCCTTCAAGTGCCATGGGACTCCTTGTTTGTTTCATTGACTCTGTCCTTCATTCACCACTCAAGAGCAGAGATTATCAACCACTGTGTCGCCACACAGAGGTAAGTATATCGCGCTGAGCAGGGGAGATGGCTGGATGTGGCCTGGTGAGTCTTATAGGGCTGTCATATGCAACCAAGTGTATTGTGACCTGTAAAAGGTTGACAGACACTGCTCAAGAGGTTAAAAATAACTTGGCCATTGATATAACTATATCTGTTTGTTATACTCTTCTGAAATAATGCTGAACTCTTCTGTGCTCTTTGTTCTGGTACGTACTCTTACTTGGAGGGGTTGTGGCCTGTGTACATTCCACTATGAAGATCTTCCTAATCCACTCACCCTTGTTAGTATTAGTAGACTGCAGACAAACAGCTTGTCAGGTAGCTGCATTCCACTGCAATCCCTGCTGTTTTTGCGAGATGTCTGGCTGCCTGAGTCAAGGTTTTAACCCCATCCTTGCCAGAGCCTGAGCTCATGAGCTAAATATAAAAGTTGTAGACAGTGATTAATGCTCTCCATAACACGCCTTTAAAGATCCATGGGTCCTGCACATGCCTATAACAACACGTGGTGTACCTCACCTAGGGCACACCAGTCAGGAATGCTGCCGGCCCCAGAAAAGACCCATGGCTCGGTGCACTGGGACTGGGGGCTTGTGCACCATCGCTGCAGCCACCGCTGCTGGCTGCCGGTAGCCAGAGGTAGACCTGGGGCTTGAGTGCTGGGATACAGGGCTCGAGCCCCTTAACCCCGGCATCAGTGATATCCCTGATGCCAGTATCAACTTCGTTGGTGAGATCAGACAATCACTATGCTCTCGAATGAACTTACACAAGCAAATGATAAAAGACCAAATCAACCTATTACCTGTGGGTGAACACTTTTCATAAAGCAATCACTCTATATCTGTTTTATCAGTTCTCATCCTCAATGGAAACCTATGCAATGCTTTCAATAGACATGCCTGGGAGCTTACATTTATAACTTCTGATAGACACTAAAAATCCTAGTCTTAGTGTAGACATTTGATGGATGGATGGATGACCTATTACAACAACCTGCAATCAACTAACCCCCCTTTTTATCCTATGACTAGAGGGATGTTAATGGGCCTCTTCACCTCTGAATGGTACCTTAATATGTACTATTTATGCTAAATTATCTGTTTGATGCTCTTTGTACATTTCCAGACACTTAGAAGAGCTCTGTATTAGTTTGAAAGCTTGCATCTCTCACCAACAGAAGTTAGTCCAACAAAAGATATTATTTTACTCACCTTGTCACTCGAAAAAGTTTCAGATTGAGTTATGTAAAACAGTTTCATATATAGAGGATGTAATGTTTTCAGTGATAACTAAACAGGAACGGCACTGGTGTTTATGGCACCCCCCTGCAGCACAGCAGACAAGGGCGCAGATGAGTGACATCACAACCCATTTTGGCGCCTCTTTAATGTTGGCACCCTCCTGCAACACTTACCTGGCTTACCGTGTTGCACCGGCCCTGTAACTAAAGCACGTTCTTTTACTTAACTTCCTTAAGATCAGTAGCTTCAAATAAACACATATTTTCTACTCAAATGCGCTCTGGGATCCCAAACTCAAAATGTCAAAAGAGTCCCCAAACACCTTAAACCTTCTGAGACAAATAAAATAAGCACCTTGCAATATATTGTATGTAAGTATTTCAGAGGAGACCTTAAAACTGCATGGTCAAAATAGTTATTTTAAGGTTTTGTTTACATACATTCAGTGAACTGACATCTGACACATCACTACAGCAAAGAGAAGAAATTAAAGATCTCATGATAAATCAAGTTTGCATTAGTATTCTTGGTCAATATGTTCCTCTTCTCACCCAAACCCAGAAGCATGCTGTGCACTGGTTGTCCAGTGACTTTTTCCCAGTGGTGGCTGGTTTTTCAGTGGTATTGAATAAAAGACATTTGTGCAGTGGCACCCACACTCTACAAAACTTTAAAATCTCTTCAAAGTTTCTCAAGTTGGTCACCCAAGAAATGAAGTTATCCAAAATGGTGAAATTAAAGGTTATTTTAAATTCTTAAGCCATGTAAATACAAAGCACTATTTTTAAAAATGACAGCATAAATCAGACATTAAAATATGCTGGTTAGGAAAGTAGTGTTAGTAAAGATATCTCACTTTACATTTAAATTGGGGCTGACTGTTTCAAAAAACACTACTAAAACCAGTAATGTAACATGCTGGTATTTGGGTGATGGTGAGCTATAGGAAGAAACACAATTTATGGTAACACAAGCTTGGAGATTTCCAAAGCTAGCCAGGGACATTAATTATTATTATTACTATTTAATATAAACATTAAGCTAATGCACAGAGGACCTGATCAGGGTCAGAGCTTCATTGAGCTTGGGAGGCAATCCTTGCCCCCGAGTGCTCACAGCCTGAGAGTCTGGTCAGTACCTAGTTTAGAGATCTCTAATAAGATGACCCCGGTGTTACAGATAACAATCTTCATGATTTAGTAAAAACTGTTTATGTACTTTAAAACATTTCTGAAATAGTTTATCTGTAAAATATGTGGAATGTACAATAAATGATAGTGTGGCAAGACAGAGTATAAAGGTTTTAATGGCATAAGCTTGAAACTGATATGTTTTCTCTATATGATACATATTTGAGAACGTATTTCAGAAATGTTTCAGTTTCTAAAACCTGTTATAGCTTGGGAAAAAGAGATCTGTTGAGAGCATGTCCAGGGCAAGACCATTGTATCTGTGGTTACTGTGACCAAAATGCCTGACAGGGGCATGATGGAACTGCAGCCAGTATTCCTGAACACACTAGAGGGCAACGGCTGCAGACCTCTGATCTGATCTGTAGGCCCACAGTATTCCCACAGGCTAGGGTTATAGATTGCTTTCCCCTCAACTGACAAAGAATTCCCCATACAAAGATAAATTAATCAGGTTGCCTGCAGAGGATTGGAATTTCAGTCCTGGTTTATAAAGTGAAGTTGAAGCCAACAAGTTGTGTTTTAATGGGAATTGCAACAGTTTCAAAAAAGGGAATTTCCAGAATTACAAAATTACCTACAAAAGTATCTGCTCTTCTTAAAGCAGGGTAATATTACAGTGGCTTTGTTTAGTAAATATAGCTCTAGCATTCGTTGTCAACTGATAGCTTTTGCTAGCTACTGCATAACATATCAACAAAAGGATTTGGATTTTCTTCTCAAAAACATTCAATTATTATTCAAGAAGGTATTGTTTCTAAAAGCTTTTTAAAATTAATCATCAAAGTTATTCTATCATGAACAGGAATCTATTGGCCTTTAATTGTTTTTATTAGTGCTCATCTCCTCTTTAAGGGCTGTAGTTTCTGTTTGCAATATGGACGCAAGATACTTATGCACATCTGTATGCTCTTGTTGCCCAAGGAACAGCACTGTCGCTTCAGGATGGCACTGCCAGTGCTATGACTAGTAAATCAATATGATTACAGTATACTGCAGATTGTTTGTTTCAACTTTTGAAGCACGAAGCAAATCCAATCATTGTGGGCTGTACTGCACTTAAAAACCCTAAGTCATTTACATCAGGAATAAGAATTTATGAAGCATTAGAACAGCAGGATGATTTACACTTTCTAGTGTAAAAAGCAGTAGCAAGCTCAAAAAGCCCATTTAAAAAGTAATCATTTCAGGTTCTTTTCTTTGCACTGCACCAATTCACTACTGTTCTGTTTTCTCACAGAAATATCTGAATTAGTCTATGACTTAGCATGAAAAAGTTCTTTACGATTTGCTAACTGCTACTACCGTGAAGCAATAATAGCCAGAACTTCCTTCCTACAAAAGGTATGAGTTACTAAATATAAGACAACACTGGAAAGATTTTAACTCAGTTACCAATATTGGGGCCTTATAGTTGCCTATACAAGGTACTCATCATAGCACCATAAGTAATTTCATATAAGTTGCTTTGTTCCCTTCTGTCCCTTTGGCAGTCCAGCTAAAATAGAATCATAGGGTTGGAAGGGACCTCATGAGATCATCAAGTCCAACCCTCAGGGAAGTGAGCCCAGAACCTTCTGCATATTAAGCAGAAGTGCTAGTCACTACACTATTTGCAGGGCTCCTACCCCTGTCTCTCCTGTGGATGCTTCCCTTAGAATCTTTCCTCTTACGTTTTGGGACGTTCCACAGCAGGTAGGTGTGGTGAGCAAAAAAATAAAGAGGAGTGCAGTTCTCCCACAGCCCTGCCCTTTCACACCATGCTGAACTTCTGCAAGATCAATGGAAGGGAAATAACACCCTAGAGGCAGCATCCCTTCATGACCAACTCTTCTGGCTTCTTGCCAACAATGTAGGCAGAGAACATATAGGAATTTTATGCATATTGAAACTTTTCTAATGTTGGTTATAATTTCCAGTGCTATGAAGTAAAAAAGGAAGTGGCTTATAGGACAGTGCTAGTAGAGGATTTTCAAAGGAGACTAAACAATTTAGAAGCACAAATCTTTCAGTGGGACTTTTGTTCTTAAATCAGTAGGAGTTCTTGACACTCCAACTGTAGTTACCATTAATTATAACTATAATGATTAAAAGTAACAGGAGAAGGGAATAAAAACTGGGTTTGGTTGCCACACACACATATCCCCCACCTAAATTTTTTGGCTTTTTTTTTTTTTAACCTTGCATATATGAGGAATATCAAGTGCTGTTTCACCTAGAATGCTGAAGGTCTCCCTTCACTGGTGGAGAAATGTGGATTTTTCAGCCCCTAGTCGAAGGGGCACATGTTGAATACTTAACAAGATAGCTTTACTTTCATTTTATAGGAGTCTGAATGATAAAGATACAAACAAAAAGCAAAGCAACGCAATAAATTTAAACGTCCTGAATAAAAATTCCCTCCCTTCTCAGTTAATCAAATTATTTCCAAAGTATCTATGACGTCATAAATCTACAAATTCTCCAATGGTACAGAGTATTCCAGGAAAAACTGAAGAGGTACAACTTTAATGTAAAAAAAAAAAAAAAAAAAAAAAGAAGGCAGGAAAGCAGGAAACAACTTTTCTGGAAACAAATATAAAAAGAAAAATCTTTCACTTTTTTATATATAAAATTGGCATTATTATTAGATATAAAATGAATATATATACACATAAACATCTATCTATATATATGATCTTAAGATTTTAAAATACTTTATAAAGTGAGTTAAGTATTATCTTCATTTTACAGATGGGAAACTGAGGCACAAATAGATTAAATGACTTCCCAAAGGTAACACAGGAAAGTCAGTAGCAGGGCCAAAATTATAACTCTGCACGCCCAACTTTCTGTCCTGACTTCTATTCATGCTGTCATGTTATTTATTCTTGCAGAATATTGGGTTTAATTATTACTTTCATTTTCTTACCATGTAATAAGAATCATATGATAGGAAAAAATATATAGCAATTAACTTCTGGCAAGAAAAAGTTATTTTTTGAATTAGCTTTTAATATCCTGAATAAATAGAATAAATAAGAGAGCAATCAAAATCAAAATCTTTGGCCTGATCACCCCAATATTTTAAAAGTGTTTGACGTTTGAGCTCACATCTGGACTAGAATCTGAATTTTGTTAATTTTCCTCATCTTTATAACAAGACGAATTGAAGTTCTTACAAACCTCCAAACTCTGATGATTTTCAAACCATTTCTGGATCTGAATTTTGCATCTTCAGCTGAATTTTAGATTAAATGAATGACTAAGATACATTTTTCTGAGCATTAGCACATATTTTACAGATGGTATTCTAAATCTCATCACTGTGGTATCAGGCTTCCAGATGTGCAATTACCAAACCGACTAACAGGCAGTTTGTTTTCTCATACTTTTTCTGGCAGGAGAATTGTGTGTGCAACAAAGTGTCTTGTTTTGGTAGAGTGTTTTGTTGTTATCTTTGTTTTTAACGTACATGTTGCCTTTTAGTGCAGTAGTGTTGCTATCCAGCAGCGCCTATCAGCAATCAAAGAAATTTTAAAAAAATGTAACTGATAGCAATAACAAAGGAGAGAAGCATAAAAGGTTTATCAAGATCTGGGATGAAAAATCCTGACCCGGCTGAAGTCAGTGGGAGTTTAGTCATTGACTTTCCAGCCAGGAGTTCAGCCCTGGGAAGGATTAAATGTCAATAACTTACAGTATGGCTGGATTTCTTATTTGCCAGGACTAGTATCCTGAGAATATCTTCAGCTCTGTAGGTAGTATCACTCCTGAACCAGTTATGCACTTATAAGCAGAAGAAGATTGTTTTCTTAGTTACAGAAAATTATAATATCAAAATATTAAAATATTTAAAATATTAAAATGACTTCTAAAACTTACAGAGCCAAAAGACACATGCACTTGAACATGATCAATGCAAAACTGGTGGGTATAATGGTGGCACTAAGAGACGCAAGAAAAGAACGAAGATTCAAAAGAGCAGAGAACCAAAAACAAAAGAACTGAAGACTGTGGCCTCTGTAGAACACCAGTCTTTGTAAAGATAGCAAAAAAATCTTTTGATAGGATTAGAACCCTGGCAGAAAGAAACCAGAAACACTAGACTAGGTAAACACTTGGGTCTAGATCCTCAAAGACATTTAGAAGTCTAACTTCAAATTGATTTCCTACATACCTTTGAGGATCTGGATGTCTCCCTTTTGGTAAGAGGATCCTGTTTAACCAAGATTGGCAGCAGGGAAGTCTCTGACCTCCCCAGATAAAAATGATCAGAGAGGAGAAGAAAACGAAGAAAAATTGCAAATGTCTGTATTATTACAATTGAAAGCATACAGAGCGTGGATATTAGTGAAATGTTCATGCAGAAAATACATGAAGGTCGCTTACTGAGAGAGC
The DNA here is from genome assembly GCA_007922195.1 of Podocnemis expansa. NCBI lineage: Eukaryota > Metazoa > Chordata > Testudines > Podocnemididae > Podocnemis > Podocnemis expansa. Next base: position 121,795,328 of record ML681963.1, read on the forward strand.
TGTGATAGTCATCAGTGCAACAGGAACAGCAGTTACCTTTGTAAAGCAGTAACATTCCATTTTAGCGGTCTGTAATTTTACAGTGACTGGATATGACCACTTCAGAAATCTGCACCCTTAGTTTATCAGGCATCTTGAACTCCTAAGGTATGGTTGGAAAGATGATCCTGAAACTTTGCCATGCTATTAACTGTGAATTCTTTCAATATATTTTAATTTAAATAAACCAAATTGAAAACCGAAAACCTCCTAAATTTGGGAACAGTAATTTGGCAAGACTGAATGGTTAATCTTCCTACGTCACGTTTTACCAAAAGGCCACCTTTGCAGTCCTCTTTGAAGTCTACAGAAGGTCAGCATAAGTCCACCAAAATGAAAGGCCCACTACTTCAGAAGATAGGCTATGGAACCCAAAAGTCAACTAATTATTTGGGATTACAAATCTGAGCATAGGCACAGGACATGAGTTATGATCCATAAATACAAAGAAAACTGCATAGAGTCTGGATGGAAACTACGCCAACTCTTCTGCACAGGAGTCAGCAGGTGCCCTGCAGAGGAACTCTGCCCAGATCCATGAATGATGCGAGGCACGGAGGAAGACAGTACAATGAATCAGAAAACTGCCACTGAACAGCCTTCTCTTCCACCAGTTATTGCCACTTTGGCTAACACCAGGAGAAGGTAGAAGGGGAAGCCTGGTGATTGGGACTTTGTGGGGCCACAGGAGTGAATTGTCCTTGAGGAAAGAGCCAGAACCACCACAAGTTTCAGTCTCGGGGGGGGGTTATGCTTTCTTGCTGGGTGGTAAACGATGTCTTTGGCTTTGAGGAGGAGGAGCGTGGCGGGTGGGCACTGGGAAACATTGGCTTTCAGGGAGACCTGAGCTGAAACTAGTGTAGTAGCTAGCACCTCTGCTTAACAGGCAGAAGGTCCTGGGCTCAATTCCCAGGGGGTTGGACTTGATGATCTCACACGGTCCCTTCCAGCCCTATGATTTGATCTGATTTGATTTGAAACGCCACCTCTGCCTGTCCACAGAGCATCCAAGGCTGTGGGGCTTTCCACACACTTTCTCCTTCTGCTTCTGAAGCCGCAAGCTTCAGGTCTTCCCGCCCCACGCGCTGTCCTGGGGAACGGACGCGCCGCCTTTCACGGGACTCCAGGAGCCGGGGCTTGACAGCCTCCGCGCGCCCAGGCCCCAGCGCTTCGGAACTCGGCGGCTCGCTGCTGATTGGCCGGGCTGCGGCGGGGTTCGGGCGTCAGGGGAGGGGCCAGGCGCCAGGCCCGTAGCCCGGAAGCAGAAGCTTGCCGTGCGCCTGCGCGTTGCCCCGGAAGTGACGCAGAGCCGCCTTTCCGGTGCGGGCGGCGTGCTTCGCTGGGCCCGGCGTGGAGCCCTCGCAGCCATGAGCGTCCCGGCTTTCATCGATATCACCGAGGAGGATCAGGTCAGGGCCTCGCGCCGCGTGTCTCGCGGCCCGGTGACGGTTGTGCGGGGGCCGCCGGCCGCTGACGCAAGGGGCGGGTTGGAGGCCGCGGCCGGGCCTCGACTGCGGAAGGCCGCGGGGCGCTCCCGGGAAACTGCCGGCGACGCTTGGCAGCGCCTCCGACATGGGTCCAGTGCCTGTGGCGGGCGGTGTGCTCGCCGGGCCTGTCCCGGGGCGGGAACTGGCCTCACCGTGTCCCCTGGGGGGGGGTAGCTGTTATTGGGCTGACAGCTCCTGGGCGCGGGCCAGACTCGGGGAGCTGCGGCGTTAAAAAGCGTCTCTCTCTGGCAGAAGTTGGTCCAGTGACAGCTGCCTCCTCCCCCGCTTTGTTGAGCTAATAGCTTGGGATTAGCCAGGCTAAAACAGCCCCGCGAAGGTGGGCAGTGGCAGCCCATCCCAGCAGGGCTGTAAGGCTAAGAGCTAGAAGCTGCAGCTGGACCTCAGTGCGCTCGGCATCAGGTGTGGTGCATCGCTGGGTGCATCGTTTCACCTGCTACACAATGACTTCTGAGATGAAACGAGGCAGTTTTTTAGCCGTGCTCAGCAGTGTGAAATGTTTGAGACAAGGCTGTATAGGCAGACAGACAAATATCATACTAGATGCGTGCATGTGTACGTATGATACGACATCGTTACCTAGCAGTGGTCGCAGAAAGTTCTGTTTGCGATATCCTTTCGCTGACGTTTGATCAACAAGTCATCGTAAGTGTTGCATTCTTTGCCAAAGACTATACGGTATTTACAAGATAGCCCTGAAACATTTCCTGAAATTGGAAAAGGAATAAAACAAACGAGTCCTGTGGCACTTTTAAAGATTAACATTTATTTAGCACATGAGCTTTCATAGAAGAAAATCCCACATTGTCAGATGCTTTGAAGATATGCTTCAAAGTATCTGATGAAGTGGGATGTTCTCTCACTAAAGCTTGTTATACAGGTAGTCCTCACTTAGTGACCGGGTTCCGTTCCTGAAACCCGGTTGATAAACGAATTGGTCACTAAACGAGGAGCAGCCCTTACCGGTATTTCAGGCATAATGTACTTTACTGGTAGTGGGTTTTTCAACCATCGGTAGATAGTTTTAATGTCACCTTTGCATCATTTATAACATTTTTCATATATATTTTAAATGTTTTAAGCTCTAATGGACTGAACTTAGTTTGCATAGTGTACTGTAAATATAGGTAATCTGAGAGAGTTGATGCGAGTTCTCGTACATCGCCATAATACCAACTCATCAGAGAGCCGGTCATAACTCTGAGGGGTCACTAAACGAGTAGGTCACTAAGTGAGGACTAGCTGTAAATAACTTCATTTGCCTTTAAAAGTGCTATAAGTCTCCTTGTTTGTTTTGCTGAACTAGACAAACATGGCTACCCCTTTGAAACTTGAAAACAAACAACTGCCCCACTGATGAATGTCTGAAGTACCTTTTCTTTAGATCAGGGGTCTCAGACACGCAGCCCATAAAGTTCTTTCCTACTGCTCACAATGACACCATCATTACTGATATTTGCAGCATCATTGTATGAAAAGGTTTCAGTGGTGCAGCCCTCAAGCTAGCACACTCGTCATAATGCGGCTATATACTAGTCCTCATACGGTCCTCGTGGTGATTTGAGTTTGAGACCCCTGCTTTTGAAGAATACTGGAGTGTATTGCCCTGGTGGCTGCTGGAGCTGTGCAGTAATAGGAAATTGCCAAAGTCCCATCAAAATGGTTGGGAGCTCTATCTGGCTGTTTAAAATAAGTTTTGCTCAAAGCACATATCAGAGCATTAAGTTTAATGAATTTCTTAAGTCTGTGTTTAGTTTAAATGTTAGTTAATAGTATGTGTTACCCAGTAAAAGTCTTCTTCTCAAAATCCCATGCCTCTTTAACATCATTTTATTTTTTCCTCGTCTTTTTATTTATCACAGGGTAGATTGTGGTTTTCAGAAAAGACTATGGGGGAAGCCTGCTCTTTAAACTCATCCAGATAATGCATGTGAAAAAGCACAAGCTGCCTTGTGTTTACTAAGGTTTTACCTCAAGTTAGGTGACTTGAGTTAAAAATATACCTTTTAATTCAAGTGACAACTGCAAATGAGTAGTGCGTGCATTTATATTAGTTTCTTTTTTCTTTGGAAGGTTGCAGAACTTCGAGCTTATCTGAAATCTAAAGGAGCTGAGATCTCTGAAGAGAACTCTGAAGGTGGACTTCACATTGACTTGGCTCAGATTATTGAAGTCTGTGATGTATGTCTAAAGGAGGATGATAAAGGTTTGTGTCTCTGAAAGTCTTGTTTGCATGTTCAGATACTTTATGATGACTGAGCTTGTAAATCACCTTAATTACACAGCACTTGCGGGGCAGAGACCAAAATTCTGAGTACTCGTTCAGGGGAGGTTTTTCAAAAGCGTTTAGTGTTTTTAAAGTCCCTTTTGAAGTGAGTGGCAAAATGCCCATTAAATTAATGGGAGCGGAATTAGGCCAATGCTGGGAGTTTTTGAAAATTCCACCCTAAACTTTTGGTGGAATCAGCCCATGCAAGAACTTTAATTTTTTGTAAGTAATAGAAGAATTGCAGCTGGGAACTTCAAAATTGCTGTGTACTGAAGTTATTCCCTTACAGTGAAAGGGATGTGATATCTTACTGACCCTGTCCTTGGCTTGTGTAAATTCACAAATACACTAAAAGGCCATGTAAGGCAATGTTTAGTCTCTGTTGCATATGTTGCAGTGGTCTGTGGGAGTTAAGCCGTTCTTGCCCTCCTGTCTTTGAATCGGCATAATGCAGACTCAAAAGAAGACAAAATAAATCATTTGCACAGACAGTCTCTCAGATAACTATTGGCAAGGTTTGGAGGCCTGTTCCATGGCCTTCACTGCATCAAGTCTCATACATGAACACACTGTATACAGTAGACATGTCAACATTATTACAGTACATGGGGCTCTTATCATTAACCCACGGTAGAACATAATTTCCCACAGAGGCGAAGAAATGTGTTTCCTTCAGCATGGTAGTTTAAACAAGGTAAAATGTGCCTGTACTCAGTCGTGTCTTGTGATGACATGCAGTTCCTTTTGTAGAACTGAAAAATATAGACTGAACTGTGTCTGAGGTGGGTAATTAATGATATAAAAATTCATTTTCATTTTAAAAAAATTAGTGGTGAAATAAGACTTCTTGCTGGGTTAAGAGATTGGTTCAGCAGTGGGCCCTATCCAGGAGAGTAGCAGCATAACTTTAAAATGAATGAAGAAATTTGATGCAAAGAACTGTTAGTGTTGGGGGCAACCTATAAATCTGTTAACCCTCTCCTAGAAATGTAACACTGCCTTCTGATATTCTTCAGGGTATACAGTATTAATTGCAGTAAATGTTGAGTGGCTGCCTTAACTGAGTTTCTGTGCATCTTGTATATGGATATATCTTTTTAGTTTACAAAGTCTGTACTTTGACGTGACTGTCTTATTTGAAAGGGTGAGGATTCATTTAGGGTGAATGTTTATGAATGTTGGTTGTTTTATATCTTGCAGCAGACAAGTGAATATAAAATAAATGGTCAGGCTCTAAAATTCCATAGTAACAATGAGACAATTTTCTTTTTAACTCACAGCGTCTCCCATGCTTATCATGGTAAAGCTGCTTTTTTTTAACATTTGCTTTTGTGGTGTATAGTTATTCCCTAAAGTCAAACCCTGGGAACATTAGTTCAATTTTGGCATTCTAGGGAGTCTGGTGAATTTGAATATTACAGAGATCTTTTTATTGGGCATCAGTTCATTTAAGATTAAAAACAGTAGTGTAGATAGTGATTAAAAGTTGTTGCAAAACCTTGGCTGTTCAGTGACCTAACTGGTCTTCGGTCTCTGCTTTAATGAGCAGGTGTTCATAGCACAAACTGCAACTGTGGTTGGCATTAATTGGCACTCTTGTTGGCAGTCTCAGTGAGAATTTTATTCTTTGTAGATTCTTGTGCAGACCTCATCGCTGTTTTATTTGAGTGCCTTCCAGTCGTGCGTTAAGCAGTGTAATGAACATTTGTCATGTAGTTAATTTTCTCTTATCTTCTCCCTGGAGGGAATTGTGTTTGCAGTGAAATGTTTTGGTAGGTTTTTAAAATACGAATGGATGTGTCACTTCTGTTTGTTAGAGCAGACAAGTCAAAGTGCACCTTGCACTTGCAATGGAAAATGAGGTTTATTGATGTTCCATACTTTCTGTGGGAGTTCGTTCTGCGGTCTGGGGCTGACCCCTGAGAAAGCTCTGTCTCTGGCAGACTAGCTTTACCCAGTGATGAAGTACCATTGTGCCTGGGGTGCAGAGCTGTTGGTCACAAAACTCATTCTGAGCTGTAGGCGGTCTTTTAGATGTGCGGAGCCCGAGGCATTGAGTATTTTGAAGATAGGTATGAAGCCCATGAAATGTATTCTGGCTTCCCATAAAATGTTGAGTAGAGAGAATGATTGATGCCCTGGAGACCAAATTCTCTTTCCACCTAACCGATGCTTCCTCTTGAATAGGGGTGAGATATGCTGGCAGGGGGTTGTGGGTTAGCCTCAGGTCCTGCCACCCATATTACATGCGTTCAGTTTTATAAATAATTTTTTAAAAAGCTTTTGAGGCTGGAATTATATTTTTCTAATATGTCTTAGTAGCAAAGGCATTTCTAGCACTGATGAGTTAATTGTTGCCTGTTGTGTTAAGTCGATTCATGTCTGGTTTATGTGTAGATGTTGAAAGTGTAATGAACAGTGTAGTATCTCTGCTGCTTATCCTGGAGCCTGACAAACAAGAAGCATTGATTGAAAGCCTGTGTGAGAAGCTGGTAAAATTTCGGGAAGGTGAACGCCCATCTCTCAGGCTGCAACTGTAAGTATCCTCAAGTATCTGGAGGACAAATATGTTTTATGAAATACTCCTTCCCGTCAGGAGAAAGGATTGGGGAGGGTTATGTGGGTGGGGGTGGGAGTGGGTTTTGGTTTTTGGTGTGCTTTTTTAAATACAGGACTAAGAATTGAACTGGTTTCCATTGGAATGTTGTGAATATGTGACCTTGGCATGTTTGTCATCTTTTTACCTCTTTCCCCCAACTGTATAAACGGGCATACCTACCTACCTACCTACCTCAGTTACTGTAAGGCTAAACTTGTTGATGTTTTAAAAATATTTTGAGATCCGCTGATGGAAGGTGCTATAAAATTCTAAGCCATTCTCATTTCTCCTAGAACAGAGAAGATAGGGGTTAGAGAGACATTTAAATGTTATGTGCTAGTATGCATCAGTGGATATGTTCATGTCTGTGCACACTCACTCAACTAATTGCCAGACTTGCTAAAATTATTGATTTGTTCTTCATGGTTTAGGCTGAGCAATCTCTTCCATGGCATGGATAAGAATACTCCTGTGAGATACGCAGTCTACTGCAGCCTTATTAAAGTGGCCTCTGCATGTAGTGCCATTCAGTACGTTCCAACTGACCTAGATCAGGTAATTGATGCGGTGTCACTAATTATTTTTTAGATTATGTGTACATGGTCTGTTATTAAAGGGTGATACAGAGCAGCTATCACTATTAAAAATTGCCAAGCTCTATTGGAATAAATAACAAATTTTGTATTGTGGGTTTTTTGACCTTTTAAAAGTTTATCTCTACAATCAAAATTGAACTGCTCTTCACAGAAAACTAGGAAGTAAATGTCTCTCCCTGCTGCTAAACACATCAGAAGAACTACGTGGGCTTCATTTGAGTATGCTGTGTATGAAGAAGTGCTGTACCCAGTTTTGGGGCACTAGTTTCCTGTCCCTCACTAGGAAGGGAGGCAGAGACGGGGCGCTAGTTTTCTGTCCCTCACTAGGGAGGGAGGAAGAGATCTGTAGGCCCACTCTCTTCCTTTAGGAAGTGGGTGGGTAAGTGGCACTGATTTGAGGGCCCTAGTGGTACATTTTCCTGACTCTGAACTCTGGGATCAATATCCAGCAGAGCCTAGTGGGGATGCCTTGGAAAGATCCTTTCCATCTTTCTTTTTCCTCTCCAGGAGAGCTTCATTCATATTTCAGTGGGCAGTGTTTGTTGTTCTAATGTTTGTCAGATACTCTTCAAAAACCATTAGCAGCACTTCTTTTTGAATTGTTTACGGTGTAGGTTCGAAAGTGGATTTCTGACTGGAACCTCAGCACAGAGAAGAAACATACTCTTCTGAGGCTGCTGTATGATGCATTGGTGGACTGTAAGAGGAGGTATTCAGAGTTAAATAAGAGCCTAGAGAATTTTAGTGATTTTAAACTGCTACATCATGTGAGAGTGAGGGAAATAATTTATTATTAAAGTATTCTTTATGGTAAAGCTGTCTTTTTAATCTCAAGTACATTTAAGCATATTATGTCTTGGATTAATATTTCAAGAGTTCTTTTAAATAGTTAAACAGTAAGTTAAACAGTTTTCTGGTAGAAGATATTAAAATCAGTGGTGGGTTGATTGAAAGCCAGCAACTTACAGAAATAAAACTTTTGCTTTCCTTCTAGAAATGATAGCAGTATGCCAAGTTTATTATTCAGTCGAGCTTTTGATGTTCTAATGCATGGTAGTGCTGTCTCTGTTTAATTGAGGGGTTGGGTCAATTAATCAAAAGTCAGCACAATCAGTTTCTTTTTATAAACATTATCATTGAGAGAAAGCTTTGCACTACACTAATAATGTTAATTAATGTTAATGTTAATATCATATTTGCTGAATTATTTTAAAATATCACTGGTGATCCTGATAGACTCTTTAGTTTAATTAACTTGGCAGGCCAAAGTAATTTGACATCTTATAAGTGAATGTTAATGCTAATAAGTTGACAGCAGCTCGTTTGTACACTATCAGCAGCACTTTTAAAGAAGGGATAAATGAGAAGCAAACCTTGCCTTCACAAAAGTAAACTTTTTTCATTCATATTTAAATGAGGAATTATTGCACAACAGTTTCAAGATTTTTTGGTGTGGATTTAGCACTCTTCATTTCCTGTATGTAGATAGACAACCCACTTGTTGTCTTCATGGACAAGTAGGCATCCTGTTTGGCTATGCTTATCCCAGTCCCTGGAAATATTATGCACGTGCTTTTGGTATCCTTTCCCCTCATTTAATTAAAAAGGATTAACAATATCTGTAATTAAATGTTTAGGGTTTTGGTCAGGTTTTTTGGGACAGGCAGGGAAGTTGCTGTTATTTTTCCTGTTTTCTCTGCAGCAAAAAGAGAACAAAATTGTTGCATTGAAATGAATCTGAGAGAGCAAGGGTTTTTAGTGTATATGAATAGCTAGACTGGCAGCAGGAGATCAATTACTTGTGGGTTCCAGTGATCATTGATGTTGGGGTACGACAGCAACCATTCTGTTGGCTCTCACTTGGGTATCCTGCTCTACATTGTGGTAAACTTCCCAACGGTGGTTCATTTGGTATTGGGGACCATTTACAGCAGAGGTTAAAGTAAGGGGGAATGCAACAGAATGCAGTTCTAGGGCCCACTGTTTTTAGGCTAGCAGCTTTCCAGGTCCCCTAAAAATAGAGGAATGCACTGTAATGCTGCATTCTGGGGGCCCCTAAAAAGAGCATGAGCAGCAGTAACGCAGCGTTCCAGTGGCTCCACCTTAAGCCCAGCCAGCAGAGAGTAATGGCAGGCTAGGAGTTTGTGACCCCCCCCCCCAGGGTGGAGCAGCTTGTGGCCAGAAGCAGCTTCCAGCCAGTCAGGCAGCCTGCAAACAGTGGAGGTAAGGGCTGGGGGGCTGCTGGGAATTTTGTTTCCGTCTGTCTGGGGGTGGGTTCTGGGGACTGGTATTGGGGGGCCCTCCTGTGCCAGAGGGTTCTGCGGCCCACCAAATTATACTTTAACCCCCTGATTTATAGTTGGTGTCATAAATCACCTTCAGTTTATCCAAGGATCTGAACTATAACCTTCATTCATCTTCTTACTCATTCAGCCATTATGAATAGAGTATTTTTTGCATTGATGAGACTATATAGCTGCAGTCAGTTGTTAAAATAATACTTACACATTATTTGGGAGGTCTCTGATCCAAGACCTTGTATGTAATGTAGAGTATATACTTTGTTTGGAAAATACTGAGCTCTTATTCTATTATTGTTGTATTCCGAAAGCTGCTTATTCCCCTAATTGAATTATAAAGCCCTATTTCTTTCTGAAGCGAAACAATGATTACCTGGCTATAAACATTAGTGCTGTTAAAAATAAGCCAAGATAAAAATGATCATCCATTTAAGTCATCAAATTAAACTACACGCTATTTGCAATTAAGTTAGTGTGCTTTTTCTATTTACATATTATAATTCCATATGTGAGATCTTTGGATTGAAGAGGAAATTAACAGATTAGCCAAGTTAGAAAATGGTTAGCTGCTTAAATGACACAACTGAAGTCAGTTTCATATCAAATTCATTTGTTTAAATTATCTTGTGTTCAGTAATGTACTGGGTACTCCACTTTACTACTGAAATTGTGTTTAAAAAAATAAAGTCTGTGCTAAAGATATGGAAGGATCCTCTTTTTAAAGTTAAGCATTAAACATTCTACTTACAAACTCTAATATATTACTCCTGCATGCGTAGTACTATTATCTGTGTTAGAGCAGAGTTTGCAGTGAATAGGACAGTTTTTCAGAACACCTTATTTCTCCATAGGGGAAGAGAAATAACAAGTGATCTTTGACCTGGAATATCTGTAATGCTTTGGGAAACTCACAGCAGCATTCCAGCCTTAATATTCAGGAATGTTGCTAGACCTACTAATACGAGATGATAAACGGAAATGCAAAAATAAGTGATAATGTCATACTTTGAAGGAAATGGCTGAATTATTACATAAGGAAACTGAATTTTTTAAAGTTCCAGTTTCTCACCAGCAGTTGTAAAATGGATTGGTATGTATAGCTAATGGCTCTTGTACCGTAGATGACTAGCGTACAGTTCCAGTAGCTTCTGGAGGCTGTTTTAAATACAGATGTTAAACATGCACATTTCCATCTTACAGTAAGTGAGGATTTGCTTTGTGGAGATCTCTCCTGCTACTCTCTGATGGAAGTTTCTTATTTCTAATGATTGAGAATAATCTAAGCAATCTTGACATAAGAAAATGTTAATTTTTGCCATATTGAACTGAGGAAAATTGGAAGATGGCAGGGCTTGCCTTATTTTCGAGATCTTTATCTGTAATTAGAGAGATCACTTTTTTCTTCCTGCTCAGCGTGCCTTTTCCTGTAGGGGTTATCCAGTGGAGCCCTGTCCCTGCTGCGCCTAGCACTTCCCAGCTCTAGCAGAGTTAAACTGCTCAGCATTGCAAACTCTCTTCTCGCAGTGTGCTGGTGCTCCCCCAGAAGCACTTGGCACAGGTACCATTCTTGCAATATCATCAGTTGTGTCCTCCCACTGAATTTTTAACATGTAAAGTGATTTTGTTTGCATGTCTTGTTTAAACTGCTATATACTCTCTTCCCCCTTTTCACCTCTCTAATGTTCATAGGCTTTTTTTTCCTCCTTCCCATTGACTTTTTGTCTAATCATACATCTAGACTAGCAAATTCATCTGAAAGTTTTTGCAGGAGACATCTTGCCAGAAGAATATTAAATATACAAAAATGCATGACAGAGGAGATATATACAGTGTAATAGAGAGGTTTTGTAAAACACTGATGTGTATGTTGTCATAGGTAGCACCAAAATTTTATATCTATGGTCCAAAATTGAACTGAATTAAATAGGGCGGAAATGTCTGCAGTGCTTGTTTTAAGGCAATATAAAATACTTGGGGGGGGGGTTAATTTCTTGACATTCTTAATTTCTGGCATTTTCTAGAAGTGTAAGTGAGAACTTTGTTTTCAAAAAATGAGCAGTAAATATTTTTTCTGAAATAAGCTAAATGCATTATAGCAAGGGTAAGAGCAAGGCTTGCTCCACAGCAAGCTTGTCCTAAATTCTGCAGCAATTCAGATCAATTCAGAATAGAGTTTTCTATTATATATTATAACAACCAGTACAGTATTTCCCATGCGTTTTAATTTTATTTTGACCATTTTTAATTTTTTCATATTTGAAGTGCTGCAAGAATTTAAAATGCATTATAGAAATTATCAGTGGAGATGCTGGAAAACTTGGCATTTGGGTAGAAGATGACATGGGTTTTGGCACCTGGGAAGTTGTGGGAGGCCATTTGAGAGAAGCACACTAACTGGGTGTGTCTATTTAAATGATTGTTGACATTTGAGGCCTTTTCTTTGTTGCTAAAACAGATGCAAGTGTAGGGCTGACCTTGGCAAGTTTTACTTTGTGGTAAAAATGAAGTATCTGGTCTTCAGTGTGGACGTGAGGGTGGCTTACATGCTTTATTAAAAACACATCCCACTAAAAACAGTGAAGGCAAGGCCTAAATTGTCATCACTAATTTGTGTAAGTAGAAGCTTTCTGAGATATATGGAGCATTTTCATGCCTGTCAGCCATTATTTCAGGCTGTCTACACAGTGTAAACTAGGGTTTTTCAAACTTCTTCCCCCAGGACCTAATTGAAAAAAATTATTTATGTCCACAAGCCAACAGTTACATCTTTGATCAATGCTTTCCAGTCCTTTGTTGGTGGCAGCAGTGGGAGCTTCCTGACACAGTGTGTGAGGGTCTGCAACCCATGGTTTGAAAGCCACTGCTGTACACCACATCTTAAATTGATTCATTGTATCTTAACTCGGGGTTTGTGTTGATGCACTATGTTGGTGGTATACCTTTACCAGTGCAAAAATCTCTGTTGTAAACACTGCCTTTGGGTTAGTCTGCATGCAAACAGTTACCATGTTGGTTATAACAATTTGTCACTTTTCTTCTAAAATAAGTGTGTGTACACACATGCATGAAAATTCCTATATCAGCTTTTAATTCATACCTTTTAGATCATTATCAGCTGATTTTTTTTCCACAGGTCAGCCAACTGTATTCACAACTATAAAGAGGTTGAATCTTAATATTTTAAAAAAGTTAAGTTCATGGAATCATGGACTAAAATTCTGCAGCGATAGATAATGTGGCAAATTCTGGTGCCTACACAAGGCCTTTGGGACACTGAGTTCAGACCCTCTTCTTTTCCCATTTGACCCATCTCTACAGTGAATCAGCTGTCTCTTGCTTCCCATCATGCCATGCACAACTACAGCTTCCACAGAATTGTGTGGGAGCTTGAAGTCTCTGCTTATAGAGGTTCTGATAGTGGCAGTTTTGCAAGGTGTGTTCTTGAATGTTATTTTCCTTAACAATATAATGGATAAAAAAAGCTATAAAAATACAAAAACATCTCTGACTTGAGCTAGCCATGTGTAACTAGTATCACAGTATAACGGGTTGGTTAGAATTCATCACAGGTTTCTGCCTTTGTGACTTGAGGGATTTCATTATTATGGTGAGCTACTTGAATGTTGACTATATGTCGCAGCTTTGTAGTCTGATGCTTTCTGTTTATGAAAATACACTTAAGAACAAATTTGCAGATACTCTGATGAATCACAGAAGGAAATCCACAGTGCCTGGAATTGCTGTAATGTTCAGACTTCCAGGTTACAAAAATACTGTGACACTCTGAATGTTGGACTGATCAGTTTGAGCATCTTACTAATAGGCAAAATAGAACCATTTGAGTTGTGTAGCGGAAGGAGTGTAGAAGATGTCTTTCTCATGAATGTATTAAACACTTTTCAGAAAAGTGCAAAAATGAATATCCTCCTGTCTGAAATTTTGTTGCAAATAGGATTTAACCCTTTTGAAGCAAGCATTAAGATAACTCTAGGAAAGAGTTATTAGTGATTTCGTAGGTAGAGGGCAAAGAGCTGGTTAACTTCTGCTATTTGGAATGTTTTCCTGATCTCAGTGACTCAGTCAAAAAAATTTGACTCCTTAAAGAAAAGGACAGACTTCCTGCCCATGTGGAAAACTGTTTGTCTCTTATTTTGATGGTATGGTTATGTCCCCTGGAAGGTGAGGATAGAAATGGTGTTATGTTGGTATATGTTGAAGCTTTTGTGCAAACCTCCAGCATTTGGCAGCTTCACTAGAGATAGCAATGGTGAAATCACTAGTCTACAAATCAACCCCTGGTGTGTTTACCATTCATTAGCTAACCTGGAATTGGCCTGCTCTAGTGTTTTTTCATTGTTGATAGCATTGATGGAATATTGACAAAAGGCCACAACTTTCCATATCAAGCTTCGCTCAGTTTACAAGTGAGAGATTTTTTTCCGAAAGTATGCCTGGCAAATCAAAGCTGAGTTCTCTTTGGCACTTCCAGATCACATCCTGGCCAATAATAAATATTCTGCAACTGGAACTTAATTATGTAAATGTGAGTGAGAGAACAATCTGGCTCACTCTCGGCTTTATTCGCTTTGCTAGGTTTACAAGAGCAAAAAGTAGTAGACAGTTAATTTTGACACTAAAGTCAGCAAAAGTCACTCTGAATTACTCACAGAACAGATTTGATAAGTAAGAACGTGTGGCTTTTACATAGTCATATTTCTGACCATAAATGCGCTTTAAATACACCATGTTGTATTTTGAAATAAACTGTGCAGGACTACTTATTCTTCTGTGATTAGATCCAGATGTGTGTGAAGAACAGTGTTCTAGTGAATCATGTAAAGCAGTTCCCTGCTAGGAAACCTTTCCATAACTGGCAGGTAATTCATCAATTTAAGAGAATGAAATGAAGGGTGAAGATAAACATTTTGTAAAACCACAACTGAAGGAATACATTGAGCTAATTTGCTCTCTTCACTTCAGTTAAAATTGATCATCCACATCCTTTCAAATAGAATTTCAGTTGAACTGTAACTTCATAATAGTTATTTAAATATCTTAGTAGCTTGTTGTAATTATTTTTCAGTGTTCCTGAGCTAACACTTTTTTCTCCTCATAGTGATGCTGCAGCCAAAGTAATGGTGGAACTATTGGGAAGTTACACAGAGGATAATGCTTCCCAGGCTAGAGTGGATGCTCACAGGTAATAGAAAACACTTGGATTTCCTTGAAAGTGACTTGCAGTGCAGTAATTGTATGATTTTGTGTTGAATGGCCTAAAGAATGAGAGCGTTGAGCAGTCAGTTGCCCAACTGACTTTTAAATACTAAAGCTTCCTTAAGCCCCACAAAGCATATGTAGCTGATTCCTTTGTGACACTTACTATCTTTAATATTTCCTTTGCTTCAGATTACATAGGATTGGGCTGGAGGTTTAGAGGCTGGCATGTCTGTGTGCATCAAAAGGAATAGCATGGTTTTACAAAGAAATTTTATATGCAATACCGTTTTTAAAAAGGTCTAGTTTTAATAAAAGGCCTTTTTTTTTTTTTTTTTTTGAGCCTTTCCCCACTCCCAAGAGTTTGAAATGGGAGGCTTCATGGAGCACAAGACATCATTCCATGGCTTTAAATGACAAAGAAAGGAGGGTTATAAAGGTTATTTTCAAAATAGTATGAAAGGAGTTTTGCTATTGAGTCACTCAGAATGAAAAAATATCTGATAACAATAATAGTAAGTAGAACCTATAGATTGCCTTCATCAGTCTCTCTGAGTAAATTACCATACATTGATTTTTATGCAGTAAATTGAGGAAGTTCATTCTTTGTAGTTGTTGCTGTAGTTCAGTTTTGTTAAATGGATTCAGCCCTAATATCGTCTGGAAAGATTGAGTAAATAGATCACACCATGCACATTTTCTCTGAATATCCACAGATTTAAACATTTTGGTCACACATACAAACTTTTGACCAATCTGATAATTTTATTACTTTTGGGGTATGTAACACTTCTTCAGACCTACTCACTAAAGTTATTTAAATTCAGAATGTTATGGAGCACTAAAAATACCTTCCTCTTGAATGTGGTTAAAGTAGATATGTGATAGATCATGGCTCACAATCCTGATAACAATTTGAGTAGTATTTTGCACTGGCCAGTAAGCTGTTCTTAACACATGAACATACTACTATGGATTAGACCACATGTATAAATGGATAGATGTTAGTCTTAGTCTTTTGTGCATGTAACATACATGTGTGAAAAGTGTTAATGTTATAAAGGCAAACACTCTGGAGATAGCAAATGGTAGAATTAAGGCTGACCTGGCAATTTTTATTTAATATCCCCCCTCTATTAAAAGGCAAACTTTGGGGATGGGGAGTACAAGCCCTGTTACCTTAGCTATAAAATGAGTGAATGTTGCCTGCCTACCTCTTAATTTGTAGGTATGAGGCCTTGCTCATCAATAAAGGCTGTAAAATACACAGAATTAATACCTGCCACTGGGAGAATCAGAATCATGGTTGTCTCTTTATTTATAACCCAATGCATATTTTTCTCTCCCTGTCAAGATGCTCTGGGGGATAGGAGCTTGCTCAGTTTAGTTAACATGTATTTCAGCAGCATCTAACAGGCTCTACTAAGCATGAGCAAACTGATTTTTTCAGAGTATTTTAACTCTTCCAGATCTGTGTTCATCTTCATAGCAACAGCACAAATGCTCCTCCCTGGCCCCAAGATTTTTCCCCTGACACATTCTTGCTCTGAAACTTGGAAATACTTGAGCTTTTCAACAAAACAGTTGGATGGGGAGATAGTTTTGACATTATCTATTTTTCTTAACTGTATTCTCTAGAATGGCTGGACTGTTGTCACTGAAATTGGGGTGCAGGGGAAGCAGAGACCTGGCCATGGAGGTTTTCAGTCAAAATGATTTAAGTTTGGCAAAATAATAGCAACTGAAAATAAGTTTTCATATGAAAGTGTTAGGCAATTCTAACTGTAGTTATTGCCACCAGATCTGTTTATATTGCTGAATTAACACTTGTACACTCATTAACAGCAGAATTTGCACTAAATACCATAAAACTGTGCTCCAGAGGCTTGCAGCCCTGTTGATGTTAAAGAATATCATGCCAACTACTTCTCTGCTTGTATATTATAGTCTGGTAGTCAAGTACCTTTCATTTGTAGTGTTAAGAAAAGAGGGGTGGTCTTAAGGTTTAAGACATTCAGTATTAAGAGCCCTAGGGTTAGTCCTGGCCACAGACTTCCTGGGTGACCTCGTCACTTCCAGGCCTCTTTTCTCTGTGTGAAATGGGAAAGTCCTAATACTGCTTCTTATCTTGTTTGTCTAGACCAGGGGTGGCCAAATTTACTGAACTCAAGAGCCGCACTAATCGATTATTAAACCTTCGAGAGCCACACTGAGACATATGAACACATATTTTTACCTACTCCAAAATTACTAAACTTAAAATTCATTGCACACTTTAATTTTATCATAAAAATAGAGCAAATATTGATCCACTAATGTCAGATTCTAATAATTATTTAAGACTACCATGAAACTAGGCCTATACAGTAAAAATGTAGCTGTTGCTAGATGTAGAACACTACAGACTTGTGTCAAGTTTTTTTTTTTTTTTTTAAATCTGGGCAGTAACTTGTCAATGCAGCAGGTACAAGCTCTGAGATGCTGATCTCTAAGTATTGCACAATGTTTTGAATTTCATTGTGGAGTATGATGCTTCACAGCAGTGAGTTGTGCCAAAAATTGCAAGTAATCTATCTTCAGTTTTCAGCTTTTCTCCTTTGTATTTTCATTTCTTAGTATTCCACATCATGTTTAGGACTTGTAAAACATTATTTTATTTTAACAACAAGTAAGCTGTATTAGGGCCTATGAGAAAATCTAAACATGCTATGGCTTCTCTGACCATGTCATGCTTCTCTCCCCCAGCACCCGTTGCCGCTTCACTGCCGTCTCTTACCACGCTGCTGCTTCTCTGCTCTCCCCAACCACGCCCCACTTCTGCCTCCTACCTCATCCTGGCACCTACCATGCCCCCGCTTCCCTGCCAATATTTCTGCCAGTAAACTTGTTCACTAAAATACTCATGGACAATGAAGACAAAAGGTCTGAGGACTCAGACACAATTAATTTTAAAATGAGAGTAACAGTGAGGGAAAACACTGCTTTCATCTTAATCCTGTGAAGAGATGCACACAGGGACACCTTTTCAATTGTTCAGAATCACAACAGATCAATGAGAATTTAGGGGGACATAAAATGCAAGATCAGAGCCTGTTTCAGTGCGTGCTTTGGCGTCCATGCACAGAAGATACTATAGAAAAAATCTCATTGAGTTTATTCAGTTTGGGGTCAGGCCCTGTATAAATTCTAAATATCAATATTTGTTTTTTATAATACAAAGTAAAATCGTTATCGGTGAGAGAGTTTTTTTCCCCAGAAAGTTCACAAAACAATTTTCTGTTCTCAGCCCTTCACAACAATTATCCTCTTGTCTAATGGGCTCAGATACCCATAGAGTCATTCATTAAGACTGCACTGAAATATAAATAGATTTTGACTATACAACAAAAAAAGAATTAATACATATTGAATGCTATTTAATCAGTAGAAGTATAATGCTGCTATTGAACTTTGCAGTGAATGTAAATTATCTTGGTAATTGACTTAGTTATATTAATTAAAATTTTCTTATAAAATAAAGGTGCTAGCAGTTCCTTCTGCAAACAGGTGACATACTGATGTCTCAGGCACACTTGTTCAATGGACTTAAGGAATTTTTTTTTTTTTTTTTTCCTAAAGCCAGTTTTCTGTAGTGGTGGTCTATCCTAAGCCTAAATCATTTTGCTTGCTGAAAATGAACCATGATCCATAATAAGTACTTGTAACATTCTTTAAATAGAGGGGTTTTTTTTAAATAACCTTTTGACAGTAGTCATTGGTTTTGGATGTAACACTTGTGTCAATTTTCAGTCATTTCTGATTATTCTTATTTAATTCTCAAAATAGAAATACAAGAGAAATAATTTTGCATTATGTTAGGATATCTGGAAATGCCAAGTGATTTTTAAAAAAGAAAATTAATTTACAATTGTTTTTCAGGTTTAAATTGCTAATTATCATCACTTATCTGTAGTTCATTGTAGACTTGTTCTTGACCAATTTATGTTGCCAGTTTTAAAAATATTTACCCAGAAAACCATATCAAAAAAGAAAAGTATTTAAAAAATCATGCACTGATGTAATTAAAGACTGTCATTATGCAGACAGACAAGGAGGGTAGAATTAATATTGTGGGGGTAAACTGTAGTATCTGGTAGTTACTGAATTTGAGTGCTTGTCCTTCCACCTAACTGAGGAGGTTGCCTTTCCCTGCTGGCTCTCTCAATGCGGCCCGTCCCCTTCCATCCCCACGCTGACCAGGCTGCTTTTTCCCTGCAGGCTCTCCCAGTGCTGCCCCTCCCCCGGCTCTGACCAGGCTGCTTTTTCCTGCAGCTCTCACAATGCTGCTCCCCACTGCCGGCTCTCACCCTGCCGCCACCTCTCTGCTGTCGCCGACGATTGCAAATTTCTCGCCCCTGGCTCCCGCCATGCCGCCCTTCCCTGCTGCACTCTCCCGGGAGCCGCAATTTTTCTTTAAAGAGCCGCGTGTGGCTCGCGAGCCGCAGTTTGGCCACATCTGGTCTAGACAGTGACCTCTTCCAGGAATGGACTGTCTTTTACAGTAAATGAATAGTGTTTGTGATGAGATCATAATCTCTGTTGGGCCCTTTAGAATCTAGTGTAGTACTACTACCAAATTCACAATCCATTTTCAAAAATTTCACTGTCATCATGTTTTAAAAATTCTTGAATTTCACAGTTTGGATATTTACATCTAAATTTCACATAGTAACAAAGCATACTTAAAAATGGCGAATGTAAATATGTAAATCCCTTAGGACTCAGACTTTCTCAAATGGGGGGTCACAAGACTGTTGTGGGGGGGGTTGCAATATTGTAACTCTTAGTTCTGAGCTAGCTTCAGAGTTGGGTGGCCAGAAAAATAATATCCTAAAAGTTGGTTATTATCTTAAAAACACACCAAACAAAAAAAACCCACTAAACATGCAGTTTAATAGGAAGATTTTTTTTTTGTTAATACTTTATAGGACCATGTAAAGTTTATAGCTGCAACTAGTAAATTATGGGCCTTAAAATGTTTAGGGTTATTGATGGGTTTTCTGCTTTGTGTCAAATGTTTCTCCTCTGCTCCATCTTCCCAAAGTGACTTGGTTCTGTGAAGCTTATAGGTAGCACTAGTGATAATTTACACATCTTTAAAAACATAACTTAGGGAATGAAAACCAAGAGCATAGCTAAAGTCCAGGATAGAAAGATACGATCTTGTCAGGTTTTCTTATGCTCTCACAGACATTTTCTTCAAGATGTTGGACAAACCACTTTGTCTTTGTGATCTTTAGTTTTCTCCTTCTTTAAAAGGATTACAAACATTTCCATGTCCTCAATGGCATTGCCAGCCTTTTGTTTATGAATTATTTGTTAAGCATTTTGAAATTCTCTAAAAAGCACTGTGAAGTGCAGAATAAATTATATTACAATTTAGTTGGCAGTCCATTTATTTATTGTAAACCAAGTATATTTTCATTCCCTGACTAGATGTATTGTCCGAGCACTGAAGGACCCAACTACCTTTCTTTTTGACCATCTTCTTGCCTTAAAACCAGTCAAATTTTTGGAAGGAGAACTTATCCATGATGTAAGTAATTTTGTTTTTCAGGCAAGTGGTTCAATTTCTGCAGTGGGCTGTTTTTTTGGGGGTTTTTTTTTCCCCTTAGTTGGTTGAATTTACTTTGAAGTTTTGACTCTTTTCAGCTGCATCCTATGGAGGAACGATGATCATTGAACTGCAAGAGATGCTTGAACTAGGGATTAATTATAAAAAGTATTTGCAGTTTGTTTTCTTAGAGTAATTGTAAGTAAGCTACAAATTTAATTTATGATGATGATCAGTAGGATCTTCACAGATAATCCTTAAAGCAAGTGCACTTTGGGTAAGGGGGTTTTGGCATCAAGATTCAAATTTTGCCATCAGATATGTGGGTACCAACTGCCTTTGAAGTCAGAGTTAGGTCATGGGAAACAAGCTTAAGAAAATTGTCCATTTTGAATTTACAGGGAGTGATCATTATTTGGAGGCAGATCTTGTTGTTCAAGGGTTAATGTCGTCATTTTTTTCTGATATCATTTGCATTTTTAAGTACCTTCAGAGATAGTCATGAAATTGTACCTGAACTTTTCATGTGCCTTCAATGTAAATGCTCATGAGGTACCTGTTCACTTAGAATGTAATGAAATTTAGTTAAACTGTTCTTATATTTGAGGTTTTCCCTTTTCTTTTTAGCTTTTGACCATTTTTGTAAGTGCTAAATTAGTATCCTATGTCAAGTTTTATCAGAACAACAAAGACTTCATTGACTCCCTTGGTAAGTTTTAAATTATTGCATTTCTGACTTAGTAGTATGGTTTCCATGGCTTAAGATGTGAAACTTTCAAAGGTCTTTCCTGCTCAGTTGATTCAAAGTTTAATCATCATTTTTATTTTAAGTGCTGCCTATCATCCCATTATGCTTAATGTTTGCACTTTTGCAACTGTTACAGAAGTGTAAATTGTGGCACATTCCCCTGTCCAGCACTACAGCTTACTGATTGTGTCTAGAGAACATAATGATGTTCACAAAGCAGCAGATAACAGATACTAGGCTTAGGTATTTAGAAACTTTTTCTCACCAACTTGGAGATGCATCTAATTGTGGCTTATTCTTAGCTAGAAAATTCACTTGTTCCTGAGCAGAAACTACTAGATGCCTGGAGGCTTTAACAGGAGGAAAACTTGTATTAGTGTTGTAATGTTCAAGTAAAGTCTTAATATGATTTAAATAAATAGGTATCTCAGTAATGACAACGGGACTTCAAAGCAGAGTCATTTATTTTGATATTCAGCTCAGGATCTGATGTTTTTCAAGCAAACCAATTGGTCTTTAAGATTCTAAATGGCAGTATAGAGGGCCAGATGTATAAAAGGTTGTTTAAATTTGACATTTAATTTCCACGTAAGTTGCACACAGTTCGTGCATCATAGCATACACTGTGCCCCGTTCCCTTTAGTTGATGGTAGATTGGGCTGAAATAATAGTATTCTACTTTCTTAAATGGAATAAGCATGTAGTAGAAGTGTAGGGAGTCACCCAAAGAAATTAAAGTGAAACATATCTAAAACTACTAAAACAAAGGAGATTTTTTTAGCTACACAACTAATCTGGAACTCTCTGCCACCAGAAAGTGTCAAGTAGTAAGCGGGGCATGCACAAGAAGGGGCAATAATTGTCAGATCACAGAATTTCTCTGGTCATGAGCCCAGAGAGTGAAATTCTGCCAGGGATGCAGGAGACACAAGCAAAAACAAGCTTCTGCCAGTGCTGGGGAGTGGAGTGGTGGCACACAACATGCCCCGCCGAAAGGGAGAAAATTAAATTCCTGCTCACACCGCTCAGTAGTATGTATTTATCCATGTAAGCATCTACAGTTTTAATATAAATTTCAAAGGGAAATTTAATTTTCATGTTGCAGGACATGAGAAACTACTTATTTCATAATTGATTTTTGAGGGATTTTCACCTTCTGATGCTTTAATGATCTAATTCAGCATAGTAATTCCTGTGTTCATCTTTTAGTGCAGTGTGTAGCTTGTGCTTGTACAATAAAAAGCTGACAGCATCTGAAAAGAACACATTTTAAACATGGGGTCAAAGAGCACAGAGAAGTACTAAGCAGAGCTAACTCTTTTCTTCTCTCTCTGTATTCTTCTGAATAGTTACACATTTGAAAATAATCTCATGGTTTTTACTTCGTTAGTACATATGTAACTTCTCCCAATAGCCTAGCAATATCAGTTACACAATTACAGTGAATAATGGGCGGGCGGGGGGCTGTGGCACATTATAGATTTTATATTTTGAGAGCATTGGCAAGTTAACTTATATGTCATAAGAGTGAAATGAGAGGTCTCTTCGAGGCTTCAGAAACTGAGCTTTAAAGTGATAAAATTGTCTGAAAATCCTGAACAGGTAGGATCAGAAAATATAAATGTGCATTTCTGGTAATGGAATGAAGCCCTTGTCTTGGCAAAGACAGGTGTTTCTGGGATGCCATATATTTTGGGAACATGGGGTACATTCAGTAAATTCACCTGCTTTTGCTGAAGTGTTTTAAATGTATACATTAAAAAAAAACGTTAATTTTTAACTAATATGATACAAAAGCATTTTTTCCCATGCAGAACCAAAATTGTTTAGGTTTAAATTTAGCTCTTGTGCACTCTCTGCTTAAAAACAGTGCTGTTTGGCATATTCATCTGGACCAGTAAGGCTCCTCTCCCCGCTTCCCTTTTAATTGGGGAATTAGGGGTTCCTTGCTACTATGCTGTTATGGCTCAGATCCTTGATACGATTTGTGAGTCTAGAAATGTACAGGCCTCATCCTTGCTTTGGAAGAGTGCTTTAGAGGCAGAATTTTAGAAAATGCATTAATTTTTAACTATTTTGATAAGAAGGTACTTTTTCATCTGAAGTTTAGACTTCTAAATCACTGAGTAGATCTTCTGTGTCTTCTGTATTTATAAGCACTGCAGAGGTTTTGACTCAGATAATAGTAAGGCTTTGGTCAGTACTGAAGTTTTGCTTGCATTACTCTTGATTTAACTGAAATAGCAGATCAGTAAAAGCCTAGTGTAGTTGCAGTGTTGCCAGTATAAAGTGCCTTAAATTACAGCTTTATCAACTGTACCTTTACCTTCATGGCAGTAGACTTGCTTCTACACTAGAGAAGTTGTGCTTCTTTAACTGATAATGTAAGGTTCTGCAGTAGACAGACCTTAAGAGGGCACATAGTACTTCACCCATAGAGCTGGACTTCCATCTTGTTTCAATCACAGAATGATAACTAATTTAATAGTAGAATTCCAGAATAAGAGTGGTTTTTCTGATTCAGTATGACCCAGTGGTTTTCATACTATAGGTCGGGACTCTGCTGGGTCACAGCACCCCCTGCTGCTGCCACTGTCGCAAGACTGGTATGCATTGCTCAAAGATATAATTGTTGGGTCATGGACATAAATGGCTTTTTTCAACTGGGTCCCGAGAAAAACAGTTTGAAAACCACTGTTGTAACCCACTTTGAAAGTGAATTAAGCTTAACTCCTACCTCCGAAATGAGCATCTGCACTTTGATTTGTATTCAGAAGTAGCTGTAAGACTTTGAATTCGCATAACACATAACTCCAAATTAAATTTCAAGTGTAGACAGACACTTAAGCCATGTCTACACTGAAATTGCAGCATCAATCCCCACGGATCTATGCAGTGGGATTGATTGAGCAGCCAATGTAGACCTGCTCAGTTGATCCTGAAATGCTCTCCCCTCAATGCAGTAACTTCACCACTCCAAAAAGATTAATGTTGTGTTGAAGGGAGAGCATTTCCCATCCATGCAGCCAAGTGAAGACACTGCGGTAAGGGGGAGTAAGTCAGTCAATGGGAGATACTCAGTCTACTGTATGTAGATTGTCTCTCATCAACTTAGCACAGCAGTTTAGACAAGGCCTTAGTCCCCATTATCATTATCCAGAACTCACCAAGCAGTTTTGCACAATTTGGTATGATTTATCCTTGTTTAGCTGATGAAATTCTCATGTTTTGTGCTGGTCTGAATTGGGGAGTATTAACAAAACAGTGTGAGGATGCCTGTGCTGTACTTGGCAGAATCTACCAATACAATACTTTTATGAGCCTTTATTTATTCATAGTTCAAAAAAGAGGATTTCTCTGCCTTTACTTCTAAACATTTATTGCTTAAATGATTGACTTTTACCACATGGCTGTATAAGAAGGGTGAAGTGCAGTAGGATAAAGAGATGTGTATGTTTGTGCATTGCTGATGCATTAGGCTTTGGCAAACCACATACTCTCCCAGTTAATTTTTCCTCACATGAAGTGATGCGATGGAATGTTAATGTCAGCACCCTCTTTATTTACACACTGTGGAAAAAAAGGAGTAGTAATTAACACTTTGACACTCCCCCATTGATGTGTAATTGACTGTTTCAAAGGAGCACTAGTTCATAGGCTATTGCATGCAGTAAAATTACGTTTTCTATATTGCAGCTTTTTAGGACAGGGGTCAGTGACAATGCAGAAATTGCTCAATGATGCAGATTTTTTTATTACAACATTAAGGGTTTGACATATTGGTAATGAATAAATGTTTCCATAAAATTAATATTTTTTTAACTTTGTTGAAATGACACTTGAATACCAGCTGTCTTCATTTGAGAAAATAGTGTTCTAGCTTTGTGAAACAAAGCATAATTTAATGCAACAAAACATGGGCATTATTTGGTTTAATGGATTATAGTAGGATTCTGAATAATTTTACTAAAAATTTAAGACACTGGTACTTTATATTAAAATATAATAGTCTGACTAGAAACATCAACATGCACTTCCTTTTTATAGACAAAAGGAAGCCTGCTGTTTATAATAGCCATACTTTGTGTATTGTATATAGCGGGGGAGCATAGCAACTTTGTGCATGCAGGTATTTGAAACATCAGAAAAGTATAAAAATTGCTGTAGAACCACCTTAGTGCAAAAGAGACCATCTGCATACACATTAAATTGTTCTCATATATTAGTGAAAAAACAACAAGGAGTTGTGTGGCACTTTAAGACTAACAGATTTATTTTTTGCATGAGCTTTCGTGGGAGAAGATCCCACTTCCTCAGATGCTTCGAAGATGGGATCTTCGAAGCATCTGAGGAAGTGGGATCTTCTTCCACGAAAGCTCATGCAAAAAATAAATCTGTTAGTCTTAAAGTGCCACACAACTCCTTGTTGTTTTTTCACTGGACTAGACTAACACGGCTATCCCTTTTTAAAATTGACTCATATATTAGAACAACCTCCAGAAGTAAGTTGATTGTTCTTAGAAGTAATGATTGAAAATGCAGTTTTGCTAACTTTGAAATACAGAAAGAATTAATTTGCACCAAATGCTTTGCATCTATTTTGTGTTATGCTTGTTCACCAATATGATTGGTGGTTTTCTTACTTCCTGTCCTATGTACCGGTTTAATAGAATAAATACCTTAAAACTGCAAATATAGATTTTCAATATATTTAACATATGGTAATTATTGTAAAACTCAAACTTTTCAAATTGAAATTCATTTTAAAGAGTAAAATGGTAATCTATCTCCAGTATTAATAGCTTGCTCATGTCTGGGGTTTGGTTTAACTGTCACAAGATTATGTAAGGAATCTCTTTGTCTTCATCAGAATTCTATACAGATATAAAAATAATGTCAGATTCCAATGCTAACAGTATTTTCTGGTCAATTTAAACCTTTTTGCAAACAGGTTGCAGGGATAGAAAAAAATTATTATTTTAAGAAGACAGAAATTTCTAAAGAACACTTGGCTATAATTTATTAAATAGCTTCATTTTAAATTTCTTTACCTGAAAAGTTTTTGTTTTTTTAAATTAGCTATTTCCTCTTGATGGGTATGATGCTTTTAAATTATACATATTAGTGTGAATAACAAGTAAAACTCATAAGCAGAATGTTTTTAGAATCTACTGGAGTAGTTTTAATCTGATTTTGGATTTAGTACTAGCTAAAAATGAAATAAGTCCTTAAAAATCTATTCAATAAAGGCTCCTGTAAGTGGCATCAGTTTGTTACAATTTGTTGTTTATTGATGCTGACAACTTAGGCCAATAGCAGCATTATCTTGTGTCAACTGAATTGCCCTAACATGGCCACATGTAATCTGGTGTTATCAGCAACCTTTCTTCCATGAGAAAGTTAATCAGCATCTCATTTGCATTTGTTAATTAGGGTTAATGTGCGCTAATTGATTTTTTGATGGTTGTAGGTTTCCCTTACACCCAGTTAGCTATAGTTGCTGGTGGTCCTCATTCATTTGAGTTATGATGATCACATTTTTTGTTGAATCTGTGCCAGATTGGGAGCCCTCATCATAATTGTTGCTAATTAACATGATGTCCTGTAATAATGTGCTTCCCTGATCTTTTATTAGTGTACAGATGTTATAAATTCCAAACTTAAATATTTACTGAGCAGTGTGAATATTCATACTGTTGCACTGGATTCAAGTGGATTGATGTTAATTTTAGACTTCAAGCAAATTCTAGATCTTAGCCCCAAAAACTTGATTGGTTGAATATCTAGATAAGGTGAGACAGTTGGGGAAGGGCATGTAGGCGTTGCTTGAGGAGGGAAGGACGGTTTCGTTGTTAGGGATTGGCCTGTGATTCATGAAACACTGGTTCAGTTCCCTGCTATGGCAGACGTCCTGCATGAAGATCTTTGAAAAGTCTTGTAATTTCTGTGCCTGTGTCTCCACATGGAAGGTGAGCGCTTTGCTACCTCACAAGAGTTAAAAGGATAAATATACCAACAACTGAAGCCTCCAGTGCTTTGGTGGTGAGGGCTATCCTAAATATCTGGATATTATTCTTTCCTTTACTATTTCTGCATGTAATTGCATCTATTAATAATAGAGGTAAACCCAGTGACATTTGAGGTCTGAGACAAGTCCCTGGCTAAGGCTAATACATACTCCCAGCAAAATTTATTTCTATGGGGAAAAAGCCAGTGTTTTAGTAATGAGCATAGTCAAGAGGGAAGTTGCTTCCAAGGAGTCACCTGCCGTTTTAGTCTCAGCCACAACAGTATGTGTATGCTGGAGGAATACCAAGGGGATGTGAGTTCAGCACAGTGGGAGGGTGGCTTGGCACTAACAGGCTCAACTGGGGTTCCCTGTTCATTGCACTTCTCTTATCTAGTGATGCACTCTGAACTAATTTTGTCTATCTCCCACCTCTAGTATTCTGCCCCCACTGCTATAAATGACTGGGAATATCTAAATTTTGTTACATCTCAAGATGTCACTAGTTGATCAAGATCCAAGATTTTGCTGGTTTTTTGCATTTTCAATGCCAGAATAATCTTAAGAGCAAACTGGGTAGCTTTGTAAAGCACAAGGCAGATGCAGGAATGATGAGAATACTTTATAATAAAGTTGATAAAGCCAGATAGGGAACACTTACTCATAGGATATAAAGTGAAGTTGTGGTGCATGTAATAGAAAGAACAAAATGGAAAACAGTTAAACTTTTTTGTTGAATTATAATTCATACCTTTAAACTATGAATGCTTTGTGCAGGCTTGTTGCATGAGCAGAATATGGCAAAAATGAGACTGCTTACTTTTATGGGGATGGCAGTGGAAAACAAAGAAATCTTATTTGACACGATGCAGCAGGAGCTTCAAATTGGAGCAGATGATGTAGAAGCATTTGTCATTGATGGTAAGAAGAGTTAGCATGCTTATTATGCACTTTTTTCATGCGGTCTATTTGTTTTCATTCTAGAACGTTCCCTGTTTTGAGGATTATTTAGAACAGATGTGATTTAGGTCTTAAATGAATGGTAAATGTTTAGCCATGGGAGCCAAATAAATTTACCATTCCTATAATACAAATACTGGTTATCTTTAAGAGAAAGTTGCCTGCACTTCGCCAAATTCTGTACAAAGCTCTACAAAATATTAGAAGTCAAGTAACATAAAGGTACTGATTGTCTTAATGTAGATGTGTCTTGTCAAGCCAAATGTGTGACTTAAACCCTTTCCCCAGTTTGTATTTCTAAATTTAAAAGTTCATGTGTGAAATGTATTTAAAGAGTAGACCAACTGTTCACTTTTGAGAAGTGTTTTCTTTCAGTCAGAGGAATTCGTATTTCAAATAATCCTTTATAGAACTAATAAATTGTTTGCAAGTTTACTTTGTCATCTGTTTTTGCTTGCTGTCATTAAAACAGGATGTGTTTGTAGGGGAGAACAGTTAATAAAAACTGTACAGGATATTGCTTTAATAGATTGGCACCAAACCATAGAATTCATGGATGACCTTGTTACATTATTTTGCTTCTCTGCCTACCAGATTGTTTTGCTGCTGGCTGCAACATTGAGCAAGTTATTAGTTGTGTATATTTACATTAATTTGAGTTTAAAGATACATGTGTTATTTTACATCCTTGCTATCTCTTGAAAATATCACTCAAATTGTTTTACTTTTTTGTCAGCTGTAAAGACAAAGATGGTGTATTGCAAAATTGATCAGACGCAGAGAAAAGTAATTGTCAGGTGAGACTTAATTCTTTGCAGCATTTTGTAGAACAATTTAGTGTGCTCTAATTATTTCATTTAATATATCTATTTAATATTTTAACTAGAAGCGAGGTATTATTCCTATCAGTTGCCTGTAGTTAAATAGTTGCTATTTATCATAATTTTATTAAAGCTCAGACTGAATGTGATTAGCTTATTTAATGAAAGAGTCCTATTTTCCAGCACATTTCATTTAATGACCTAACAGTGGCAAGAATACTAATGACTTGCTGCTTTAAATACTTGGAGGAAGGCAGAGTGGGTATGGTTAAGCCATTTACAGAGAGACTAAAAATAGATGAAACAAGCAAGGAGTCCTGTGGCACTTAGACTAACAAATTTATTTATTGCATGAGCTTTTGTGGGAGAAAATCCCACTATATTAGAGGCTTTGAATATGGGGGAACTTAAAAATAGGTAAACAAAGCAAGGATTCTTGTGGTACTTAAAGACTAACAGATTTATTTATCACATGAGCCTTTGTGGGAGAAAATCCCACTTCATCAGGCGCTTTGAAGAGGGGGAACTTACAGAACTGGATGAGAATAAATGTAGGGAGTGTAAGACATGGGATCAGGTCATACTGCAACAGCAAATCAGAGCATTTGTAAGGATTCAAACTCCAGGGAACACCACACAGAGGGAGGGTGAAGTCAAATTACCTGCTATAATGTGAAAAGAATCAATAGTCGCAATTCAGCCCTGCTTTCACACAATCTAATCTTCATATTAGTTGAATATCAGCTGTTTCTCTTTGAAGTCTTGATGTCCTGTTGATTTTTCTGGATGACTGTCGTTAACAAATCATCAATGGAGTGATTAGGAAGATGGAAGTGCTCAGCAGCTGGGTTTTTTTGTGTTGTGATTTCTGATATCAGTTTTGTGTGCATTTAATCTTCTGTATAGGGATTGTCCTGTTTGTCCAATGTATGAGGCTTGGGGGGATATCCGGCACATGATGGCATAAATCACATTAGTAGATGAGCAGGTGAAGGACCCTTCGGAGTAGCTGGCTTGATTAGGTCCTACGACGGTGTCTTTTGCGCAGATACGTGGACGAAGTTGGCAGCATGGTTTGTTGCAGGGATATGTACCTGCTTTAATGTTTCTGTTGTTAGGTCTGTAGTTGCTGGTTAGTATCTTTACGGTTTGGGGTTGTCTGTAGGCGAGGAGAGGTCTGTCTCCCAAGGCTAGAGAGAGTGAGGGGTTATCTTTTAAAATAGGCTGTAGGTCCTTAATAATCTGTTGTAGAGGTCTGATGAGGGTTGTATGTGGTAACCTGTGGCATTCTCTTGTTTTCTTTTTTGGGCCTTTCCTGTAGTAGTTAACTGCGGGGTACCTGTCTGGCCCTGTCAGTCTGTTTCTTTACTTCTTCAGGTGGGTACTGTAGTTTTAAGAAAGCTTGATAGAGATCGTCAAGATATTTGTCTCTGTCTGAAGGATCAGAGCAAATGTGGTTATATCTTAGGGCTTGGCCTGTAGACAATGGATAGTGTGGTGTGTTTTAGAGTGGAAGCTTGAGGGATGTAGATAACTATACTGATCAGTAGGTTTTTGATACAGAGTGTTGTTGATGTGTCCATCCCTAATTTGTACTGTAGTGTCCAGAAAGTGGATCTTCTGTTTGGAGTGTTCCAGACTCAATTTTACTGTAGAGTGGAAATTGTTGAAATCTCTGTGGAAATCTTCAAGCAGCCCTGCCATGGGTCCAGATAATGAAGATGTCATCAGTGTAGCGTAAGTAGAGGAGAGGTGCTTTGGGATGAGGCTTGAGGGAATGTTCTAAGTTGCCCATAGAAATGGTGGCATATTGTGGGGCCATGCGGGTAGCCATAGCAGTGCCACTGACTTGGAGGTATAAATTGTCCTCAAATCTGAAATGGTTGTGGGTGAGCACAAAGTTCAGCCACAAGCTGCGCTGTGGCATCATCTGGGATGGTTTTTCTAAGAGCCTGTAATCCATCCTTGTGTGGGGTGTTGGTGTAAAGAGCTTCTACATCCATAGTGGCCAGGATGGTGTTTTCAGGAAGGTCACCGATGGATTTTCCTCAGGAAATCTGTGGTATCTTAAAGATAGTGAGGGATTTTCAAAACATAGGGTCTGAGGAGGGAGTCCACATAGTCAGATGAGCCTGCTGTAAGAGTGCCAACACCTGAAATAATGGGGCATCCAGGGTTTCCTTTTTTATGGATTTTAGGTAGTAGATAGAATATTTGTGGTTGGGGTTCTGCTGGTGTGTCTGCCTTTATTTGTTCCTGTGCTGCCTTAGTCAACTACTACAGGAGAGGCCCAAAAAAGAAAACAATAGAATGCCACTGGTCACCACATACAACCCTCAAGTCAGACCTCTACAACAGATCATTAAGGACCTCCAGCCTATTTTTAAAGGTGACCCCTCAGTCTCTCTAGCCTTGGGAGACAGACCTCTCCTTGCCTACGGACAACCCCCGAACTGTAAGTGGATACTCAGGAGCAACTACAGACCTAACAACAGAAACATTAAAGCAGGCACGTATCCCTGCAACAGACTGCGCTGCCAACTTTGTCCACGCATCTGCACAAAAGACACAATCGTAGGACCTAATCAAGCCTGATACTCCATCAAAGGGTCCTTCATCTGTTCATCTACTAATGTGATTTATGCCCTCATGTGCCGGAAATGCCCTCAAGCCTCATACATTGGACAAAGAGGACAGTCCCTACACAGAAGAATAAATGGGCACAAAACTGACATCAGAAATCACAACAGAAAAAAAACCATTGCTGAGCGCTTCCATCTTCCTAATGACTCCACTGACAATTTGTTAAAAATAATCGTCAAGAAGATAAATGGGACATCAAGACCTCAAAGAGAAACAGCCAAAATTCAACTAATATGCAGATTAGATTGTGTGAAAGCAGGGCTGAATCGTGACTATAGATTCTTTTCACATTATAGCAGGTAATTTGACTTCACCCTCCCTCTGTGTGCTGTCCCCTGGAGTTTGAATCCTTACAAAAGCTCTGATTTGCTGTTGCAGTATGACCTGATCCCATGTCTTACACTCCCCTGAATTTATTCTCATCCAATTCTGTAAATTCCCCCCTCTTCAAAGCGCCTGATGAAGTGGGACTTTTCTCCCACAAAAGCTCATGCGATAAATAAATCTTAGTCTTTAAGTGCCATAAGACTCCTTGCTTTTTTTGCTTTACTAGACTAACACGGCTGCCCCCTTTGGAACTTAAAAATCAGTGTTTCTGTATTCCATTTGGAATTTGAGGATTTGCTTTACCCTCATTTCTCATCACAAATGTGCGAAAGTAAAACAAATATATTGTAGAAGATCAGTGTACAGCTAAACCACCAGTCGTTAATCCCTTTTTCAATTTTGTTTTATTTCTGTAGTCACAGCACACATCGGACTTTTGGAAAGCAGCAGTGGCAACAATTGTATGACACACTTAACTCCTGGAAGCAAAATTTGAATCAAGTGAAAAACAGTCTCCTCAGTCTTTCTGATACTTGAATGTTATGTTTTTATTCGTCTCAGAGCAAACTGCAAAATCACAGTAAAACATTCAAAACTTCATTTTGACAACTTCGAAGTTCTTTGTCCCAAAATGTGTGTAACCGGTTTCAAGAAATTAGACTCCAAACTATGAGGTACAAAAGCAATAAAATTAAAATGGGAAAACACCTTGAGTTCATTAATACAGTTTTAACAATAATGAACATACTGGCTGTGCGTTAATTCTTTTTGGTTGTCTTAGTTTTAATCCTTTCTTTGAGGTGGAGGGACGGGAGAGGAGAAAGCAGTAGGATGATGAAGATGCCAGTAATTCTAAAAAGAGCGGAAACTTCTACCAAAGATGGAGGAGGAGATATTATTGTCTGCATAGAGAAAAATTAAACTATGAAATTGCCACCTTCTGATCTCTGTAAATGATGCATTTGATGACTTGCCTTTTAAAAGGCAATATTTATTCTAAGAATTATTGTGTCTATTTGTAGTTAGTACAGTATTAAAAAAGAAAAGTAGCTCATCTTTAAGATCTGATGCATGCAAACAGCAGACTTTTTATTCCTGTGCCAGTTAGTGAGTCATAATTTACCAAAAAGGTTTGAAGAGACCATTCCATTCTGAAACATCATTTGTGGCTTTGATAGTTGTGCTAATGCTCATTCTGGCAGAAGAGATGAGGAAGTTCTGTCGTTAAGATTGTTCAGCATCTGAAGTTGGCACAGTTGTTAAATACATCAACCTATTTAATATCTAGCAAAAACTTTAACAACTTCCAAGGACTTCAGTTACAAAAAAAGTAAGGAATTTGTTTTCCTTTAATACAACTATATTGAGGGGAAAACATTGGAAAGACTACTAGAGTTATCCATAAAATAAAATATTCACCTCTTTACATCCAGTGGAAGATTTCTACCAATTTTTCTGTGATGTGCATATTCAGAGACTAAATTATATTTGCTTTTGTCTCATGCCACAGCTTTTTCTTGACTCTCCTCATATTTCCTTTTTCTGGGCCTGTGGAGCTTTTCTAAATTCAAAAACTTTTCAGTTTCATTGGTTTGTCTTTTTATAAAGAAGTTTTGAGAATCCCAGATCTTGCTGAGTAAACTTTCACTCGAGTTTGGTGTGTCGGCTCTGGAAGCTGGATGGGAAAGCGGCTGCTGATGGCATGATGCAGTAATTCCTGCTTTGTCCTAAGAGAATAAAGTTTAGTACTGTTAATGCATTAGACTGAGAATAGCTTGATACATCTGAAGACCCCTTGCAAATTATTTAAATTTGAAGATTAACAAGTAAGGAAACAAATATGATTAACAGTGTGGATAATGCGTTCCTAAAGAAATTTTATTTAGTTTCACAAGCATAGTTTAGTTTTAATTTATACTATATCATAATATATTAGTAATACGTACTGTGGTCTGTAAAAATAATGAAGTCTTAATTTGAGGTTTAAATACAGAATATTCTCCAAGAATTGGAGAGAGACTGAATTGTGAATTAAATATGCAGTTTAGCAAAGTATGTGCTAATGTATATTTATGCCAGTTGGAAATATTTTTATGTAGTAGTGCCTGGCACAATTTAAAAATACTCTTCATTTTTCAGGTGACAGTGAGAATAAATGGGCCTCATGTTAAGGGCTCTCTTTGCTCTCCATTTAGTTCTTTGGGGGGTTGTGTTTACCATTTGGTAGACACACTCACAAGGCCTTCATATTGAATCAAATCAACCATGTACAATGTTCTCTGGATCCATAACTGACATTGTAAAATAAGCGATCAAAGTTATAGCTTCAGATAATGTAGCTACCTTTTCATGTCCCTAATGTAAGAGAACTAACAAAAAAAATTTTTTTAGTTAGTTACTCCCTTGAATTACTCACTCCATTCTATTTTCAGCCAAACCAAAACAATGGTAAACCATGAAGTTAAATTTAATAAAAGGCTGCAAAATTGTTTCTTTTAGTTTTTTGCTTCCTCCCCCTCCCCCGACCCCCTACCAAGGACTGCCACTGCTAAAGGATTAGGAAAAAGTTATCAACCATTAGAAACTAGGTATTTAAGACACTGCTTGTTCAGATTACTTACTGTCACAGTTTTAAAATAACAGGACAGAAATAGTGTACTAGTTACTTTGGTTGTGGATAATTACTAGAGCTAACCAATTCTGTGCACAACACACATTGTATTACTCATGTATACTGTACAGCTAGTTTGGTTTGGGAACACTCGATTGGTTCACAGCTCAGATGTAATATAAGAAATTAAAAATTTCAGTTACATGTCAGATTAGGAAAATGCCACATGTAATGGTAGTTTGAAACTCTGCTTCCCAGAGCTACAATTCTACTAGGTGAAGCCTTGATGCACCAGGTCTCAGGGAGTTGGCTTCACATGTTGTTCAGCTGATTCATGGTACATCTAACACTTTTTGACTATATATTGGGTAATTTTTTGGTTTCAGGCAAAAGAAGTATGTCTTGAAGCTGCAAGAGTATTGATACCACACTACTTCACTAAGAAAATTCAATTTATCTTGAGTATTGCAAAATCCTCCAGTTATTTCTTTTATGGCCGAATGCTGTTACACACTGCTATCCTAAGTAAGATACAAAATAAGTGAAACTGTTCCTCTGGCCTGCCATGCAGGGAAACTGCACTGTACATAATACAGTGAGTAGCAGACCTAGCTCTTTTCCACAGGCCTGAGGTCTGGGCAAGCTATGTCCATTTCCAATGCTTCTGTCAACCTGAAGTCCCATTTAGGAGTGCGTGGAAGTTTACCTGTTGCTTCATGTTAGATTGGAGGAGGAGAATTATTTTTGCACTTTGAACTGCTAGTGAAGTTCCTATCTTGAAGACCATTTACTAAGGTTTTGGTCCACTAGGGCCCAGCATTTGGATCATGGAGAATAAATTGCAAGTATAGTATGTGTAAAGGTTCATACCTTTAATTCAAATATGTTACAATGTGTTTGAAATGCTGGATAGCTCCATGAATCCCATCCAGTGGCTTAAGAATTTGTATCCTGGAGCTTTTTAAATCTTAAGGAACCAAAACTGCTTGCAAATTGAAGCATTCTATAGCTAGGTTTACTGCTTCTAGTGAGTATCTTGCTTCACTATGTCATTTAGTGATAAACAGAACCAATACTATTAAGAGCAACAGGAACTTGTTATTGATAGAAGCCATCGTTAAGATAAGGTTAAGCTTACACATTTAAACACTCAGGTCAAGAAATGAGTTAAGGATGCCCATGCAGCCTTAACTTTGCACTTGTGAATAAGCATTCTGACTGCAAGCACAGTGTCGATGCAGTGTAAATACATAGCCTTATGACTTATATGGTTCTTTCCTATAGCCTTAGATGAACATGGGTATTGTTTTGTAATATTTTTGTCAGTCCTATATATTTATCCCATTTCCCATATTATAGTGGTCAATGTCATCTTTGACTTAGACTTTTATATAATAAAATCCTTGCATGTCTTTCCAAAAGCCATGGTTTACTTAGTCAGCAACCACATCTTGTACAGCTTTTTTTCAATCACTATAAATGCATCCTTGTATATAATTCGGGGGGGGGGGGGGGTTTGGAAGTAGTTTTTGAAAAACTCAAGAGTTGTTTGCTACCACTGTTTGAGATTTATCCAAAAGTAAAATGAGATTAGAGAACTGATTACCCAATTATATCTCAAGTATCTCAGCAACTTTGTTATTGCTGTTACACCTAGTCTCCTGTATGGCTTGTAAGAATGGTACAATGATGCAATCTACTCATAGAAATAACTAGTGGACCTTGGCACACATTACAAAATACCACATGTATTTAAGAGCTAGTTTACACTACAACTACTACAGCTGCACCATTGTAGTACCTCTAGTAAATATGCTCTATGTTGATGGAAGAGAGGTTTTTTGTGGTGTAAATAAACCACCTAGATGAGGAGCAATAGCTGTGTTGCTGGGAAAAGCTCTCCCATTGACAGCACTATCCACACTGGTACTTAGGCTGATATACTTAAGTCACTTAGAGTGGCTTATTCATACCCCTTAGTGATGTATATTATACCACCATAAGTGGTAGTTTAGACAAGCCCTAAGACTGTAGAAAAGCTGCATGTATTGTATGTGAGAAAGTCTAATTAAATGATTATATATCATAATGCATAAATACAAGAGACAATTAAGGTTTGTAATTTCCTGGTTTATGGCTGTTTAATTATCCAACATTAAGAGTTGCTATTTTGTCTAGATTTTCTTAAAAACAAAAAAGCCCCCAAGAATTGCATAGCAAAAATGACTGCACATCACTAGTATCTGATCCCAGGAATCATATCTTTAGGAGGGAGCCTCTGTAGATCTTAGCTGTGCAGGTTTTACCATTCAAAATACGGTGAATGAGACATGAATCAAGCAGGAATATTTCAGAACTTAAAGGAGGCTCAACTAGCAAAAAGTACCCTGGCTTTCCTTTTTTTCCAGAATAAGGTACTCCAGGTGTGCTCTAATACAATTTATTCAGAACGCTGTCACATGTAATAAACACTAGTCTACATCAGAGGTTCCCAACCTTCTTCAGGCTCGGGACCCCTTTTTAAAAAAAAAAAAAAAAAAACAAAAAACTTTGCAGCCCCGTGGCTGATTACATCATCTGGCCCACGCAGGCAGACTCTGGCCCGCACCCCTCTGGTGGCACCGCTGGGGCAGCCAGTGAGTGATGATGACGCCACCACCATGGCCTGTGCCACTGGGGATCCAAGCTGTGGCAGCTAGGGCCCCCTGCCAGGGAGCTGGCACAGCCCCATCCCGGGAGAGGCAGCCCTGGCAGGGAGCACTGGAGCTGCAGCTGGATTCCATGGACCCCCTGAAACATGTCTGAGGACCCCTAGGTGGCCCCAGACCCCAGGTTGGGAACCAATGGTCTACATGATAGCAGTATAAATTTTATGTAAGCAAGAACAACTCTTACCCTATTTTTAATCTTCCAGCTCCCCTTCTTCATGACAACAAAAGTTATAGACTTAAGGAAATAATTTATTAGCAGTGTAATGCCAAAACAGATGGGAAGAGGCAGAAGCGAAGTCCTAAACTGTACAGAGTCAAAATTTTGAGAGGCACCTGACGTCATATAATAACAAGAAGCCCTAGCCACATCACTCTTACGTCTAAGCCACAAGGACAAGTGGCTACGTTCTTTCTCCGTTGAAGGCTTCACTTGGCTTTCATGAATAGCCCTTGATAGATTACACTTCAGTAGTCTAGCCTGGAATTGAGGTAAAAGCCTGTAAGTGCAGTCAGATGGGTGTATGGTAAAAGAAATACTGCAACCTCTTACTTAGCTGTAGATAAGACCTGTTGGTCTACTTAAACTAATGTCACATATAGCCTTTCTCCTCTTCAAACAGAGTGGATATAATCCCTGCAAATTTATCCAAGTGCTTCTCTCTACCACTCAGCATTAACCAGCTTCTCTTTATCCTGATTCCTAGCTCTGTCTCACGCAAAGACCAAACAGGAACCTGTGTTGAGTGTCATGAGCATACTAACAGGCATGCAGCCCAGCACAACTCGTTTTTCACAAGTGGCCTAATTTGTTGAAAAAGAATGGTGATCACATAGAAACAGTGTTTTTGGAAAACTCAAAGAGTTGCTTGGTACCACCTTTGAGATTTATCTGAAAGTAATAATGAGATTAGAGAACTGATTAGCCAATTATATTGAAATAGTGCTGAAACAGTATTGAAAGTGATTCAGTAAAAATCAGTAGACCTTCAAATTTGGTCTATTACATATGAAGATGTCAGTGTTCTTATTGCTGTATTCCCAGACCTGAAACCAGACCCATAGAGTCCAGCTGACTGCCCACCATCTTCTCAGTAATAATTTCCAAAATGGAAGGTCCAAGACAGTTAATTCCCAAAGTTGTCACTGAAAAAAGCATGCCTAGAAACTATGTTTAATATCATGCTTTAGATTAGACCATCTCTTCTGGAGACAGAAGCCAGACTCAGCCTTTTTCTTCAAGTTTTGCACACAGCGTTACGTACCACAGAGACACCACAATGCAATGTGAGGCATGGCTAGTTTCATCTTGTATGACAAACAGACTCTAGGGAAAAACAGGTTTCCTCTATTAATTCTCTGTTTATGCACACATGGATGTACACCAGTGTGAATATTCTGCCCTATCAAAGCTGATGAACAAATTCAAAAGCAACAAGCAATATGCATTTTACTGCAGTATAGAGGAAACTAGCTAAGAGGTATTGCAATTCATATTTACTCTGAATTGTTTTATTAGAGAAGTAAACAAATAAAAGGAACATAATATGTTTGTCTTCCTATATTGTAGGTGATCATTTTTATTGAGGTATATAATGAACTACCTCACCCTCTCTTCCCAAAACAGCCTGGCTAGCATATGCTTGATTT
The DNA here is from genome assembly GCA_007922195.1 of Podocnemis expansa. Lineage (NCBI taxonomy): Eukaryota > Metazoa > Chordata > Testudines > Podocnemididae > Podocnemis > Podocnemis expansa. Next base: position 121,833,918 of record ML681963.1, read on the forward strand.
ATACACTGTGACTTTTTCCTGCTGTTTTCCATCAACCTTAATTGTGAAAAATGGTGCCATGTTGCCCTCTTGATATTATTTTGGAGATCGACTAGGTCTTAAAGCATCCAGATGCATATAGTTCTACACATATCTGTGGAATTAGCTCACCAAGGTCTGCTCTGCAATATTTTTAATTGACTTACATGTTCTGTGGGAAAAGACGAATCATAAAAAGTCTCTGCTATTGCATTCCATTCTTCACTGGGATCTCTCTTGGGGCCTGGATGGATACTTGAGGTATTCAAAGTGTCAGCAACTCTGTTAATACTACTAGAATCTGATTGACAAAAAGGAAATGGTAACAACTGCAATTTATTTTGTAGGCACTAATTTTAGAGTAACTAAACTTCTGGTTTATCTCTGATCTTAAGAACCACAAGTGTTTGTTTTAAATCACAGAATTTTTGTTTTGATTTTACCTCATTTCTACTTTATTGTTTTTCTACACTTCCATCTTATTGCCAGACATTCTGATTCAGTAGAAGAGCAGCAAGAATTATTTTTAATGCCAAGTTTCCTTTTTAATAAAAAAAACACTGTTTACCATCATTTCTTATATATAATGTATTACTAAAAGTCCCAGTATTAAAATAAAAAGATATTTTTGGTAAATAATTGCAATGAAGTATTTTTTCAGTATTCAGTATTATAGACAACTTTTTTTTAACTGTAAAGCATAACTTCTAGTTAAAACATTGATTCCTGAAACAAGTATCAATGAATGCTGGCTTCTAAGTAAGATGTTAAAATAATGAGTACCATCCTGTCATGTTGTTGAAAGACTAATCACTGGGAATTGAAAGCCATTTAAAATAAATAGCTAATCAGTAGCTAGGTTCTTTATTACAGTTAGCTATGTTTTTTAAAAAATTGGCCTGATTTTTCAGAGGTGTTTACCCATAGCTACCACTGATGCAATGAGTTGTGCTGCCAACCATTTCTGAAAATTGGGCCATAAGCATTTAATAAGGATCTCTACTTTAGTTGTATTTTAGATAGCTGCAGTACATTGTAAGGCCCCAACCCTGCAAAGACTTCCTGCACTATGAGCAGTACTTTTCAGCACATACCTAAGTCTTTGCAGGGTTTAAGTCTATTTCAGTGGTTCCCAACACTTTCTCTGCCGCGGCACACCTTGCTACCTTTAATTAATTTGAAGCACATCACCATATAGTTTCCAAATGAACTAATGAATATTCATGCACCAATCCAGAGCTCTCTGAGTAGTTTTTCAGAAAATTTTGTGGTACACTTGCTTAGACCTGACAGCACACCAGTTGGGAAACACTGGTCTATTTTGTAACCCATTTGGCATAGTCAGTAGTGTTATGAGTGAATGTTGATGTGGAAAATACCTATCACTGAATATGCATCTGTCCTTTACCTTGGCTTTTATTTTTTAGAAAGGCCTTCAACATTATGTTGCAGCAGAAAATCTTAATTTAATTATAAAGTTCTATTCCATTAATTTTTTTGTTCAGTTTTGTTATAATTCTTAAGGAAAGTCCCAGTTCATCCCACTTCACCCTAGAGATCATGTTTTGTGGCTGCTCTCTGGAAACAATGTAATTCCCAAATTGAGTGGCAGAATTGTGGTCAAGTGGCATAAGGAATTCCTGTATATTTCTGCAACATGACAGTCCTAAAATCATGGTACTGGAACTGACAATAGAAGGCAGGTATCCCATCTGGCTACATTATCTTCTAACCTAAATAATGTGTAAAAAGTTTTGTAGGTCAAAGAGCTACATACCCAACAACGTGAAGAAAGCTTACTTACCTTTTAGTGCCTATATCTTTTTTATACCTGTTGTCTGCTTGTGTTCCACCTCTGGTGTGACTGCCAACCATTTGGTGACTATCATCTGTGCTGCAGAAAGGCCAAAAGGAAGGACCCTGTGTTGACAGTGAGATACCAAGAATCTGAGGCATTTCCTGTGGGCCAGATGGATCCATATATGGAAGGAGATGTCGCGCATCTTAAAGAGCTGTAAACCATTCTTAGCATCTCATAAGAAAATTACACAGGCTAAAGTCACCATCCTAAGTTTGAAATGGTGGACGAAGATGTTGGGATGTGTAAGAAGCAGGATGTATATCCCACACCATTTCTTCTTTGTGTATAGAGTGCAGTGGAATAAAACCCCCTACCCCTGAACTCCAAGAAGTCCTGAACTTCCTGTTGCCACCAGCTGTAGGAGTCTAGTCTTAACACTCTCACAAGAATGAGCTCTGAAAGGGAATGAGGAAGCGGTGGGAAAGCATTGGAACTGAATTCCTTTTTCTACAATTTCCACGACCAACTGGTTGGAGGTAATCCCAGTCCAATTTGCCTGAAAATAAGACGCAGCTGACAAAATGTAAAAATCTTCTGGTTATACATTGAGGCTCTCAATATTGGTGATAGACCAGTTTGTCTTGTGGAAGCCCCAGATGGGGACAGCAAAGGAGGAGGCAGCAAAGGGTCATCTTTGATGGACAATCTCTTTGTCAGTAACTCTGAAGTTCTTTGTGGTGGTGATAAATTGGGCAGAGGAGTATCTGAAGGATCACTGCTGACATGCTTGCTTCCTCCAGGGCAGGAGTTAAAGTACATGGGAATAGCTAGGAACACCATTCCTCAGCCCCACAAGTCTGATGGGCCTCCATTTGCATTGTGGGAACACTTAAAAAATGTCAAATCATGGTTATTTTTAAACGGGAGAGCAGCAACTAGCACTCAGGGTCTCTCAAGAAGGACTGGCCTTCAAGATGAAGGTGCAGCAATGAATTCAATGTGGTAGACTGGAAAAATATTAATTGATTTTATAAACTGTTTTGGTTGAAGTTAGCTTCAACCAAAAATGTATATATGTTGATATTAATGAGAGTTTGCATATCTGTGGTTTACTGCAAGCAATAAATGCAGTTTTGTGTTTTTGTTTGTCTCGCTTATTTCTGTTTATGCCTTGCATTATGTTTAGTTATATATCATGTTTTATTTAATTATGTTATTAATCACAATACTGTTATGCAATGTTTTCTAGTTTGTGACAGTAATTGATATAGACATAAATGCCATATAAAATTATAAATATTTTTATGGAGCGATGATCAGTGGATATGGTACTGAAAAGCACTTGCAAATGTCTACCCGGGCTGGGGACCACACATGCATGAAGCTGGCCCAGAGATCAGGAAGATTCTGGGTCCCATCAAATCATATTTTAACCACTGCTTCTTGGGAGTTGGTGACCTATCTGAGGACTTGACCCAGCCTGAGGAGTCAATAAGAGGAGGGTTTAGAACAAATTACTATGTATCAATTTAATTACTAGGCTCAGCTGGTATTCCCAGCAGTTCTGAAGGAACTCAGATATAAAATTGCAAGCAACTTTGGTATGTAACCTATCACTTAAAATAGCTTCTGTACCAGTTGACTTGAGGATAGCTAATGTGATACCAATTAAAAAAAAAAAAAAAAAGGCTCCAGAGGTATCCTAGCAATTGCAGGCTAGCGAAACTAATTTCAAAACCAGGTAAACTGGTTGAAACCAAAACATGATTTGTTGGGGGGAGGGGTGTCAAAACAGCTTTTGTGAAGAGAAAGCACCTCAATCTATCAGAATTCATTGAGAAGTTTAAGAAACGTGAGCAAAAGTAATCCAGTTGTTACAGTGTATTTGGAGTTTCTGAAAGCACTGACAAGGTTTCTCATCAAATATTCTTAAGGAAAGCAAGCAGTGATAGGATAAGATGGAAGGTCCTCTCATGGATTAGTAACTAATTAAAAGATAGGACACAATGGGCCGGAATAAATGGTCAGTTTTAAGAATAGAGTAAGGTAAATGGTGTGCACCAGGGAGCTGTGCTGGGACCCGTGCTGTTCAAAACATTCATAAATTATCTGGAAATAGAACTAAACAATGAGGTGACAAAGTTTGCTGATGATACAGAATTACTCCAGATAGTTAAATCCAAAGGAGACTGCAAAGGAGTCACATAAAACTGGGAGACTAGATAACAAAAGAGCAGATTAAATTAAGTGTTGATTAATATAAAGTAATGAACACTGGAAAACATAATTCCAACTACACATACAAAATAAGGGAGTCTAAACCAGCTTTTACTACTCACGAAAGATGACAATCACCTGAAGGAGAACTCAAAGTTCTTGCTTATCTAGAAAAGCAGCACTCTATGCTAATCTGCAAAACAGCTAGGTTTAGAATTTTGGCCCTCTTTCCTGCCAACTTAGAGCACAATTACAAACAACATGTAATTAGGGTTTGAAGAAGGAAGGTACTACCTACATTACTCTGTAATGTTGCCAGTTAGTTAACACACAGAGGACTGTTGAAGCCATGTGTCAGACAGATGCATGCTCATATACTGATCAAAACTGCAGTATGTTGCATACACTAAAGATGGAGTAGCTTTTAGTAGCCGCGGGTTAGTATTTGAAAGACTATATCATTTAAGGAAACTATGTTTTACCATTAAAAATTTGCTTCATAGTGGATAATTATGGAAGATATGTACTTTTATAGTTGTCCTGTCTTAGAATGGTTACTGTAGTGAGAGAAGCTGCTTGCATAGAAACTCAGAAGTTACACATAGGTGAAAGTGATTTGTCTTCCATTTTGACAAGCTAACATTGGCTCCAAACCTGCAAGCTGCTCTCCACAGATTCAGAAATCTATCTGCATGGAGCAGCTTGCAGCATCAACACCATTGTGCTCAAGACACTGCTGTGAAGAGCTACCTTGGAACAACTTACAGAAAAGTTTGGTAACTAAGAAATAAGCAAATTTCATTAGGCCAAATGTAGTTTTATATTTCATAAATAAGAATTATATCAGTCACAATTAGAAATTTATAGATATTGCTTGATTTAAATGTTATCTATTTTCATAGACTTTTATAGGACAGCAGGGATCAGTATGATCACCTAGGCTATGTCTACAGTAGCAAATTAGTTCAAATTAAGGAGCTATACGTAAGTTGAAGTAATTTGAGCCCTGTCTCCACTAGGCTTTGCCTAGTTCGAACCAACTTTGTCTGGTTAGTCCAAACTAACTGCTTAGTTTGAACTTATTTTGAAATTTAGTTCAAACTAGCACGATGTAGTTGTGCTAGTCTGAACCAAAGAAGTTTGAACTAGCGGTTAGTTTGACCTAAGCACGTTTTTTTAGCATGAACTAAAAAATTAGTTTGAACTAAAAAAAAGCACAGCTAGTTTGAACTAAAAGTTAGTTCAAACTAAAAGACCGTGCTTAGTTCGAACTAGTTAGTTCAGACTAGCCAAGTCCGAACTAAGCTTTTAGTTGTAGACATAGCCCTAGTTTGACTTCCTATATAACAGATCATAGAATCACACTAAATATTTCTGCATGAAACTCATAACTGGTTTGGCTACTGTAGATCTTTTAGAATGATATGCAATCTTGATTTGAAAATCCAAGTTATGGATAATCTACCCTATCCCTACTAAGTTGTTCCAGTGGTTAGTTACTCTCATTATTAAAACTGTGGTGTTCATAACTCTGAAGTTACTACTGTACTGGATTATCTACCATCAGAATCATAGAGTTGGAAGGGACCTCATGAGGTCATCTTGTCCAACCCCAAAATCTGTTCTAAGTGTTGTAGTTATGACTGTCATCCCATAACATTCTGTACATTTTTAATTACTTGAGCTTCTTAAGACTCTCACAGTAAGTCATATTTTTTTCGATTTAAATCAATCAATCAGCTCTTTCTGAACGCTTTCTAATTTTGCAGCATCTTTATTGAAGTGTGAGCATCAGAACTGGACACAGTATTCCAGTAATGGTCTCACTAATGCCATAAACAGAGGTAATACTAATCTCCCTTCCTCGGTATTTCCTAGATTATATCCAACTGTGGGCTCCTGTTCTGTTGATTATCTAATATTACCCCTCAGTCCTTTTCAGTTTCATTGTATTCCAGCATACTAGCTCCTGTCTTGTGTTTGTGACCTACATTCCTTGGTCCTAGATCTTTGACCTCACACTTGCCTATACAACACATTCAAAAGTGCCCACATTTCAAGGCATCTAACTTGGTCTGTATAATTAGCCTGCTGTCATTATTTACCAAACTTTTCTCACCTGTAATTTTTACAGTAGTTACTTTATATTTTCTTCCAGGTCACTGAAGTCATTGCATTGCACTGGGGCATTGATCCTAGTGGGACCCCACTAGAAATAACCCATAAGATTACATAATAACTCTTTGAAACCTATCAGTTAACCAGTTTTTAATCCTTTGAATGCAGTTCATTGATTTTTGCATAGTGTTAATGTTATTACCATCTGGGTTTAAGTCAAATGCCTTACAGCCATCTATGTATATTATACCAACACAATAATATTTATCAACAGACATGATCATATAAAAACAATATCAATTTTGTTTGACAAGTCCATAAAACTGCACTGACTGGCATTAATCATGCTGCCATACTTAAAATCTTTTCTGATTTTGTTCCATATTTGCCTTTCCATAGTTTTCTCTGGAATCAAGATCTGGTGAACCAGCCTAAAGTTAACCAGGTTCTCTCTTTTACTTTTTAAAAATAATTGTTCAACATTAGCTTTCTTCCAGTCTTCTGGAACATTCCCACTATTCTAAGAGTTGTAAAAAATCTTCATTAATGGTTGAGAGATCGCCTCAAACAACCCTTTTAGAACGTATGAATGCAAGTTAACCAGTCCAATCTAGTCTAAATTTTTGACTTCTAATAGTTGCTGTTTAACGTGCTTCATTGTAACTAATGGAATAATTTCTTTATAGTTTTAAGACATGAATACATCACCCTACTTCTTTCCAAATACAGAAAAGAGATATCAGTTGAGTAGTTCTGCTTTTCTGCTTCATGACTGAAAATTTTATCATCCTTATCTAGTAAGAGGCCTATGTCAGTGTAAGGATTTCCTTTGTTTTTGCTATGTTTCATTAATTCCTTCTGATTTTCTTTATCCCTGCTGGCTATAAAATTCTCATTGACACTGTTGCCACTTTTTGACATTAGCAGTTGGCCAATATTCAGGATTTCCTATCTTGAGGAAAACCGATGATGTGAATCAGACACTTTTTGGGTACAATCTTATTTGCAAAGAATATACACAAAGCCCTGTTTCCCTAAACATATTGGAAGGAAAGACCAGGCAATTTTCTTGCTCAGAAATCACTCTCTCTTTTAAGTAAGTATTGAGATATCATCATAATGGTTCCCAAACTACAGGGTCCCATCCCCCAGCCGAATGTGGAAGAACATTCAGAGAAGTATGGTGGGGCCTAGGCCAGCACCATGAGAGTTGGCGAGAGAGTGAGACCAAGCCCTGTTCCCAGCTCAGCTCCAGCCCCTCATTCAGCTCCATCCTTGGCTCCTGGCTATAGTTCTAGCTGCAGCTCCCCTTACTTCCCAACTCCTGGCTGCGGCCACCATTCCAGTCACAGCTGCAGCCCCCACTGCCAGTCCTGACTGCAGCCCCAGCTCCAGCCCTGACCTTGCCCCTCAGCTCCCAGCATCACATTGCTAGATCCCAGACTCCAGCTTGAACCCAGACATCTATACTGCAATAAAATAGCACCTTAGCCCAAGCCCCGTGAACCCAAGTCAGCAGGTCATAGGCCAGCCACTGTTTTTTAATTGCAGGAAATACATATGCTGAGGCACATTTGTATTAGGTTCTGTACCAGGGCAGAGCCAGAGCCTCTGATCTTACTTAAAGCCTAAATATAACTTACATTTTTATTTTTTGGGGCTCAGCTGTGATCTTGCAGTGAGATCTGCAAAGCTAGAACCTTATGCCTGCACAGAGCCCATTGACTTAAAGAATTCTTACACCTGACAAGAGTATTGGTGAAGTCCGTGGGACTCTACAGTGGTCCACCCATGTGGATTCATGACTAGGATCTACATTATTAATGCTATTCTATCTTATTTTATGAGCCATCTGTATTTGAAATTAAAATGTCCTATCTGTTTATTGATTTTTACAGTTAGTTTATTTTGTTGAAAAATTGTATTAATTCAGGCCCAGATAATTTCAAGGAGGTCTGTTCACAAAAATATATATATTCCTTTCTTGGTACCTTACTGAGGGCTGTCAGGAGAGTTGGGATCTATGGGGGGGGGTTGGATAGGTCAGAATAAGGGAGCAGACAGGCTGAGGGATGGAGGAACTTTTTTTTTTAATCATTCCCACCCACCCACACTTCTGCAGATTATATCTGATAAAGTTGATACAGCATGAGGTTATATTAACACTACCACAGCACCAGCCGTATAGCACAAAACCAGGCATACAGAGAAATAAGCATAACAAACAGATATAACCAAATTACCTTATTTGCATACATTTAGTTTTTCCTTTCCCTTATTTCATTGACTGTTGTTGTTAGTTGCTATACCTCAGGTTGGGGGTGGGGGGTTAAGTCACAAGTGCTTTGGGGCAGTGACTAAGAGTAACAGTTTTTAAATGGCTGAAGCAAGTTTGAGGGAAAGTCACTGGGACTTAAGTACCTAAATCATTTAGGTCAACGGTTCTCAACCTGTGGCCTGGGGACGAAAAGTGACCATCAGGAATTTTCAAAGTGGCCCATGACGCCCCTCCTGCTGGTTGCAGAAGAGAGCCACTCCCTAAGGACCCAGGTGGAGCATGCCTCCATGGGTAGTCTAACTTAGAAGTTATTTTGAAATAAGGAGGCTTATTTTGAAATAACTTTTTTCCCGATCCATGCATGCAATTTATTTCAAAATAAACATTTCTTTATTTCAAAATAACAAAGCACTATTTCAAAATAAAAAAACCTGCTTTAATTCAAAATACCACTTACCTCAAAATAATTATTTTGAAATAAGCCATGGAATAGGCTTATTTTGAAATAATGGCCCTATTTGTTTTCCTGACTTCCCCTATTTCAAAACAGAGAGTCTAGTGAAGAGTCTCTGTTTCTAAATAATAAATCCTACCTTATTTCAAATTAAAGAGTCTTCACGGGAGTCCTAATTTGAAATAATAAATTCAAAATAGTGGTAATTTGAAATAATTATTTATTTCAAAAATAACCATTTCAAAATAATTTTGTCAGTGTAGACATAGCCTATGGGCCTAAAAGACTGGCGCACGCTCCTTGCTATAGCCAAAGGGAATAGGAGGTCAACGCTCCACTCACCCTGGCTGTTGCAGGGAGCAAAGCAAAGTGCTCTGCCTAGGCCCATAAGCACTGGTGTCCTTGCTGGAGTGAGCAGGAGGGGAGCATAGATCTTCTGTCCCCCTGGGTACTGAAAAGAATCATTGCCTTGTGACCCAGATAGAGTGCACAGTGCTATAGGATATGTGTTTTCCCTACTGAATCCAGGGCCGTCCCTAGGTGGGGGAAAGGCCTGGGCCCAATTGGCCTGCAGGGGTTCCCTGGCCCCCTCACACTGGGGTAGGCAGGGCAGGCCAGCCCAGAAGCTAGGTCTCATGCTCCTGCCACTCCCCTGAGCTGGCCACTCTGACCCCATGGCTAAGGCAGGCCAGCCCAGAGGCTTCATCCTCCTTGTATCCAGGGTGAAACAACTGGCCCGGGGTGGGGTGGTGAGAAAATGGAGCCCAGCCTCCAGGCTGGTGCCCCTCGCCTCTGGGCTGACTGTTCAGCCCTGGAGGTGGGAAGGGTTAGCCCAGAGGCCAGGGTCCACACTCCTGCCCCATCCCACTGCCTTCAGCTTCCTCCTGAAGGCAGCAGCATGGAGGTGGGAAACAGTGCAGCAGTTGGGGGGGGGCAGCCGTGTGAGCCCTGCACTGCCCTGCTTGCAGCAGGGCAGCATGGGGCCTGTGGAACCATGGGGCAAGTTAACCCTCTCACCCCCTCCCCCTGCCCTCAGCTGTAATCATCATGTTTACTCTAGAAATCCCCAAAAGAACTAAGTTTAATTAGCCTGGCACTGATTTTGTTTTACAAAATAGAGAAGGGATGAAGCTTATTTATTCAGATAATAGGATAAACACATCATGGATCATTTAGGTGCATCATTAAGGTGGGTTCATTAAGAAATTGCACATTTTAGTGTGGCAAATATAAGTGACAGAGATAAGTAACATTATCAAAAGATTTCCATTTTTCCCTCCCTCATACTCCTTTATGTTGATTAGAAAATTCCATATTTAATTTTTCCTCTACATACATATCTCTATTATGTCTCACTTATACTTTAAAATGTAAATAATTGTTTCTCCTACCTAGTCCTGTTTCTTTCATGATGGCATTTATGGTCAGGTTTTGACACAGTGTTTTTGAAAGAATCTTTTTGTTTTCCGGTAGACATAGTAGTTTTTCTTTTAAATGGTAAGGCCCTTTGGAAGTTGAAGCCCACGCTGTTTGACTTTCAACTTGATTTACTCTTAACCAAGGACTGAGATCTGAAAAATCTGAGTATACTGGAGTTTTCTCAGTTTTTTTATCTGTAGCTGAAAGATCAAAGGATGACCTTCCACTTCTGTTTACTAAATCTCCAGATGTCCTTATGAGCAAAGAACATGATTCTTCCAGACAACCTCCAGCAATTTTCTCTCCTGGAACTGTACTATTTAATGACTCTCTTTTCTCTCTTAACAATGTATTCTCTAGTGCATTATCATTAATCACAACGGATTGTCCATCCTTCATTATGGATATCGGAAAATTGTTTGCACGAATCTTTTTACAGGACATTTGATTATCTGTAGTAATTTTGTTTATGACCATTTGTTTATGAATAATAGTCTGAGAAGCGCATATATTTTCAGTGTTGAGAGGCAAAACAACATCTGTACATGCATATATACATGCACCATTTTCTGTCTGTCCTGAACTGTCCTGCTCACTTTGGTTGCTATGCACATCATTCAGAGTTGTCCACTTATTTGTTTTTTCAGTATGTAAATTGAAATTTGCTAATAGAGACATATTAGTATTTTCTTTTGTATTGTAAGTATTCACTGTTGTATTACCACAGGAAGTAGTAGGCAGAACTAGAGCATCACTTGCTGTATCACAAGTACTGTTCAGTTCACATTTTCTGTTAGTTTTGTTTGCAGTGTCACTGCTGTGTTTCTCTTGAATATCTACATGAGTGTCTTTATATGGAAATATTTCTGAGGATACGGCACTGGTGCTTCTGTTTAAGAGATTAAGTTCTTCTGCTTTGCCTTGGTTATCAACTGAACAAGTTTTATCAGGTTCCTGTAAGTGACAGTTCTGAAACTTCGTATGACTACTTTCTGAAACTTGAGACAGGATGGCAAAATTAAATTCAGCCACAATTTGGCAATTGTCTGCATTGTTCTGAATTACAGGACTGTCTTCAATGCCAATGACCTGTCTGGATCGTTTGCTGGGTGTTTTACTTATAAAGACACCTTTATCATCCCATGTGTCATCTAGATTATCATTTGTATTATAATCTAACTCACTTGAAGCATTGCCAAATGAATGCTTGCTGAAGTCTGTCTGTTGACCCATATTTATACTGTAGACACCAAATTCTTCAGTATTGTCAAAGAACATCTTTCTTGTGTTCTCTGGGAGTTTTGCCAATGAACAAGGTCTGTCCTGTGGCTTTAGTTCTGCACTTGAATTATTTTTCTCCAAGCACATTTCTTCTGTTTTTCCAGTATTTGCTGCTGCTTTGCACTCAGCAACACATACTTCTGATGTCTGTCCTTGATTAATTAAATCAATATTTGTGCAGAGATTTTTGCCTGGAGAAGCCTCTGTTTGCTTTTCTTCACAGGGGCTAGCAATGTTAACTTCAACCTTATGGTTTTCAAGAAGTTGTAAATCTGTTAGAATGAAAATATTAAAATTAATGACAAAAACATCTGAAGGTTAAATGCTTTATTTTGCAAAATGTTGTTTGCAAAAAGATGCATTGATATTTTTATTAATATACATTTTTTCTCATATATGAAAGTCACAAATTTTTTCTAACTATAAGAAAGTTCCCAGTGGCAAATAGTGTATTCATATACTTTACCAAACTCTTATAATCAAACTGAGAACAATATGTTTACATTTTTGCTCATTTTTAAAAAAATGAAATGACAATGTCAAGTATTATATGATTTGTTTGTAATCTTATCCCACCTGGTATTTGTCAGAACAACTGATTATGGTCTCTTCACTATGAAATTGCTTATAGCCATATATTTAGAGATTTAACAAACAATTTTTATGATTTTTTTCCATCTGACCTATATCTTAAATAAAGTCACTGGTTTATTAGTGTAATTTTTCTCTGATCTAAAACTCATTAACCCTATTAAAGGGAAAGTATTCATACCATAGGAACATACCATCATTTGCAGGTGACTAAACAATCAGAGAAAGTTAAGGCATCTGATAATTACAGAAACTGTTCATTTTAAATATATTCCAATGCTATGAACATTATTTCTATTAGATAGTAAGAAAAGAGACAATTCAATAAACCACTATTGTAGTTATAAAGGTCTAAAATGTGATCTTCCACTGCTGTCATTTTGCTGGCCTCAGATAAGTACCCTTTCATGCACAGATTGGAAAAAGTAAATGCTTTCAGGTAGCTATGGGGTACGTAAGCATTTACGGACATGTCACGTGGCGTGCATGGGGAAGTAATTACACAACTAGATATTGAGCTAGTGCATCCCATCTCTTGCAAGGGAGGTGAGAGCTTTGTGCTTTACACAAATCAGCACCAACTGATGCCAAGAACTTAATTAATTTATATGAGAATATTTGATTTGAAGCACAGAATCTCATAGTATATTTGTGAGTACTTAATACCTTTGGCAACAATGTTACATGTCTCTTCTATGCCTCCACTTCCAATACTTTGTTCATCAATGACCAAAGAGCAGCTTACAGTATTCTTTACTTCAATAGCTTCTTCCTTTCCAGGATCAGATGTACTACCATTTTTTAGTGTAGATTGTGTACACTCATTTTCTTTCCAGCTAGTCTGTATTTTGTTGTCTTTAGGCTGTTCTTGACCATTCTGGCATAAAAGGGGGTGGGGGATAGTTAATTTCTTAATTAAAGATGATAAAATATACTTAAATTACTTAGCAAAGTTTCAGATTAGATTTAGAATGGAGGGCTAGATTCACTTTTTTACTAAACTGATGTAAATCAGGAATAATTCTTTTTGCATTCAATGGAGTTACACTGATGAACGTTAGCAAAAACTCAGGACCACAAGCTATGTATAACAGGCAAGATACTAGACTCCCAGGTTTTTCAAAGGGACAACTTTGCACAATGTACGCATTGAAAAAATTTTCAAAGGAAGAAGTGTGAATAAAATTTGTTGACTTGGTTACTAAAAAGGATAGAGCTTCATGTAATTCCAAATTGCCTGTCCAATAATTAGCAAGGGCAGATAAAAAAGTGTGAAGGAGCAGGTGGTTGCTAATTATAGATACCTGCACACATGCTTTCTTTTCACAAACCATTTGTTTTCTTTTTATGTCGCATTTTTGTCCCTGAAAAAGTGGTAGGCATTGCTATTTTCTTTTATCTATAAGGCAGAGTGGTGTGATGCAGCTCCATTTAGTGGAGTTGTCCTGGGCCTCAACCAGTCCGTTAACACTGATGCTTAGGTGATGATGGCAGCTAAGTAGTGGACACAGAGGAAGTAGGTGGTCTCTTCCCCTGGAAGCTTGATTTCTTCCTGGGTGGTTCATAAGATTTCTGATATCCTGAGAGTGGAATGCAGTGAGATTTTTGTACAATTTGGGATCTGCTGAATTCTCATTTGCTTGTAGGTATGTAAATCCCAAGGGATCTCAATATGACTCTGAAAACTTAGGGGTACTCACCCGTTCATCAGTGGCTTCAGTGAACAGTTTAAAACCATGGAAAGGAAGGTCCTCACAAGTGTTTTGGATGTCCCTTTGGACATCCCTCAGCCTGCTGGAGCCAAGACACCCTCTGCATGACCACTACCTTAGAGATGGACTGAGCAGCAATATAGGCCATGTCCAATGAGGCCTACAAAGATCTTCTAATGGTTGACTTTAATTAAGATAGACTGAAATGGTTCATTCACATTCTTCAACCAGGAGATACTCAATAAAGATAGTAAATTTTGTATAATTTAAATGATTGTATTTTGCCCTGACATCTTGATAATTTGAGATTCTAAACTGAAGATTCTTGGAAGAATAGGTCCTGAACTGGGATACAATAGTTTTTATTAGCACATCATCACAGGGGTATGCTGGATGGATCTGGCAGGACCACACAGGGCCTGTTTGGTAGGCAGGGCAACCTGGGCAGAGAAATTCCATTAAAGGAAATTATGGAAGGATCCCAAGCGGTGCATCCCCTCTTCAGTCTAGGCTATACCTTACAATGCCTTGCAAGTGACAAGCAGCAAGACCTCCCAGGCACTGTTATCACCTACCCTGATAGCATGCAGATCACATGAATGTTAACCTGGGTTGCCCCTCACTCTGTAATGCTATCAGCAAGCTACCCTCAGGGCTTGTCTACACTGGTGCTTATGCTGGCAAAACTTTTTTCACTTGATTGTGAATAAAAACTCCCCACTAAGTGACAAAAGTTCTCCTAGCATAAATGCTAATGTAGAAAAGCCCTTATATAGCCATCTAAAGGCAGAAATGCATGCAGTGAAGATATACTGCATCAATGCCTTGCCTAGCCACTGATGAATCAACAGAAAGGCACCAGTCAGTTACGCCCCCCTTAATAGTCCATAAGAACTGCATCAAAATTATATTAATGTCTGCCCCACCCTCCACTGTGAGGAAAATACGCAACAGCTTTTGCTTCTGAACTAAGATTGCTACTCTCCAATTTGAGCCCATACTGGTTGAGATAAAACATTGAGCAAAGTTTATTAACTAGGATTTTAAAGTGATTATAAATGGCAAATGTAAAGCTACTAAAAGTCGTTCTTCTTTGAGCGCTGCTCGGATTCATTCAGTAATTAGGTGTCTCCATGCCAGAGTGCCGGACTGGTTGGAAAACTTTTGTCCTAACCTGTCAGGAGAGGGCAGGTGGCCACCGCCCCCCACGCCACCCAGTGGCTACATATACGGCTGCCTCCCAACCCCTCCCCAGTTTCATTTCTTCCGCCTTGAGTGTCAGATCTGGAACGTCCGCTCCTTGCGAATGCAAGCAGCCTGTCCTCCTTCTATGAGCTTTTCGCCCGACTGGGAGCACCTCTTTGTGGACATAGTTCCACCACAGGAGTCTTCCACTGTCTGGCCAGAACATCGCAGACTATCGCCTAACATTCCAGGGTTCAAACCTGCTCCGAGTGTGGCAAGGCCTTCCCTCGGGACAATCCCCATGGGAAGTGCCTCCGTTGCCTAGGCAAAAACCACCTGGTCTCAGCCTGTTCCCTGTCTGTCCTTCAGACCTTGGACAATCAAGGAGAGGGAACAAAGGCACCGTGCCCTAGCCTCTGAACAGGCTCAGCACTCTCCACCCGAAGCTTTGGGTTCCCTCCCGGCGCCAAGACCTAGCTTGGCACCAGAGCCGACACAGCACCGTGCCAGCAGTGGCCATTGCTGGACAACCTTGGTGCCGACTCTGGCACCTTGGCGCCAACCCAGCGCCTCGGCACTGCTCTAGGTTGCCCCCAGCACTGCAGCCCTGGCACAGTCTGGTACCACCAGTGTCTGGCTTGCCCCAGCACTGATCACCTCCATCTCCGGTGCCACAGGCCCGCTACAGCCTGGCGTCGTCGGTGCCAAGCTCGCCCCGGCACCAGCCACAGTCACCTTCGGCACTGCAGGCTCGGTACAGCCCATTACCAAGGGGGCAAGAGCTCTCTCAACCAGGCAGCCCCCCTTCCCCGGGTGAGGACTCGCCTTGGGCCCACTCAGAGTTGCTTCTGGTGCCGTCAACTGTGGAGGCAGTGGAGGCCACTCGGGCTCTCCTTCTGCTCCTCACACTACCTTCCCCAACTCCAGTTAGAAGGGGCAAGCCTGCCTTTTATTTCCAAGACCTGGGTCCATCGTGGGCGTCATCGCTCCCCCTCACCATATAGTCCTCCATCTTCTACTCCATTGGGCCCCAGTACTGTAGGGCCATCCCTGCGGCAACATATTACTTTACCGTTGCCGGTACTGCCCATGGAATCTCAAAGTCCTTCCCCCGCTTCAAGCCCAGAGGAGGGCCCATCGAGGGGCTCTAAGTAACTTCGGCACTGTCGCCTTTCCATTTTCACCCATAAGAATGGTCCCCCCAGGAGACCCGTTCTCCCCCGCAATGAACACCTGGTACTGCCCTGTCTCCGGCACCAGGCTCCTATACTGGCAACCTGTCGGCGCACTTTGATTTGTTGCATCATGCTATGGCCCATCTATGGATGGAGGTGCAGCACTCTGGTCCCCCTCCAGACACCCTGTTTGGGCCGGCCTTTGCCTCAGCAGAGCCGCTGACAGTCCTGCTCCACCCAAGCGTCTGGGACCTAACATCCTCCTGGTGGCAGAGTCCAAGCTCTACTGCTCCAGTCTTGGACGCGGCAAGCTTTAAGTATCGGGTCCCCGAGTCAGACTTCCCTTCCCTTGCCAATCACCCAGTCCCTCCTAGGGACGTGATGCAAATGGTGCTAGGCACGAGTGAGCCTTCTAGCGACCCCCTCCCTGCTTCTAGGGAAGCCAGGGAATTAGATCTCTTGGGCTGTAAGGTCTACTCCTCCTCAGCCTTCCAACTCAGGATGGCGAATAATCAGTCCCTAACTAGCAGGTATTTGCTGGACGTGTGGGAGTCAGTCGCAAAATTCCGATGCTTGCTCCCACCAGAGGCCAAAGAGGAGTAGGATGCATTTCTAGAGGAGGGTAGATTAAACTCCCAGGACCTCCTTCTCTTGGCTCAAGATGCAGTGGACACAGCTGCCTGCATTATGGCCTCGGCTGTGACTATCTGCTGAGTATCCTGGCTTAGGAAAGCTAGGGTGTCCCCCACTGCACAGCAGGCGGTCCTTGACCTGCCCTTTGGAGGGGATGTTTTCTTTCCTCCTGAAACCCTAACTGTGGTGAGCACTGCACGGGATCCTAGGGGAGAGGTCAAATACTTTGGCCTCCTCCCATCGGGGCCTTTTTCCCCCCACATAAACCCTCTGGGACAACAACTGCCCTCCTCCCTTCCCCCACTCTCCTATATGACCATGGGGATAGAGACTAAAACCCTCCCCCCCCACCACAATCACCCCATTTCTAGGGTGTTTCAGAAGCCCTTTCCCTTCACCTGTAAGGAAAGTATCTGCCCAGTTGGCTGCCATCCCATTCCCATAACATCTGGGATACGACAGGACTTCAGTGCAGCATCACAGTGGGCAGCTGATACCCCTTCCCCTTCCTTTAGGGGGGAACAGGGAACTTATCGGGACCAGCCCTGTCTCGACATTGCGAACAAGGGTGAGCCAGCCCTTGGTTCTGCCCTCTGGTCTTGGAGGAATGTGGGCCGCATAACCCAAGCCCCTTTAAACCATCGAGACATCTACACTGAGGCCCAACACCTAGACGTCCTTGGCAGTTTCCACCTTCAGGCCCTTATTCCAGAAAGGGAACACCCCCTCCCCCTCTTCAGATACCCCTCGACTGATGACCGGAGCTCGTAAGTGGCAAGACAGGCCTTGCCAGGACCAAGAAGTGTGTCTTGTGGTAGCCCCAGCCACGGCTGTAAAGGCTCCAATATGCACAGACACAGGTGCTCATCTGGATATGTGGAATCTTTCCCACTTAACCGACTGTCCTACATCAGGTAGGACCCATTCTCATTCCTGGGTTGGGGAGAGACACCTTGGACACCTTTCCCTCTCTAACATACCAGTTGGCAAGCTGGTTAGGCCAGCCCTACTGGGTCCTCAGATACCTCTATGGTAGAAGAGACCCTCCACCATCCTAACCGCCAGGTGGGAACACGATTCACTTTATCATAGGGGACCCCATGCTCCAGGGAAGGCCAAGGCAGAGCAGTCCAACTCCTGCCACCCTCTCTCTTTCTCTACGTGATGAAAACTGAGGCTTTGGAACAGCCTTCCCTCCTTCTCAGGCACTCTCAGTTATTATCAAGACGACCTGCCCTGGGAGTCCTCATCTTAGGCCCACCCTACCATGAAAGCGGTGGTGAAACCCTCTTCATATCTCCTCCCCATCACCCCTGAAACAGTAACCTAGTATACGTGACGTGGGTTCTACCAAATTGGGGCACTTGGTGGGAAGGAGGCAATGCCTCTTCCCCAAGACAGGGGAACAGCAGTGGGAAGAACTTATCTTGGGCCTCCCGCACTAACATTCCGCTTTCGTGGCACCAGTCTGCTAACAAGCTCCATGCGCAATGCCATGCTCCGGGCATAGACGCTTCCCTACGAGGATGCTCGTACTTGTCCCACCCTCGCCCACCTTGCTTTCAATTGCTCGTATCTTGGCCAGGGGCACTGCTCCCTGGCCGTAAAGCAACTCGTTACACCTGTTTGGGGATCCGAGGCTCAAAACCATTGAGTCATCTCCATGTGATGCTGGTAATGACATTACCAAGATCGTTGCTTCCTTCACTTTCTTGAGGGATCAAAATATACATATATATATATATATACACACACACACATATAATAGAGAGAAGACGACAGGTTGGAGTATCCTGTTTTCCACAGAGCTCGGAAATTCAGAGACTTGAATTCTCCATGCGGAATGCCACCCAGATAATTCCCCGGATGGAGGTAATCGACCTCGATGGGTTCGTCTAAACCCAAGGTAAGTCTGTAGTACTGCAGTTGACACTCAGAGTAGCTTCACTTCCTAGGTGGTCAGGAGGAGACCTCTCCTTCCTCCAATAACTCATATCTTGGGGTAGTCCGGCCTCAACGTGTCCTTATCCCTGGTGCACATGTAGGTGCAACATAGTTGCGACAATATCCTTCCTTGGCAGTGCCCTAGGCATGTGAGATCTTGTTCCTGATACTGGATCTCCATAAGCCCTATGGCCACCTATGCTGAGTGGCCAAGAGGTGGCTTTGCATTTGTTCCCCACCTTCCCTTCTCCCCTTCTTCATACATCCCCTGTTCTCCAGGCAATCTTCTTGATGCTGGAATCCTGAAGGGATTATAAGGCCCAATAGGCGGGCTCTCTCCATGAATCCTCATGCTTACCGAGGTACTTATTGGTACCAAGCCAACAGCACTGTCTAAGGCCGTCACGTCGCTTTGTAGGTGCTAGTGATCTGAAGTACCCTTCCAGCGGAAATCCAGGGTTCCTGTACTATACACAGCTGGAAGTTAGTGCTTTGCATACTTAACCTGAGGACCTTTGGCCAGCATGCCATGTGCCACTCATCATACCAATTCGGCTTTCGGCCTTTATTGTACTGGCACGAAGGGTCTTCTGCCAGACCCTTCTCAATTAAACTCGGTAGTCTGTGCTCCCTAGTGCTGCTATGTACTTTAACTCCTACTTCCTTCTGCCAGGCACCTTTAAGGCCGGTCATGGCCAGTGTAACAGGGTCCCTTTTGCCTCCAGGAGAGGGAGGGATGGCCTGCCAGGGTCTCCAGCCCCCACTCAGGGGCAAGACCACCAAGTCTTTATTTTCTTGCCCTGGGCAAGGCTACCCAGCCACCAGCCCAGCGTAGGGTGGGGCTACCAAGTCTCTAGCCCCTTGGCTGGGCAAAGTTACACGACCCTTAGCCCCCGGTGGGGGCCAGGCTCCAAGTCTTTAGCTTCTTGGCAGGGCTCAAGCAGAGTCACCAACAATGTCTTTTAAGCGATCTAGGGATTGACGGTGTCACCATGAAGTTCGCAAGCTGTGAGGAGGCTCAGGTTAGGGGAAGGGATTAGCGGAGACGTGGGGTCACTCCACTCCACTGTGTCCCAGCTCAGGTCCCTGAAAGGGCCTGGGGCTTTGGTGCTGGGATCAGTGGGGTCCAGGCTGCAACACACTGACCTCGAGGCACCTGAGGCTTTGGTGCAGGGGTCAGCAGGGTCCTGGCCACAACACACTGACCCTGCAGTGTGGCCCTCCCTGGAGAGTTGCATCTCACACTCCCCTGGGTCACCCCTGGTCCCCATCTCCAGCCATACCTCATTGTCTGTCTCCTCAGGGTAGTCCCCCATGGGTAGATTGTAAAACCCCTTCATTTCATTGGGTGGTGGCAAGTCAGGGAGCCCATCTGGTTCTTCTGTGAGGAGTAACTCTTCCAGAAGGCGCAGGGTCCTCAGCGGCCAAGGGTAGCTCCTCCAGGTTGCAGGAGACAGGCAGTGGTTTGGGGTCCTCAGCTGGCAGAAGTAGCTCTTCCAAATCGCATGAGGTAGGTCGGGGTTCTGGATTCCCAGCAGGTGCCGAGTCAGGACTACTCGTCAGCCTCCCTACTGGTGGTTCCTCCTGTGGGTGTGGGGCGGTCCAGGGCTCAGGCATTGGGCCCCAGTCACTGCCCGTGCGCGGCCCTCACCAGACCTATGGGCCTGGGTCCAGAGGCCAGAGCCCAGCTCCTCTACAGGGCGGTGCAGGGTCAGGAGCAGGCAGAGCTGCATCCTTCCCCTCCACTGACCTGGCTTGAACTGAGCTGCCTGCCTCCCATTTTATACTTCCTGTCCTGCCCCTCCACTTCCAGGCTGATTAAGTCCCCTCCTGGCTCCGCCCCCTGGCCATCTTGCAGCGCTTTCTGGGCTTCCTCTGAGGGGGGCCATGCCTTCTTGCTACAGCCAGTTCAAGGGATAAGGTTCACCCCTCCTATGGCTATCTGCGTAGGCCACAGCCATCAGGGCTAGGACCGTGAGCCCTTGGCTTCCAGCTTGGGCCTTGATGTGATCAGTTCAAGGGATAATATCCATCCCTTCTATCATTATCTGAGTAGGCTGCAGTCATCATGGCTAACCTCATAACCTTTTGGCCCCAGTGTTTTCTCTTGCAAGTTCACACTGAACTGTCCTATGGCCAGGCATTTATCTTCTGGCCTTCATATCTTGAGCTATATCTTTTAGGTAGAGCAACCAAACGCATCCCTCCGTGTTATTGTGTTGCTTTATTCAACCCATTTAAGATGACCTTAGTCCACCCAGCCCATGCACAGTTTGCTCCGGCGAGAGTGGACCTACCCCTTACATTGGGTTGGCCCACACTGTTGGTTCTCCATTGCCAGGCCAAGAGCCTAGCTGGTCTCTTGGCTCCTGTTAGAATCTCATTCGCTGGGCTTCTTCCCATCTGGGGTGTTTGCTATGCTAAAGGTGGAAGAGCCAATTCCACCCGCCATCCATCAGCATGGCTAGCAGTCACCTATTACTGAATGCATCTGAGCAGCGCTCGGAGAAAAATATGGGTTAATCACCAGTAACCATCCTTCTTTGAGATAGGCTGCTCACATCCATTCAGGTCCCTCACCTCTGTCCCCGCATCTGGAGTTGGCGACTCTAAGGAACTGGGGAGGGATCAGGAGGCGGCCGTATATATAGCCACTGGGTGGCGTGAGGGGCGGTGGCCGCCTGCCCTGTCCTGACAGGCTAGGACAAAAGTTTTCCAACCAATCCGGTGCTCTGGCATGGAGACACCTATTACTGAATGGATCCGAGCAGCCCATCTCGAGGAAGGACAGTTACTGGTGAATAACCCACCGTTACTAAGTGAACTAAACATAAAATCGTAGTCTAAGTTCTCCATGCTAACATACTCTTGAATTAGCAATATCTCACATTTGTTAGCTGGTACAAGCAGTTTCTTAAACACAGGCTGGGCAGCCTTCCCTGTCTGGGACCACCTCTCCTCCAATCCAGAGTTCTTTATCTTTCACTCTCCTTCTGGTGCTGTGTTGTGGGGAGAAAGAACTCAACTCATAGAATCATAGAGTTGGAAATGACCTCATGAGGTCAATCTAGTCAAACCTCTGCTAAAAGCATGACCACTCCCACTAAATCATCCCAGTCAGGATTTTGTGTAACCGGACCATAAATGTTTCCAAAGATGGAGATTCTACCACCTCCCTGGGTAACCCATTCCTATGCTTCACTACCCTCCTAGTAAGAAAGATTTTCCTAATATCCAAACTCGACTGCCTCAAGTGCAGCTTGAAACCATTACTCTCCTCCAACCCCTAATCATTTTCGTTGTCCCCTGCTGGACTCGTTTTAATTTGTCAACATCCTTTCTGTAGTGTGGAGTCCAAAACTGGACACAGTATTCCACATGGGGCCACACCAACACCAAATAGAGGGGAATAATCACATCCCTCGATCTGCTGGCAACACTCCTATTGATGCAGCCCAATATGTCATTGGCCTTTTTGGTAACAAGAGCACATTGTTGACTCATAGCCAGCTTCCCATCCACCACAACCCCCAGGTCCTTTTCTACAGTGTTGCTACTTAGCTGATCGGTCCTAAGCCTGTAGTGGGACATGGGATTTTTCCATCCTAAGTGCAGGAATTTGCATTTCCTTTTTCAACCTCATGAGATATTGTTTGGCCCAATGCTCCAATTTGTCTAGGTTTCTCTGAATCCTATCCCTGCTCTTCAACTTGTTTACTTTTCCCCCAACTTGGTGTTGTCTACGAATTTACTGTGCATGCAATCTATCCCATCATACAGATCATTAATGAAGATGTTAAACAAAACCAGCCCCAGAACTGATCCCTGGGGCACCCCACTAGTTGCTGGCTGCCAACTAGACACTGAGCCATTGATCCCTACCATCTGAGCCCGATGATCTACTGAGCTTTCTACCCACCTTATGGTCCATTCATCCAAACCATACTTCTTTAACTTGCTCATGAGAATGCTGTGGGAAACCATATCAAAATGTCATTCTCCCCTTTTTATAGTCTTGCAGCTTGTTGGAACAGCTGATGCATTTGAAATGGTGGCTGCATCCAACAGGCCAAGCAACCCCATTGTGAACATGTGTCCTACAGTGAAGCCTTTACTGTAAATGATTTCTATTAGTGAAGTCTATTCTTGAATGGGAGACAGATACCCATTAAAGGTTTCTGGCCACTCCACTGTTGTGCCTCAAAGGCTATTTGTGGGATACTTTGCAACATACTCCAATAGCATTTGCAACAATATTTTGTAACTCCACACAGTATGGTATCACATACAATCCAACAAGATATTAATGTCCAGCAGATCAAGGCTTTTAAAATAATTCTAAACAAGGACTACTTTGTAAAAGATTTCTCATAATCATATGATACTGTTGAATATGGGATTTGATGTTTTCATACAGCAGGGTGTCATAAATAGCAAGGAGCTTTTTTTTTTTTAAATTATCTGACCTCTTCAAAAGGGATTTATAGGGAAACCACAATGCATTTTCATTAATCCTGGAAGTGTTCATTATAATAAACCACAGAAAACAAAGAAATATTTGTTTGTGGGGTAACATTTATATCTGCCCTGGTTCCCTTCTCCTCAAAAAACTCTTGTGCCTGAGGCAACGGAAGACTGATAGGTGGAGTAGGAGACTATCTCCCTCTGTAACCCCCACAAGAGACATTGGGAGCATGGAAAAGTTGTCAGTATGCAGCCCAATGATCCCAATGTGGTTCCTAGGGAAAGTCTGAAAGGCTTTGGAGGTGGCATCCACTGGTGCTCAAGCCACACTGGGAGGGCACAGTCTCATTGTTGATGTTAATTCCTACTGTTCCCAAAAGTGTCAGAAAGGACTTCCTCTATCTGATGAATAGGGTAATCTTGGAATGGGGAATCGTCAAATGGAAAGAGCACTCTTCTTCTTCAAGAGAGGGACCCACCATTTTGCAAAAGGGTGGGAAAATCTGGTGATACTGGGAAAGGTTTCCACATCAATGACTGTGCCTGTCTTGATACTGAGAATCATTTAGTACCCACTAACAAGGGAGACTATTTCCTCCAAAACAAGTCCTTGGAGTATTGGAACTCTTGTGGTATAAGGTGGGTTTGGAGAACTGAGCTGCGTTCTACTGTCGATACTGAGGGCTTATGTTGTTCTGGCAAAACTATCTGGCCAAAAGTAGCTAGTACTGAGAATGATGTCTTGGGAGGCACTAAGACTACAAGAAACATATCTTAATCAGTACCAGGCCATATTATAGTGCAACTTGCATGCAGAGGCTACAAAAGGAGTTGTGGGCACTATTCTCTTAGAGCTGGAATACTTAGGCTCTCTTGCTGCAGTGTTCTGTTTCTGTGGTAGCAAAAGTTTCAGTACCAAAGCATGTTTGGTGCTCCTGTTCTCAGAGGAACTTGGAGACCCAACTACATTGGTACTGATAGTGGCTAGAGCTTCAGCGATACCCAGAGTGTGGTAAGAGATCTTTGCTGCAGTTTCACTTTGAGGGGACTGAATTTTCTTCAATGTAGACACTTTATGGGAATAATGGTCCTCTTTCCATGGGTTTTCTCCATGGATTTATAACAAGTAGATCCAGGTAAACATGCCAAAATTGAGGAGGTACTGTGTTTTCTCAAGGAGCAATCAGGGATGGTCTCCTTGCCTGGATTTGAGGCTGAATGGAGGTTTTTTTTCCACAGTTTTTCCTTGTCCTGCTCTTAAAAGCAGATCAAATGGAGCACTTGGGTGGAATATGAGAATCCCCAAGCAGCAAATATAACAGGAATGCTCATGCTAATCAAGACATCTTTGTGGCAAGATCCAAAGGGGTAGCTGTGTTAATCTAGTTCAGCTAAACAAACAAGAAGTCCTGTGGCACTTCTAAAGACTAACAAATTAATTTATTTGCATGAGCTTTCGTGGGAGAAAATCCCACTTCATCAGAAGCTTGAAGATGGAAAAGTACAGATGAATGGGATGACAATAAATGCAGGGAAGTGTAAGTCATAGGATCAGGTCAGACTCATAGCAAATCAATGCAGTTGTTTATATTCAAACAGTGAAGAACAGTAGGGAAGTAAGGGAAAAAGGAAAGCAAAATTACCTGTCCTAATGGAGGGGGAAAAAACATAGTATCTGTTTAACCCAAGGTTGATGGTGTCATACTATCTGTTGCTTCCAGTAGCTGACACCATAAGGAATACACCAAATTGCAACACTCATAATAAAACTGTGTGACATGCCCACACTGCATTCACATTACACTTCTTTATTGCTCCATGCCACTGTGCAGTGTCTGTGCAGTGAATCTATGAAATGAAACCTGTATCAAAAGGGATGGAATCTTACATGAGAACTCATTTATATATCCTCAGACCTTTCTTTATTGTGTTTTGCCCAGTTTGCTCCAGTTTTCAAATGTGGCCTCTAACTTAGGGTCTAATTTTCAGATGTGCTGAGCATCTGCACTGCCATTAATTTTAATTGCAGTTATGGATGCTCAGCAATTCTGAAAATAAGGCCCCAGGTGTCTAAAGTTCAGTTATCAAAAATGAATGCTCCCAAACTAGAGGCCATTTTTAAAAGTTAGCTTGTAACTTTTACTAAAAAGAAAACAATAAAAAATAAGCAGTATGTTTAAATATGTATGTATTGTGATCTTAGATTTATACAGCACCTTTTGAACCAAAGAGATTAAAACATCAGTATACATGCACAGGAATCACAATGGCCTCTGCCTAAAGTGCAGCTTTTTCTAGGGTGAAATGCAGCAGTTATTTAACAGTGCACAGCTATACTGCAAGATAGAGCCTTGTTAAAAATGAAGTTGAAATTAAGACAGTTTACATGTAACTTCTCCAATTTGAATTTGGTCAGAGCACTGGGTCTAACATTTGTTACGCTTATGAAAAGGGCTTTTGGTTACATAATAGCCAAAACTGGGCCTCAGTCCTGCAAAGATTTATGAACATGCTTATTTTTATGTTCCGTGAGTAGTCCCATGGACTTCAACCAGACTATTTAGAGAACATAAATTTAAGCACTTGTGTAAGTCTTTGTAGGATCAGAGTATTAGGTCAAAATCTTAGTTTTAAGTCTCATTCAAAAGATGTCACCTTCAACAATAAAGGCCTTTTATATTATGCAGGACACTTATTAATTACTAATACAGGGAAAAGGGAACCTACTGAATCACCTTTTCCTGCAACTCCTGTGATTTCTTCTTTTTTTTCTTGGCCATCTCCCACTGAAGATCTGACTACACCTAACTCAGTTTAGCTTGTGAGATCAGATAATCTTAAAGCATAAAGTGGTATGGCAATAGGCCATAGGATATATATTTAGAAGAAATCCCCAACATTTCTGGCATTTATAAACACATGATTTAAGCTTATCTTCTTTCAAACAGCTTTCAGATAATGCACAGCACCATATTAATATAACACAATTTATCATGGATGATTGAGAAGATGTTTTCATTGTACATTCAAAACATGATACATAAGATCATGTCTTAATTTCACTCAGAGGAACATGATTTTTGGAGCCCTGTGCCTCAAAGAAACATTAATGGAACTAATGCAGCTAATTCCCCATGTAACACACTGCATAACATGACCACATCCAGTCTAACTTCCAGTTCACTGTTGGCTATTGTGTGACTATTAGAGACAACCTGACAAGGGAAAGAGTGCAGAGAAATGTTACCCCACAAAAAGAGTTTAAGACTCAACATTGAAGATGTCCCTTTTAAGGGCTATCCAAATGCCAATGGGTTGTAATTGTGTCATCTTACTGTCAATTCACATACACAAACACATAACTGAAAACTCCGCTGTATTACCCAAGTATATGAAAGCTATCTTCAGAACCACTGAAAGTGAAATTATATACATGCAACTTCAGTTACTGAAGGCACAGGGATTAAAGTATAATTTGGCAGGCCCAGAACCCTCCTAAATTTCCAGGCCCCCTTCACCCACCCCAGCTACTTCCCCCCACCCCAGCTACTGCCCCACAAATGCCTGCTCCCCACCCCAGCTACTGCCACTCCACCCCAGCTACTGCCCCCAAAATGCCTGCTCCCCATTAGACCCCTCCTTCCCCATGTCCTCCTCAGCCCCAATCTCCATTCCCTAAACTCCCTGCCCCCATGTCCCAATCCATCCCTCCTAACCTACTTCCCCATCTTCACTTTGCCCCCTTCAGCCCTCCAACCCCTTCCATGCCTTCCCAGCCCCCTTCAATTCCCTTGTCCCCATTCCCCCACTCTACCCCTTTAGCCCCCTCCACATCTCCCCAGCCTGGCCCCTTCTTCCCCCCCCCCAAGCTTTCCCCACCAGCTGCCTGCCTGTCCCCAACCCTACACCCGGCTCCTTATTTGTGTCTCTGAGATGGCTGAGGAGCCAGGCCAGGGGGAGGGAGGTTGTGGCACTGGCCAGCCAGAGAGAGGGGACACAGGCCCGAGCCTGGATCTGGGCCATGCACATCACCTGGGCCCAGCAGGAAAGGGTGGCGCTGGTGCAGACATCGGGAAGGGGGAGGAGGGATTGCTGGGCTCATTCTAGCCTGCACCCCTTTCCTTCAGCTGGCCTTACAGGGAACATGCTGGAGAATGGCGTTCCAGCACACTCCTCTATTTTTAGGTGCCCAGAATGCTCCCCCCCACCCTAAAAATAGGGGGCCCCGGAATGCCATTCCAGGGTGTTCCAGCTTACTTTAACCCCTGTGAAAACATACCCTTTTCTTGGAAGAGGAACAATTATCTGAATTTAATAACTTACAAAAAAATCCTTTTTAAACTTATGCCGAAAGCTTGGTGCAAAAGAAAACAAGAGTATACACAACACATTCAGGTATCCCTTCTAAAGAATAAGGTTATGTCCCCAGATTCTTTTCCCTGTATAGTTATAAAAGTCTGGACTATATCCTTATAATTCAGCTTGAAGTAGAGACAGCAACACTGTCTCAGCAGTACGACATTAAAATAAAACTATTTACCTTTCTGTAGCTATTGTTCTTTGGGATGTGGTGCTTATGTCCATTCCATTGTAGGAATGTGCATGCCCTATGCACAGATTTTTGGAGACTTTTCCCTTCAGTTGTATTCATCAGCGTGGCTCAAGCACCCTCAATCACCATATACCACTGTGTGCTGGTATTACAGAGTGAAGATTCTTCCAACCTCTCTCAATTACTTCCTAACAGATAGACTCTGATAGAGAAAGGAAGGTAGCTGGATGGTGAAATGAACAGGTGCAACCCATCTTGAAGGACAATAGTTGCAGAAAGGCAGGTAATTGGTTTTTCTTCTTCGATGATTGCAGATGTCATTTCCATTGCAGATAACTCACAAGCAGACAATGATGGAAGTGAGTTCAGTGTCTGTCTGAACAGTGATGGTAAAGACTACCCATCCGAAAGCAGCACTGTTTCTGTACAGATGGGAAGTGATGTAATGAGAAAAGAAAGTGTGGACTGATGACCAAGTTGCAGCTTTATATATGTCTAGAATTGGCACTTGTGTCTGAAAAGCTGCAAAAGATGCATGCGCTCCAGTTGAATGTGCCAACGCTACCTGGCGGGACTGTATTAGCCAGTTCATAGCATAATGCACAGAGATCCAGACAGCAATTCTTGACATGAAAACAGGTTGGCCCTTAATACTGTCTGCAACCAGTGCTAACAGTTGTAAAGATGATCTGACAGATTTAGTATGCTCTAGGTAGAATGCTAAAGCCCTCCTGACAACTGAGTGAAGCTTTCTCTGTATATGGGGTTTCAGAAAAAAATGTAGGCAAAAAGGTTGCTTGGCTAACATGAAAATTAAAGACTGTTTTTGTGAGAAATTTCAGGTGAGTGTAAAGATAAACATCATGGAAAACTGTATGGGGCAGTAGGTTCTGACACCAAAGCTTTCAATTCAACCCACACTTCTAGTGGCGGTAACTGATATTTAAAATTCCACTTCCATAAAGCCATGTAGTGAGGTGGTGTGGCCTCCCTCCAAACCAGAGGAGGAAGAAGCACCCTTCTTAACTAAGTGTGTAGCAGTAGAACAACCTTGCCCCTCCCAGCAAAAGTGGATGAGAAGGATAAGACATAGAAAAGGCAAGGCCTCCTGCTCAACTGGGGCTGAGACAATGAAGGAGAGAGATGCATCTAGCTTTCACCAGGCTTCTGCTTTTTTGCTGTATCCAGAGGCGCCACATCCACTGAGGAGTCTATGCCTACAGGGACTGCCATTGGCCACCTACCCCAGGATAACAGAGGATACCCCATGGACTCAGGCCACTGCCTTTGCTAACACACCCAAAGACGCCTTGTCCACTGGACAGTCTGTGCTTGCAAGGGAACCTGCAGCACTGCCACTGCCCATGAACTCCAGAGTAACTGAGGATGCTCTGTGGATCCAGATACAATCCAGGTGGTCAGTGGGAAGTAGCCCAGAAGTGGTCAACTATTGACAAGGGGTCTGGGCCTGCACTGGCCAACTGTTAATTCAGCTGTCCTGGAGGCTGTGCATTACAGTGGATTTCCTACTAACCCAGTGGTTGACCACTCTCCCCCTGCTGGCAGGCCCAGATCAAAGGCCTTCGGGGCCCTGGGTAGCCCCCTTACTGTGGGCCCTCCCCCAGTCTGGGGCCCCACCAGCCACCCACCACTGTGGTGGCCCCCACCTGGGCTCCTGCTGGCAGGACAGAGGCTGCGCTCCCACCCTGACCCTGGGCCAACTGGTCTGACCCCAGGGGTGGAGCAGGTCAGCCCTGGTCACTCCACTCCACTTTGGTGGTGGGGCCAGGACTGGCTGGCATGTGATGTGGCTTCAGTGCGGCCTTCCAGGGCCATGGCCCCGGAGGGCCATACTGGAGGCCATGCCAAGTGCTAGCTCACCCCAGCCTGCCCCCACTCCCAGAATGGAGCAGAGCAAACAGGGCCAGCCTACCTGCCCCCACAGATGGACCAGCTGGCCCAGGGGCAGGGTGGGAATGGCTATGGTCTAGGGCCCTACCCCCGCCCCGACTGCTGGCAGGGAAGGAGAAGCGGATATGGCAGGGCCCACAGGGGCTGGAGCCTGCAGACCCCTTTCAGGCCAGGACCCAGGGCTTCAGCCCCTTTGTAAATCTAGCCCCGCCTTGGGCTGGGACATGATGGAATTGGGTGGGCCTATGTTCCCATAGCCCCTTGCCCTTTACCCCTCTGGCATCAACCCCTTACCTGAGTTTTAAATTGCAGAGATGCTCAAATGCCTACTGTGTGCAACAGACTGCTTGACTGCCTTTCCCTAACTGAGGGCCAGGAGCCGTAGAGTGCTTCCTCACTGCCCTGCCTGAAGGCCAGAGGCTAGAGATTGCTTTCCTGCCCCATTCTTCCTCAGAGACAGGGACACTAGTCTGTGTACTAAACCTGACCTGCCAGAAGGCCAGGGCACAAACCCTAACTGCCAATTAGCTGGGATCAAATGAGGCATGCAGCCTCACTCTGAACCAAAGAGTAAAGAACAACTGGCACCCCTGGGCAACAGTGAAGGAAGGAGCAAGTTGAGAGGAATTTGAAGGGAGGTCCCATCAATTTTGTTAGCACTAAGTTCAGATCCTACAGAAGGCTGGAGTCTCGTACTTGAGTGTACAATCTGGCCAAACCCTTTAAAAACTGGGTGACAATGTGGTTGAAAAAAAGGGATTGATTATCCCCTCATACACAGAAGGCCAAATTAGCTGCCAGATGCACCCTTACAGGGCTAATAGTCAAGCTGTTTTAGAACTAGAAGATGCTCCAGTATGAGGTCCAGAGCTGATCCTTCTGGAGAGAAACTTTTCTACAAAACCTAACGTAGAAGTGCTTCCACTTTGCCACATATTTCTAGCTGAGGCCTTCTGTTATTCAAAAGCATGTTTAGAAAGTCCTTGGAACAGGAATTTTTAAAGGGTATAAACCATGAAGCATCCATACTGTTAGATGGAGAACTTGGAGGTTGGGATGGAGCAAGCAGCTGTGGTCCTGGGGTACTGTCTGAATCCAACAGGAGGGAAAAAAGGGGCTTGAACAATGGGGAAAAAGTTAGTGTATGGTCAGTAAGTTTCAGGCTGTTATTGGACCATTATGTTTAAGAAATGATTGAACATAGTAAAATAGAAGTCTAAATTGTTCAGATTAAGTCAGTGGTTCCCAGTCTGTGGTCCAGTGAGCACACAGATGTGGCCCATGGCACAGCCTCAGGGCCATACAGGTAGTATTGGATTCAGACCACCACGGTAAGGTTGAGAACCACTGGATTAAGTGGAGATTAAGCAGGATTGCAAGCACTGGTAAAGTCTCTATTTATAAGAAATATAAAGTTCTGCAGCCATTAAATGCATCTCATCTTTACCTGAAGATTCTTCTCTTTCTCACTGTGCTGATCTCCCTGAAAAAGGTAGCAGTCTTGGAGACAACCATAAGCATCTTTGTGTGACACCAGTTCATTTTTAATAGCATCCATTTCTCTTCTCATGTTTTCCTCCTATAATCATTGAAGGGCCAGAGAATAAGTGAACACAAGAGAAGTTACTCACCTTGTTCAGTACCTGAAGCTTTTTTAGACATTTCTCTCTGTGAATGGCTCACTTTAGGTAACTGTGTGCCCCTGCACCCGTGGGATTTAAGATAGAATGTAGGTAGATGGATAGGTTTATTGAGGTGAAATAAAGAAACTACTTTTAAGTATAAATTTGGGATGTTGTCTTAGGGTCATTTTATCTTTGAAGAAGACTGTATAGGGTGGGTTCAACATTCAGGGTCCAAGTTCTCCCACCCACCTGACAATGTAATTGTGATGAGAAAGGCCACCTTCATGGTAAGTTGGAGGAGAGGGCCCATTGTCAAAGGTCTGAATGGGGATCCAGTGAGACACCAAAGAACTATGTCGAGTCCCATGATGGTGCAGATGTTCTTACCTGTAGATAAGTTTGTGGAGGACTTTAAGAAACCTCTTTGTTGCTCGGTGTGCAAGAAAATCCACCTTGTGGTGAAATGTCATAATGGCAAAAAGATGTATCCTGACTGAACTCAGAGAAAGAGGCCAGATTTCTTGAACTCTAGTAAATAGTGCAATATCAGGGGTAGAGGAGCAGAAGCTGATGTGATCCCCTTGTTTTGGGACCAGTTATCGAATCTTCTCCATTTGTACACATATGTGTGTCAAGTAGTTGTTCTATGACTGTTTAATAAGATATTCTGTACTTGCTCTGAACAGGTTATATCTGATCCTCATAGTCATGGAGCAGCCATACTTTGAGACCAAGAGTTTCTAAATTTGTGTGAAGTATCTGACCTGAGTCCTGGAAGAGAAAATGAGGAAGAAGGGGAAGATTGCATGGCTGGCATACCAATATTTTAAGAAGGTAAGGAAACCATGTCTAATGAAACCATGTCTAATGAAACCAGGTCTGAGTGATCCAGCTTGATTTTGTGGACACTTGTACCAGGAGGGGAATGGGAGGAAAAACACATAAGAGCAGGGCATTCCATTTGATAAAGAAGGCAACACCAGGGAATGAGGGCCATCCTGGAACAAAACTGGGGACATTTGGTGTTGTGTGTGGTCACAAGTAAGGTTATGATTGGGAATCCCCATTGCATGAATAAATTGTGTAGCACTTGTGTGTCCAATTCCCATGCATGGTCTTGAGAAAAGTTCCAGCTTAGCACATCTGCTGTGATGTTTTGAGTTCCCAGTAGGTATGATGCTGTGACATGGATGTTATATGCAATGCACTAGTTCCAAAGACTTGTGGCTTCCATGCAAAGGGAGCATGAGCATGCACTTCCTTGTCTGTTTATATAGAACATGCATGACACATTGTGAAAGTTTGTGTGGTTTTGTTCTTGACTGAGGGGAGGAAGTGGAGGCATGCATAGCAAACAGCTCATAACTCCAGGGCATTTATATGAAGTAGGGATTCTGTGGGTGACTAATGGCCCTACGTGGAGTAAGTATCCAGATGTACTCCCCAAATTAGTAGTGATGTATCTGTTGTGATGGTCATTGTTGGGGAGTCCAGTGAGAATGGCAACCCAAGTCAAACACTGTCTGGTTATGTCCACTAGAGTAGTGATTGTTTTATCTGGCATTGTAAGGAGTTAGTTCATGCTATGCCCTTGTGGGCAATAAACAGTGTGGAGTCAAGCTTGCAAGGTCCTAATACAGCCTTCTGCATTCAACAATGAAAGTCATAGTGGCAATGTAGCCCAGCAGCTGGGGGCAAATTCTGACTGTTATCTGAGGAGTGTTCAGTACTGTGGAGATGAGGTTGTTCAAAAATGATAGACTGTCATCATAGTAGGGATGCCATGACTTCGGGTGAGTTGAGGTAAGTGCCAATGAATTCCAGTTCTTCTTGTGGTGTTAGCACTGATTTTTGTGTACTTATTTGGAGATCTAGTCATGTAAAAAGCATTGTGCCAAATACTTCCTGTCGCATTGGTACTTTCAGTGAGCAATTGTCATGATTCTCTTTCTACATAAGTGGGTAGCCGCAATGGCTAGAGGCTTAGAGAATATTTAAAAGGCAGTTGATAGACCACATGGCAGGACCTCATATTAGAAATGATCCTGGCCTAAAGTAAATCGAAGGAATCTGCAGTTTGACGGATGGATTGCTATATGAAAGGATGCATCTTGAAGATCATGAGCTGAGACCCAGTCCCCTTTTTCTAGCATTGGAATTATGGTGGCTAATGTGACCCTCTTGAAGTATTGAAACACTGAGTAGAGAATTAGTCTCAACCTTCCTGTCCTGTTCTGTGTGAAGAAATAGTTTGAGTAGACCCCCTTCCCTCTATATTTTGTTGGAACTAACTCTACTGGCTCCAAGTGTAAGAGACAGTTGATTTCTTGACCCAGTAGTTCATGAAAGAGATCCCTGAAGAGCGGCAGATAGGTGTGTGTGCAAGGAAAAAAAAGATATGGATATCCAGTCTTAACTATCCTTAATATCCATTTGTCTGTTGTGACAATCTGCCAGGTTGAGTAGAAGGGAAACAGATGATCTCTAAATGGTTGGTATATGGTTCAAGTGTTAGAAGAGGTGGAGTTCTTGGGCACTCAACTGACATTTCAAATCTACTGTCTGATGGCTGTTGGGGTATGGTACTTTGAAAAAGAAGTTGTCATCTCCTTTTAGGTCTTCATTTGAAGTCTTGATGTTCATATTTCCTGTGCTATATATAAGGAGGAGACTCAAACTGCTGAAGCATGTAATATTTTCCCTGTCTTCTCTTCATTCTAGATGCGTAGATGTCCAAGAATCAAAGCATTGTCCTCAAGTCCTTCAGTGTGTGAAGGGACTCATCTGTCTTGATGACAACGAGCTTTGGCCTTCAAACAGCAGATCTTACACTATTGACTGGACTCGTTTAGTGAATCAAGAGAATTGGAACCAGGAGGCTCTCCTCATGACTGCAGCAGTAGCGATGTATCTTGCAGTCATGTCTGTTGAGGATAAGGCTTGTAGTACTGTCTGGGTATACAGTGCCTTTCTGAAATAAAGGACTTAATTGTTCTCTTTTCCTCAGGAATAAACTCCATACACTCTGAAAGTTTTGTGTAGTTATTATGGTTATATCTGGATAGCAGTGCTTCATAATTGGCAATTTTGAGTTGCAAAGTTGCTGAGGAATAAGCTTTACCAACAAAGAGATTAAGCCTTTTCTGGTCTTTAATCATAAGGAGTATTTTTGTGGGGGTGTTGTGTGCCCAATTCATGGATGGCATCCACACCAGAAAGTCTTATGCAGGATGGGAGAACAGAAATTCCATTCCCTTCACTGGTACATAGTATTCCTTGTCAGACCATTTGCAAGCTGATGGAATCATTTGCTGGGGTCTGCCAAATTGTCTTAACTGGCTCCATGATGGTGTTGTTCATAGGTAAGGTGATTTTTAAATGAAATGGCAGTCTACAATATGTTTAGAAGTTTGTGCTGTTTTTCATGGACTTCTTCTGGGGATATATTCAGAAAACTGGCCACACTCTGAAATAAGTCCAGGAAGTGTCTAAAAATTGTCATCTGTATTAGGAGGTTGTAGCATGATGGTCTCATCAGGAGAAGACGAGTTAAAATGTGATGTCTGGGCCACTGCTTGATCTGAAGTTGGTTCTTCCTCTTTGTTCAGATGTCTAGTGCTCTCCAATGACCCTGGTATCAAATGCAAGGGTGAGTGTTGTTTGCTTGTCTTCAGTGGACTGGCATGTTTGTGATATTGTGCCCATGGGTTCCAATATGCTCATCTATGACTTTCTAGGTCAGTGTCCTTATGTGGGTCCAGTATGACGAGGCCTGTGTGATGGTGGGTTGAACCCTGCAGACCTGTGGATTGGAGAGGACTCATGAGGATAGTATATTTCCTTCTCAGGTTTGTACTCCCCATCCCTGGGAAACATTGGGGCTAAACAAGATGGAGAGATGGTGGCACTTGGTATAGAGAATGGGATACTCAGGAGTCAAAGTGACTGTAAGGTCTCTGTGGGGTAGGAATTCTTCAGTTATCAATGGAGTCAATACCATGCAGTGACTAGAGGTCAGTACTAATGATTGTGCATCATTTGTCGATGAACATCCTGATGTGGAAGGCAGCAGGATGGTGTCATAGAGATGCTGGGTGCTGAGCATTGGTTGGCTCTGTTGGCCTCAAGGTCTGGGATTTTTGTTCCCCTGTGATGCTGGTACCAGAGTTAGCCTGGGTCTTTAGATCTGTTCATACCCCTGGTACCAGCTGGTCCTACAACATCATCTATAGGCCGAGCTGTGCCGTTAGTACTGCAGTGGCTTGCAGTTGGTATTGTAGTGGCCTGCTGGTTTGCCATTTTTTGGCAGAGTCTCATACCAATGGAGTCATCACCTGTTTTTTTTAAATTACTTAGCAGGTTGCTCTTCAGTCTGAGTGATGGAGAAAGGCACTTCTGTCAGAGGCTGTTGAATGAAATCTGCATCCTGAAGAGGTTTCTACTTCTGGCCCACAAGATGGTCTCAGAGACTTTTTCATGAGGAGGAGTTTGAGCTGCAGATCTCTCATTTTTCTAGCCCAGGATTTTAAACGGTGGCAGTGTAACCTTTTCTATGGTATGTGCTCTTGCCTAAACAGTAGACACACTGTGAGTACCCAACTGAGACCAGGACAGAGAGTCTGCAGGAGATTCAGCATTTCAACGCCAGCGATCTGGGTATGCCCCTGAAGTAAATATTTCTCCCCTCATTCGGAGGGGGAAAAGGGGTCTCTTCTAGCATTTGAAAGGAAACCTTACTATTTTTATGGAGAATAAAGGAAAGTAGTTTATTTTTTTAACAAAAATAATGGGGATAAAGTGAAGTAAGTATACCTACTACTAACTAAAAAAATAGTATAGCTACTACTATCTAATTTAATTCTGGAAATCTACAATAACTAGATAGGCAAAGAGGTGATGAAGAAGCTCTGACTAGTGTCAAAGGCAGTAAAGAAGGAACTGAGGTGGGTTTGTCACTCAATACCAGTTAGCTGACAAAACTGTGCCACATGGGAACTACACGTGTGACCCAACCAGGGCACTGCTTTTACAAATCTCTGATTATTGAGAGTATGAGCATACAGACACCTAAAGTGGAGAACCCACAGGGACATGACTCAAAGAAGAATCTTTGCTACAGAGAAAAACATGAAAGATAATATTTTTTACAGATATATCAACATTTTCTCATATTAAGATGAACCATAATAAAGAAAAACATACCTGAAGCCAACCAAACCAACCAATTTTCTTATACCCTTCATTCAGGATAGATCAATAGTGGAATAAAAGATTTGTGGCATTGTTGTGGCTGGTCTAGGTCAGCTGACTCAGGCTCATTCTGCTAAAAATTACTTTGTAGACATTTGGTGTCAGGTTAGAGTCTGGGCACTGGGACAGTCCCCAAGCTTGGGCTCTAGTTCAAGCCTGAATATCTGCACCCCAGTTACCACTGGCAACACATTTGAGTCTTACAAGTTGGAATAAATGAAGAACAAAACCCAACCTACAGTAAGGAGAGGGTATGAGATAATGGAGATGTGTCTAAAATCTGTGTGTTGCATGTACATCTACATAGCAACTAAATATCTATGGCTGGCCTGGATCAGCTGATTCAGACTTGTGGGGCTCAGGCTGTAGGGCTGTAAAACTGCCGAGTGGAAGAAGTGTTGCCAATGTAATTGCTTTCCAACTAGATCTGTTTTCTTTTTTTTAAATTCTACTTAGAAAAAAAATTCCATTTAGTTGTAGGTTGGAAATTTGAATTAAAATTGAAACATTAATACACCCTTTAAAAGCATATATGTGATAAAATCCTTGTACCTGAAACAGCAAAATAAATTTGAAAAGTATGAACAAAGCCTAGCTCCCTCACATGTGTGTTTATGACATTTCACCTGGGTACTAGTGACAAGGTTCTATAATAGAAATATAATTCAGCTAATGTAAATTCAAAATACGTAAATGTATACGAGGATACATCTGGATACCTCAGATGTAACCCGTAGTTGACAAATGTGCAATTCTGGAATTATATCTAGGTGCTAAGGTTATATTAAAAAAACAAACAAAACCAAAGCCTCCATTTGACTTCTGCGATGTAGGCCCAAGATAGATATGTAAATAGCCTTCTAAAATGCAGAAGTCAAATAGAGTTTCCACTAAATCTACATTTTAAAATATTTTGGACAGAAATCTGGTGTGTCCAGGAAAGAAAATAATATTTTACTGTCTTCATACTTTTTCATGGATTTTAAGAATTATTTGAAATGTTGGACTACTTTAAAAACCTTTTACTACACTAACATTTAATTGCATAAACCTACATCTTTTTTCCAAGTTCTTAGTGCTTTCTCATGCTCATTCTGAAGATTAAGGAACTTTTCTTCATTTTCTTTTGCCTTCTCCCTTTGCAGCTCATTATCTCTTTCAAGGGTCTGCAATAAAATTAATTATCCAAAAAATAATCAATATCACATTAATGAATTTTGATGTGTTTTATGTTGCTTGGACCTTTGCTTCTAACATGCTGAAAGTGCCACACAGATCAGTGATAATGTGCTCACTCAACAATAATTTTCATAAATTAACAGAAAGGTGCTTATAGTTTAGCTAACAGGAAACAGGGGGAGGTTATTGAAAAAGAAATGGCTATAAAAGGGTATAAAAACACTTGCCATTATTCAGTTTCACTGCATAAGTTTTAATGTGCTGAAAAAGTAATATGAAGTGCAGAGCTGAGAAATATGAAAGGTAGCACAATCAAATCCTAGTGTACTTATGAAAACAACCACAGTATAACCAAAGAAAATATTTTTTGGTTTTTGTTATCACAGCTTATACTCAAACTTACTTAATAACATTTTCTATAATCTCTATTCTTTAATTTAAACTGTAAAACACACCTATTAGAATATCAAATATTAACTATGTGTCTGATTGCCCTCTATTTTTATTAGTTTACTGAAACTGAATAAAAGTACACTAAAATAATAGTAATATGCTTTTTTTTATGCTGTCATAATTGTGCTTCTAATGTTTCTGGGCTTACTCAGTGTCAACCTTACTGTCATGTTGATAAATTTAATGCAAGCTCATGTAAATCAACAGTAACAGTTCTCACACATCTCTCCAACACTTCTGGAATTTTTATCCTATCATATTTTTATAACAAAGTACAGAAGATAAAAGACTTACTGCATCCATTACCTGCTATAAAGATGATGCAAACACATTTGAAAATGTAAACACAGTTTTAATGCATGTAACTACATGATCAACTATATTTACAAGATTTTGCTGTGATTCCTTGAAAACACTCCTGAAAAGTCTCAGATATAAAAGCATTCTTTCAAAGGAATTCTTTTCTACTTTCCCTTTAACTACAAAAAATATCAAATTTTTGATTTACTTAACAATAATCTTAACATGCCTATAATCACTGTCAACTTAATGTATCCACCCTATAAAATATTTGGAGTATGAATATAATATACAGCATTTGAAAACCTACAATTGCTTATTCCTATATACAGAGAGAAGCTTTTTTCATGATCTGTGGAGGAAAATAAACTCCTACCAAATTACGCAGTAAGAAAAGAGAAGCACTACAGTATTCTGAATAAGAATACTGATAAAATACAATCTTGTATTTATATACTACCATTCATTGCATAGCACTGTATAAACTACAAGTCTGATCCAACATCTACGGAAGTTGGTAGAAAGCTTTCCATTGATTTCAGGAGACAACTGGTCAGATCCACCAAGGGATCATATCATCCATACCTGATGTACAACCTCCTTTTGGGTGAATCACAAAAATTCTTTGGACAAAGTGAAAAAAATTATAAAATTGGAACTGTAAAAGGATTTTTTGGTAGACAAAATATATGGTAATTATTCAAATAGGAATTTGGCTGGGATACTAGTATTCTGAAGCATTTAGGTTTTCTTTAGAAGATTCTGGTCTGCCTGCAAACAAGGCTGGGTCCTACTTAGCGTATCTTTTCTGAGGTGGCTGCCAAATACTGGCATCCTTCAGCTGTGTAATGGACTCATCTTACAAACAAAGAAGTACTAATGTACTGCAAAATACTACCATATATATATTAGAAGTCTGAAGGACATCAAGAAAATGACACCAACCTCTGAAGTGGAGGAGATCAATCAAAGCTTCCTGCACACACTTTTAAAGGAAGCCTACCTTTACAGCAGGAAATAAGCTGACATGCTTCCAAGAGTTGCATGAAACAATTATTTGCCTTCCATTAATTGTGATTCTTTGATATGTGTTGTCTATGTGTGTTCAGCTCTTGGAGCACATGCACTTACATTCAGATTCTTTTGACCAGCAGCATTTATTGAGGCTGCATCTGTGACCTGAGTGTTCTTATGCCTCCCATCTGAAGGCATAAAGGAGAAGTGACCCCCAACCTCAGTTCTTCTTTCAATATTGAACATAGACGAAATAAAACTCCAGAACAGCAGGGAAAGACTGCAGATACTGGACTATATATGGACAACACTCCTTATAGAACCACAGTTACTATAAGGGGTTTAAGCACTTCTTCAAATGCTTTTCCATATATTTTCCACTGACTTGCAATTTCAAAAGGGATAGCCGTGTTAGTCTAGTCCAGTAAAAAAAACAACAAGCAGTTGTGTGGCACTTTAAGACTAACATATTTATTTTTTGCATGAGCTTTCGTGGGAGAAGATCCCACTTCCTCAGATGCTTTGAAGATGGGTAAACTTACAGAAAGGAATGAAACTAAATGCAAGGGGGTGTAAAACATAGGATCAGGTCATAAAGTAACAGCAAATCAGAGCAGTTTACAGGCTCAAACCATGGGAAGCCTGAAGTGCAAAAAATAAATCTGTTAGTCTTAAAGTGCCACACAACTGCTTGTTATTTTTTTACTGACTTGCAAGCCATCAGCTGGATTACAGGAAGGTGCTGTTTGGAGTCTACCTAAACAGTAGTTGTAAGACAAAATCAAAATGAGCATCAAGTATTGATATATTGACAGACTGTCTGTCCCTACATGAAGAGAACAAAAGTGAGACAAGATTATGATGATGAAGAACAGATGGTTCCCACAGTGGTGTGATAAGGAAGCCATGTGATGTTTGACCACTGGGAGGCATTCACAGACAGATGATAGTTCTCATGGGACAGAGTCCACCTGAGTAGGGAGGGGAAATAGACTTCTTGAATGGAGGCTGGCACAATTCATTAAAAGAACTTTAAACCAGGAACTCCAAAGAGATCATTGGGATATGTTCAGGTAATATCCATGCCTGCTTTTAACACTGAGAGGGAGAAAGATAAGTAAGAAAAGATACAGCAATGGAGAAAGGAATAGCAGTGACTGGGAAAATGGACATTAAGAGGAATACCAGTCAGATAGCCAATGTTGGCAGTACGATGACTGTACTCAATCAGGCAAGGAACATGGGATAAGCCAAGAAGCAGCAGTTAAGATATTTTGTACATCAATACAAGGAGCTGGGTAACAAAAAGGAAGAATTAGAACTACTGTTGCAGGAAAAGAAACTAGATATTATAGTGGTAACAGAAACATGGTGGAATAGTAATCATGACTGGAGTACAGGTATTGAAGGTAATGTGCTCTTCAGGAAAGACAGAAATTGAGGCAAAGGGGGTGGAGTAGTTGTATATTATTGATGAGGTAGTCTGCAAAGAAATTAGAAGTTATGGAATGGAAAAGACCAAGTCTGTTTGGTCTAAAATCACTTTGGGGAAGAAAACTACCCAGAGGTTTTCCTGATCTAATGCTTGTGGTATGTTACAGACCACCAGGATACAATCTGGATATGCACAAAGAGACTAATGTTTTAAAGAAAAAAATACTACTGGGAATTGTGTGATTATATGAGACTAACCTCCTGAATATAGACTGGAGGACAAGTGCTACTAATAATAGTGGGGCCTCTGTTTTCAAGGCTATTATGACTGACAGATTTTTTCACCTAATAGTTGATGAGCCAACAAGAGGTGATGCCATTTTGGTTTTGGTAAATAGTGAGGAACTTATAGAAGAACTGGTTGTAGAGGACAACCTTAGTTTGAGTGATCATGATTTAATTCAGTTTAAACTAAATGAAAGGATAAACATATATAGATCTGAAACAAGTGTCATTGATTTGAAAAAGCTAATTTTAAACAATTAAAGAAAGCAGAGTGGATCAAAAAAATCAAGGATCTGAATATATAGTGGGCTTGGAATTACTTCATCAAACTCGCAGAAGCTAGCTGAAGCCTGCATCCCAAGCAAGGGATAAAAATTCAGAGGGAAGGGTTGCAGACCTAGCTGCATGAACAAGCACCTCAAACAAGTGATTAAGAGAAAACAGAAAGCCTACAAAAAATGGAAAATGGGAGGGATCAGCCAGGGGCGTTTCTGGCACTGGGCACACAGGGCACGTGCCCCGAATCCTGGAGCCAGTGCCCCGGGTCTGGCGGGCCTCGCCTCTCCCAGTCTCCAGCCTGATCAGGCTGGAGATCCAGGGCCCAGCCACCTGCAGCAGTGGAGGCTGCTCCTGGCCCCGTCCCCAGCGGGGGATCCAGGGCCTGGCTGCCCGCGGCCGCGGCAGCCCTGTCCCCATGTGGGGATCCAGGGCTCAGCCGCCCGTGGCCACAGCAGCCCCATCGCCGTCCACGGATCTGGGGCTCTGCCGCTCGCAGCCACTCCCGGCCCCATCCCCAGCCGGGGGTGTGGCCTGTGGCCAGGGGGCATGGCCTGGGCTGGTGCACCAGGTGCTTCCCCAGGGCAGCAACGCCCCCGGGATCAGCAAAGAAACCTACGTCTTGGAGGTCAGAAAGTGTAAGGATAAAGTGAGAACTGCCAAAACCCAGGTAGGTTTGTATAGCGAGGAGCTGTGGCCCCCCACAGAGACTGATGGGGAAGAATGGCCTGTCCTCAGGAATGCAGAGCCGGAAGCAGCCTGCCAGTTATGCAGGAAGCAGGGGGGTGGGGCAGGAAATATAAGGAGGAAGCTAGTGAGCTCAGTTCAGCCCAAACCACCAAAGGAGAAGGACACACCTCTGCTCCTTCCAGAGCTCCAGCTGTCCCACTGACCAGCAGAGGGTTGGCCTACTGCCTGGGGCCCTGAACACTAGCTGGAGCCACCCACAACTAGAGACCCAGAGAAGATACCACAGCAACTGACCACTGAGGACCCCGGGGAGTCGTCCGTAGGCTGGGTGCTTGAAGGGGCCACTAAGTAACCCACCACCAGCAACCTGGAGGTACAGCCTGCTGCTTGTGACCTGGATAAGCTGCCCTTAGCCAGCAAAGATGACGAGGCCCTGACGGGCTACAGCTTGGAGGAGCCGCCTTCTGCAGATCGCACTGATGAACTACTGGAACTGCTGTCTCCCAATGACATCAAAGGGGTCTATGACCTACCCTTGGGTGACTACCCCAAGGAGGCCGAGGACAACACAC
Organism: Podocnemis expansa; assembly: GCA_007922195.1. Taxonomy (NCBI): domain Eukaryota; kingdom Metazoa; phylum Chordata; order Testudines; family Podocnemididae; genus Podocnemis; species Podocnemis expansa. Next base: position 121,876,749 of record ML681963.1, read on the forward strand.
CTGATCAGGTACCATTGTGAGAGGGGGCAGGAAGTGGCCAAGGGGCTGAAGCACAGCCTACGGACATGGGACCAGTGTCTAATTTAGCGTATTGCAGCTGGGACCCCACTGACACCGGGTCTGAGACCCTGGCCACAGCTAGGGACATGGGCTGAGACGCAGTGGAGACAAGCAGGCCTGTGTTCCCCTCCTCCTCTCCCCTCCACAGCAACCAAGCCTTTACTTACCTGATCACTGTGACTCAGAGCTCAACAGATCCCTGAAAGACTGTTTGTTTGCCTTCCCTTCCCAAGGGGCCAGAGACTGTGGCTATGTTCACACAGGGCAGGCTTGTTTCGAAACAAGCTGTTTCGAAATAACATGTTATTTCTAAACACCTTATTTCGAAGGACAAAAACCTTGTTCTCGAAATAAGGGAGCGAAATAGCAGGTCCACAGTGTGGACCTGCTATTTCGCTTGGGGAGGGGACTGCAGGCACTCACAGGGTGCAGTGCAGAGGGGTGCTGCACCCCATCGGTGCCTGCAGAAGGCTGCAGGCACCAACAGAGTCAGGCACGGGGCTGCGCCTCACTCCGCCAGTGCCTGCAGGGGACTGCAGGCACCCGCCAGGAGAGGCGCAGCAGGGCGCCTCACCCCAGGGGCTTTAAAGCCCCGGCTGCCCCCAAACCTGGCGGCGCGGG
>ML681963.1:121877829-121912375 GCA_007922195.1 Podocnemis expansa
AGCACCCTGGGAGGAAGGGTCAAATGCTGTTTCGAAACAACAGTTGTTTCGAAACAGCATGTCCCGCTGGCATTGTTTCGAAACAACTCCCTTTCGAAACAAAAGCGGGTTTAAGCTGTTTCAACAGAACGGCTGCATTTCGAAACAAGCAGTTTGCTTGTTTCGAAATGGCCGTATGTCGTGTGGCCATGGCAGTTCTTATTTCAAAACAACCCCTGTTGTTCTGAAATAAGAACTGTGTGTGAACATACCCTGTGTGTGTTTTCCTGCACTGTATGAAGGGTCAGGTATAGTTCATCCCATCCCTCAGTGGGGGGTATGCACGCGTTTTACAATTTGGAACTTGCAGAGGGGATTAAAACGAATAGTAAAAGGTTTTATAGCCATACAAATTAAGAAAACAAAGAAAACAGAAATGAGACCACTATGTATTAAGGATGAGGTTTAGATTAAAGATTATCTAAACATATCCCAACACCTAACCAAACAGCTAGCCTCAACCTCAGTCACATAAACCTTACCCTTATGCCTCATCCATATAAACTTTGATAAGGGAAGGCATGCCGCAATTATCAGTGTGCACGCTCCTACTATAACCTATGCTTATTATGTCAAGGAAGCCTTCTATGAGCAACCTGACAGAGGAATAAAGACTGTCCCTTGCAATAACAAACTGATAATAATGGGTGACTTTAATGCCAGAGTTATCACCAACTGGTCTGCACTGGCAGCTAAGCACTTTGGACTTGCTATCACCTGGTGGGAGTGGGTTGCTATTGTCATGTAGGGTTGTGACACACTACCAAGCATGTCGCGACCCACAAAAGGTTGAGAACCACTGTGTTAGATGAACCATGACAGAACTAACAGCAAGACCTTGTTGTTTCAGGTATAATAATCCAGCACGTGTTGTATTGGCACAAACCCCTTATTGTGCATCAGACAGAGAATCTCTTCCATTTTATGAGATGAAAATACTGATCTAAGGCTTCCTTCTAGTCAAGATGATGTTTTGTATCTCCTTTGAACAAATCTCCTGATGTCTTAACCTTGGAGCTTCCAAATTGTAAATTGAAGGACCTCTAGAATTAGAAGTAGGAGGTGACTGTGGTCCTATGAGATCAGATCTGGGTCTCATGGTAATGTCAATGGAGCCTTCAGTGAGAGGCTCAGCAGTGGGAAAGCAATATTGGTGAGGCCAAGTCAGTGCTATGAGTATCACTCGAGCGCGTATCTACTCAATTTTTACCAATACTCTGGGTAGGAGCAGACCCCGGAACACATGTGTACAAGATATTGTATTTCCAGAGAAACAGGAAACCTTCCATCAGAGAAATTAATGACACTTCCTATTGATGCAGGTTGAAAATAGGGCTATATGTAGAGTCCCACACAGATGGAAAATGAGCCTAACTGTATCTGGGCACAGAAATAACATGGTGACTGATGCAAGACCTGCTCTGTAGGTCTGCCAAACTGTTTCAGGCTCATAAAAGGTGGGAGCGTATGGGTATGTCCACACATCTCTTATTTTGAAATAACACTGGTTATTTCGAAATAAGAGAGATTAGGTCCCCACAACGTATTCTTATTTCGAAATGATGGGCTCTGTCATTTCAAAATAAGAGCCGTCATTTTGAAATAGCTTAAACCTCCTTTAAATCGAAACAGCTGTTATTTTGAAATGGTTATTTCAAAATAACACTGTTCAGACGTGTTATTCTGAAATAACCATTATTTTGAAATAACACTTTTGCCCTTCTCCTTCCCAGGGTGCCTTCCTTTTAGCCTATATTGGGTGGGGGCATGGCCCAGGGAGGGGGCCATGTTGCCACACCTCCCATGGTGCCCCTCTCCTAACGCGAAATAGCAAGTCCTATGTTTGGACATGCTGTTTTGCTTTGAGCTTTTCCTTTAATTCGAATTAATATTTTCTTAATTTGAATGAACTTATTTCAAAATAAGGACTTTATTTTGAAATAACTCATTTCAAAATAATGATGTATGTGTGGACATAGCCTATGAGGTGGATTTATTTGGTGACACTAAATCCTAAAGAAGCATTGCCTCTTGACAAAGAATTGTCACTCTGGCCTTTTTCTGTTCACAAAGAACATAGCTGTGAGCTGTCCAGGAGTCCTAACAAACTCCTTCTCTTTATCTGGGGAAGAAAATCATGATGAGTTAGAAGAGTGGCTTTCAAAATCTCTTACATTTGTACAGAAAGCCAAATCCTGGCCCGATCATAGCCTATGAGTCTACAGAGATTCTACATCAGTCATTGAACCTCGGGCAGACGCATCCATAACTGAAGTCAAGATCTGTTGATGGGCAGCAAGCAGAATTCCCACACACGTACTGTACTGACCTATTCACCAGTCCAAACATTCTAAGACTGATATTGCCACTTGAACCACCATGTTTAGTGAATGATGAATTGGGGGGTACCACCAAGTTCAGCCAGCCCTGCGGCTTTTGAGATGAAGCCTGGGACTTGGGGAGACTATAGGCAAGAAAGACTTGAGAATGACCTGATAAGAACATGTGATGAACTTTTGAATGTTTCATTTATTACATTTTAATAAACTACAGCCCAAGAAAGAGTGTGAATGGAGAAGAGGGTTGGTGAGTTACTGAAGAAGCTCGCTGAAGTGGGAAAACTGAAGCAGGGACCATTTTCAGAGCCACCCTAAGGGCAAAAGGGGGCATTCAGAAAGTAGCCACACACTAATTCTACAAGAACTGATACTGGAACAAAATTATTAGTGCCTGCACTGATGCACAATGGACCCTTTCTGGACCCTGGCCTACCTGTTTTTGTGACAGAGAAAAAAGAAAAGAGGTTACTTGCCTGTAACCGGTGTTCTTCGAGAGGTGTGCTCCTGGCCATTCCTTAGTAGGTGTCTGTACGCCCTGTGCACGGCACGCCGGAAATTTTCCCCCTAGAGTACCCGTAGGGTCGGCCGTGGCGCCCCCTGGAGTGGCGCCGCCGCCACTGCCTATATAGCCACGAGCCGACGCGCCCCTCCTCAGTTCCTTCTACCCTACTGTCTGAGGGGAGGTGGGAGGGATTGGGAATGGCCAGGAGCACACCTCTCGAAGAACACCGGTTACAGGCAAGTAACCTCTTCTTCTTCTTCGAGTGCTGCTCCTGTCCATTCCTTAGTAGGTGAATAACAAGCCATACCTCGGAGGTGGGAGACATCACAAGGAAATGGACTGAAGCACCGCTCTGCCCACCGCAGCGTCCTGCTGAGCTTGCTGGGTGACGGCATAGTGTTGCGAGAAAGTATGCGGGGTAGACCACGTTGCCGCCCGGCAGATGTCGGCAATCGGGACCCCGGCGAGGAAGGCAGTGGAAGCCGCCTGCGTCCGAGTGGAGTGCGCCGTTACCCGCGGTAGGTGCCTGCCGCCCAGTTTGTAGCATTCTTTAATGCAGGCCACAATCCAGGAGGCGATGCGTTGTGAGGACACCGGTTGGCCTTTTTTATTGTCCGCCACCGTGACGAAGAGCTGGGGGGTCTTTCGGAAAGGCCTAGTCCTCTCGATGTAGAAAGCGAGCGCCTGGCGCACGTCTAGGGAGTGGAGACGCCGCTCCTCCTCTGACGCATGGGGTTTCGGGTAGAAAACCGGCAAGGAGATGTCCTGATTTAGATGAAAGGGCGACACCACCTTAGGCCTGAAGGAAGGGTGCGGGCGAAGCTGTACTTTGTCCTTAAAAAACTGCGTATACGGCGGATCAGCCACCAAAGCACGCAGTTCGGACACCCGTCTGGCTGATGTGATAGCCACCAAGAAGGCAACCTTCCATGACAAATACAGGAGGGAGCAGGTCGCCAGTGGTTCGAAGGGGGCCCCAGTGAGTTTAACAAGGACTGCATTCAGGTCCCATTGGGCCGTGGGCGCCTTAATAGTTGGGTACAGCTTAGAAAGGCCCACCAAGAAACGCTTAACCAGGGGGACCGTGAACAAGGAGGCACCCCCGGGCGCGCGGCGAAAGGCCGCAATCGCCGCTAGGTGTACCCTCAAGGAGGACAACGCCAGACCTTCCGACTTCAAATGCCACAAGTAGTCCAGGAGGCGGTGAACCGAAACCAGCTCCGGGTCCTCCCCTTGCTCCGAGGCCCAGCGCGCAAACCGGAGCCACTTTGCAACGTACGTGGTCCTTGTGGTGGGCTTCCTGCTCCCATACAATACTGTCCGCACCGGGGAGGAGCATAGCAGCTCAGCACCCGTCAGCCACGGAGGCACCACGCGTGGAGATGCAGGGCCTCCAGGTTGGGATGAAGCAGGCTCCCGCCGTCCTGGGACAATAAGTCCGGTCTGAGCGGAAGCGGAATCGGCCGGCGCTGGGACCATCGCACCAGGGTCGTAAACCAATGTTGCCTGGGCCAGGCGGGGGCGACCAAGACGACCAGCGCCTTGTCCGTCTTCAGTTTGTACAGCACCTTGGCCACCAGCGGGGTCGGGGGAAAGGCGTACAGGAGACCCCGGCCGCCCCAGTGGATCTCGAAGGCGTCCCCTATGGAGCCGGGGCTGCGACCCCGAAAAGAGCAGAAGCTCCGGCACTTCGTGTTGACCCGAGAGGCGAAAAGATCCAGAAGGGGATAACCCCACCTCTGGAAGATCGAATCCGTCACTTCCGGGTGAAGGGACCACTCGTGCGTGAGAAACCTCCGGCTGAGGTTGTCCGCTAAGCAGTTCCGGAGGCCGGGAATATACGACGCCACCGGTCGGATCTCGTGGCGAATGCAAAACTCCCAGAGCCGCATGGCCTCCCGACAAAGGAGGGGTGAGCGAGTACCACCTTGTTTGTTTATGTAGTACATTGCAGTGGTATTGTCGGTATGAACCGATACCGACCGACCCCGGAGTTGGTCCCGAAATACCCGGCAAGCAAGGCGGATCGCCCTCAGCTCCTTTACATTGATGTGTAGGGGCAAGTCTGCTGTTCCCCACATGCCCTGAGTTCGGAGAGCTCCGAGATGAGCGCCCCAGCCGACATCGGATGCATCCGTAGTCAGGAGCAGGGAAGGCTGAGGGGAACGGAACGGGACTCCGGAGCACAAGTTGGGGGCACGCGTCCACCAACTCAGGGACTCGAGCACCACCGGCGGCACGGACAGCATGGCGTCCAGATTGTCCCGCCCCGGGCGGAACACTGTCGCAAGCCACAACTGGAAGGGCCGCATTCACAGACGGGCGAAGGGAACCACAAACGTGCAAGCGGCCATGAGACCCAATATGCGAAGGCACTCGCGAGCCGATACCCGAGGAAACCGCACCAGCAAGTCTATTGTCTGCTTTATGGTCTGGAAGCGGCCAGCTGGGAGGCTTGCCCGCACTGATGCGGAATCGAGGACCGCCCCTATGAACTCTATCCGTTGGGCAGGAGATAGAGTCGACTTCTGAACATTTATTAGCAGGCCCAAGCGGGTGAACAGGGACCGGGTCACGCTTAGGTGGGCGAGGACCTCCTGCCGTGATCTCCCCACGATCAACCAGTCGTCGAGGTATGGGAAGAGCGCGACTCCTTGCTTTCGGAGGTGAGCCGCCACGACCGCTAGGCACTTTGTGAAGACTCTCGGAGCGGCGGAGAGTCCGAAGGGGAGGACGGTGAACTGTAGGTGGGCATGCCCCACCACGAAACGCAGAAACTTCCTGTGTCGCGGATGAATCGCGATGTGGAAGTACGCGTCTTGTAAATCGAGGGCGGCGTACCAATCGCCCGGATCCAGAGAGGGAACAATGGAGGCGAGGGAGACCATCCTGAACCGGATTTTGCGCAGGAACCGGTTGAGCCGGCGCAAGTCCAGTATGGGCCTCAGGCCCCCTTTGGCCTTGGGGACAAGGAAGTAACGGGAATAAAACCCCTTGCCCCTGCAGGACGGTGGGACTTCTTCGACTGCCCCTTTTTGGAGCAGGACCCGCACCTCCTCTTGCAGGGCGAGCCGGTGGGCCTGGTCCCGCAGGGCACCACGAGGCATAGGAGGGGCCGAGGGGGGTAATGAAGAAAATTGGAGGGAGTAGCCCTCCTGAACCATCCTGAGAACCCAGCGGTCTTTTGTAATCAGGCGCCAACGGGGCGCATAATGGGACAGTCTGTTGTAAAAAATAAAGGTGTTTGGATCCTGGGTGATTGGTACGTCTCCCCCGAGCTGACTTTCAAAAGGTCTTCTTCGCACCCCCCGACGGGCGCGAGGAACCTTGTCCACTAGGGTGACGGTTAGCCGGCCGACGTGGCCCTCTACCCCTTCGCCGGTCCTCGTCCTGGCGGCGGAAGTAGGGACGTGAGGGAGGAGGCGCTGGCTTAAACTGCTTCCTCTGGCTCGCCGGAGTGTGAAGACCCAAGGACTTAACCAGCGCCCGTGAATCTTTTAACGTCTGGAGACGAGCGTCAGTCTGGGGAGGAAACAGATCAGGCCCTTCAAAGGGCAGGTCCTGAATGGTGTGTTGGACCTCCAGGGGCAACCCAGACGCTTGCAGCCAAGCAGAGCGCCTCATAGTCACCCCCGTAGCCATGGAGCGTGCAGCAGCATCGGCTGCGTCCAAGGCGGATTGCAGGAGGGCCTTAGATACCACCTTGCCCTCCTGGATGGACGCGGAGAAGGCCGCCCTGGAGTCCTGCTCCAAGTTCTCACTAAAGCGCTCCAGGGAGGACCAGGCGTTAAAGACATAACGGCTGAGGATAGCTTGCTGGTTTGCTATCCTCAGCTCCAACCCCCCAGTGGAGTAGACCTTGCGGCCGAACAGGTCCAGTTTTTTTGAGTCCTTGGACTTAGGGGTGGACCCTGGCCGACCTTGCCGCTCTCGCTCATTCGCCGCCGCAACCACCAAGGAATTAGGGGCGGGATGAGAATAAAAATGTTCGTAGCCCTTAGAGGGAACAAAGTATTTGCGCTCAGCGCGTTTGGCCGTAGGGGGAATCGAGGCCGGGGTATGCCAAAGCGCCTTGGTGGTGCTATGCACAGTTTTAATAAAAGGCAAAGCCACGCGGCCTGGGGTCTCTGGGAGCAAAATGTCGACCATAGGGTCCGCGTCCTCAACAATGTCCTCGGCTGGTAGGTTCAGGCCGGTTGCCACCCGACGAAGGAGCTCCTGGTGGACCCTAGAATCGTCCGGGATCGCTAGGGGCTTGGCTCCCGCCACCGCTTCATCGGGGGGCGAAGAGGAGGACTCCTCGAACTCAGGGTCCTTGGACTGTGCCCCAGAAGTTACACTACGGGCCCCCGTAGTGAAACTCTCCCTGTCCGCCTCGTCTCGCAAGGACTCAACCTCCGACAACTCCCCGGTACCGACAGGGGGAGGAGCGCCCAGCGCAGCTGATGGAGGGAGTCGAACCTGCGAGCGAGCGGAGGGCGCAGCGCCCATTCGAGATGCGTGGATGGCCCAGGGAGTCCAGAAGGGCCACTGCCAGCCGGGCCACTGAGGGGGCGGAACCGCCGGCGCCGGTTGAGGAACAGGACCCTCAACCTGTTGAGGGCGGTCCAGCACTGACTCTGGCGCTGAACTCGAAGAGGAGTGCGGGGACCATGGCGGTGCCGCCGATGGTACCGGGGACCGGTGCCGGCTCTCTCGTGGACGGCGAAGTGGAGACTCTCGGTGCCGCTGGGAAGACCGGGTAGGAGGAGCTCCCGCCGCTGCGACGACCGGTGCCGGTGAGCGGTGCCGGTGCTCCCGGGGCGGTGCCGGACTGCGGTGCCGACTCTGTAGAAGAGCCGGCTTCCCTCGGGACGGTTCCGGACGTGGTGCCGAGGTCGTCGACGGTACCGACGGGGCCGAAGGTGCCGCGAGCGCCTGCGCCGCGGCGAAAGCCTCCGGTGTGGTCGGCAGGGCCAAGGCCTCCTCCAAAATGTCTCGAGTCGGCGAGGAAGTGGAACCCGGGCTAAAACGTGCCTCTGAAGGGTCACGAGACGCTGCCGGGGATACGGAGACCGGCCGGCCAGCGCGGCTCTGGCCGTCTCCCTGCCGCACCGGGGCACGGTGCGGGGACGTCTCCTCCAGGCACTTCCTCTTAGTCGGCACCGGGGAGGAGGAACGGCGCCGAGGCGCTGTTGCCGTCTTAGTGCGGCCCGGCTTCGGTGCCGCAGACGGTGCCGAGGAGGCCGGTGCACTGCGCACCGATGGTGCCGTGCTGGACCCCGAATCGCCGGGGACCGGACGAAGAGCCTCCTCCATGAGGTGCAGCTTCAAAAGTTGTACCCTGTCCTTTTGGGTCCTTGGCTTGAAGCCACGGCAGATTTTACACCTCTCGGTGAGATGAGCCTCGCCCAAGCACAAAAGGCAATCACCATGCGGATCGTCCATGGGCATGGGCTTCTTGCAACGTCCGCAAGTTTTAAAGCCCGGCATGGCCCGACCCCGAGCCCGGGGCGGGCGGAAGTATCCAAAACGAACAACTAATTAACTAACACTAACTAACTAACTATAAACAACAAGAGATTCGGGTACTCCGAATAACGCGGCCACGTGCAATACAGCGCAAAGCCAGGGAACGTTCCAGCGACCGACAGGGCGGTAAGAAGGAACTGAGGAGGGGCGGGTCGGCTCGTGGCTATATAGGCAGTGGCGGCGGCGCCACTCCAGGGGGCGCCACGGCCGACCCTACGGGTACTCTAGGGGAAAAATTTCCGGCGTGCCGTGCACGGGGCGTGCAGACACCTACTAAGGAATGGACAGGAGCAGCACTCGAAGAAGAAGATGGTTGCTTACCTGTAACTGTTGTTCTTCAATGTGTGTGCTCACATCCATTCTAATACATAGGTGTGTGTGCAGCTGCATGCATGCATGGTAACTGGAACATTTTTCCCCTTAGAAGTAGCCGTAGGACTGACTTAGGTGCCCCCTGGAGTATTGCACACATGCTGCAGTATATTAGGTGCTGCCAGTCCTGTGCCCATGCAGTCCCTTCTTTCTGAGAACTCCAAAAGCGGGCAAGGTGAGTGGGTGTGGGAGGGACATGAGCACACATCTTGAAGAATGACACTTACAGGTAAGCAACCATCTTTTCTTCTTCATGTGCTGTTCATGTCCATTCTAATAAATCTCTCTTAGAGGTGATCCTTTAAAATCAGGATAAAGGCACTCCTCCAAAGCAACACTGCAGATACTCTGTTCTATGGCTACATAGTCTTTAGCATAGATCAGGGTATCAAACATGTGGCCCATTGGCTGGATGCAGCCCACAAACCTCTTCCATTTGGCCCATGGGACTGTACTCTTTCCCTAACATGGGGGGAGCGGGGGGTATGGCAGAGCACTGTCTTGCATATCCAGTGCTCTGTGATACAGTGAGAGTACCCTAGTATTTCAGTTTATGGCATGTATGGCCCACTTGAAGTACCCTTAAGTCAAAATCTGGCGCACCACAGCAAATCAGTTTAACACTCCTGAGTTAGATCTTCAGGTGCACCTGAGGTTAGTTATCACAGCTAAAAGAGGGGTGCCACCATAAGACAGCTTGATTTCCAGTGTAATTTAGAACCTCAGGTTTGCTCAAAGTTCTACGAGTATGTAAGGTCCCCCAGCAGCCATTACGATGGATTAGGAATGCTGGAATTCAGCATGCTCTCATCTGCCCCATTTATATCTCCGAACACACACCCTTTGCCAATGAAGGTAAGGGAATGTGGGACTATGCTTGCGATTCCCTTATGCTAGTCCTTTTGCTCTGCTGAAATTGAGGACAAGATTTCGCCCCTTTGATTTTCGGAACTACAGTATTCTAGCACCTTTCAGCAGCATGAAATTAATACAAAAAAAAAATCTAAAACACTAAAAACAAAGAAAAAAATTACATAACTAGGACAATAATCATGAGAGTAACTAAGATTTATGTTATCCTTCAGACACAAACTGGTAAAAATTAGCAGTCATCTTTTTCCCTTGAGGAGATTAAGGAATAAGAATCACATGGTGGGTTTCAAGGTGCAAACTGACAGTTAATGAACTGAGTAGTAGGTCAAAAGTTCTGAAAAGCATTCAGATGCCTTTAACAGCCCCAAACTATTCAAAAATTTACAGTAGCTAGTAGCAGACTGTATTATCAAGAAAAATCTGACCTTATATTCTTCTTTCAATGCATGCAATTCACTTTCCAGTTTGACATTTGTTTGGGTCAGCCGCTGAAACAACTGCTGCATGTGTTGTAGAGAACTGAGAATATCCTTACAAAAACAAACAATAGAATACCGAAAAATTTTACTTTGTGAGGTTTAAGCATAAAGATAATAATGTAAGTTTTACAAATACTTCATTTTTTTTATTAACAAATATGGTTTTTTGCTAGTCAAAAAATTACATGATGTACATTTCCCCACACACCTCTACTAATGTAAACTACAGTTCTGACATGCAACGCTTTTGCTGTTCTTTGAGCTTGTGTGGTTGCTTATTTGTGATACAGATGTTCAAGCTTATGAGCTCTGGGACTCTCCGACCTCACAGGGTCTTAGAGTCCACCCTCCACTGGAAGTGCAAATGTTTACATCACAGTTAAACAGTCCCTGAAACCTGACCCTCTTAGCTTGAGTCAGCTTCAGGTTTTTAACTGTAGTGTAGAGATATCCAATACAAACCAGCATAAGACCACCAAATTAATTTCCTTTTGTGATTTAAGGAAGTTTTGAGCTCAGATCTTCTGCATGAGAAAGGTCCATACACTAATCCACTACTATACTTCCGAAGGGTTCCTGTTATCATACTGAGTACTAAAGTCTTAAAATTTCTTCTGTTCTGCAGAATGAGATTTTTTTTTTTTTGAAGAACTCATTGTTATTAGATGGAATGCACTCTGTATGGCAGGAAATGTTCTCAAGAACAGATGGAATTTAAAGACTGCAGGACTGTATCTTACTTCTGGAGGATGTCCTCATCTCAAGAAAAATAAGATCTGAAAAAGAGAGCCACTCAAATAACAGGTTGACTAACATGTAAATCTGGCATCAACTTAGAGAATGTGGACTGATTAAAAAAAACCACTATACCTTCATGAAACATACAAAATGATAATTCTGTTGACAAAGTCTGCTAGCTAACATGGAAAGCAGATGTGATAAAGAAAATAAAAGCCAATTTACATCAAACAATATGTAAGATACATTTTTGAAGATCCCAAGATAGAGGATAACTTGAACAAGTAATAAACATGCACAAATCCCCACAGAACATGCTTCTAAAGACTAATCCAGCAGCTACCAGTAAAAGATTTGCACAGATGCAATTTGTGACATAACTGATTTTGTGATAGAAAATATTCTTTGTGTTTAAATGTTGATGTAACTGAAAAAGAAACCCATACCAAAGTACACTTATTTATCTCTGCTAAAGAGCTTAGAGTTTGAAAGTTTCCTGGCTTCTTTCATATACTGTAGTTAGTCTCTTTTTGCAGGCAAAATCAATTAACTAAATGTCTAATGCTATCATTTGCATTCACAAAATCAGAGACCGGGTTGAGATCCAAAAGAAAATCAGATCCTATACTGTAAATGTTTCTCACTATTTGTAAATATAATAATACATAACAAACACAAATTTTCACCTATAGTTGTCAGAAAGTTTTACAAAGGAATGTCAATATCACCACCCACATTTTACAGATGGGAAAACTGAGGCACAGCAGGCAAGTAGAAGAGTCAAGATATGGACCCAGGGTTCCTGAGTCTAGTGCAGTCCAGTCTAGTGCTCTATCCCAATGGCTCCCAACCTGTGGTCCATGGACTACTGGTGGTCTGTGAGGGTACTGCAGGTAGTCTATGGGTGGGATGGGATGGAAATAATTACTGCAGGTAAACATACTGTGATGAGTTCAATATATTTGTAAGTGTAATAAATTTATAGAAATAACTCTGTTTTAACATTCTTTGATCCCAAGTTTGAATTCTCAGCCATAGGCTATGTTAAAGATATTTAAAATGGTTTGTTTACATCGTGGTCCACAAAAGCTTTTGATGACAATGTAGTGGTGCACATGAAGGGAAATGTTGGGAACTGCTGCTCTATCCATTATGAAATTCTGCCTCTTATACGTGGTATATTTTGTCATACTATAGTACATATTTGCTATAACCTAGATAATGCTTAAAGAGCCATCCAACACTTGCTGACCTCTACTTTGTGTATATGAACACAATGAAACAAGATTTCTAACACAAGTTCCTAGAGAAAAATGTGAGGTAAAACTATGTTTCTCTTCTATAATCAGGAAACATTTTTCCTACTTTTGGATTTTGTTCCAAAACAAGCAAAAACTTAAAAAGGAAAATAGCAATTCATCGTATGGGTAGAAAAAAGCAAAAACTGAAATTCTTTTCACATGCCACAACAGCATGGGCACCTACCAAAATAAGAATGGCCATAGGTGGTTAGACCAATGGTCCATCTAGCCCACTATCCTGTTTACAGACAGTGGCCAGTGCCACAAGCCTCAGTAGGAGTGACTACAATAGAGCAATTTATTGAGTGATCTACCATCAGTCATCCAGGCCCAGCTTCTAGCAATCAAAAGGCTTGGAGTCATGCATTCATGACTATTTTGGCTAGTTCTTGACTATCCTTCATGAACTTAGCTAACCTTTTTAAAACCAGTTATGCTTTCAGCCTTCACAACATTCCTGTGGCAATTAGTTCCACAGATTGACTGTACATTGTGTGAAGAAGTACTTCCTAATGTTTATTTTCACCATACAGCCTATTAATGTTATTGGGTGACTTCTGGCACACGTTATATAAAAGGGTAAATAAAACTTCCTTATTTACTATCTCCACACCATTCATGATTTTCTAAATATCTATCATATCCCTCCCCTTAGTTATCTCTTTTCCAAACTGAACAGACCCAGTCTTTTAAACTTTCCCTATATAGAAACTATTCTGTGCCCATAATAATTTTGCTGCCTTTGTACCTTTTCCAATTCTAATACATCTTTTTTGAGATGGGGCAACCACAACTGTATACAGTATTCCAGGCATGGGCATAACACAACTATCCACAACTCCTCCAAAATTTCTTTCTTGAGTGGCAACTGTTGATTTATACTCCACTATTTTGTGTGTATCACTGGGATTATGTTTTCCAAGGTGTATTACTTGGCATTTATCAATATTGAATTTTATTTGCCACTCTGTTGTTCAGTCATTCAATTTTATGAGATCCCTTTGTAACTCTTTGCAGTCTCCTGTGGACATACTTTGAACAGGTTAGTATCATCTGCAAACTTTGCCACCTCCATGAGCATCGCTGGTACTGGGCACATGGGGCACGTGCCCTGAATCCCGGTGCCAGTGCCCTGGGTCTGGCAGGGCCCCACCTCTCCCGGTCACCGGCCCCATTGGGCTGCACATCCAGGCCCAGCTGCCTGCAGCCACAGCAGCCCTGTCCCCAGCTGGGGATCTGGGGCTCAGCTGCCTGCAGCTGTGGCAGCCCCACAGGCCACTCCTGACCCCATCCCCAGCCAGGGATCCGGGGCCCAGCCACCCGCGGTGGCAGCAGCCCCATCCCCAGCTGGGGATCTTGGGGCTCAGCCACCTGCAGCCACGGAGTCTGCTCCTGGCCCCATCCCCGGCCCGGGGCATGGTCTCCTGGCAGGGGCGTGGCCTGGGCCAGTGCCCCAGGTGCTTCCCCAGGGCAGCGATGCCCCTGGCCATTTCACTGTTTATCCCTTTTTTCTAGAATCATTTATGAATATGTCAAAGCACTCATCACAGTCAGATCTTTAAAAGAACCCAATATTTACTTCTCTCCACTGTTAAAACTGACCATTTACTCCTACCCTTTATTTCCTGGTTTTTGCCCAGTTAATGATCTATGAAAGTATTTGCCCTCTTATCCTCTTACTGCTTATTTTTCTTAACCATATTTGGTGAGGGACCTTGTCAATGGCTTACTGAAAGCCCGAGTACACTTTAACCACTGGATCACACTGTCCACATATTTGATGACCTCCCTCAAAGTGTTCCAATAAATTCATGAGGCATGATGTCCCTCCACTAAAGCCATATTGACTCCTCCCCAACATATCACATCCAGCTAGCCATGCATCTGATAATTCCGTTCTTTATTGTAGTTTCAACCAATTTGCCTGATATTGATGCTAGTCTCACTGACTTGTAATTGCCAGCATCTGGAGCCTTTTTAAAAATTGCCTTCACATTAGCTATTCACCAGTTTAGTGGTCCAGAAGCTGATTTAAGTGATAGATTACATCCCACAGTTAATAGTTCTGTAGTGGGATATTCTCCCATGAAAGCTCATGCAATAAATAAATCTGTTAGTCTTTAAGTGCCACAAAACTCCTTGCTTTTTTTGCTTTACTAGACTAACATGGCTGCCCCTTTGGAAATTCAGAACTCTTGTGTGTCTACCACCTGGTCCTGGTCATTTATTACTGTTTATCAATTTGTTCCAAAACCTCCTCTATTGACACTTCAATCCAGGATAGTTCCTCAGATTTGTCACCTAAAAAGAATGGTTCAGATGTGGGACTTTCCCTCACATCCTCTACACTTCACAGAATTCATTTAAGCTTCTCTGCAATGACCTTGTCTTCCTTGGGTGATCTTTTAGTGCCATCATCATCCAGGACTCTACTGATTGTTTGGTAAGCTTCCTCCTTTTCACATCCTTAGAAAATTTGTTGTGTCTTTTGCTAGTTGCTCTTCAAAATCCTTTTTGGCCTGTCTAATTATAGTTTTCCTCTTGACTTGCCAGACTTTATGCTCCTATTTTTCTAAGTAGTCTTTGATTTCCAATCTTTAAAGGATTTCTTTTTTTCTCTGTTTCTTTTACTGTATTTCTTTAGCCATGGAGACTTTTTTGGGTGGCCCTGGGGTCTCAGTGGTTTTTTTAAATAGCAATACCTGACTATATTTCCAAATGGTATAAAGGTATACATACACCAGATTGTTTCAAAGGGGTAGCCATGTTAGTCTAGTTCAGCAAAACAAACAAAGAGTCTGGTGGCACTTTTAAAGACTAACAAATTTATTTATTACATGAGCTTTCGTGGAAGAAAATCCCTGAAAGCATCGCTTCAGGGACGCTTTTGGCATGACCTAGAGCGGTGGTTCCCAACCAGTGTGCCGGAGCACACTGGTGTGCCGGAGCACACTGGTGTGCCGCGGGAACACCCAAAGTGCGCCGCGAGCATGCCCAAGAGCTGGAGTTAAAGTCTCCCTGCTCAGCCCAGCCATGTGGGCTATGCAGGGCTGGAAAAAGGCAGGGGTTAAAGTAAGGGGGAAGGCACCAGAACACAGTTCCAGGGCCCCCTATTTTTAGGCAGGAAGCATTCTGGCCCCCTAAAAATAGAGGAAGGTACTAGAACAGGGACTTTCAGGGGTCCCCCTAAAAATAGCAGGAGCAGACCAAAGACACCATTCAGGTGGCTCCACCTTAAGCCCAGCCAGCAAAGAGTTGGGGGAGGCTGGGAGAGTGTGAATCTCCCCCTGCAGGGCAGAGCAGCTTGTGTCAGCCAGCCAGCCTGCAAACAGCCCAAGTAAGGGCTTGGGGGGGGAGGGGAGAGCACTGCTGGGGGTTTTGTGGGGCAGGTGTGTGTGTGTATGTAGCAGAGGTGAGTGGGAGTGGATATGTAGAAGAGGGTGTGTGGCTGGGGCTGTGGAGTGGCTGTGGGGGGGTGTGGCTGGGTGCTGGAGGGTCCATCACAGGCAAAAGAGGTCTGGGGGAGCTGAGGACGGAACCCACTGGGGTGAGAGGGATCAGCAGTGGGGTGAGGATTTGCCCTCGGTGGCAGGGAGGCACTGTGGAGAAGGGGGAAGTAGGTGCTGCACCATAATCCCATGCCCTACCTTCCCACTCCCCAGGTTCCCCCTGCCTCCCCACAAAGCCACTCTTGTTCTCCCTTCCCCTCTCCTCTCTTGCCACCCTTGTGCTGTTCCCCACACGGCTCCCCTTGTCCTCTTTTCCACCCCTGCCCTGCTCTGCTCCACTCCCCACACTCACTCCTGCCACCGCACATGACCTCCCATGTTTTGGCACCCCTGCTCCGCTACCCCTACTACCCTACATAGGAGCATTTCTGAAACACTGTGCCATGGCTCATGAATATTGAGTCTTTTAATGTTGGTGTGCCTTGGAAAATTTGAAGGTATCAAGGTGTGCCATGGCAGAGAAAAGGTTGGGAACCACTGACCTAGAGCTATGAGAATCAATTCAGGTTAAACTCCAATAAGTATCCATTACCTGCTTTTTCCAGTTTTACTTGCAAGCATTCTTCAAAAGTAAAGTAAAAAAACCAGTTCCTGAAATTGTGATAGTGTACTGCTAGATCACCCTTCAATGGGTGCTCAACGGTTACTGTCATCAGTATTTTGCTCCTTCAACCTCCATGAGAAAAAATACATAACTTCTTTGACATTCTTTTAATGTCCTATTGAGTGTGAGTCTTTTATGACCTACGCAACAATCATTCTTACATTAGACATCCTGCAAAGCATTGCAGCACACTGGTATAACAGTGAATATGTATTTCAATATTTTTTTGGATACTTCATACATGATCCCAGTTTAACTGGATGGACCGCCAGTGAAATGCAAGTAATTTGTTGGATACCACTGTGCAGAAAAAGGGAACTGGTATTTTGCTATCCTTACTGCATATTTTTATTGACTGCATATTTGGAAGATTATTTTCATGGGCTTGCCAGGTTTCTCTTCGAAGTATTATTAATCAACTTTAAATTGCAAAATTGCATAACCACTCACCTGTTTTTCTTCTTTAATATGTGCATTTTCTTCACTGAGCTTTTTACTAATATCTGTCTCCTTAACAAAAAATAAAATGAAAACTCAATTATATGCAAAACTATTATACAATGTTAAATATTAAACAATATTTTTATTTAATAATATTACATTAAACTGGTTTTTCATCCTTATCTATAAGCTATGTAATGAAATTGAGTGCTTGAAAGAAATCAGATCTAATTAATATCTTGAATATATAACAAATTTAGTTTCTTAGCAAATGTGGTATTTGAAATCAAATAATTTTAACAAAAATATTCAGTTCTCAGAAAGGCATAGCAATTTGTATGCATCACTTGGAAATCATTATAGCTGTTTTTCAAAAGAGGAGTAGGAAACATTAACCAACAAATGATAACTTCTTCAATACCATTCTGATTTTTTGTTGTAGTTCTTGTAACTGTTGTTCCTTTGCTGTAAGATTGATGTTTTCTTCTCCCACCCTGTACTGACATGTGACCTTGGACCTTATCAAGTCTGTAGTTACTTTCTTCAGCTCCTTAATACAGGAAACATGCATAAATAGTTCATCCAGTATCAGCATAGCAACTCAAAAAAGATGAATCTTTATACTACCCTTACTTGTGACCTTTCCTTAAAAAGAAGCATGAAAACACCAAAAGAAATGGAATTAAGTAGTATATATTAAATAAATAGTAATGGCTGTTTGTGTTTTAACTGTCAGAGATGACTAGATTCTTTTTATTTCCCCACACTGCCAAAAGGGGCTGTATAAATATTGCTACTGCCTCTCCCTATTAGAAAAGTACTAGAAGTACTAGAGTTACATTACAGTTGATATTGGCAGGGAACTCCTTTGCTGAGACATACAACAGGAGTAAAGTACTCATTAGGACACCAATGACAACTGCTGTGTACTCCTGGGAAATATTAGGAAAATAAGAAGCGCAGCGGATATCTGGCAAAAACAGGAACTGAAAATAAATTCTAGGGACCTTTGCTTTCTCTGTAACATTACTTAATCTCAAGAGGACACTAAATTAATATTAGAAACATTTACAACATGATTTTCCATTTAAAATATGCCTTTGATTTTATAGCCTTTATAGTCTTTTAAATATCTTGCCCCCCCCCCTTTTTTTTTACATTGTCTGTTTTCTAACTAGTTTATCCAAAGCTGCTAGTGCAGCAAATAAACAGCAAATGCTTTGATCTCATTAAATTACAACTTACAGTCCCTGGACTCATAAATATGGTGCCCTTTTCTCCCCCACCCCTCCCTTTCTGGTACAAGGTAGTCTGTTTAATATCGCTCTCTCCTTGAGCACTCTGACATTTACTCAGACAAATAGCAGAGGTTATGAATGCTGTTCACAGATAGTATCAAGAATTCTTCATGATGCCACAGTTGTGAACCAAGTATTCAGAATGGTAATAGTTTTATCTAGCAACTATGTTTGGTCTGTTTAACTTTTCTCTACAAAACTGGAATTCCATCTTATCATGGAACAATGGTTTAACTGTTCTGGACAAAATCATAAACCAGTGCAAAAGAAAAATGAAGATTATCATTCATCTGAAATTCATGAATATAGAATTATATGAACAAATATGATTGTAGCTACTAGTTTCAATTAATTCATTTGCGATAAACAAATTCTTTTAATACTCTACAGTCATAAGTGAATATACTGTAATCTAATATAGATAAAATATAATTGTTTAATTAATTTGAAGTCTGTAAAGAGAATAGTATTACTTTAGACATGTGATATTCTGTAATCTGAAAGTCCAACTAGGAAGCTTAATACAAAAATTATCTAATACTCATTATGTTCATTTTTGCTGAAAGCATCTATGCAGCAAGCAACAAAGCATATTTCTAAAATTAAATATAGAAGGAAGTAAGAGATTTTGTGGAAGTGAGTACTATGCCAATTTTTTTAATGCACTGTCTGCATTTATGGTGTATGGGAGACTGTTCTTGGTTTTTGTGTACTATGAAGTCCAGTGGACAAACTAGTGCAAACACTGCTTATGGAACTGATAATGTATGCTTCCTAAAACTAGATTTACTGCCATGCCCAAGAAAAATCCTACAGAGCAGTCAGTCTGGGCCTTGCTTCTTATCTTGTGCCATAAAAAATTCTATTATGCAAACTGAAATTGCAGCTATGGAGGTTAGCTAAAGGAGTGGGGGGCCTAACTAAGGAAAATGTATACTCATGTATATTTTGTACCAACAGCCATCCACAGATCTGATAATCTATCTGTCCATCTGGATACAGGGAATAATAAAAATTGTACCTATACAAACCAGCTCACCAATGGAAACTGGAGAACTTTTCTCTGGTGAGTGTGGGGATCTAGACCGTCACTTTATGAAGAATTTTAAGGTTTGAAATAAAAGGATTAATTTTTAGCTTTTATGGCTGCAAAGGTAATGTGCCAAATATGAATCAAATGTAAACAGGTGCAGATGCAGTGTTTTATCCAAACAATCAGCTTGTAAGTACCTAAAGGATAATAAAGTTGTAAGAAACAGCCAGTGTGGGTTTGTCAAGAACAAATCATACCAAACAAACCTTAATTTTCTTTTCTGACAGGGTTTCTGGCCTACTGGATGCAAGTTGCGGGGGGGGGGGAATAGATGTAATATATCTTGATTTCATTAAGGCTTTTCACACAATCCTGTACAACACTCTCATGACCAAACCCCAGGGAAATGCAGTCTAAATGAATTTACCATAAGGTGGACACAACTGGTTGAAAGACCATACTCAGAGAGTAGTTATCAAAGATTTACTGTCAACTGGTAAGGTATATCTACTGTGGTCCTGCAATGGTCAGTCCTGAGTCTATACCATTCAATATTTCCAATAATGACTGGTATAATGGAGTGCAGAATATCCTTATAAAATGTACAGGTGACACTAAGTTGGACAAGGTTCCAAGCACTTTGGAAAGTAGGATTAGTGTCAATATAACCTTGACAAATTGGACAATTGGTCTGAAGTCAACAAGAAGAAATTCTATTAAGACAAATGAAAAGTACTACACTTGAACCACACAACTACAAAATGCAAAATAACTGGCTAAGTGGTAAAGTACTGGTGAAAAGCATCTGAGTGCTATAGTGGATCACAAACTGAGTGTGAGTCAGCAAAGTGATGCAGTGGTGAAAAAGGCTTATATTCAGGGATGTATTACAGAAATATTGTATGTCAGACACAGGTAGTAATTGCCCTGTTCTACTCACCACTGTTGAGGCCTTAGCTGAAATACTGTGTCCACTTCTGGGTGCCACGCTTTAAGGAAGCTGTGAAAAAAACTGAATACAGTCCAGAGTAGAGTAGAAAAAATGATATGTTTGGAAAACCTGACCTATGAAGAAAGGTTAAAAAGACTGAGTATATATTTAGTTTTGAGAGAAGACTGAGGGAGAAACTGATGATAGTCTTCAAACATGATCGACTAATGTTACATAGAGGATACTGATCAACTGGTTTTCATGTCTGCTAAAGGTAGGACAGGAAATAATGGACTTAACCTGCAGTAAGGAAGATTTAGTTTAGATATTGGGGGAAAATAAGCAAGGCTTCCAAGGCAGGTTGTGGAAGCATCATAAGAGGTTTTTTTAAGCACAGCCTCGACAAACACCTGTCAAGGACGGTCTACATCCTGCTTCACCACAATGGGCTTGACTTGGCATCTTGAGGTCCCTTCCAGCCATGCCTGCATTTCTGCCTCCTAAATCTATTGTATTTGAGGTCCAGTGTTTTTCCTTCTTCCTCTAGCTTTCATAGAGCTTTTTACCATAACAAAATTCAGCTCAGTTTCAGGATTGCTATTGAGAGCTCTGTAAACAAAATGCATTTGACAAAGAACTGTGTCACCTTCATCCTATTGCTGCATGGGAAATCTAGATACTAGGCCTGTTACCTTTGAGCCGGCTGGTTCTCCTGTCTTTTGTGTTGTCTTCTCTCTGGTAGATTTAGCAGATTTTGTAGATTTACTGACCAGTACCTTCTCTGATAAATTTTTCAGCCTTTGTTCAGTATAATGTTTAAGGATTTATTTCTCTCAGCTATTATCTTATTCTAGTTTCCATTTAAGCATTTCATAAATAATCATTACCAAATGCCTGAAAAGAAACCTGCCAAACATAATAGCTAAAACCAAATAGCCTAAAATACAAAATACTGAGAATGAAACCTATGCCATAAGCCTGTTAAAGCAAACCAACAAATCTGCATTGAAAGAAATCCATGTCAGGGGGAGGCTATATCCTCCCCAAAAACTAGAATTAGTTATTTTTAAGAGGTTCAGAACATCCCAAGGCCAGTTCTAGAAATTTTGGTAATCAATCTGAAACATACCCTATCTAAAAATCAAGTGGATTCATTTTGCTTGGGGCAGATATCTCTGTGCCAATCTAATCCAGAAGCTACCTCAGTTTTGAGATGTTGATTCAGTGGTGAAAGCACCAATTACAAACATTCAATGCTTCGGCACACAGGGATGGTGACTTTGCTCCTCCTTGCTATGTAAAACAAGCAAGCAATGTTATCTATCATTATTTTTATCATCTTGTTTTTGACTAGCAGCAAAAACTACAAGCATGCATTCCTGACTGCTCTTAGTTCCAGCACATTGATGTGTAATGTCAACTCTGAAGGGGACTTCTTGCCTTGTACTTGTTTTGCAGTTGGACTCCCCATCTCAACAGGAATGCATCTGTTGACAGTACCAGTAATGGTGGCATTTGGGAGAAAGGAACTCCAGCACACATCTTGTGTGGTTTTGTCCAATAGTTGAAGTTGAATGAGCTCTTGACCGTGAATGGCATTGAGAGACATTTGTTCAATTTGTGCATGTGTAGGAGGTATACTGTTCTCAGCCAACCATGAAGGCAGCCCATATGTAGTCCAGCATGTTTTACAACAAAGTGGTAGGTAGTGCCATATGTCCTAGTAGTCATAAAAACGTTCTTGCTGACATCTGCAGACATGTTTGGAGGGAATGCTGAGATCGAAACGATGAATCAGTGTGTTGGTAAGGAGGCTCTGGCCTCCACTGCATTGACGTAGGCCCCTATGAATTCTAGATTTTTGTACCATGGCCAGTGTTGATTTCTGATAGTTTATTTGTCCTAATCTTAAGATGATATTCACAGTAACCTATAATGTATCATAACTAGAGTGGGCTTTGAGAAGACAATCATCCAAGTATGAGAATATCATACTTCCCTGTTTTAGAGATACACTGCGAGAACCTGAAAGAATAAGGAAAGGCCAAACAGAAGTACTTTATATTGGCAGTGATGCTACTCTGGAACAAACAACATTTTTTTTTTTTGAAAATTACTATTAGCTTTTTCTTGAAATTCAAAATTTTGATGAATTCTCCAAAATTGTCTTGAAACAACAAATTATCAAGGAAACACCCTTTTGAATATTTGGATAAAAAGCATCACATGCTGTCATAGCTTACCCATGATTTTTTGGAAGGGAGTTTGGGGACAGTGTGTTTTTGTAAAGTAACAAAAGAATTCATGCATGATTTTCAACGTTGTCTTTTCTCAGAAGTTTCTTGTATCCACAGTTTTGACATACCACATTATATTACTAGTGTGAATTTTCCAAATCCTGCTTGTTTAGGAACTCAGCTGACTCATTAAATTATTTTATGCTGTTTTAAATTGTAAAACTGTTTAAAAATGTGTAAACACCCTGCCTTTATTGTGGCATAAGGCACCCCTATCATTATGTACAAGAATAATAACAGTGAGTTAACTCACAGTACAGCTCTCCAAACAGTTATTAAATTGGAAGAAGCACTTGAAGAGTGAAAGTCCAATTAAAGATTTACAAGAAAGATAAGATACTGTATAAAACAATTTCCTGGCAGCTAAAGGAGGAAAGGAGAATTTTTGTTACCTGTATAAAAATATTTTCTTTTAACTTGTACCCATAACCCACAAGAATAAATCTTGGAGGAAAAAAAATCTCAGTGAAAGATTTTATTGCTTGATAAGCTATCCTATCCAATCAGCTTCCACTACATTATGTGTACCACGCACATCTCTATCATTTCACAGTTTTGATTATGAAAAGCACAATTTTCTTGCCCTTCCATACTAAAAGTCAAAATAATTATATTAATAAAATTGTTCTAGTTTTTCATTTAACCAAAATAATTAATCCAATTTACTATTATGTTCATACGTTTCTGGAATGCTGAGGTTTATCATGAAGGCTAAATCTGGATATAAAGCAGAATCAGATCCCAGTTCCAAAAGATACTTTTCAGTTATGCAAAAGCCACTTTTTGTAGACTCTATAATATTTTTGAGCAACCATGAGAATGTGATCTGTTCTATGCAGACTACAATTAATTTCTCCAAGATTAAGATTTTTGTGATCAAAATGCATCATGTTGTTACATTGGTTCTGCAGAGAAAAGCTGTTTGCTTGCAACACACTATTGAGACTGACCATTAAAAAAAAATCCCCATTTTAGTTTTGTTTTGAAACCATTTACTTTTGGGGAAAGGATTTTTAATGTGTTATCATCATTTGAATAATATATTTGGACCAAATAAGCCTTTTCTAAAGGCTGTAAAACCTTATCATTTACACACTTTTTGAGTAATTTCATGGTGTTGTATTTTATTGTTAAGTTTCTCAGTATGTTTTTAACAATGACAGAGCTCTGTGATCTATTGAATCAAACAGTCTTTTTGGAAGTTGGTGTTTTTGAATATTTCTGGTGTGTATTATTATATTGTAGTAGGCAAATATAAATTGAGATTTAATTAGTGATTGTTGTTAAAACTATAGCCACAAAATAAATGTCCACAGTCGGTAACAAGCTTGAGATGGCAAGAAATGAATAGATGAAAAAGGTTCTTAATCAATTAAACTGTCTATAGCTCAAGATATAATTGATTTCGAACCAGGTTTTTAAAGGCATCATACCCCAATGAATCTTAACAATGAAAAACTGTGTTCTATTAAAAACTGAAAAAACAATAATAGGTGCAGGTAGAATTTTGAAGTATTGCTGTATTCAACCTCAGTTTTCAGAAATACAAAGTCACAGTGAGTAAATGTTCAATTCTAATCAGTTTAAAACAAACAAATGGTAATTGAATCCTCCCCTCACTCACTGACTGATTTTCTCTATTGCAAGCAGTAGTCTCAAAATTCCTGAAAAGGTAGTTTCACATAGCATAGCAAGGGGCAGGGCCACAGAGTCACTTGTTTGAAGGTATCAGAGCAACAATAATCCAAATGAGATTAGGAATGGAGCAGTTCATTGGTTCTTTTCTAAGCTTTTTGTGAGCCTAGTGACCAAGTGGAAAACATTTTTGGAGCTCTTCTAAAATCAGTGGAAGTGGGGAGGGGAAGGCAAGAACAAGATAGAATTATGGACAGAGAATGAAATTACATGAACAAGGCAGAGCTTGCCTTTGCTTTACTCCTGTTACTATTTAACTGGCTGCTACCAGGAAAGAGAACCGTCCCTCCTCAAACACTTAAGAACTCTTTTAGCCTGCCTTATTCAACTGCTTAGGAGAGAGGGCAAATCCAAAGAGATGTCTAGCAACTACTATAGTTCTACATGTGTGAACGAAAGGAGGGAGGTCAGGGGTGTGGTAGCTTCACGAACTACATCCTTCCCATCCCCTACTCACCTTGGTTAGTCTTTTCCCAAAGCTCTCCATTTATTTTGGTGACTCTGAAATGACTTTTCTCCTTGTACTAAACTTTGTCTATAGGCATAGATGCTCTTTTGTTCATCCCTCTACTCTATCTCAAAAAAAGCAAGGAGAGATTTTCTCCCACGAAAGCTCATGCAATAAATAAATCTGTTTGTCTTTAAGTGCCACAAGATGCCTTGCTTTTTTTGCTTTACTAGACTAACACGGCAGCCCCTTTGGAACTACTCTATCTCAGTGGTTTTCAACCTGTGGTCCATGAACCCAAGAAGGTCTGAAGACTATGTCTAAGATTTCCAAAGGGGTCTGCACCTCCATTTGAAAATTTTTAGGGGTTTATGATGGAGCAGTTGTCCCACACTGGGCCCAAGGTGATTAAAAAGGGCCTAAGTGTTTCAGTCAATGGGCTGAAAGCAGCTGAGGGCCAATCAGGGGCCAGGATCCCTGTATATAATGGAGTTGCAGGGATCAGGAGTTCAGTGGGTCTTGAGAACTCAGGGAGGAAGGTTGTCTTCCTAGCTGGCTGACTGAGGTAATCAGCACCCTGGAGTGTTAGTGGGCACCACTGGGAGCTGGTAGGAGCCAGGTGTTCTGAAGGCACAGACAGCGGCAGAGGTTCAGAGCAGAACTCCAGAGATGAGGGTGCCTGGATTGGACAGTGGCTGAGACTCCAGAGCAGCAGGCTAAGAACAGACTGTGGTGTGGCCCTGAGGTGAGGTTCCACATGAGACAGGACTGCAAGGAAAGCAGCCCAGGGAAAGACTGTTGTGAGAGTGACTGGAAGTAGGTAGCAATATTGGTGCCAAGGTCTTGGCACTTAGAGTCCCTGGGTCATGGCCTGGAGAAGAGACTGGGCCTGAGCCCCTCCACACTGCCCCAGAGTGCCAGGAGTGGCACTGGGCTCACAAGCTATTGCATAGTTGAAGGGTGGCCAGGATCAGTGAGTTGGGACTTCCCCTGGAAGGGCTGTGTTTGAATTGTAGGCAGCTGGAGGACCAAGTAGGTGGAGAAAGTGATGGAGCACAAGCTTCAGATGGGGACCACCTGAGCTTAATTCCCCAATATCATCACCAGGAGGCGCCCATCCAGAGGGGAGCATGCACCTTGTCACACAGTCCACAAAAGAAGTTGAAAACCACTGTTCTATCTTCTGGCTACTCTGAAAAATGCCAGTTACTACTTCTCTGCATGTGATGGGAGAGCCAATGGCAACAGAGCAAAGGAGGAAACCATGCTGCCAGTAACTGGCAATGAAGAAATCTGGATGAGTGAAGATCAGTGACAATTTCTGTGTTTCAGTAACTCCTCAAGGCCTCCCAATTTTTTATGAGCTTTCCTCCCACATATTTCTACATGGGAAGGCAAGTGTATAACAACAACATAATACCTACCTCTTATATAGTACTTTCATCTCTAGATCAGTCACAAAGCACATTATAAAAGGCGGGTAGCTTTATCCCCATTTTACAAATGGGGAAACTAAGGCACAGGGAAGGGAAATGACTGCCCCAGGTAATCCAGCAAAGCAGTGGCAGAGCCAGTACCTGAACCCAGGAATCCAGTTCTAGCCACAAGGCCATTATCAACACTAACACTTCAATCTGTATGTTGTTGTTATTATTACTACTACTTCTGTAGCTCCTAGAGGCCTCATCCAAGCCCAATTAATCATCTGGAAAAAACATTCTGTACTTACCTTCTTTAGATTATCTATTTCAGACTCTTGTCTTCTATTCACTGCTGTCAGTTTCTTATTAAGCTGTAATGCTTCAAGCACTTCAATGAAAAAAAGTTAGTACATCTTCAGAATACGACTTTAAATTAAAACTTCATGTGGTTCTACAAACTGTAATATAAATGTAATAACATCAGTAACGAACTCTATGAAAAAGAAACTAAAGTTCCAAATATATCTTAACTATTTAGTTTTACTATAGTAGTGCCTAAAAGACTCAGGCAGGCATGCTCATTTATACTAGCCTCTGTACAGCTCAAATGTTTCGGCTTTTATAGAGAGGTAGAATTTTTGTAAGAAGAGTGCAATATTATTATGGATATTAGCTGGACTCCACCTTCATTAATTTTCAACTTTCCCATTTTAAAGAATGATATTGTTTGTACTTTTCTGTTTTTAATTTTAATTTTTTAAATTAATTTTAATTTTAAATTAAAATATGTTGTTTTTAATTATTTTACATTTCAATCAGGTTATCTACACAGTAGGTAGACATGCTCCCCAGAACTTAGGACACTCATTAAAATGGAGAGTCTCTTTCACAGAATTAAGCAAATCCACAGAATCTATAGGGGGAATTATTCATAGAAGGAATATGCCAGGCAATGGACAGTAGAAAGGCAACAGAGGTGACATAAAAGCTACTTTGATCTACATTGAAAACTTTTAAGAGGGAAATCCTGGCCTTACTGAAGTCAATGGGAGTTTTGCCACTGACTTCAATAAAGCCAGGATTTCACTGTAAAAGTGTTTAAAATGCTACCACTAGAAAACTGTACATGTCCCCCAGTCCCTGTATTGTTCAGTTGCATTTGTCCCATCGACATACTTTGCCCTCCTGAACTTTCTTTTCATCCCCTATTCCATGCTCTGCTCATTTCCTGTCTCTGCCTCATACACCCTTTAATTTTACCTCTATTTTGAAAAAACTGGAGCTAAAAATTGGTGCATCAAGTAGTTGCATAGGAGCAGTGCCCCTCTATCTTATGGGACCCAGCACTTTTAACCCTGAAACATCATAATTTATTACACTTTAAAACAATGAAGGTGAAATCTTAGCTCCACTAATTTTACTGGGGGTGTTGTCATAGACTTCAGCTGAACAGAATTTCACCTATGGTATTCTCCGTATTGGGAAGTTGTCTTTGAAGCATCTGACAAAGTTGGATTTTCTCCCACGAAAGCTCATGCAAAAAATAAACCTGTTAGTCTTTAAGTGCCACATGACTCCTTGGGGTTTGGGGGGACGGGTGCTTGGTTCTTTTGCAATAACTCCAAGTCACTGAAGTGCCAAGAATGTTCACAGCACATGCCACCAACATACTCTTACATAAATCTTAGTTTAAGTTATTAAGTTATTCACCAAATGCATAAAGGTTACAGCTGTGGATATGCAAAGATGTGGTCACATATAAGTTCTTGACTGTAACAGAGTTTTAACACACAAGGTCCGTCAGTGTCAAATTGCTCACACTTTTAAATACTTTAGCTATAAGTTTTAATTGTGATATTATATTACGGAGGAAAAAACATTTTTGATGCAAAACCATTATATACAATTAAGCATACAGATAGTTGGTGTAAGTTTATCATACAACAACAGATTCATAAGCAGGTCTGTCAAATTTAAACACAGAGATGGGAATGAGTATTTGGTACAGACTTGGTATACTTAAATAGCTATTATTCAGTATTTTTTTTTAAAGTGCTGGATGATGATGATGTTCATCTAGTTCTATTTATTTTTACTTATTTTATTATTTTCTTTCTATTATTGTACAGTTGACAAACATACATTACAGTCTACGACATAATTTAGAACTATATGAATCAGAGTTGGAGACTTTCAGTTGAGACTCTTGATGGCTGGAATGTAGCAGCAAATCCCCCATCCCACCAAGAGAGGGGAAAAAGTAGTCTGGCCTTCTAAAGATTCTAAAGATTAGATTCTACATGATGCTGATGAGGTTTCAGCTCTAGGGGTGAAATCCTGGCCACACTGAAGCCAAGGGCAAAACCCTTACTGATTTCAATGGGGTCTGGGTATTACTTTCTGTGATGTCAACCACAGTTAAGGGCACTCAGCACTCTTTGAAATACCTTCGTTTTTGGGGGACTAAGCACTATGATCTCTGCTCACCAGGACACAGGAAGCAATCATGAAACAGATACATGCAGAGTCAACGGAACTGGTTGCAGGGTTCAGAAATTCTAATCCCTCCTTTCTATCACAAATAAACCATCAGTTCCACCTGGGCAGGGCCCTCTAATGTCATGGAGAAAAGAGGATTGACCTCTAAATGTTAATACACTCGGTGAAGAAAAAAATATTACGAAAATAACGATGTTAGGTGTAGCACTACATTTAAGACATATACCATTCTGCTCTAACTTCTCATGAGTCTCTTTTATCATTTGAAACTGACATGTGATACTAGTATAGCATTTCTCAACTTCATTCAGTTTCTTATGATGCTCCTCCTTTGCCATTATGTGTAGTTGTAGCTTTTGATCCTGTTGGAAACAGAAATCAAAGATTAGTTTAATGAGCAATTCTAGCAATTATTATTGTGCTGCCCCAACTTTCTATTTTTATTAGATATAGATGAATCAAATTATCAAACAACCAAAAATATTCTGAATAAAAAAAGACTGCAGACATTTAAAAAATTATATTTTTAATGATCTAACTAAAAGTTCTAGTATATTATTTGCTAAAAATAAAAGCTCACTATTTACTACTGAGCACAGTCAGGGATTTTAAAAGTTTTCATCTTCTAAAGGAAGCATCTGAAATGTAAGTAACCTCTTAAAGAGGAAGGTTACTCCCCCTGTCTAATAACTGGAATGCTTCAAGATGAATGTCCCTGTGGGTGCCTCACAGTTGGTGTCAGCACATCCGCACTCACGCAGGATCGGAGACCTAGCAGTGCTCATTGTGCCGTGCGTGCCTGGCTCAATTGTCTCACAGTGGTCTTTCATGCCTCTTGCCAGCATCTGCAGCTTAGACCCCTCAGTACCTTCTCTAACCAGAGAGTGATTCCAAAGTAGAATGGGAAAGAGAGAGGGTTGTGGGGCACCCCCAGAGATGCTCATCTCAAACAACTCCAGTTACTGCACAGGGTGAGTAACCTTCCTTTCTCCTTCAAGAAGCATCCCTGGGGGTGTCCCACAGTTGGTGACTCCAAGCTGTATCCTCAAAGGATAAGAGGGACTTCAGGATCTGTGGTGGTGAAGTTAGAAACCACGAAGTGGCCTACCACTGTGCCTCTATTCGTTAGTTGATCAATGGCATAATGTTTAACGAATGTATGCATGGAGGACCATGTTGCAGCCTTGCATATTTCTGTGATAGATACATTCTTTAAAAAGGCCATTGTGGAATTCATTGCTCTGGAAGAGCGTGTTTGTATAGCTACGGTGGTGGAATATTAGATAGTTCGTAGCATTCATAAATGCAGCCTGAAATCCATTTAGAAAGTCATTGATTTGAGATAGTTCATCCTTTACACCTGTCTGCTATTGCTATGAATAGTTACTAGTGGATATAAACGGTTTTGTTCTTTGCAGGTAGAAAAGAAGAGCCTGTTGGACATCCAACGTGTGGAGGATTGCTTCGTGCAGAGCAGAGCATGGCTTTGATAAGACGACAGGTAAGTATATTGGTTCACTGATATGGAAAGGTGAATGTACCTTTGGCATTAACTTAGGGTGGGTTCATAAACTAACTTCGTCCTTGTGGAAAATCGTGAAAGGAGGATCAGCCATTAGTGACCCTAATTCAATCACCCTTCTTGGGGACGTTATGGTTCTAAGGAACAATACTTTTATAGAGAGATGTAGTAGTGAACATGTAGCAAGGGGTTCAAAAGGAGGTCTGGTAATCAAGTTTAGGACAAACGTTAGATTCCAAGGTGGGGTAGGTTGTCATATTTCAGGGTATACATTTTATATACCAAGCAAAAATTGTTTTGCCATGGGATTGGTGAATAAAGAAGTGTTGTCCAAGCCTTCATGAAAGGCGTTAATTTTAGAAGAGTGGACCTTCAAGGATAGTGATAAAAGGCCTGTTTCCTTTAGATATACGAAATAATCAAGAAGATTGTGGAGAGGCAGCTTTGTTGGTGTAACGCTGGAATTTGTGCACCAGTGGACGGATCTGCACCACTTTTGAAGGTAAATGTTCCTTGTGGTGGCTTTTCTATTATTAATTAGGATATGTTTTACTCTCACAACATTGTAGTTCCTGTTTTTGGAACCATGGAGGAACCATTCTGTCAGCTGAAGCTTGTGTAAGTCAGGGTGAAGAGGTCAGCTGTTGTTCTGATGGACAAGATCGCGGTGGAGAGGCAGGGCTATTGGTGTTCTCTTGGACATGGTGGTCAGAAGTGTGTCATGGTTGTTTGGGTCATGCTGGAGTGTTCATGATTACTGTTGGTCCGTCCCTGCGTATTTTAAAAAGTGTTTTCATTATTAAGGGAAAGAGTGGAAATGCGTACATTAGCGACCTGTTCCATGGGAGGAGAAAGGCGTCTCCCAGGGAACATTTCCCTTTTCTGGCTCGGAAACAAAAGAGGTTGCATTTCCAACTGTGAGGAGTTGCAAATAGATCTATTGTAGGAAACCCCCATTGGTGAATGATGTTGCCTATTATGTCCATATGGATCTCCCATTTGTGACTGGGGGGATCTGCTGAGCCAGTCTGTTGCAGTGTTCTGCATATCTGGTAGGTACGCGGCAAAGATCATGACATGATTGCTTATGCACCACTGCCAGAGTTTTATAGCTTTTAGGCAGAAGGAATTTGATCTTACTCCGCCCTGCCTGTTTATATAAACATGCAGGAGATGTTGTCTGTGAGAATTTTCATGTGTTGGTAAGTGAAGTATCTCTTGAAATGGTAGAAGGCTTTGCGGACTCATGGAGTTCAAGCAGGTTTACGTGGAGGGTGGTCTCATGAGGGGACCAGTGTCCTTGTGCGGACAATCCTTGTAGATGGGCTCCCCATCCCATAAGACAGGGGTACTCAAACTTTTTGCGAGCCGGTCCACATTCAGCCTTCCACCATTGACCAGGGTCCACAAACAACTAGGGTGGGGGTGAGGGGTGAGTGGGAGCGGGGGGGGAGTGATGTCAGGAGTGGGGGGCGGCAATGCTGGGAGCGGGGGGGCACGAGTGGGAGTGGGGGGCGGCAATGCCGGGAGTGGGGGGGGTGCGAGTGGGAGCAGGGGGCAGCAATGCCAGGAGCGTGGGGGGGGCGAGTGGAAGTGGGGGGGTGGCGATGCCAGCCGTGTGGGGGGCGAGTGGGAGCGGGGGCGGCGATGCCAGCCGCGTGGGGGGCGAGTGGGAGTGGGGGGGCGGCGATGCCAGGAGCGGGGGGGGCGGTGATGCCAGCCGCGTGGGGGGGTGAGTGGGGGGGCGGCGATGCTGGAAGTGGGGAGGCAGCGGTGCCGGGAGGGGGAGGTACTGCCGGGAGCGGGGCAGCAGCAGCGCAGCAGGCTCCATGGGGGGGAGGGGGAGCGCAGCGAGCAATAGAAGTTGCTCAGCTGCCCTTAGAGCAGGGGTACTCAAACGGCCTTCATGAAAATAGGCCACTGTCACGGTCTACCGGAAACCTCTTTGCGGTCCAGATTGTGGACCGCGGGCTGCCATTTGAGTACCCCTGCCATAAGAGATGCGTCTCTTTACATTATTAGAGAAAGCTCCTTTTGACCAAAAGGGATACCTTGCAAGAGATTGGTCTGTTCTGTCTACCATGTGAGTGACTTCTTGACTATCAGTGGTATAGAGAGTATTTTGTATATGGAATGCTTGTGTGGTCCGTATACCCTTGCCAGTCATAGCAGCAAAGGGCGCTTAACCAGTCTTCCATTTTGCATGACCTGTGTCATGGCAGCCATGTCACCTATACGGTGGTGACATGGTAGCACCTGAACCATAGGTGATTTCAAAATGGTTTCCACAAGCAGTACTATTGTATTGAATCTGGTCACTGGAAGGAAGGCTTTTATCTGAAGAGCATCTAATAGTGCTCCGATGAAGTCTACTGGGTGTTGTGGTGGGCTTTTTGAAATTTATGATGATCCTGAGGACTTGGCACAATTTTATCATAAAAAACAGGTCCAAGATAGCCCAGCTTTTGGAGCAAAATTTTATCAGACAATTGTCTAGATATAGGAAAAAAGTAATTCCATTTCTGTGCAAGTGCACTGCTATGACTGCTAGAACTTTGGAGAAGACTCTCAGAGCGGTTGATAGACTGAATAGCAGGACTGTATATTCAAAGGGCAATGACAAATCTGAGAAACTCTCTGTGTGCCAGATGTATGGAAATGTGAAAATATGACGTAAACCACTCATTGGATTCCAGAGCAGGAATGATGGAGGAAAGAGTAACCATGCAGAACTTTTGCAATTTTTATGAACTTGTTTAATTTCCTTGGATCGAGTATGGGTCTCCAACCGCCTGATTTCTTTTGGGTCAGAAAGTAAGAAGAGTAGGAACCTTTTCCCTTGTGCTGTTCAGGGACCCTTTGTACAGCTCCAGCATTGAAGAGATGAGTAACCTCTTGTTGGAGGAGATGGTCATGAATTGTGACCCTGAAAAGGAATGGGGAAGGGTGATTTGAGAAAGGTTTTGTGATAAATGGGATGGTATATCCCATGCTTACTACTGATAGGACCCATTTGTATGATGTTATTGCAGCCCAGGAGTGGACAAACAGCTGTAGTCTGTTCAGGTAAAGAGAAGATTTTACATGCTCTGGAGATTTGAGAGGCTCTTGACCAGATTTTCAAAATCGTGACTTGGCTGACTGATGTGGTTGCACAGTGGACTGATGGCTGTTGATGTTCCTGCACTGTTGCTATCACTGTCTTCCTCTTTGTTGGTCCTGTCATTTGTTTTGTTGTTTGAACTGATACTGATATTGGTATTGAGAATTATATGGTTACTATCAATATGGTTTTCTTCAGAAATTTTGAGGGTGAATTCCAAATGTTCACCGGGTGGCCCTAGCATCTTTGGACGTATGCATCATGTCATCAGTTTTTTGGAGAATAATTTCTTTGTATCAAAGGTAAGTCCCCAGTAACAGATCGTAATGACTGAGGAAGGTCAGCTGAATGCAGCCAGGAGGAATGGCACATGACAATGCCAGTGGTCATGGTGCACGCAGCAGTATCAACAGCATCTAGGTCTGCCTGCAGTGCTGTGCAGGAGATAAGCTGACCCTATTTATGATGGCATGGAACTGTTTCTTTTTAGCTTCCAGTATATGATCTATGAAGTCTGCAAATTCTATATAATTATAGTCGTAGTTAGCTAATAGAGCACTGTAACTAGCCACTCTAAACTGTAGGGTGGAAGATGTATAGATTTTTCATCCCAGTAGGTCCATTTTCTTGTCACCTTTATTGTGAAGAATGGATTTATTAAAATGCCATTTATATCTATGTTTAGCAGCTTCCACCACAAGAGAAATTTGATGTTGGGTGTGTGAATAAGAACTCTGAATGGGCTGGTGATATATAATACTTTTTATCAGCTTTCTTACAGGTGGGCTGTATGGATGCTAGGGTTTGCCAAACACCATTTGCTGGTTCTAGTAAGGCACTGTTCATAGGAAACTACTCTATTCAATTAAGATATCTGAAGAATTTTCAGTAACTTGTTTTCAGCTTTAAGCAAATTTTGTTTGGAGAGTTCAAGGGAATGAGTGATTCTCTTAAAAGTTCCTGAAAATGTCTGAAATCATCTGTACCTGTGGAAGTGGTAGGAGATATTATTTCATACACAAGGGATGATGAATCATAGGGAGGAGATGCAGGGTTGAGTATTCACCCTCTTTAATTGCATCTTGACACCAGCTGTGGGTTCTGATGGTACAGTCATAGCTATAGGCTTATTTTGTTCCTTGTGCCCCTCTGAAGCAGTAAGTTTATGTCAACAAACAGAACATGGGGACCGAGTTTCACATCAGTACCAGTGATAGTAGCAAGGTGGGGGTCCTTAGTAAGGGGACCCCATCCAGTTTCAGTGTGGTTGGTCCCGATAGTAGTAATATTCTTGAGATCTGGACCAAGTACATTGTGAGTGAGGAGAAAATGTGATAGCCTGATCTATTAAATCATCATCTGATGAAAAGTGAATAAGAGAGATTGTGCCTTCCCTCATAAAAGGGGAAGGAGATCTTTCAGGATCAGAGAAGGAGGATGCTGGTGATAGTGTGGCACTGATATCCTGAGACAAATGTCTGGACTTACGTTACTGTGGGAGTAGGGCAGGGGTACTCAAACTTTTTGTGAGCCGGTCCACATTCAGCCTTCCACCATTGACCAGGGTCCACAAACAACTAGGGTGGGGGTG
>ML681963.1:121912475-122106463 GCA_007922195.1 Podocnemis expansa
GCGTGGGGGGGGGGCGAGTGGGAGTGGGGGGGCGGCGATGCCAGGAGCGTGGGGGGGCGGCGATGCCAGCCGTGTGGGGGGGCGAGTGGGAGTGGGGGGGCAGCGATGCCGGAAGTGGGGAGGCGGCAGTGCTGGGAGGGGGAGGTACCACCGGGAGCGGGGCAGCGGCGGTGCAGCAGGCTCCGTGGGGGGGAGGGGGAGCGCAGCGAGCAATAGAAGTTGCTCAGCTGCCCTTAGAGCAGGGGTACTCAAACGGCCTTCATGAAAATAGGCCACTGTCGCGGTCCACCGGAAACCTCTTTGCGGTCCGGATTGTGGACCGCGGGCCGCCATTTGAGTCCCCCTGGAGTAGGGTGTCAAGCCTTGCTCTGGTACTTAAGCTTTTACAATGGGAGCACTTTGGGATACGTTTTCTTCCCCAAGGCATTTTATGCAAATAGCATGGGTGTCAAGATGCCAGCATTGCCTCACAACAGCAGTCACAGCACTTAAAGCCCATAGGTGCAGATGTGTCTGGCTTAACAAAAAGTTTGGCGTTTTGTTTATTTTGTTTTTTTTAAGATCTGTGTAGAGATGGAGAAATAAAGATGAAGTCTTCAGTCAAGGATTAGAGAAAGGTACAGTGGGGACCCATTCATGCATGGGTGTTGGAGGACAAGCTGCCATGACTGCACATTAAACGGACTAGGCGTAAACGGGACCACAGCAAAAAATAAATAAATAAATAAAATACAGTGCAGCACTAATAAGGCTCACTCCACCTGTTTCTGTGCCTAGGCCAACTTCCACAGTTAGATAGTGTGTGGGACTTGTTAGGTTGGTAGCTCACTCCCAGGGCCAGCACAACCGGTAAGCCAGGTAAGTGTTGAAGGGGGCGCCGACACTTGAGGGCTGCCAAAATGAGGAGTGCACTGTTGTGGCACACTCTGACTTCACTCATCTTTGACAGCATCTGCTGCACTTGTAGGGGGGCACCAGAGACACTAGCGCCGTTACTGCCACTCCATCTGTTTTCCTGCCCAGGCCAACTTCCACTTTTACATACCATGCATTACTGAGTTCCACACGTTAACTTGGTGCCTTCGAGGGACATGACCAGAGCACACATTAACCGGATCTGTGCGCAAACCGGTCACACATTAACGGGTCCCCACTGTAAGTCTCCAGCAAACAATCAAAGAGTTGTGAGGGAAAAGAATCCGACAAGCTGAAGAGCAGGTTTCGTTCCATCCATTGCCATGGATGGGTAGAAGGGAGCAGAGGAGTCTAAGCCATGCATGCTGACAAGAGGTGTGAAAGACTGCCACGAGAAATTGAGCCAGGCGCATGCAACACAATAAGCACAGCTAGGAGTCTCTGATCCTGAACGTGTGCAGATGCGCGAACACCAACTGTTGGACACCCACAGCAAGACTTCTCAAAGATGAACAGAAGTTAGGCTCAAGCAGTTTAAGAATATTGAAACACAAATAAAAATCAGTATCAATAATGGACAATTAGAGAATAAGCCATTCATGGGTAAGTTTCCTCCTAACTACTCCCAGCCAGTAGCTGTTTTATGCCCTGAAACATGAGATTACATCTTTATATACATTTTTAACTCAAATAAATTAACTATGGATTTTTTAATTACTCATCATTTCATTTGTTGTAATCCTACTAAACTTTTGATTGGAGTGATATCTTGTGTCCATGAGTTTCAGAAGTTAATTATATGTTTTGTTGAACATATTTCTTTTTATCACTGTTAAGTCTATTGTTCCATTGGATGTCCCACTGGGACTTCCATTATTGGAAAGAATAACTAGGAATTCCAGGTTTGCCTTTTATATACTATTCATTTCACTCATATGAGAGAGACAGAGAGAGAGAGAGAGAGAGAGAAAATCCTCATTTGTTTTTTCTTTAAACTAAAAACATTAAATAATTTTTCCAGTCAACCTTCTTATCGAGGTCATTCCAGTCCTTTAATAATTTTCATCATGTTTCTATATATTGCTGCCCTTTTTTTTTTTTCCCCACAAAACAAAGTAAGTGAGGTAATATCTTTTATTGATCCTGTTGGTGAACAAGACAAGCTTCTGAGCTACAAAGACTTCTTCAAATGTGGGAAACGTATTCAGCATGTCACAGCTAAATAAAAGGTGGAATAGATTTGTTTAGCATAAACAATTCACACACTGAATTTAAGTTTCATAACTTCGTTAGATGCTAAATATCCTGGGCTTAACAAAGACACTAGATTTCTGGCTTATTAAAACAATCTGTAACCACTAACCCCCTATTTTAGTCCTATGACTAAAAGTGGGATGTCAACATCCCACTTTACCTTGAACAGTTTCTTATAATACATGCTAACTATGTATGCTAAACAATTCATTCCACCAAGTGTCTAGCTGTAACACTAAGTAACTTTCCCAGACCTAAACAAGAACTCTTTGTAGCTCGAAAGCTTGTTTCTTTCATCAACAGAAGGTAGTCCAACAAAAGATATTACCTCACTCATCTTGTCTCTTTAATATTCTGATACCAGCACAGCTACAACACTGAAAATATCTTTTTTTTTTCCTGTGATGTGGTGATCAGAAACATAGTACTGCAGGTGACCTCTATTACTCATTTATTTTAAAGCAATTATAAAACTATTTTTTTTTAGTTGTTCATCTCTTTACTGATTTGTTCTGGTATATTCTTTAACAATTTAATGTGCTCAATTTTCCTTTAATTTCCTTTAAAAATACTGAGTCAAACTTAGCTGTACATAACTCCATTAACTTACTTGGACATACATTACATTTGTTAACCTACTAGTGAACACTAAAGAAATCATGGAGGTTGGGCCAAATTTATCCCTGTAACTTCAGCAGAGGTACACATAGATGCATTTGGCCTAACTTCCTTGACTTCTTTGGTGTTCCCTTCTTGTGGGTTAACATGTTCAAACATCAGGAGATAATAAAATTTGATGGTAATAAAATAAATGACCACTATAAGACTAGAAAATAAGACCTATATAATACAAACGTTCATGCAGTATAAGGTATGAAATTAAACAAAGTATAGCAAATGTAAAGTTGTAATCATAAAAGAATGGTAATCACTTATAAAATCACTTGCAGCTATTTGACTTATTTTGATATAATTCTCTTCTCTTTCCCAACACTTTACTTATGTTAGTAAAGAAAATCCATCCAAATAACTGTATTTAAGTAAATGCTAGGAATATATATGAAACTAACAAAACTAAGAACAGCAAAATAATGACAGCACTTGATATTACTTTTCTTCTGACAATCATTTAGATATATTTATTCTATTGGGGTATGTCTACACTTAGAATTGAATTCAAATTAATGAACATTACTTCAAATTAAATAAATGCATAGCTACACAGGCTCTTATGAATTGAAACTAAGGAATGTCATAGTTTGAACTGATGAAAGCTAACTTTGAAATTATAAAACCTGAGCTAACTTCGAAGTAATGGTGAATTCAAAATTATTAGTTGGAATTAACCCAACATAGCCATGTTAATTTGAACTAGCCATTAGTTTGAATTAACAGTGGTTTTCCCTTCTCCTTCCCATGGTGCATGGCATCAGGAAGAGGAAGTGCCAATGGTAGAGTGCCCCCCCAACCCCCTCCTGCCCACAGACACACCCATTGTGCTGAACCAGCTGCCTGCAGCCTGCACACATTGCTGAGGGCAGCACTGGAAGCCAGGGCTGGCAGAGGGCTGCAGAGTGGGGCCACCAGGAAGTTCTCTGTCTCTTGGACATCTGGGGGACTGAGGACATCCTGTCCCAGTTGCTGACTATCCACCACAACTGGGACATATATGCCGACATTGCCATGGCTCTGATTGCCAAGGGGCACCCCCGGATCATGGAGCAAGTCCGAATAAAAATCAGCACGTTCTGGCAGGACTATGCAAGTGTCTGGGAGGTGAGGTGGCTTCGAGGGGCAGAACATGATGGCACATGCACCTGCTTCAGGGAGCTCGACTGCTTCGTCAGTGGGGAGCCCAGTGGCCTGCTGAGCAAAGCATCAAGTCTGCAGAGCTTCCGTCCAACCCCTGACCCCCTGGAGACAGGCTTGATAGAGGATGATGCCCCTGTGGACGGCAAGAGCAGTCAGCCTGAGTGGACACCACCACCCTACACCCCAGCTGCCAGCCCGAAACTCTTCTTGGCCCCTGACAAGGGACCAGCCATGCCAGGGCAGCAAGAAGAGGAGGAGCCCCCCCCCCCCCAAGCAGAGAAGGACCCTGGAGAAGGCACACCCCATCAGACAATAGTGGCACCCATGGGTGAGTGCACCCTTCCTCCCTCCATGAAGGTAGACGTGCCGGCCTGTGGCACTGGCAGGGTGCGGGAAAAGGGCCCCTGGACAAGAAAGGGCCCAGGGGTCGGGGAGCAAGGACATCCCATGAGGCACATGTGCCGGGGACTGTGTGGCAGGGGGGGAACCAGACCCAAGCAGAGTAGAGATCTGTCAGTGGGGGGGAACTAGAGGTGGCAGCATCAAGGGCACACACCATGCAGCCTACACCACTGGCACATGGCCTCGGGAGACGCCCCCAGTGCTGGCCAGGTCTGATAGCTGCTTGCCATTGTGGGCACCATGCCCTACCCAGGCCGTTCTTCATGGCTGTGCATGCCCAGAGGTTTCTGGCCCACAGGACAGGGATCAGGAGGTGGGGGGGGACAGTCCGGACACAGGTGCTCGCTGCTGTCAGGCCGCACACAGCAAGAGCCAGGCATGTCATTGGACTAACCCTGGTTCCCACTTCTAACCAGCAGCTCGCACTGACTGCTGATGTTGCGCTCCAGAGTGCCCACCACACACCGCTGGGTGAAAAAGGAGGGCTTGTTGGACCTGGAATGACCTCCTACTTGAGCTGATCCACCTGGGCCGGGGACCAAAGAGAGCATGCAGGCCTGGCAAGGGCAGGTTTTGGCCCACCAGGCCTCCACCCTGCGCCTGCGTGAGAGCTCTGTGCACCTGGAAGAGCACTAGACTATCACACAGGAGCAGCAGACCCAGGCCCTCGACTGGCTGAGCAATGCTCTTGCCACCACTGGCATGGCCATTCAGGGCATGGCAACCAGCATGAGCTGGCTAGCTGAACATTTTGCTCCCCTTGCCATGCCAGAAAGTCTCCACAGGGACCCTGGTGCCCCTCGTCACCAGAACCCCTGGACCCAGGGGGCAAAGGGAAGGTCAAGCCTTTCTCCCTTCAGGACACAGCCACTGCCCCCCCAATCCTGATTTTGTCACCTATCCATACCCCCACGTCTCCCCCAAATCCCCTGTTCTCCCATGTCCCAAACCCCCTCCCAGCACCCAAACCTCCCCCCTGACATGTAAATAAACCCTTTTAAGTCCATCTCTTACGTCTGCTTTTTTATTATTATTATTATTATTTTGGGGATGGGGAGAGGGTGGGATGGTGGGGACGTGTGAGGGGCAGGCATGGGCAGGGTAGGGCTGTGAGGGCGCCTGGTGGTGGACCCAGTCCTCAGTATTTCTCTCCCAGGAACATATTTGTCAGCATCTCCTGGATCCTCAACACTTGGCATGGGGCCTGGTCTGTGTGACAGCTGGCCTCTGACTGGTCAAAGCACCTGGTGAGGTGCTCAGCCTCCATCTCCCAGATGTGGGGAGGCCCTCCGCCCCCACAGTTCACAGATTGTAAAGGGAGACACACATGCTGATGACCCAGGGATGGTCTCCTCTGTGAGGTGGAGGCACGTCAGCAGGCACCTCCATTGAGCTTTGATCCACCCAAAGGCACGTTCAACAACCTGCCAACATCTGCTGAGCCTCCTGTTAAACTGCTTCTGGCGGGCATCCAGGTGCCCCATGTATGGCTTCATGAGACAGGGATGCTGCCTACCTGCTCCTCCCCTAACAAGGGGGATGGGCACCTGCACATCCCCGAGGGTGATGTCGTGCGGAGGAGGTGGAATGTGCCCACCAGCATGCACCTGTAGATTCTGAGCATGTGGGCATCGTGTCCCCTCCATGGCCCACTGATGCTGATGTTAGTGAATATACCCCAGTGATTGACAAGGGCCAGCAGCAGCGTTGAATGGCAGCCCTTCCAGTTACAGTACTCCATCGCTCGGTGTTCTAGGGCTCGGATAGAAATGTATGTTGTGTGCAGGATGCCCATGCAGTTTGGGAGTCAGAGGACAGCGATATCGTTGAGGGTGTCCTCTAGATTGGCTGGGGTGATGCAGCAGGCTAGCAGGACCTGGTTGATGGCCCTGCAGACCTCCTGATCCCAAAATGCTGAGCAACAGAGTGATAGGATTCTTGGGCGGCCATTTTCCAGAGAGCAAGAGCCACTCTTCTGTCTACGGGGAGGGCAGATCTCATATGGGTACCCCTGTGCTGCAGGACCAGGGTGAGTTCATGGACCAGGTCCTGGAAGGTCTGATTCCTCATCCTCAGGTTCTGCATCTACTGCTCATCATCCCATGTGGTCAGGACAATCCTTGCCCACCAGTCACCGCTGGTTTCATGCGCCCAGACTCAACAGGGCATGGAGTGCAGCAGGGTGATAGTGGCAGGGGGCACAGCCAGTATGCTTCAGCCAAACAGAACACTGCATGGGGTTGCATGGGTGCTAGGCACCTTCATGGCAAGCTGCAGTAGCTGGCCTCGCTCCATGACCTTGCTCTGTTCCCTGCCTGCCGTGTACAGATGGGGTGAGGTCAGCTCCTGTTTTTATGGGATTGGCTGCAGGACTGGCCCTTCTCTTTTTTTTAACTTTGCATATTTTATCTTACTGTTTGCCAACCTCTCCTGATTGTAGGTTGACATGCTAGCCCCTTTCTCCCTGGGGAAATGCAATGTCATTACCATCACATATTTTGGGTTCTGTTAGGAATAACATGTTGATTTGCTGTTTCCCAACGTTCCTGCCAGGGGTGATGCAGGCCAGCTCAGACTCCAGGCTCTGCTCTCCCTCCCTGCCTCGAAGCTGACTGCTCCACCTGGGGGTGGGACAGGCTAGCCCAGAAGTCGGGCTCCATGCTTCCACCCCTTGCCTTTAATTCACTGCTGAAGGCAGCAGGGCAGGGAGAGCACGTACTACAGTAGTAGGAGGGGGGCAGCAGTGCACTCACCCTGCTTGCCCCTACCCCACAGGAACGTAGTGCCTGTGGATGTCTGGGTAAAAGTTTAGTGCCCGTCAGAGGCTTGTAGCTTGACATTAGTATCACACTGCGAGACACTGCTCAGGTCAGTGCATTTAGACAGCAGAGAGTTTCCACAGTCTAGGCTGCATCCTGGGGATGCATTACAGACTGCTGGTGGAAAAACTGCACTCCTGGCTTGATTACCAGTAGAAGATGAGCAGTCTGATTTGCAAGGCCATAACTACGGTGGGGCTGATGGGGCAAAGCCCCAGGAGATGCAGAGCAGCTCAATGGAGCCACTCTGTTAAAGGGGTGGCTTTGCGGTGCCAGCTCTAAGCACCGCTAATGGGAAGGCGCGCATTCCAATCAGAACGTGCCCCAGGCGGCAAAACACCACATTACAGCTCTGCTGATTTGCAACTTCCCTGACACCCTTTCCCTGCAGGGATATAAAAGACTCTTCAATCAGGCCCCACAACCCCTCCCCTACAACAAAATAAATGGAACTGGAAGAACTCTGCTGCTGCAGGTGCAAGATGATTTGATTTTGGAATTTAAACAAAAGTTTGTTC
Organism: Podocnemis expansa; assembly: GCA_007922195.1. Taxonomy (NCBI): domain Eukaryota; kingdom Metazoa; phylum Chordata; order Testudines; family Podocnemididae; genus Podocnemis; species Podocnemis expansa. Next base: position 121,920,196 of record ML681963.1, read on the forward strand.
CTACTAGAGCACAAGTGATGGAATCTAACTTATTCATCCACATGGAGAATCACACTGAAGGAGGCAGAACTACAGTGCTCTTTACCAGAAATAAAGATACACTGGGATGGGGAATAAAATTGATTGTGGCCATTTTTTTTCTGAAACTTAGTGATTTCTTGATAGAATTAGGCCAGAGAAATATCTTAGGGTCAAATACCTTGCTCGGGAATTGCTCATTTTTCAGAATATACTAGAAATGGAGATATTAGGCAGTGAAGCTGAAAGTGGTAATTGTAAGCTGAGGTCTGGTCTACAGTGCCACCAATGGTTTACAGGAGATACATAAGCTACATAATGAGTCTCCCACACTTCCCGTAGACATCCTTATGTTCATGCAGCACAGTGTCTTCATAGTGCTGCACTGAGAAGAGACACCCTCCCATCGACGCAGCCTTAGTCTTTTCAGAGATGTGGATTACAAGCATCAACCAGAAAGAGCCCATCTGGGATCAATTATGAGGGTCTCCATGACATACTCAATTGATCCTGCTGCATCAATAGCTGCAGAGCCAGCAGCGTAGACATACCCTGAGAGTATTAGGGAGATGGAGAAATGATTATACAAGAGACCTGATGCAACATGATATGGAAATTACACATGGAGAGCTACCAAAATCTCTAAATCTTCACAGCAGAAAAATTTGCCCGTACAATACTTCCTGCCCATTCCCCCCCATCACTCTTTTTAAAAGAATATTAATGAAGTTCAAAACAAATTTTATTATGTTTCAGCCATGAACACAGTTGTGGGTGAATTCACAAAAATATTGAGATTGACAAGATAAAAAGCATACTATAATTGCTGACATATTGCCTTAATATTTTATATTATTAAGACTGAAATAATTTATAAAATATTTTTCACAAATTTAGAGTATTTGTTTACTGTTCTTACAACATAGCTTAGACAGTGAAACTAGACTGATTATTTTCATTTAATATCCCTCCTTGGTTCTCATGCATTAGCATCAGATTGTTGTAGCTGATACTTGAGTACTACAGGGAAAAGTTTGAAGAGAGAAAAAAAGTCTTGAAACTTTTAAGCTATAACTGAGGATCACACAGTTCAGGCTGGGGAGGAAGTACAGAGATGACAAAAAGGTTACCCTGAATCTATTCTGTGCCAAGCCAGCATCAGAGCACTCTAAATTACATCAACTGCCCATGTACTGATTTAGTAGCTAAGGATCAGCATGGTATACGGAAACACATGGCTATGATATCTTTCCCCCATCATGTCCTCTAGAATCCACTACAGGGAGAAACCATGGCATAGGAGCCACTTACTTACACTACTAGGTCCTACACTAAGTTGATCCTCCCACAGACTAGAATCCACAAGTGGTGAAGTACAGACTAGTCATTCTGCACCTGAAATCTGAGCCCTTGTTTTCATTCAAACTGAAGGGAATGATAAAAGAAATTAAAATTTTCTATTCATATTGATTTTATTTAAATTTTTTAAATACAAAACCAAACATTTTCCCCCATTCTTCAAAAATTCTAATGTAATTCATATTATAGTATCATATGAATGAATAACAACTCACAGCAACCTTGATTTCCACACCAACATGCTGAAGTATTGTGCACACAGGGTGTGTGAACACTGCAGTTTTACAGGCTAAGAGTGCACAAGCCCAAGATGGCACAATCAGTCCCCAGCAGAGGCAAATGCTGCTATTCTGGCTGGCAGGTTTTCTAAGGTGCAAAAGATTAACTAAGCATTGTATCTGCTTATTTTCAATGCACTAAGCATAGCACAATTTAGGTCCTCCAGAACAGAAATATAAAGAACAAGATAACCTGGCATATTAAACAGCAAACTGATGTCTTGGAATCTCTGAGAGCTCCTTGTCTCTCCCTATTTTTCCTGAAATGTTTATCTATTTTTGACATGATAATCTCAAAATCCCTATTCTGTATACTATCACTTACAATAGATGAACATCTATCATCTTTACTCTCTGAGAATCTCTTTGCTTTCAGCAGGGCTACTCAAGGACTAAAACTGTCAAAGCTAGATCCAACCTAAAACGCATTATTGAATGCATGCATGCATGCCTGCATAGATAAATAGACAGATGTTCAATTATCTATCTACCTACCTCCTTATCTAGTTCCTATGGGTATGTCTACACTTAGAATTCAAATTGATGACAATCAATTAAGTGCATGACCACACCTGCGTTCCTCAATTCAAACTGAGGAATTCCCCAGTCTGAACTGATGAAAGCTGACTTTGAATTTGTCAGACCTTGTTTGACCTTGAAGTCAGGGTTAATTTGAATCCAGTAGTTCGAACTGACCCAGTGTAGCCATATCAATTCAAACTCACTGAGTTTGAATTGAAATGGGTCGACCTTCCTCCCAGGATGCATGGCACCCTGGAAGGAAGACCAGCACCCCAGCAGCTGGGGCCAGCAGCCCCAAAGGTGCCTCCCCCCTGCCAGATTGGGCTGTGGCGGGGGGGCAATGGGGTTCCTATCCACTGGCCGGGGACAGGGACCCCAGCCCCCACCCCTACGTGTGGCTCCTGCCCCACTGGCTGCACAAGGGGAAGGCACCCCAGTTACATGGCTGCATCCCTGCTGGCTGCATGCGTAAAGCACCCCCCGCACAGCTTCTGCCCAGTGGGCCGCACACAGGGAAGGCACCTTCCGCGTGGCTTCTGACCAGCTGGCCACACACAGGGAAGGCACCCCCATGCATGTGTGCCAGGGTACCTTCCCTGCTGTGTGCCAGGGTACCTTCCCCGCACGTGGTCAGGAAGGATGCAGTCACGCATGGGGGTGCCTCCCTGTGCATGGCCAGGGAGAAGCTGTGCACATGGGGGGGGCCTTTCCCCATGCATGGCCAGTGGGGGGTGGGGCTGCACACAGGGTGCTTTGTCTGCATGCTGCCAGTGGGGGCTCTTGCCGCGTGCTGTGGACTCTGCCCTACATGTTGCCAGCAGGGGAGAAAGCTGTTCATGAGGAGGGCCTTTCCCCATGTGTGGCCACCGGGGGGGGGGGGTGAGCTGTGCATGGGAGGCTCTTCTCCCTCACCCCCACTGTGCTGTCAGTACTGGGCCAAGGGATTCTCCTGGCCCGGCTGGGGGAGGAGGGATGCCCCTGATCGACGCTGACAGCTGGGGTGGGGGAGGATTTCCCCCAGCCCAGTGCTGACAGCATAGCCAGGGCAGGGGAGAAGCAATTCCCCCAGTATGCACTGACAGCACAGGGCAGGGGAATCCCTTCTCCCACACCCCCACTGCCTGTGTGTGGTGGGGTGCCTTGGCCTCAGGGAGCACTGAGAGGGGAAAACATCTCTTGCCAGGTTCCTGCCTTCTGAACCTGGCATGGGGAAAAACATCCTCTGACCAGCTCTAGCCCCACTGCACCTAGAGGGGATGCTTTTCCCTGTGCCCAGCTCAGAGTGCTGAAGCCTAGCAGGGGATTGGATGGTGGCATGGCCCTTGTAGGGAGCCATGTTGCCACACCTCCCACAGTGCCCCATCTCCAATTCAAATTAGCAAGTCCAGTTCACAGACACGCCAGTTTGAATGGGAGTTTCTTGTGTGGGCATGTCAATTCAAATTGACTGAATCTGAACTAATAATTATTGGTTTGAATTGACTAGTTTGAATTCAGTAATTTGAATTGAGCCTCTAAGTGTAGACATAGCCTATTATCATAGAATCTGTGCACCTATTACGAATGTATCTTGAAAATATGTTATAAAAACTGGGAGCATGTTCAAAAACAGTCTAACATGTTTCCTCCCATTTTTTTAGGAAATTATTATGACAAGGGCCAGCCCAACCATGTAAGTGAACTAGGAGATTGCCTAAGGCACGAGGCTTTAAGGTATGCCAAATTAGACAGACGTGATTTTTTTCTCTATTTAAAAACTAAATATATTAATATGTTACCTCTTATAACATGTGGCGGAGGGGTCACGAAAATCATAGTTCGCCTATGGTGCCAAAAACCCTTCGGTTGGCCCTGATTATGAGTACCTATCTATTCATCCAGGTTCTTATCGTGTGTCAGCACTGTAATATTTGAGTGTTTACAAGGCATCTGAAGATAATTAATTAATTATTATGAGTTACATATATATCGACAACATACAGGGATATATAAATTAGCAATATTTCATTAGGTAGCATATATGCAACACTAGTTTGCAGAATTAAAGTGTTGTGACTTAAATATTCTTTTTCACACAGAAGATGGAACATGGGAGCTCAGTAAAAGGCAGTACTTGAAGTTGTATAAATATAAATTCAATAATTTTTGTGTATTTTAGCGTTTTTCAGATAACAAGTACTTATTTAACAACAAATGAAAGTTAAAAGTGAAATAAGACAAAACACATTTTATGTTGCCTTTGATCTTTAACTTGTAGTCTTATCTCCCAGGTCAAAGGACACATTATTCAATTTCACCACATTTTGTGTAAAACTACTGTAGCGTTGAAGATGACTTTCAGTACAAATGTCATGGTACTTAAAGCTAAACTGGACTCTAGTTTTTGAGCTTCTTAATTAAAATCACAGTTTATAATGGTCTGACAATATTATCTTTATTCTTTCCAGTTGAGCAGCAGCAGCATTTTCACAGCTTCTATTCAATCAAGCTTAGCAATGTTTCTGCAGCTCACTCTTTCACTTCCTAAAGCACAAAACAGGATTCAGAATGGACAAACTGTCACTCTGAATGAATTTCTATTCAGTGTTTGAGGAAGTAAGTTGTCTCTCTTATTATTGGCTCCTTATATCAAATCTAAACTCTCCTGGGGAACTAATATTAAAAAGTAACTCTAACCCGCCCCCCCCAAGTCACATTATCTTTTTCTAAAGTATTAACTTTGAGACATAACATGATCTCTGACTATCCCATCACAGTGCAGCCATCTCCAGGACATGCCTTAAAATGTTAAATATTATTATTCTTTTTATGTTCTATAAAACCAATCTTTACTGGCTCTAATAAACAAATGTAATAAACCACACATGCTGTACAATTAAGGAATATTTCAATTTTAGAAAAACAAATAATTCCAAATTATAAATTAAGGATTTTAATAAACAATTTGGGGATTGTCAGAATATACTAAAAAGAAAAGAAAAAAATCAAGTGTTTGATACGTAAACAGGTGATATGACCTCTTTCTTTCAGTTAGGTATAAACAAATAATTACTTTTCATAAGTTACTTCTAAATGAAGGTTGCTTACTTGAACAGTAACTGGTGTTCTCTGAGATGTGTGTCCCTGTAGGGGTGCTCTACCAGGTGACTGCTGCCACAGCAGGCTGGTCTGGGATGATTTTTGTCACAGTCCCTACTCTAGTTGCACTTGTGCTGCTGCTTGGAATCCCTTTTGTCAGTTTCAAGTAGTGTGAGCACAGCTGATCCCCTCCATTTCTTTACAACCCTGGACCCTAACTAAAGTAGTCCAAAGTTGAGGGAAGGTGGGAGGGGTGTGGAGCACCCCACAGGGACACACATCTGAGAGAACGTCTGTTACTGTTCAGGTAAACAACCTTTGTTTCTCTAGCAAGTGGTGTCCCTATAGGAGTGCTCCACTCTAGGTGCCTAAGGAGCAGTTCCCTGCTGCAAGATGAGGGCATTACTGAGTACTGCTCTTGCTGCACAGTCAACAGAACTGTTACACCCAGTGAGGAAGTCCGTTTTATTGCTTAATCTATACAGCATAATGCTTAATGAATGTGTGCACTGAGCTCCACGTGGATGCTTTACAAACGTCCTCCAAAGGTACATTCTTGAGGAACGCCACTGTCATGGCCATGCTCCGTGCGGAGTGTTTTTATTCCACTCAGTGGTTGTAACTTATGCATGTAAGCCACTGTTATGCACTCCTTTATCGACTTGGAGAGCTTTTGTGTGGATATCAGTGCCCCTCTGGAGTGGTCTGCCAACCAATGTTCCCCCTAAGGTGTGTTGGCTTGTGTGCAAAATTGTCAATCTGTGTGCAAAACTTCTTCTGAATAAAATTTTTGTGCAAACTTGTGCAACAGAAATTATTGAAAAATATAGAGACCATTCTCAATACTGAAATGCACCAGGAAAACCAAACCCAGAGTAACTGTCTGTCTGACACATATATCAGTTGTCTGTAGAGGTGGAACATACAAACTGATGCGAGTTAAGTTCCAAGGGGCAGCCGTGTTAGTCTAGTTCAGTAAAACAAACAAGCAGTCCTGTGGCACTTAAAGATTAACAGATTTATTTATAGCATGAACTTCTATGGGAGAAAATCTCACTTCATCAGACCCTTTAAAGATGGGGGAATTTACAGAATGGGAGGAAAATAAATGTAAGGAAGTGTTAGTCATGGGATCAGGTCATACTGCAACAGAAAATCAAAGCAGTTGTTAACATTCAAACACTGGGAAACAGCATATAGAGCAGGGGTCTCAGACACGTGGCCCACAAGTTGCATGCAGCCCCTAAAACTACAGCGGGGACCCGTTAACGGGCGACCGGTTTGCACGCAGATCCAGTTAATGTACGCTCCGCTCATGTCCCTCGAAGCCACCAAGTTAATGTGCAGGACTCAGTAATATGTGGTATGTAAAAGCGGAAGTTGGCCTGGGCGGGAAAACACTTGGAGTGGCAGTAGTGGTGCTAGCATCTCTGACACCCCCCTGCAAGTGCAGCAGACGCCGGCATGGACAAATGAAGACAGAGCATGCCACAACAGTGCGCTCCCCATTTTAGCACCCCTCAAGCGTTGGCACCCCCTTCAATGCTTACCCAGCTTACCAAGTTGCGCTGCTCCTGGGAGTGAGTTACCAACCTAACAACTCCCACACGCTATCTAACAGTGGAAGTTGGCCTGGGCACGGAAACAGGTGGAGTGAGACTTATTAGTGCTGCACTGTATTTTATTTATTTATTTTCCCATGGTCCCGTTTACGCGCAGTCCATTTAACATGCGGTCGCAGCGGAGTGTCCCCCAACACCTGTGCATTAACAAGTCCCCACTGTATTTCCTGCGGCCTGCAGTGACACAATTGGAATCTAGTGTTTTAAGGTGAGAGAGGACCTGGATTTATTTCTTAATATCATCCAAAAATAGCATCTCTCTCTCTGAATTTTCAATTTAACAAAAACTTGATCTAAGAAAAATTATTAAACTTGTAAAATTGTGTGCCCATCTTGAACAGAAAACCAGAACCACAAAGAACAGTACCTCCAGACAGGGGCGTCGCTGCCCTGGGCAAGGACCCGGGACATGACCCCAGGCCCTGCCCCTGGCATACAGGCCACGCCCCCTGGCCGGGCACAGGGATGGAAGCCACTGCTTGCTGCCACGGGCAGTTGGGCCCCACATCCCCAGCTGGGGGCAGGGCCAGAAGCGGCCGCCGCTGCTGCAGGCAGCCGAGCCCCAGATCCCCAACTGGGGACAGGGCTGCTGCGGCCGCGGGTGGCTGGGCCCCAGATCCGCCAGCGGGGATGGGGCCAGGAGCGGCCTCCACAGTCAAGCCCCAGATCCCCAGCTGGGGACAGGGCTGCTACGACCGTGGGCAGCTGGGCCCTGGATGTCGGGCCCAATTGGGCCGGAGACCAGCGGTGGGCCACCAGACCCAGGGCACCAGCGTTGGAATTCAAGGCACGTGCCCTGGGTACCCAGCACCAGCGATTCCCCTGCCTCCAGATGTTCCTGTCCATTTGACTGTGACGTTGATGAAACATTACCATGACACATTCTGTATTGACTACCCCAAACATCAAAAAATAGTCACAAGTCTAGCTTAAATACATCATTAAAACTCACTTAAAAATAAAGAGATGCTTAAAGAAATAATAAATGGGGAGGAGATATTTTCTCTGACTTCTGGGTTTTGAGCCTTTAGGATAAAGTCAGGTCATGTTTTTCTGCTTCTCTCTGCAACTTTTTAGTCTGAGGGCTACAAATTTATGATTTTATTAAAGAAAAATGATGATACTGCCAGTGTTCCAAGCTGATGGTACAGCTGAACAAGTTGTGGGTGCACTTGGGGAGCCAGCAGGCAACGGGGAGAAAGCCTGTTAGGGTCTGGAGAACCAGTAGGGAACTTGCTCAGCTACATCATCAGCTTAGAGGGAACAGTGCAAGTTTAAAATGATGGGGGCCTGCACAAACTGATTCACCCTGGGCCCCGCTCCCCCCTAGGGACAGCCCTGCATCTAGGTATGGGTAAATGATCATCCCCTGTCTGTGTAGGTAAGCTGTGACTACTGCTTGCACCTTCGAGGAGACTCTTGGCATAATGGAGAGCCTGAAGAGAAGCACAGCATATTGGTAGTGTTTTTGTTCTAGGCAGAATCGGAAAAAATTTCCTGTCTGAGGGATGAATTGTTACATGGAAATAGGCATCTGGAAGGTCAAGGGATGAGAACCAGTTCCCTTGCTCTAGTCTTGGAATAACAGTCAACAAAGTGACCATCTTGAACTTGCGCCTCCTGACAAATCTGTTGAGACCTCTCAGGTCCCGTATTGGTCTCCAACCACCATTCTTCTTTTGAATGAGAAAATATCGGGAGCAAAACCCATGCCCCTCATACTGCTTGGATATAGGTTCTATTGCTCTGATAGAAAGCAGGTGGTCTACCTCTGTTCGGAGCAACTGTATGTGAGATGCATCCCTGAAAAGGGACAGGCACGGTATGTGTGTAGACGAGATGGAAATGAATGGGATGGACAATCTCAATAACCTATCAGTCTGAAGTTATAGCCTGCTAGTTGAGTACGTAGGGTTGTAATCAATGTCCAAAGATAGTTGTGATCTTGTCTAGTGCCAAATCAAGTTGACCATACCCTCAACCAAACCCTCAAAAAGCTGTTTAGAAGGAGCTGACTGCTGTGCTGCCACTTGATTGTTATTAGGTTGTCAGTGGCGCTGTGTTCTCTGCCTGTTCCTGTCTTGTGGTCTATTATTAGTATATTGCTGGTACCGTCTGTGGTATGGATGGTACTTCTACTGCCTCCTCTGGCCAGTCAGCACACAGATGCCCAATGTGCTTAGTGTAGCCCTGTAGTCTTTCTTGGTGTGCCTCGCCTCACTGGTTTTGGCTCTGAATAACTTGATCTTATTGAAAAGTCTTCCATCATCACTTGAAGCTCCCTGGGCAGTGCAGCTGAGTGCAGCCACAATGCCCGACACATCACTACCACAGTGGCTACCGTCCTGGCTCCTGTACCTACTGCATCCAAGACGGCTTGAAGGGCCATTCTAGATATAAGCTCCAATCAGAGCACAAAACTGCTCTTTCTTGTCCTCAGGGATAGAGTCCCTGACTGTGGACAGGTCTGAGTAGCTGTTATGATCATAGTTCGATAGGAGAGCTGCATAATTAACTTATTCTTAACTGTAAAGATTCTGATGAATATGTCTTTCTTCCAAATGCATCCATCTTCTTTCACTCTTTAAACTGTGGGGTAGGTTTTCCCTGGTTTTGTTTATTCCTCTGTTGGACAGCCTCCACCACCAAGGATAAGGGGCTGGGAGGGTAAAAAAACATTAATTGCTCTTTGATGGAATATGATATTTCTTATCTGCCTGCTTGCATGTCGGGGTGGTTGATGCTGGATTTTGCCAAGTAGCATTAGCAGGGTCCATAATAGCCTCATTCTTTGGTAAAGAGGGCTTCAAGGAGGTGGATGTGTTTAATATCTTCAATAATTTGTGGCTGGACTGAGCCCACCTCCTCCAGGGTGATATCAAGATCTTGCACCACTCTTTAAATAATTCCTTAAAAGTCCTGGGATTGTCCATTGACATGGATGGGGTTGAAATGATTGTGTCATCCTGGAGTGAGGAAGAGATATATGGGACATTCTCTTCTTGTGTGGAATCTTCCTCCATCTCCTTTTCATTTATAGGGGGTTGTTCTGTAATGACTTGAGAGGTCTCTGATGATCTAGATGAAGTTCTTGCTGCTTTGTGAGACCTGGAGGATGTCCTGTGGGGCCATGTGTAAGTAGACCAGGCATCCCTATTGCCCGAAGGTGTAGGGAATTGTCCTTGTGGTTTTATCATCCTCCAAGGTGGAAAAGACCAAGCATTGCTCATGTAGTTCCTATAATTTCCTGTGCCTTCATTAGGTGGGATCAATCATCGCTGCTATGCAAGAGTGGTAATGTATGTGGAGAGAATTCACTCCTGCATGGTGAGTACCAGGGAGGGAGATCTCCTTCCCTCCACATGTTTAGTTTTTGACTTTCTTTTCCCTGTGCCCTTTTCAGCTTGTGGCTGTGTAGGCACTGATGTGGAGGAAGGGGATGCCACAGTGGAGCTCTGTTCCATTTCTCTCCCCAGTTCTGCAGGGCAGGGGCAGTATTGCCAGTGTGGCTACTGGTTCCTGCGACGCCACGGCTGTCAGTGCTGCAGATGCTTTCTGCACCATCTGTCCAGGCAGTGCCAACTTGTTACTCTTTAATGTCGTGCCTGCCCTTGGTGCTGTTGTCCCTGGCACTGAAGGGGAGGCTTCTCCAAGCCCATCCCCTCCACCTCTCCTTGGTGCCAGGTCAACTGCTTTGCCAGATGGCTTCTGAAATGTCGCTGGCCTCAGCACTGTCAGCTTCTCCAGTGGGGGGGGGGGTCCAAGACGGAGCAGAGGAGCTTTTTCTCTTCTCTCTCCCCCCTGGTGATGGGGAGAAGTCATGACCAGGTCAAAAGCTGGTCTTAGACTTTTTTCCAAGAGGAGCATCTTGAGGCTCAGCTCCCTGGCTCACTTCCTCTTCAAGTTCATTTTCTGACAATAGGGGTACTTAGAAGTAATGTGCCCTGCCCCAGGCATCAGATTCAGTAGGAGTGAGTATCCGATGTAGGCATAGTGTCAACACCAAGCACATCTTTTAAACCCCGTTGATCCTGGCATTAGTCAGGGATCATGGTTTCTTTTTTTTTTTTTTTGACAAGAAAGAAAAGAAAGCCTTGAAACACAGCTTAACAACTAAACTTAACATTAACTACTAACTATCCTAATCTAGCTAATTTGACAGGTATGGAGAAGAGCGGTTGCAGAACCCAACTCAGCCATTTGATGGCTAAGAAAGAACTGAGTGGATCAGCTGTGTTCGCGCTGCTTGAAACTGACAAAGGAATTCCAAGTGGCATCGCGAGCATAGCTAGAGTAGGGAGCATGGCAAAAGTGCTCCAGACACGGACCAGCTTGCCAACGCAGCAATCATCTAGAGCGGAGTACCCCCTACATGGACACCACTCAATGGAGACAATTCTGTTAGTATTTTAATTGTAACCGTCTCTGTCAATCATCATTTTCTAATCATAGCGACATGTACTGTTTTTGCAATTTCTTACCATTTCATTCAATTTCTTCTGTAAAGTGTATTTTGAAATCTGTAAAAAAACACAAAAATGCTACACGATTAATGTTACAGTAACATTTTTCTTTACTGATCTTTACTGAGAAGGCATATGTATTAAATATTCTTTTCATATTTTCAGTGTATGCAGAATTTTTTTCCATTTTTATTCAACCCAATGAAGTAATTTCCTCTTTTTGGTTCAATTACTGTAATGGTTCTTCTTCTGTAAGACTAAGATTACAACATTTCAGTTATTTAAATATCTAATAATGCAAAAGAAATCTAATGCAAACATAAATTAATATAAAAGAGAAGAAATGTGTATTATGGCCTATATATTATTTTAATAATGTTTAACATAATATAAATCAATCCAATATTTTATTAGTAATTTGTTTTACATTTATCCAAATTAAAGTCTAGATCTGGTGACCAAATCTGAAATCTCACCTACTGGTATCTGTGAAACTTTTGCATGACTTGTAAACATTTTAACACAGTTGTTTTAACACTATATTTTATTTAAAATAAATTATGTCTCAGTCTCATTTTCAACTAAAGCAATGGCAAAATTCCCATTGATTTCAAAAGGAGTCGGAGAAAATCTTTATGTATTAGATTTGAACAAGCGAATCTACACTCAGGTTTTGTACACCATCAGTTAACAAGTGTCAGGAGTGCTAAAAAATGACATACATTTTTCCCCCCACCATCAGCTTACTCCTACATAGACTTCGGAGGGAGTCACAACCAGCCTTTCTCTAAAGGGAAGATTGTCTTCATATAGGGATTTTGCAAGTATCAGGAAAGAAAAAGGGAAGTAGAAAATGAAGCAATCTTGGAGTCTTAGCAGAACACAGAATATGTTCCCCACTGCAAAATGAAAAGATAAATAGCTATAATAAATGCCCAAAAAATAAAGACATTTGGGTACAACTCCTGCATTTCTTATTAAAATGTAAATTTTACATAATGTAATATAAATATAAAATTCCCCTGTTAAGTCATTAATATAATATTTTCCATTCCAGGAACACCTACTGAACAGTAGAGATGGCAATAAGAATCGTGAGCTGAGTAATACTTGAGTTAGATTAGAAACATTTGTCCCCTTACCTGACAGTCTTTTATCTCACAGAACATACAAATATATCACTGATATTTTAATAACTTTAACTATAGCATTATTATATTGCCAGCACATTATTAAATAAGTTACATATTAGCAGAAATGATCAAATGATGATAAAGTGTATAGTCATTAACCTAAACTTTTGAACATACGGATTTACAATTCTAAAATTAAGTACTGCTTTTGGATATATAAACATTTTGCAATAGTGTAAGACTTACTATCAAACTATGGACTGTACACTCTGAAATCTCGAAGATTTTTACCATCTGGGAAATCAATAACTGATATTTTAGCTGCAATTCTTGGGTCTTGTATACTTCCTACCATCAACATCAGTAAGCATAAACAGAGCTATTTACAAGTGTTTCTATAGTTAAGTGATTGTCATTGTTTCCATTTTTAATCCATATTATGAGAGATTTATCATTTGAATATAAAAACTTGCTTTGCACTAAAATTTAGCATTCAAGCTATCTAGCTAAGTTATAAATAAGACCACTTATCAGCTTGGTACCTATCCACTAACATAGCATGTAAAATGCTAGTATTAGATTTCCAGTGTCTATATCTGGAAATATTTCAAAAAGAATTGATTCAGTCTGTTGGAGAGGAAGTGCCTAATTTAATTCAGCAACAATCCTCGGAGCCAATTAAGATTCCTATCAGACTTATGGTGGCTGGCCAAAACATTCAGTCTCCTGTGATGGTTGCAAATACTAATATTGATCCTCAAAATCAGAGGTACAGAGGATGACTAAAGAAAAAAGGTAATAGCCAAAAGTCTTATTCATGTCTATAAAATGTGTCCTTTCCATAAGAATGAAGTCCAGAGAACAATGAATTTATTTAAAGTGGAATTCTGACAACTTAAAGAAGTGATTTGAAAAGTAAGAGTGATAAGTTACAATCTTGAACACAAATTTTACTTTAAAGAAAAGAAAGCAGAATCTATAGCATTTAAGAATTCAAGTGGGAAGTGGGATTGTCTCCCATGAAAGCTCATGTGATAAATAAATTTGTTAGTCTTTAAAAAGTGTCACCAGACTCTTAATTTGTTTTGGTGAACTAGACTAACACAGCTATCCCTTTGGTCTTTCCCCTTTGCATTCTTTCCCTTTGATTTCCATACACCTTTTCTTTTTGCTTCATCCCTTTGCCTTACCTTTCCCTATTTTGATTTCTCCACCTGGTTCCTTCTCACCCCTATACATCTCTCTCTGTTGTTCATCATTCTCCCACACTACTGCATTCTACCTATCTGTCTTTCCCTGCTCCCTCTTTAGATGTTCTTCAAATACAGAATCTACTTGTGGGCAGCTGAGACTGCCCTAATTCATTCCAGGGGCTAAAATGGGCCCTGGGTCAGGGGAGCAAATATGTGGCTTACCGACACTGTTGTGACCGCCTGCTCCCTTGAGCCCTGTACACAACAGAACCTGTCAGATGCACATACTGAATCCTACAAGCAATGTTATATCTAGGTATAGGCTGGGTTAAGGATGTTCAAACCCAACTCTGAACATGCTTTCTTTGATAAATTTAAATCAGATTCTTAATGTCCTATGAATATTTTTTATTTCAGTTTAGCTTTCTTAATAAAAGTCAGGAAGACTATTATGGCACTTGCTGTCTATGTGTCATGCTCAGCAGACATAATACACCACCTGTTCTATCTCATGGTTTGAACAAGGCAAACAAATCCTTCCAGCATTTTGCACAGAAGGCTAGCCATATGGAGAAATTTCTTTTACTTTTAAAATATTCTCAACATAAACTAGATGATTAAATATCCAGAGTATGACATTCAAAGATACCAATCTACAGAGCAAAGTTAATAAGAACAGAATATGTAATGCAATATTAATAATCATAGATCCAATTACTCATTACTACAAAAGGAATCCTAGTACAAACAAATTAAAGAGCGAGTAATGTTTAAAATACTACTTTTATGATAATATAAGAAATTCTACTTAAACAATAGAGTGAACCATAACACACCTACAATACTTATATTTACTTTTTTCTCAATGCTGGTAAATTATTAAAAAAGTCACTACACCATTTAGACAAACAAGGAGTCCTGTGGTACTTAAAGACTAACATTTATTTATCGTGCGAGCTTTCATGGCAGAAAATACCACTTCATCAGATGCTTTGAAGAAACTACACTTTTGGAACGTGACACCATTTAGAGTAATTCCTCCTTCATCACATGCCTAAGCACTTTTCTGAATCAGAGCCAGACAGAGAAGGAGAAAAGCAGGGTCGGCACTGGGGATTGTGGCGTCCCCCCGCAGCAGAGCGACGCTGGCACAGATGAGTGACATCATCAGGGGAGCACCACAGCGCTGTCCCCTTTTGGTGCCCCTCAAATGCCGGTACCCCCCTGCAACACAGGGGTTGCTTACCGCCTAGCTCTGGCCCTGGAGAAAGGACAAAGTGTATGAACTTGAACTGGAATTTGACACTAATCCTCCATCCTTTGTTTATTGATAAGAATTAAATTATCTTTTTTCCCTCCATAAGGCCAGTATGCAGTGAAAGAGATGAATGGAGGGAGTATTTGGAATCTGATCTGAGTTTCATTCAGATCCAGAGATTTGACCACATTTTAGCTAAATGATGTTAGTTAAATAGAACAAATATAAATAAGTTTTGAGGGTAAATTGTAACACCAACTGAAGGAATCCAGGTATCCATTCTTCAGTAGCATTATAAATACTTGCAAATGTGAGTGACTCTTTTAGAAACAGGAAACTTCAATTTAAGCCATATTAATTAAGCTAGAAATCTAGGTACCCAACTTTCAATATCACAATTCTATATAGAAATAGCATGAGATACTGTATTTATGATGAAGTTGAGACATAATATCAAGATTCTGGATGACTATCCACAAATAATATCATTTACCTGTACCAACACTAGTCTGAATGTTTTAAACTGCTTGTATGATGGTATGTTACTTGGGTGTACAGGGCAGCAGGGATCAACACAAGATCATTGTTCAAATGAATGCCAGCAATGTTCAAAGCTATGATGTTGGCATATGAGTACTACTATAACCATCTCGAAATTCATTTGCAAACATTAGTTCTTGTCAAAGCACATGAAATGATTGCTCTACCTAATAGCTTCTGATTTATAAGACAGGCTTCTAAATTCAGTTATTCTCATGGCATTTCTATGAACCCTCTCCAAATTACAAAAATGTTAAATACTACAGGGCCAACAACCAATGCCTTCAGGACCCCTCTAAAAAGACATTCATTTGATGATTCATTGTTTACAATTGCATTTTGAAATTTATCAGTTACCCAGCTTTTAATCCATTTAATGTGCACCATGTTAACTTAATATCATTCTAGTTTTTTAATCAAAATGCCATGCACGACTAAGTGAAATGCCTCACAGAAGTCCATTACATCAACACTGCCTTTATCAACCAAATTTGAAATCTCATCAAAAAAAGATATTAAGTTAATTTGAAAGGCTCTCTTTTTGCATAAGCACATGTTGATTGGTATTAATTATATTACCCTCCTTTAATTCTTTATTAATAAAGTCCTGTAAAGAATGAGGGCTAGAGATGAAGAACCTGATGCTGTCAGTACTAGAGTTAAAATCGTATTTAAAAGCTGACTCAATGTTCACTTTCAGAAATGTCGAAATTCCAGGAGTTGCAAAAGGTATTCTAGAACAATTAACAAGACAATGCCACCAAGTTTCACTGACACTTCTCCTTCTAGTTTATCTGCAATTGTAGAACACCTGAAGTATAAATACCTTCTTGCCTAGAACTGAATAAATTACTAGCACACTCAGCCAAAAGTAGAAAAATTAGTAGGAGTTGGCAAAATTTGACATTTGGAAATAAGTCAGAGAACTCTCTCATTCCTTAAACCAAACATTCCTTACTCCTACACTAGTGTATTTCAAATTTTTTGTCTTTAGAATAAAAGTTATTAGCTACCTTCCAATTTTTTTTTCAAAAGCCTGGTCTATACTAAAGATTTGCCCTCATTCCAGCCATTGTCACCAGCCCTCCCCATAGCTGCACCCATGCAATACCTTGGGTAAATAAAATAAAATGCTATAGATCACAGCTTGAAATGCGTAACTTGATTTCAAATAGTAGCAAGTTTAATCAATGTAAATAGTGACTTTGTCAGGCAAGAGTCAGAGTTTCAGTGAGAAATGCTTGTAATTTGTGGACTATGTGGAGAAAATGGTAACTTGTAGCAAAAACAATTGGAGGGGCAAAAGTAACAGTATGGGCTTGAGATTCATGGTGAACACCTGTTCAGGAGTCACAGGCCAAGGCTTCCAGACAGTGGGAGGAAGATTTCCCTCACTTCTCAGTAATCCATGTCTAACACTCTCTTTAATTTATTTTCACTCCATTCTGTAAATGCCCCCATCTTCAAAGCGTCTGATGAAGTGGGATTTTCTCCCACAAAAGCTCATGTGATAACTAAATCTGTTAGTCTTCAAGTGCCACAGGACTCCTTGCTTCTTTTTCAGAGAAAGAAGGCTATGTTCCACAGAGAGAGGAAATTACTGTGTTTTATACTTCATTCGGACATTTTATTTCTCCAGAAGTTCTCTTAGAAGGGAAAAACTAAATTAAAAAACCCTGAGAAATAGAGCAAGACTGCAGACTGGTGAGGGAAACTCAGACAGCAGCTGCACCTGACTGTTGGGAGGTAAGGTACACCAGTATAGGAAAAACTAAAGTAGGAACTCCTAGAAAACCCTGTTTATAAACAAAGAATAAAGGAAAGATTTCTACTTAACAACAAATAAAGTTATATGAATACTGCGTTTACTTGTAAAGTTTTTTATGTGCAATGTTTTTAATGTTAGGAAAGTTAATTTACCTGTAATGTTTTTAATGTTTTCTTCAGCCCATCCATTTCATTTTCTTTTGTTTCTATAGCAAGCAGATATTTGCCCTTTAAACCAGAAGTCATACTTTAGTATTTGGAAAAACCAAAACATATTATAGGAAAAATTTGTCAATAACAAATTTAAAAAAGATAAAGCACTACTCTCCTGTGATAGCTGACTATGGAGAACAATATGCATGCAAAATAATCATGTAGCATTCAGTTAGATCAATATCTGAAGTATTTACAAATCTGCCAAGAAGAAACTATAACTGAGAACAAGATGCTATCTTTTTCCTCACTTAGGAGTATACTCATCAGGGAATTCTGGTCTCCAAGTGGATTATTTCCCTTCTGGAAGAGAAATGTGAGGCACACACACACGGATTAACTGATTATACCAGTTCTGAACCATGATATTAAATACCAAACCACCACAGTATAGACCCATTTAACATATAAACTGGACAAAGGTCTTCTAAGAAACAAATGACATTGGGTTAGATTCTGATCTTAACTATCCTATGTAACTCTAAAACCCTTCAGACGTGAGAGCAGAATGAAGCCTAAAGAATTCAGACCAGATCATCAGAGATATTTAGACTTCCAACTTCCTTTGAGATCAGTTGTACTTAGGAACCCAAATATCTTTGAAGAGCTGGATTTTTGCCCAAGGCACAACATTTTCAACTCAAGTCTGTTCTCTTTTTCAATTTCCAAAATGCTGTTGGTAAACTATGTGCTGACCTATATTTCATACCATCTACCAAAATAATCTGTGTGAGTAAAATTACTTCAATGAAATTTATATATTAGTGCAAATTTGTCCTTTGTGTTAACACAGCATGGGTCAATGAATTCATTCAGCTACCTTAGTACAAATCAAATGATTACTGATTCCAGTGATAACAGTATAAATTAGTGCAAAATATGGCTTTTCACCACCAGCTGTCAAAAAAAAATTGGAAAACATGAACCACGCTGACATCTAGAAGTGTGTGGAGATGCTGTACAAGAAGAGATTACTTACCTGTAACCAGTGTTCTTCGAGAGGTGTGCTCCTGGCCATTCCGTTGTAGGTGTCTGCATGCCCCGTGCACGGCACGCCGGAAACTTTTTCCCCTAGAGTACCCGTAGGGTCGGCTGTAGCGCCCCCTGGAGTGGTGCCATCGCCGCTCCCTATATAGTCACCAGCCGACCCCTCCCCTCCTCAATTCCTTCTACCCCGCTGTCTGAGGGGAGGTGGGAGGGATTGGAATGGCCAGGAGCACACCTCTCGAAGAACACCAGTTACAGGTAAGTAACCTCTTATTCTTCTTTGAGTGTTGCTCCTGTCCATTCCGTTGTAGGTGAGTATCTAGCCTTACCTTGGAGGTGGGAGACATCATGGACAGACAGCTTGCAGCACCGCCATTCGCACTGCCGCATCCTGCTGCGCTTGCTGGGTGACGGCATAATGCTGCGCAAAGGTATGCGGGGAGGACCACGTTGCCACCTTGCATATGTCTATGATCGGGACTCCCGCCAGGAATGCTGTTGAGGCCGCTTGGGCCCTCGTTGAATGGGCTGTTGCCCTCGGTAGTTGTCTACCTCCCAGCTTGTAGCACTCCTTAATACAAGCCTTAATCCAGGAAGCGATCCTCTGCGTGGACACTGGCTGGCCCTTTTTGTAGTTTGCCACTGCCACAAAGAGCTGGGGGGTCTTGCGAAACGGCTTCGTTCTTTCTATATAAAAGGCCAGTGCCCTGCGCACGTCCAGGGAATGGAGGCCCCTCTCCTCCTCTGACGCGTGGGGTTTTGGACAGAAGACGGGCAGGCAAATGTCCTGGCTCATACGGAAGTGACACACCACCTTGGGCCTGAAGGATGGGTGGGGGCGCAAATGTACCTTGTCCTTGAAAAACAGTGTGTATGGAGCGTCTGCTACCAAGGCGCGCAGCTCCGACACTCTCCTGGCTGATGTGATTGCCACCAGGAACACGACCTTCCATGACAAGTATAGCAGTGAACATGTTGCCAGGGGCTCAAAGGGTGGTCTGGTGAGCCACGATAGGACCACGTTTAAGTCCCACTGGGTCGCTGGTGGTCTCACTGCCGGGTACAGTTTCGAGAGGCCGGTCAGGAATCTTTTCACCATAGGGGCGGTAAACAGCGAGCTATGCCCAGAATTACTGCGGAAAGCCGCAATTGCCGCTAAGTGGACCTTCAGGGATGACAATGACAGTCCCCCGGATTTTAAGTGCCATAAATAGTCCAGTATGCGGTGGATGGGGACCAACGTTGGGTCCTCCCCGTTGACCCCAGCCCACCGTGCAAATCTGCTCCACTTAGCTACATACGTAGTTCTTGTGGAGAGTTTTCTGCTGCCACACAAAACTTCCCTCACCGGGGAGGAGCACAGCTGCTCGCTGTCCGTTAACTATGAAGGTACCACGCGTGGAGGTGCAAGGCCTCCAAGTTGGGATGGAGGAGTTGTCCGCTGCTCTGGGTCAACAGGTCTGGTCTGAGAGGCAACCGAATCGGGCTGCGCCTGGACCACCGTAGTAGCGTCGAAAACCAGTGCTGTCTTGGCCACGCAGGGGCGACCCGAATGACCCTCGCCTTTTCCTCCTTGATCTTCCACAAGACTCTGGGGACTAGTGGTGTTGGAGGAAACGCATACAGTAAACCTCCCTGTCCCCAGTGGATTTCGAAGGCATCCACCCTCGAACCGGGACTGCGCCCCCGGAAGGAACAGAATTCTTGACATTTTGCGTTGATATCGGAGGCGAACAGGTCTAGACGGGGATAACCCCACCTCTGGAAGAGCGACTCCTCCACTTCTGGGTGGAGGGACCACTCGTGTGTCATAAACCTCCGGCTGAGCTTGTCCGCAAGGGAGTTCCAGAGGCCCGGTATATACAATGCCACTGGGTGAATCCTGTGGTGAATGCAGAATTCCCAGAGGCTCATGGCTTCCTGGCAAAGGACACGCGACTTCGTGCCTCCTTGTTTGTTGACGTAAAACATCGCGGTAGTGTTGTCGGTATGCACCGATACCGTTCGGCCCCACAGATGCTCCTGGAATACCTCGCACGCCAGCCGGACTGCCCTGAGCTCCTTTACATTGATGTGCAACCCGGAGTCCGCGTCCCGCCACTGGCCTTGAGTCCTGTGGCCGCCGAGATGTGCCCCCCAGCCGACGTTTGAGGCATCTGTCGTCAGGTGAAGCGATGGCTGGGGAAACCGGAACGGAATCCCTGAGCACAGGTTGGTCTCACGGGCCCACCAACAAAGGGTCTCTAGCACAGGTGCTGGCACGGTGACCATAGTGTCCAAGTGCTCTCTCATCGGGCGGAACACCCCCACCAACCACACTTGAAGCGGTCGCATCCGTAGGCGGGCAAGGGGAACTACTGCGGTGCAAGCCGCCATGAGGCCCAGAAGGCGAAGGCATTCCTGCGCCGATACAAGGGGAAATCTTGTTACTGAATCCACCGCCTGTTTGATGGTTTGGAAACGGGTGGTAGGAAGGCTCGCCCTCGCCAACGTCGAGCCGAGGACTGCCCCTATAAATTCTATGCGCTGTGTGGGAACGAGCACCGACTTCTAAGCATTTATTAGCAGCCCCAGGCGGTCGAACACAGACTGCGTCAACCTCAGGTGAGATAGCACCTCCTGATACGACTTACCCACGACCAGCCAGTCGTCCAGATATGGGAAGAGGGTGACCCCCTTCTCCCTGAGATATGCCGCTACTACCGCGAGGCACTTTGTAAACACCCGCGGGGCAGCGGAAAGGCCGAAGGGGAGCACAGTGAACTGCAGGTGTTTCCCGCCAATAACGAAACGTAAAAACCTCCTGTGGTGAGGGCTGATTGCAACGTGAAAGTACGCATCTTGTAAATCGAGGGCGGCGTACCAATCGCCCGGATCCAGAGACGGGACAATCGAGGCTAGGGATACCATCCGGAACCAAATTTTTTGAAGGAACCGGTTGAGTTGTCTCAAATCTAAAATTGGCCGGAGGCCCCCTTTTGCCTTGGGAATGAGGAAATAACGGGAGTAAAACCCTTTGCCCCTGCGGGTTGGCGGCACCTCTTCCACCGCCCCTTTCTGCAGGAGGGTTTGCACCTCCTCCCATAGTACTTGCTGGTGGGCCTGATCCCGCAGGGAACCACGCAGCGTAGGGGGGGGCCCGGGGGGTAACGAAGAAAATTGGAGGGAATAGCCCTCCTGAACTGTTCTGAGGACCCAACGGTCTTTCATAATCTTGCGCCACTGTGGCGCGTAGCGGCACAGCCTGTTTAGGAACACGGGAGTCTCTGGATCCTCGGCACTTGCTAAGACGTCCTCGCGCCCGCCATCAAAAGGCCTTTTTCTGGGTAGCCTGTTGGTGTGAGACCCCTTGGCCGCTGGGCTGATACCCTGAGGGCCTACGGGATCCCCTGCCCCTCCGCCTGTCATCGTCCTGGCGGCGGTGGTAAGGCCTCGCTGGGGGAGGAGGTTTAAATTGCTTCCTCTGGCTCGCCAGTGTATTGAGTCCCAAGGATTTAATTAACGCCCTCGAGTCTTTCAGAGTCTGAAGGCAGGCGTCCGTCTGCTGCAAGAACAGCTCTGGGCCTTTGAAGGGCAAGTCCTGGATTGTGGCCTGTACCTCCTGGGGCAGGCCCGATGCTTGTAACCACGAGTTGCATCGCATAGCTACCCCAGCCGCCATGGAGAGAGCAGCCACATCGGCAGCGTCTAAGGCCGATTGTAAAAGGGCCTTCGACACAACCTTGCCCTCCTTGATGGATGCCGACAATGCTGCTCTGGAGTCCTGCTCCATCGAGTCACTAAAACGTTCCAGGGACGACCAGGCATTAAACATATAACGGCCAAGAATAGCCTGCTGGTTGGCTATTCTTAATTGTAACCCCCCCCTGTGGAATAGACCTTACGGCCAAAAAGGTCCAATTTCTCAGCGTCCTTAGATTTGAGGGTTGAACCAGGACGACCCCGTCTCTCCCGATCATTCGCTGCAGCCACCACCAACGAGCTGGGGGTAGGGTGTGAGTAAAAGTGTTCGTAGCCCTTGGAGGGCACAAAATACTTCCTTTCAGCCCGCTTGGCCGTCGGGGGAATTGAAGCTGGGGTGTGCCACAAAGCCTTAGTCGTATTCTGCACTGTCTTAATAAAAGGCAGGCCACACGGCCCGGTCCTTCTGGGAGCAAGATATCCACCATGGGATCAGCATCTTCCATGATCTCCTCAGCTTGGATATTCAACCCAGTGGCTACTCGACGGAGAAGCTCCTGATGAACCCTGGTGTCGTCAGGGATCGTCACCAGCTTGGCCCCTGCCACCGCCTCATCCGGAGGTGAAGAGGAGGACTCCTCAAGATCTGGACCCCCTGACGGTGCCCTGGAACGCATGCTGAGGCCTCCGCTAACCAGGCTAGCCCGGTCCTGGTTGTCCCTCACGGACCCCACCTCCGACGTCGCCTCAGTACCAGGGAGAGCACCAAGCGCTGCAGATGGAGGAGGCCTGGTGCCAGAGATCGGCATGGGGTTTCCTGGGCCAAGGCCTGATCCCTGAAGGGTGGCCCACAGAGTCCAAAAGGGCCATTGCATCCTAGGCTGCCACCCTGGCCACTGGGGGTGAAATGGCGGTACCGTAGGGGCCTGCTGTGGCTGCAAACTCGCATCCTTATGCGAGCCACGAGGTACCGGTTCTTCCGCCGAGCCCGATGAGGGACTAGACCGAGGAGACCACGGCGGTGCCGATGGAGGACTGCACCGGAGAACATCGCTGACCTCAGTCATCGCGGTGCTGGCGAAGCGGTGACGTACGGTGCCAGGAAGAAGCTGGGGAGCGGAACCAGGGAGCCCCCGCTGCTGCGACCACGACCTGCGGTACCGGCAAACAGTGCCGTGCTGCCTGAGGCGGTGCCTGGCTACTTCCGTGACCAGCCGTGAGAGGGGTCGGTTTCCCACGGGACGGTACCCACCCCGGTGCCGGGCCCTCAGCCCGTGTCCTCGGCGCCAAGTGGCTCGAAAGTTCCTGCGCTGCCGCAAAGGCCTCAGGCATAGTCGGTAGGACCAGTTCCTCTTCCAGAATGTCTCTGGTAGGGGAGGAAGTTGAAACCGGGCTAAGCTGTCTCTCGGTGGGGTCCTGCACCGAAGCTGGAGACAGGGAAATAGGTCGGCCAACGCGGCTCTGACCGGACTCCTGCGCCACTACCGCTCGATGCGGCGAACGTCCTCTCTCCACCCACTTCTTCTTTTTGGGCGATACCGGGGATGACGACCGGGGCCGGGGCTGCTTAGGCGTCTTAGGCTTCGGTGCCGTTGGCGGTGCCGATGACGCCGGAGCGCTCCGCACTGACGGTGCCGAGCTCGATCCTGAGTCGCCTGGCACCGGACAAAGGGCCTCCTCCATCAGGTGGAGTTTTAGACGCTGAACTCTGTCCTTTTGAGTTCGCGGCTTGAAGCCCTTACAGAGCTTACACTTCTCAGCGAGATGAGCCTCGCCCAAGCACAGCAAGCAGTTACTGTGCGGGTCATCGACCGGCATGGGCTTCTTGCACAGTCCACAAGTCTTAAAGCCCGGCATAGCCCGGCCCCGGGCCCGGGGCGGGCTCGAAGAAACTAAAGCAACCAACTAACTACTACTACCTAACTAACAAAACAACAAAGAACAACTTCGGGTACTCCGAATAAGTGGCCATGTGCAAAGCGCTCAAGGCCAGGGAACATTCCAGCGACCGACAGGGCGGTAAGAAGGAACTGAAGATGGGAGGGGTCGGCTGGTGACTGTATAGGGAGAGGCGACGGCGCCACTCCAGGGGGCGCTACAGCCAACCCTACGGGTACTCTAGGGGAAAAAATTTCCGACGTGCCGTGCACGGGGTGTGCAGACACCTACAACGGAATGGCCAGGAGCAGCACTCGAAGAACAGTGATTCCCAACCTTTTTCGCTCGAGGGTCACAGATATCATTTTTACAGTCTTGAAGGACAACCTATCTCCACGAGCAACCCCTCAATCCCACTCCAGCCAGATGGAAAGAGCACAGCAAGTAGGTCACCTCCTTGCTGATCTCCTGTGTCCTTGACTGCAGCAGGGAAAATGCACTCATCCTGTAGCCCTCCATGTTCCAGCTGGGTCCTTAGACAGTGGATCCCTTTTGCAGCCAGACACTTATTTCACATTCAGACTGACTTATTTTTGTTTAATGTATGTAACTTGTATTGTTTCAATATGGGACATAATCAAACACCCATGTATTCACATCACATTTCATAATATTTGTTTTTTAGTGCAACCAATCCACAAAATTCCAATATAACCTATAACGTGTAAGCAGAGGAAATGAACCTGCTTTTGTGGGGAACTTTACAGGCTTGTCTATCACCCCGGTAAAGGTGGGTAACAAAAGGATCTGGGTCCTTGCTCCCGCTTCCTTTACTCAGAGGCCTGCCTGACCTCAAAGCCTCCCCTCCCAGTCTCCTGTGTGGCAGAGTCTCTGTAACCTCAACTAGGCTGAGCCCCAGAATTTCTGGTGGCTTGACCCCCCAATTTTATTGTGGTCACTCAGGATACAGCTAGGGTGTCCCTACTCCAGAGTGCTGACTGCACTGAGCACTCTCCTGGCCCTCCCTGTCACTATATACAGTTCAAAGTAATATGATTTATTTAAGCACACTGAAATAAAAAATAACCTAATAAAATAGAAGTGGAGAAAGGTGAAAAGTAAACCCCCAGTGCCACTCCCAGGCACAGGGGCACTACATGCAGTGTCTCACAGTCTGTTTTCCACCTTGCAAGCCTGCTGCCCAGGCCTGGCTGCAGCTGAATGATCCAGGGGGCCAGATGCAAGCTCTGGCAGTAGCTACATGTCCCCAGGCTCCAGACGTCAGGCCCTTCTTCCCAGCATCAGCCCCCTTCACTGTCCCCCAGCTGCTCACCACATCAAGCTCCAGATGGCTCCAGCCCTGCTCTGGTTCAGTGTGGCTCTCTGGGACACTCCTCAAGCACCTCTGGTTCCCCTGCAGTGGGTCTGCACAGATCAGATCAGCACCTTTGGCTCCTTCTCTGGCCTCCTGCACCCAGCTTCAGACAACTCTGGCTCTGGCTCCAGCTCCAGCTCTGCTCTGCTCAGCTTGTCTTGGCTCTCTGCTGGTTCAGCTGCTGTGGGTCCACTCTGAACAAATCAGCTCAGCCTGGCCCCCGTGCCTGGGTTCTCTGTCTCCCAGCTGCTGGCTGCTTAATACTTCCTCCTTAGCTGGGCCCCACGCACTCTCTCGATTGCCCAGGCATGTTGAGCCTGTAGTTTCAGCTCAGGGGTGGGGAGTGCTCTCCTGGCTCCCTCATTGGCCTTTCCAGCCAGTCAATCAGCCTCTCCCACTGGCTCTGGGGCTGTCTGTTTCAGGGTCCTGCTTCCAGGCTGGAGTGGCCAATCGAACAGGCCCATCCAGTTTCAGTGAGGGGCTATCAGTCCCCTTACACATGTATATTCGTCTTTGTAAGTTATAAATATTTTACAAAAAGTTCAAGATGTATAAATTGTGATGCTGTCTGGGTCTAGGGGACTGTTCATGATTATTTTTATATTGATATTTCATATTTACAATGACCCATATGTGATATGCCATGTTTGGTATCAATAGAAAGGCTGTAATTTGCTAGGAATGATTATACAATTTGCATGTAGGTATCATGCCTGTATTGGACAGTAGACATCTATTAATTTTTATGTGTGTTCCAAGTTATTTGAGCTAAGGCAATCCCAGACTGGGTGTGTGCAAACTACTGTCATATTGATGACTGATTCGGAGGGTACTCCCAGCTACAGTGGGCCCAAGAGGAAACCAGTTTGACCAGTTACCCAGACTGACCATGTGGCTCACCTCCATTTTGATCTGGTGAGGACTCTGAGATAAAAGGCCCATTCCCCATTTTGTCTTTAGTCTTCAGTCTCTCTGCAACCAACACCTGCCTGTGGAACTATTCTCCTGGGACTGAACAAAGGACTGAGACCCACCCAGCTGCTGCTGCTGCTGGGTGCACACCAGAGGAGTGGGACTAATCTGCAAACTACAAGATCTTCAAGGATTTGTTTTCTATGGACTCTAAATCATTGTATGTATGTGATTCACTTTGACCCTTTAACATCTCTCATATTGTTTCTCTTCTTTTTATATTAAACCTTTAGTTGTAGTTACTAAAGGATTGGATGGCAGCGTAGTATTTTGGGTAAGATCCAAACTTGTATTGTTCTGGGTGATTTGGCTGGCCCTTTGGGGCCAGGAGAACCTATTTCTTAAAGAGACCCAGTGGCTAGAGGGGACCATAGGAATTGATGTGCAGGAAGGGGGCTGTTTCTGTTTTATTATGCTTGTTGATGACCAGAGTGGGGAATCAGAAGCATGTTTTGTGGCTGACTAGGAGACTGGTTTAAGTGCCACCTGTCAGTGGTTTAGGGGTTTGGCCCCTGGTTTTGCAGCTTACCCTGATTTTTGCACATTCAGAAGGTTATCCAGGAGGCCCAGGTCACATAAATAACACTAGAATCTCCTTTTAAACAGCTGGTTAACGCAACTGCTGGATTTATTTACATGTAGCAAGAAACATATCATGATTCATGACCAGCATAGCAGGGCTGGCTCAAGGGGCTTTGGCTCCCCGACCCAGCTTTTGATTGTATGACCCTCTCACCATCTGTGTATGTGGGGGGCGGGGAGCAGAACCCGGCCTCCACTCCAGGCTGGCTCACCCCACCCCCAGAGCAGGGAACAGTTGGTCCAGGGGCAGAGAGGGCCAGCCTAGAGGCCAGGCTCTGCTCTCCTGCCTCTCCTCTGGGCCAGCTATTCCTCCCTAGGGGAAGGAAGGGCCATCCCAGACATGGGGCAAGAGAGCGGAGCCCAACCCATAGCCTGGCCTGCTTCACCCCAGCCGCCCACCCCCAGCGTGGCGCCGAGGCCGCCATTAAGCAAATGACGCCCCAAGCCAGGGCCTCATTTGCTTATGGGTCAAGCTGGCCCTGCAACAAAGCATACTAAAATTTGGAAACAAAGTATTTTAAAGGTCAATTGATGATACTGAAAAGAGAAGCGTAATTAACAGGTATTATAGTAATAGTCTTTCTTCGATAATAAGTGAAATCAAGCACACTCCTTTGCAGGTTATATCTATTTGTTGCTTGACCAAAATATCAGGGAATACGACTGAAAAAAAAAAAAATCAGATACAGTCTTTTATCTTTATCACCATCATGGAGTATCTACCCAGTGACAAAAAATACA
Source organism: Podocnemis expansa (assembly GCA_007922195.1). Lineage (NCBI taxonomy): Eukaryota > Metazoa > Chordata > Testudines > Podocnemididae > Podocnemis > Podocnemis expansa. Next base: position 121,947,856 of record ML681963.1, read on the forward strand.
AGTGCCTGTTCAAATATAAAACCAACACTTTTGTAATGTCCAAATCTTATATCAAAGGAAAACAGTGAAAATTATCTAGATTAATTTTTTTAAATCATAAATATGGAAGTACACAAATAACACTAAATTTGTCATTTAAATTGACATAAAAACAGGAAAATCTGTATTTTCTTAAGTTATGATGTATTAATAATGGTACTAAAAGAAGGATAAAGAGCGTTATTATTGACTTTAAATTTCTTGTCTTTTGTCACAACCTTAATGTGTAATATTTTTAAATGTAATTTCCTTGTTTTATTAATGTTCTTTTAAAATGTCATTATTATAAAGTACTCAAGCATAAACCATCATGTGTAAAAATACTAGTTTTACAAGAGACACATTATCGGGAAGATGTATCAGAAAATTCCTACTGATTTCCTGTCAGTTTTGTAGTTTACAGATTAAATATAAGGTTCAAAATGCCAATATTACAAAATATTAAAAGTATTACATGCCAGTGTTGAGATTCTAATATTAATATTGTACTAGCCTATATCCAGAAGGATCTGAAATTTGGGACCTGCTGTTCTTACTTCATCAGTGAGTTTTGACACAGAAGGACTGAGCCACTGACTTCCAAAAGTGTATAAATTTCATTGTGTGTGCACACAAAACCTTTAGTAATCAGCTATTTAAATAAAAGAATAAACTAAATACTGCATAGGGATCATCATTAAGTACCAAAACGAGGCCACCCTTGTGGTCAAGTTCAGCAGTCATTTAAGAGAGTGCACTTTAACAGCTGTTTAAAGGTCAGAGATGAAAGATACCTTACCTAGTTGAAACAAGAGAAATTTTAGGCAAATGACTTAAACCAAAATTTAGCCAGGATACCCTTACAAAAACTGTCAGTATGTTTCAATCTGTGATTAATTTAATACTTATTTTTATGCAGCTAAACTACTATAGTATAAACATTATACTAAATTACCATTTTTTTACTATATGTTTGCACAGCACTTAACACATTGGAATCTTAATATCAGATGGGTTCTCTAGGCACTGCTGTTATTAAAAAAATAACTAATTTATAATTATTGCACAATATTTTGTATTTTATACTCAAAATACACAATGCACATTTTAAATTTGATAACACACTCCTCACATATTTATTACATTGAATTATAAAATATCAAAATAATACTATTACACACAGTACCTTTTCTTCTTCCACAGTAAATATCCTTGCTTGTAACTTCATTGCCAATAATGGATAAAATTTAAAATAATATGTTAAAACAGCATATACAATATTTTAGCCACTGTAGGATTAATTTTATTTCTAGACTTTGAAAACAGAACATATACGGTTAATTTTATTCATATCTTCTGACAACAGAATATAGCTAATCATGTACAAAATAATATAAACACTTCACTTCTATTACAGTGCTACAATAGCAACAAATGAATGAATGAAAAACAAATTTCCACCCTAAAGATGGAAAGGATAGTTTTCTTCACCTGGTAATTTATTTTTTCTGTGCGAGCATGTCTGTTAATCCAGTACCAGTGGACCAAATCCTTTGGCCCCATGTGTAGAGGTAATCTGAAGCCCCAGGCCAACTACTCCAGAAATTTTTTAACTCCTTGTAAATGATATACAATACACAATCAACAAAAAATAACACAACTTTGAGAAAAGATTGCAGGTACAAAAAGAAACAGTTATTTTATAACCATGGTTCTTTGAGACAAGATGCAGATGTACACACACCTAGTGCACTGGAGCCAGAGGTTTCTAAGGACAGGGGTCGGCAACCCAAAAGAGCATAAAAGCCATTTCCCCCTACCCTCTCACCACAACTGCATGAGCCTGAGCTGGCCCAGCAGCTGCACCGTGGCTCCTAGCGCTGCCAGGGGGTGTGTGGGTGGTGCGCATTGCCTCCGTCAGCAGGGCAGAGCAGCGCTGCTCCACCTACCCCCAGCCCGCTGTCCCTCCCAAGAGCGACTAGCGGAGAGCTGCGACTTCCGGAGGCAAGTCCCTGGAATGGCCCGCTCTGTGGAGTTCAGGCTGCTTCCACCTGACCACTCTAGGGCTGAACGGGCTCAATCCAGGGCCGGGGGGCGAGGCAGTCTCTGTTCAGGCCTGGAGTAGCCAGGTTGAAGTGGCTTGAACTCCGCAGAGCAGGCCTTCCAGGGCCCCGCCTCTGCAAGCTGCAGCTCTTCACTGGCTGCTCTTGGGAGGGACAGCCAGCTGGGGGTAGGTGGTGCAGCACTGTTCTACCCCACCAACAGAGGGAGGGATGAAGGGAGTGCGTGCCACCCTCACACCCCCTGCCAGAGCTAGGGGGCCGCAAGGCAGCTGCTGGGCCAGCTCGGGCTCATGCAGTTGTGGTGGAAGGCTGGGGTGGCCCTGGTGCCCCTGATTTCGTCACGATGCCGGGGCCAGCTCTGAGTCCCCAAAGCACACCTGGCTCCCTGGAAGAGATTGCCAGGGAGTCAGAAGGGGATGCTCAGGTAGCCACAGGTGGCTCACTGGGCCTGCGTTACTGATCCCCAGCCTAGGAGCTCCTTCAGAGCGAGCAACACTCATGTTTCCTAGCCATGTAAGGAGAGAGAAACTCATGAATTATAGCTGTAGCCCCTCCCCTGGCTATATGAAGCAAAGTTGCCACAACCCCTCAGTTACTTCACAATGAATGTCAAAAGCATAGACTTTGATGCACAGGGGAGGAAAGATGGGTTGTGAAATACGTTTCCATCACATCTCAAAGAGAAGGTTACTTACTGTAACCCAAAGTTCTTTGAAATGTGTGGTTCCTAACTGTATTCCACACGTGGGTGAGAACTTTTGAATTGGGAAGTTTTCTCCCTTGACCTGTACATGTAGTGTCTCTCTTTGTATTTCTGACTAAAAGTATAAGGTACAGAGTCTTCTTACCACAATGCAAACAAGTCCAAAACAGATAAGAAGCAAGGTGGAGAGTAGAATGCAGATAGGGACCACACATTTTGAAGAAGCTCCAATTTACAGTAAGTAACCTCCTTGTCATCTTTGAGTGATGGTCCCTATGTGCATTCCACACATGGGTTATCTGAAAGCAGCAATCACTGTGGAGGTGGGTGCAGAGGGCTGAGATGGTAAAGCCACCTGCAATATGGCTCATTCTACTGCTGTATCCATGGCTGTTGATTGAGTCAGGGCACAATGTGGTGTAAACGTGTGGACTGATCACCATATTGCAGCTTTGTAAATGTCTTGCAATGGGACCTCCAATAACAAAGCCATGGAGGCAGACTGCACCCCACAGAGTGAATTGTAACATTCTACAGACGGGAAAAGTTTGATATATAGCATTGAAATATTTGAACAGTATGGAGCCCAAAACCCACTTAGCCATCCCTTGTACGGCTATGGCTTAGCCCCTTGATCTCTTTCCCATAAAAACAAACAGTCTCAAAGATTTTCTAAAGGGCGTTTTCCTTTATAGGTGGAATGCCAGGGCACATTTGACATTGAGGTAGTGTCCCTTCTTATCATGGGAAGAAGCATTGCATTCTTTCTAAAATGACAACACATGGATTGACTGGTTGAAATGGAATTTGGACACAATCTTCGAGAGGAATTTGGTGCATAACCACAGTGAAACCTTCTCCTTGTGGAAAACCATGTCAGGGAGGTCTGCCATCATGGCTGCTAGTTCACTAACCCATCTGGTCTAACTGATGGCTACTAGGAATGCAACTTTCATGGAAAGGTGGGTCATGATACCATTGCCATAGCTTCAAAGAGTGGTCTTGTGAGAACTGAGAGGAAAAGGTTAAGATCTCACTGGGGCATGAATCTGACAAGTGGGAAAGTTCTAACCAACCCTTTCATAAGCATATGCCATTAGGTGCATTTGGTGCTGCATTAGTAGGAGTAATGACATCAGATCAAGGGCAACAATATTTCCCTCAGCACTGATGAGGCCTCATTTGGAGTACTGTGTCCAGTTTTGAGCCTCCCCACTACATAGAGGATGTGGACAAATTGGAAAAAATCTCATAGAAGGTAACAAAGGGGGCTGGAGCACATGACTTAGGAGGCAAGGCTGAGGGAAATCAGGCTGTTCAGTCTGCAGAAGAGAAGAATGAGAGAGGATTTGATAGCAGTCTTTAACTACCTGAAAGGGGGATCCAGGGAGGATGGAACTAGGTTGTTCTCAGTAGCAGTAGAAGACAGAACTAGGAGGAGCAGTCTCAAGTTGCAGTGGGGAAGGTCTAAATTGGATATTAGGTAAAGTTTTTTCACAAGAAGGCTAGTGAAGGATTGGAATGCGTTATCTAGGGAAGTGGTGGATTTCCATCCTTAGATAGTAAAGTACAACTTGACAAAGCCATGGTGGGGGTGATATAAATGGTGTTGGTCCTTCTTTGAGCAGGGCACTAGATGACTTTCTGAGGCCCCTTCCAACTCTAATCTTCTGTGTTTCTATGATTTTAAAATGGAGTGTCCCTCCACTGGGGGGAAGGAATGTGCTAAATGTTCTTAGGTGCTTACCAAAGGAGCTGAGGACTGAGCCCTGTGTTTTCATGGTGAAGAGGTAAGCAGGGACAAACAGAATGGTCATCACGTTGACAGAACAATAATGGCAATACCTCCACTTCAGGGAGCAGTAATACTTTGTCCAGTAGCACATTCTCATGGACTCTTCTGCTCTGCTTAAGGACTCATTGGATTGGAACATGCAGGTTCTGCACTAGATGCTGTCATGGGGCTCACACTCCACTAGTGGCACCTCTTTCTGACTGTCTAGGGGATTAGCTCTGCCAGGCATTGTGTTCCCCTTCATCCCCCATGCTGTCTCACCTGTGGCCCCTCTTACTCCTGGAACTACAGTTTCCTCTTCATGTCATGGTCTTCCAAGCCAAGTCTCTAAATTCCTTCTGCATCTATAGCCAGCTTTCTGGTTTAATAATTCTACCAATTTTTATAGAGGGGGACCTGTGTGTACTTGCTAGTTTCCTGCTCTGTAGCTCCTTCTCTGGTTAAGCCTGAGGATTTAACTGGCCAGCCAGGTCAGTAGTGTGTTATAAGAATGATGGTGGTCCCCATCCTGGCAAACTTTCTCAAGAAGATGAGGCAGAAGGGGAAGCAGAGGAAAGGCATATCAAAAATTGCCCATCCACGAACCAGGGGCCCTTCTCCTGGGAGCTGTTGCCTATGACCTTCTTCAAGCTGCAGATGGGAAGCTTTCAGTCATTTGTGAGACAAATTGGGTGCACCGGGGAGTTTCCCACCATGCATGCATGGTATATGCAGAGAATCCCACTCAGTTCACCAGAGAATTCTAAGTACTCAGGGGGTGTGTGTCTTTTATGGTCACCTGGTTTCTGACACACCAGTCCCACAGCGTGACTGCCTTCGAGCAGAGAGAATGAGATCTTGCCCATCCCTGCTTGCTGACAAAGATCACTGCGGTAATGCTGTCTGATAGGATCTATACAATGAGAGAGTCCATGGGGGTAGGAAGGCTTTGCAGGTGAAATAGACTGCCTTGAGTTCCAGGTAGTTTGTGTGTAACCTGGCTTCCTGTGATGGCAATGCACCTTGCACCATATGGTGGTCCAGGTGGACATTTCATCTTGTAAGGGAAGCATACAACTCAAAAGGTGGCTCTCAGCACAGGAGAGTTAAAGGGATCCCAGTCATGACCTTGGAACAGCCCCCCAAATGAGAGAGACCAGAATATCTGAGGGAACAGTGACTCTGGAGTCAATGTGATTCCTGATTAGCTTGCAGATCAAGTGAAACTAGGCCTGTAGGCACCACAGGTGAAGTCTCACAACACATGTCATGCAGATGTAAGTGGCCATGTGCCCCAAGGTTGAGAGGCACTAGAAAACTATGGTGCTGGGCTTGTAATGAATGCAAACAAACAGTGATCATCAGAGAGAATTCATTTACCAAAAGTAAGGATCATGCAGAAATAGTATGCAGCCTTGCCCCTATAAAGTTTATCAATGTGAGTGACAGAACGGACTTGTCTTTGTTCACACAATCCTCCAAGGAGGCAAGGAGGTATCAAAGACTCAACTGTAAGGACAACTCCTTGCCTTGACTATCTCACTAGAAGCCAGTCATCCAAGTACAGGAAGACCCTATATTCTGGAATCTTATCTGGGCTGCAAACACCTTTGTAAAGACTCTGGGTGGTGTTGCTGAGTTGAAGGGAAGGACACAAAACTGGAAGTGTTGTTGTCTCACCATGAACTCCAGAATCTTTCTGTGAGATAGGTGGATGTCCTCACAGAAGCATGCATCTTTCATGTCAAGAAACATGAACCATGAGCCATCCTAGATGGAGGGAATTATCGATGCCCATGTGATCATACAGAATTTCTGCTTTCTAATTAGTATATTTAGTTGATGAAGATCCAGAATGGCCCTCCACATACTGTCTTTTTTGGGAATGAGGAAATATGGTGAGTAGAACATTCTTCCCTGGTACTGAGGCAGAATGCCCTCTAGCACACCCTTGAGAAGCTTCCTTCTGAAGAATTAATTGGTTCCCTTCCCTCAGAGGCGGTCAGGAGATGCCACAGTAAGGCAGAAAGAAAAGAAATCCTGTGGAATATCCACAATGGATAATCCCCAGTGCTCAACTATCCATGGTGATCTTGCCCTAACTCTGGACAAAGAAGTCAAGGTGGCCACCAAAGACGGGGGGGGGGGGCAAGGAGGTAAGTGGCATTGGAGGTGGTTCACAGATCTCAACCCACATATCAAAAGTGACCCTGAGCTGGAAGAGGGTCAAGGAGATGGCTGGTGACCATGGTACAGGGACACACAGAGCACCCTCCTACAGAATGAGTGGGCCAATGACCACACTAAAAAATACTTCCATTTGGCCAAATAAGCCAATCTGATAGAAGGCTTCCTACTATTCAGTAAAACTATCACACAAACATTGTTCCTATTCCTCATTTAGCCATGGAGGAACCATACAGAGAGATGTAGATGTCTGAGTGCAACATGCAAGCTCTCACCATAATGCTGGCCCTGGGAATTGAGAGAAGAGGATAAATTGTACATTTCTCTGCTAAGGAGAAAGGAGTCAGCAGGATCAGTACAGTGAACCAGACCAATCAATCCAAGGTGTGATGAGCTGGACAATAAAATTGTCTTCAGTCACACTTGGAGAGGCTAAAGATACAACCTGACAAACTGGACCACCAATGTAAATGCATCCATCTGATCCAACCATCTGAAGCACACTCAGACTGTAGTTGAATACTGAGACTGCAGCTCCAGACGCAGATATCATGAATGACCTGGAAATGGATCTGCTGCCAAGACAGTAGTATCAAGGAATGTACCAGTCCTCAGCTCCAGACTTAGCAGCAGCCTCAACTCTGCAGTCTGTGGCAGGGGGAGAACAGGTTGTGTTACTGACAGCCAGTGAGGTTCTGTATATGCCCAGAAGGTCAAGCCAATGAGTTTGTGGATGTCATGTGTGGGGAGTCTGGAACTGACAGGCAGAACAGATCCGAAGTAGTGCTACCTGGCATGCTGCCTGCATGAAGTCATCTGGTGTTAGCAAAGGTGTCATTGGTACCAGCCTCAACAGATGCTTCAGGGTCAGAATTGAAGTCAGTGGTATGAGCTTGTCACAGGGTAAGCCCTTCCTGACACCCCTGGTGGGGAGAGTACAAGGGGCAGGAGCAACGAAGGTATCCCCACATTCTTCCATACATGCAATATTTTCAACAATACACAGCCTTTGCGTCAGGACAGCATCGCCTAATGGCCACAGAGACAATGAGAGGTCCCTGGGTCAGGACAGCACAGCCTAGCAGCCATAGAGTCAGTGAGTGGCCCTCAGGTCAGGGTAGCACAGCCTAGTGGCTAGAGTCAATGAGCAGCCCTCGGGTCACACAGTCAATGAGGGGCATCTTCTTATGGAGTATAGTACCCAGGTAGAGGGACTCAGGCCCTCCGGCTCCACAGAGCCCCATCCCACAGCCCTTTGGTACAAGAGTTATGGCACTAAGTCAGCAGGGATCCAGACCAAAATGCAATGACTGGTTTTCCACCCCCCTTCACAGCTCAACCTTTCAGGCCCTCTGGAATACTTCCTACCTATATATCGGGGATGGCTTCATGCAAGGCATTGCTCCGTGCCTCCTTCCCACTTGGGGTAACTGCTGATGGTTTTCCTGCAGGTCCCCACGGTTGGCTTGCTGCAGCAAATGTCTACGCAGCAGCCTCTAGGTGCTTGTTGTGGGGCAGCTCTTCTTTTGGGCTCCTTCTGGAGACAGTTTCTCCCACGCCTTGGGGCTGATACAACTCTGTGTCAGGAGCTTCCAGCAGACATCCTCCCTCTTCACTGATCAACACAAAATGAACTGGGCTGCCCCCTTTTATACTGGGACAGCAGTCTAAGCATGCCCAGCAGGGCCTAAGGGGAAAGGCCTAATGCAGGATGTATCCACCCCACCACAGAGCTCCTTAGTGTCTCTATGTGGTGCTAGGGAATGGTTTGAAGAACTTGTGCCAGAAAAAGGATGGTACCAATCCATGCTTTTCTTAACCAAGAAGAGGAGTCACCAGGAGTCATGGTGTAGCCAGAAAAATTTTGGCTATTTACCTAGAATCTATGGATAAAATAGCAAAAAAGGCAATCTGACAAAATTTTCGATAGGAATAGTAATAGTATAAAGTAATGTGATAGACAGTTAAGTTGAAATAAGAACAATATATAGATGAGAAATAGTATTCAAAATAAACAGCATTCAAAATAAGGTTAAGATGGAGGCAGATCATGCCCATATCTCATTTTATTCTAACAGACATATCGGTACATAAAAAGAGTGATCTAAGGGATATATCTATGACTAGGGAAATAAGGTCAAGATCTGACCTTTAGATGAACTCGCTCCCCCTCCCATCAGAGAAAAGATGAGTCATCCTTCTAAGAACAAAATATAAATCATCCTTCCAAGATAAGGGACACACCCCAAATGCCCACAAAGGAGGCAGAGTGCCCTCAAACATGCCCTATCTGCCCACAAAAGGGGTGGAGATAGACCTCCAGAGGTATAAAAAAGGAGCAGCATTTGCAGCTAGAAGTTGAAGACTTCTCCCACTCCTAACGGGTTCCAAGAGCCTTTTGGCCGTGGTTCTTATTTCACTAGGAGTCTCTCTCTCACTCACCCCCAGAGAGCGTAACAACATCTCTAGTGGATTGCAAAGGCACCTTAGCATTAGGCTCGTCCTGGTGGCCTTGGAAGTCTTGAGTTGACACTCCAATCCAGAGGATACAACGGAGTGAAGTCTCTGTTGGGGGACCATCGGGTCTCACCATCTCTGGTAGGAATTTCCAGAGGGTACAACTGGGACATCTTCCAGGTTGGGGGACTTTGTGTCTCACTGTCTCTTGTACAGGCTGCATGAAGATTTTGGTTCATCTTTGGTTTGCTAAAGGGTCTGAGATACGTGGCTAACTGAGTCCCACTTGCAGGCTCAGATTCCTGAAGCTCTAACACTGCACTCACACTGCTAGACCCCCTTTATGCCAGCAAGCCCTGCAGAGACCCCAGTGGAATCAAAGTAGTACTTAGGTAGAACTCCGTCGCTGTGAATCTCATTGAGCTAATAGGGACACCATGGCTCTGTTGCTGAGGGAGATCAAGAGAGAAGGCAACAACAGTAGGAGCAGAGAGAGAAAAATCAAGAGGTTGTTTAAAGGATCTCCACTTGTTTTCTGGTAAGCAGAAAGGTTTTAGAGGGGTAGCTAAGGTAGGTAGGAGATAGGAAGCCAGAAAACGTGGTCAGTAAGAAAACAGCAAAGCAGACCCAGCAGTGTGCAAACCAGAGGCCCAGCTGAAACCACTTGTCCAGAGAAGCCACGGAACGGACCCGATCCTGACTAAACCAGCTTGCTTTACCCGAGGTGTTGTGAGTAAGCTCTCCCCATTCCACAAGTGACTGGCCCTCACTTGGGGAATGTTATAGTGTGTTTTAAGTGTGTAGATTGTTGGTAGGATTTCTTTTGTAATTCTCCTAATGTATTTGTTTCACTGTTAAGTCTGTAATCATGTGTATATCCCTTTAAGAAGTGTAACCCAGCAGAGCAGTATTCCATTCTAAACTGTCACTCTGTACTGCTTGCTGTGATATCTCTGAATCTCATTATAATCCTGTAATATTAAATAAATGATAAATATTTGTCTGCAAATAACCCATTGCTCTGAACCTTTTATTGCTCTGAGTCTGTTCCTGATTGGTGGGCTGTAGCCGTATTTTCCACTAGGGGGTTTTACTCATTTAGGCAGCACTGACCCCACCCTCTCTATCCCAGATCTGTTTAAATATTCCACAAAATTCAAATTCTGGGGTAACAACGGAGCAATCCCAATGGGTCTTCATAAGGCTGGTGACCATACAAAGCTCCAATTCCAGCCACAGACAGTGAGAAGAAACTGAGGAAGGACAGCTCTTATAAGGCTTTTCCTTAGCACACTCAAGGAGCAAAAGAGCTTCTCTGTTTCTTGGGTCAGTCGCCAGTTCCAGAACTTGGAGCAAGACCATGCCCCAAGCCTGAGGGTGCTCAACGATCCAATACAGGTCTCAGTGCCAATACAAGCCTCAGGCCTCACCTGCTTAAGGAGGTGCTACTTTCACACAAAGTCCTCTAGCCACCAAAGTTCTTTTAGTGAATGATTTACAAATTGAATACTGTTCTTTGACATGACCCTGGGACAAATGGAGCAAGCACCTCACATGGGGATTACTGTTAGAGACTGCTCACCCCACACAGAAGACAGGGTTTGAACCATGATAAGGGCATCACACAGAGCAAATAATGATACTAAATGTATTTGACTAACACTAAGTAGGGTACTAACTACACAACTATGAAACCTAACCTATAAGCATAGAGAAACTCTCAGCATTGAAATGGTTGTGATGTGAAACCACAGAGTTCCAATTCTAGTCACAGGCAATGACAAGAAACTGAGGAAGGTCAGGGGGTCATATTGCCAGGAGTGAAACTATGGCCATATGGCATGAGAACTTCTCCTCCCACTGAGTGCCACTAAGTGAAATTGCCATCTCTAGTGCACTGGGCACATCTACACCCACATGCAAAACACACCTGCATCTATTTGAATCTTACTTTCTTCAAAAATTATATACGTGCTAGTTGCATTTTTTCTCTAAGACTATGTGTTCCACTGACCTTGTCCTTCACCTGTAGTGTTCTGCAATTTTTCACTTATAGAAGTCATTAATCATCCAAGAGGTATTGTTATTTTTTCATAATATATTGTGGATCATTTACAAAGGCTGGAAAAACTTCTGGATAACGTGCTATGGACTTAAGGTTGCAGAATCAGAAGTTATTTGTAAGGAAGATTATTCCCTGAATGATGAGGTGTTGTCCAATATTTTGATAGCTCTTATTGGGTTCAATTTATATCACAACTTTTCTTTGTCATCTTTGGACATTAGGAAGAACGGTGAATATGCAATATTTTGTGAACAGTGAAAAGGTGAGAGTTAACTTTCAGGGAGAATTCTGAACGTCTTAAAAACAACTTTTCCATTTGGAAAAATACAACGCAGTGAACTTTTTTCAAACCAGCAGACAAAGATGACAATCAACAAAGTCAACTGACAACTCTCTGACACCACCTACTGTAAAGAACTCAAAGAAGGCGCCACACCACAATTTCCTCAGGAATTTAGGAACATCATTAAATCCTTTCCAAAACAGCTCCAAGAATCTCTACAGAAACTCTACAGATTTACACTCTCCACCAACCTACCCCAAGAACCTTCTACTTGTTTTCCAAGATACACAAAGCAGGGAACCCAGGCAAAACCATTCTCTCTCATCACAGCATTTTTAGAAATACTAGGACTCTCAAAAACCATCCTCAAACCAATCACCACATGAAAGTTAATGTAAAAAGATAAGGAATACCAATCCCCGACCACCACAGGCCTGGAACTCTCTCATTGGCTCTACTTGCTATATGTGAGAAACAGATGGAACTTAATAAGCTGACCCTTATAAAAGAGCGCAGCAGGAAATGGAGACATGAAACTGTAACACCAGGGGTTAAAGTAAGCCGGAATGCATCGGAATGGCATTCCAGGGCCCACTACTTTTAGAAGCCCAGTGTTCCAGGGCTCCTAAAAATGGAAAATGGAGACAGCATGCTGCATTCTGGGGCCCATAATTTAAAATAGTGGGCCCCGGAACACAGCGTTCTAGTTCCATTTTCTATTTCTAGGGGCTCCGGAATGCTGAGCCCCTAAAAATAGTGGGCCTCAGAATGCCATTCCAGCACATTCCAACAGGGCAGGAGAGAGCAAGGAGGCGTGTCAGCCTCCCCAGCTCCCCTGTGCATGCACAGGCTGCACTAGAGGCAGAAGCCTCAAAGCGCAGCCTGCAGGAAGAAGAGTTAGGGGCAATTCTTCACTGCCTGGGTGCATGGCTGACGGTGAGTGTTGGGGTGGCCCAGCTGTGCTCCCCTCTGGGAGCAGGAAGCTCACACTGGGGATGGGGGACCCTATCCCCATTGCAGGGTGCCCAAGCTGGGGTTGAGCATTGGGAGTGGGTACTGGGGGCAGTAACTGGGGTGGAAGGCAGGCATTTGGGATGCAGTAGCTGGGGTGGGTGAAGGGGACCCAGAAATTTAGGAGGATCCCAGGACCCCCCTAATTATACTTTAACACCTGTGTAACACCTTCCAGAAAGCTGAGGGGCCAGAGTGATACTCCTAACGGATGACTACTAGAGCTACCACAGATAGATATAAAATGCTCTAGAAAAAGCAAATAGATAGGAATGGATAACGTTTGATATCCTTTATTGCTGAGACTCTTTCTTAAGGCTTAAATAAAGCCATTACCCTCTGCTGAAAACATCTTCCTTGGATTTTTTGAAAAAGTCAATATGGAATTAACTCCAGAGAATAAGCTGACCCAGCAAGAAAAAATCATGGTCCAAAAGAAAGAGAATGTGATAAGATAGACCATTGTTTATAGGTTATTTTCCTTCAGGACACAACCAACTTCTTTCAGAAAAGATAAGGAGCATGATGCCAAAGATTCAAATGGTGGTCCCATAAACTTTGATAAAGACATAATCAGGTCTTAAGGAGGAACATAAGCAAGGAGTCCTGTGGCACTTATAACCTAACAAATTTATTTGTCGCATGAGCTTAAGGAGGAACAGGCTCTCTTACTTGAAAGCATAACCTATCCAGGCCTTTGAGGAATGGGACAGACATGTCATTTGCAAAAATAAACCAGTTATCCACCTAAGGGTGGAAAGCTGACACTGCTGCAAGGTGAAACTTGATGGAAAAGGCAGCCCAGCCTTCTTATTTCAGGTGCAAAATACTTTAGTATGTCTTGCATAGATGAACACGTGGGTGAGACTCCACATGGGGATGCCCAGAAAATCGTTTCCACTTTGAGAGGGAAATAATTCCGGTGGAAGGCTTTCTATTACTAGTAGGACCTTATGAACTTTTTCTGAATAAGCCCGCTCTGTGGGACTTAGTCATGGAGCTCCCAAGCCATTGGATAAAGGGAGTTCAGATTCAGGTGGAGCAGCTGACTGCGGTCCTGGGATTCAGGTGGAGCAGCTGACTGCGGTCCTGGGAAATCAGGTCCAGGTACAACAGAATCAGGACTGAAGTTGCCATTGAAAGAGCTAGAGTAGAAAATTACACAGAGCCGTAATGCCTGTTTTTGGCATTCCTTCCCATTAATGGTGCTTGGAGCCAGCGCAGCAAAAGCTGCCCTTCTAATTGAGCAGATCCACTGAGCCACTCTGGGCCACCCAGGACTTTGCCCCGTCAGCCACGCTGTAGTTACAGCTCTGCTGTCAAAATATCCCAGTCCTGATACCCCTTGAGTGAGAGTAGCACTCTGTGCATGGCTGGAAAGGGGGGAATGCACAGGGAAATATTTTTTCCAAGGTAATAGAAAGGCCCTGTGATAGAACCTGGACTGCGTCCCCATAGGGAGCAGACTTGGTGACATTTCCTGTTATATCTTTTTGCAAAAAGATTTATCTGAGGAGCTGTCCGCTGCCCAAAAATGTCACTTGCCACATCTGGATGAAGTGACAACTTGTGGTGACCAGAGAAAGACTTGCTGAAACAATCTGCCAACTCATTTTGTGTTCCTGCATGACTTCTTCACGAACGAGAAAAGAGCAAGCTCCTCCTTGCCTATAGAGGAAAAATATGGCTGCAGCATTGTAAATGAGAATAGTCAAGTTCCTCCCTTTAACGTGAGGCAGGAAGGCCTGACAGACCAGGCAAACTGCACTCATGAAGAGAAAAAGTCTTAAGTTCCAGTCTCATCAGCACCAGAGTGGGGAGCTCCTCTAGGACCCTGATTTTTGAATAGTGATCTCTGATAGAACTCTCTTTCCCAACAAGTACCACTGAGGGTGAAATTTCAGTGACTGTGTTCAAGGCGCATAGATGCCTTCAGTGTAATGCACGTATCCAGTCACCCAAAGAAAAACACATGGACAGGAGGGAAATTTGGAACCAGGAGTGTAATGGTGTCACTCTGCAAAAAGCAACCAAGACTACTGGAAGTCAGAATGTGCCTGGTGTTTGTGACAGGCTGATGTCACTCACTGGACAAGGTCTGTGGCTTTTCACCAGGGGTGGGCAAAACACAGCCTGTGGGCCAAATTAAGCCCACCAGCGGTCACTGTTTGGCTCTCTGCCCCCAGGAAGCAGCACCACACCAGCTGGGAGAAGTGGAAAGGGCCAGTGCAGCCTCAGCCCCAGCCCCAGCCCCAGCCCCAGCCCCAGCATGATGTGGCACCAGCCAGGAAAGGTGGAAGGGGGCCCCAGACCAGTGCCATGCTGGCCAGGGGGAGGTGAAAGGGAGCAGTGTAGCCCTAGCCCTGGTCTCGCAGCAGCACAGTGCAGCTAGTGTGGGGAGAGTGGAAAGGGGAAACATAGTCTCATTCCGAGTGGTGCAGTGCCAGCCAGGGGAGGCAGAAAGGGGCAGGAAAGCACAGCACATCTTTGAACATCCATGGGTCCTCTCATAGCATGTGGTGTGCCTCAACTAGTGCATCAAATCCTAATTGTTATGAGGGTGAACCCAGACAATCACAACACTCTCAAATGAACTCACATAGAAAAATTATAAATGACAAAAACATTGTCTTCCATAGGTGAACTCTTTTCAAAACGCATTCTGTCCATATCTGACCTTTCAGTCCTTATCCTCAAAATAAACCAGCAAAACACCATTAAAAAAACCACCTGGGAACTTTAAGTCATAACCACTGGACACTAAAAACCATGAACTTAGAGATGCTGATTTTATGGTTCATTATAACAATTTGCAATTGTAAAATACCCTGCTGCCTACTACCTTCTTTCATTCTATGACTGCAAAGGTACTGATTGAGCACTTCATTTTAATGGTATCCTATATTACAGCATTTGTGGACCCTCCTGCTTAACAATTTGCCCCACTTTGCATTTAGTTAACCTTGACCACTCTTGTATACCTTCCCCAGACCCAAAGACTGTGAAGTTTGCAAGCTTGTCCCTACCCACACAACTTGGTCTAATAGAAGAGAGCTCAGCCACCTTGTCTCACTTGTTTTGAGATACTTTATTCATTGAAATAGTAGCAATGAGGAAATAAACTTTAAAAGGAAGTAAGAGCATTATATTAAAATGCTCCTTAGGTCAGGTCCTTATTTTTAAGGGTTTAGTATTTGCTGCCATTCTGACATAGTATGAACGGATGCTTCAATTCAATAAGTTACTTAAGAATGTGCCAAATTTTAAGTACCAATAATCACATTTTTGGAGTGATATAACATTACTTAAAGCTGCCTTAAGGCAGACCTGAAAATTTCCATAGTTTAGGGAACTCAACAGCTTCCCTAAAGTGAAGGTTTGTCCAGGGCAGGATTAAAGTACAGTACACTTTAGCAAGCCTACCAATGTAACATCATTTTTAGAGCAGTTATCCATCAGCACAAGTTAGAGAAGTACTAACTTGTACCATGGAGCAATTCAGTAACCAGCAGCCTCCACAGTCAGATCAGGTGGAAATTCTCAGGCTATGCCACACTGCCAAGTTAATTTAAATTAAGGAGGCTTAATTCAAACTAATTTTTAACTGTCTACATCAGGCTTTCCTTAGTTTGAACTAAGGAACGCTTAGTTCGAACTAGTAACTACCAGCGCTTAGTTCAAACTAAGCGCTTAGTTTGAGCATTAGTTCAAACCAAGACCATTGGAGACCAGGACTAAGCCTTAGTTTGAACTTAAGTTAGTTCAAACTAGTCCACGTTGTTAATGCAAACTAAGTTCGAGGTTAGTTCAAACTATCCTCGAACTTGTTAGTTTGAACTAACAAGTTCAAACTAACTGTTCCTAACACAGACATAGCCTCAGTGTGTTAAGCACTGCTCTGACAAAGCTGAGGATCTGGCCCAAAGTATATTACAATTACACTTAATTAGGTTCAAAGAAATCCTATTTTTGCTTCTCTGGTTGCATTAATATTTAAATTATAAATGATATTCTGGAATGTATTTTTGAAGCGCATATTTTTGATCATGTAGAAACTAGACCAGGTTCACTATTTCTTCTGATCATCATCATCATTTACCTTTGCCAGGTACCCTTCTGAAATGTCTAAGAAAAACAAACATTCTCTGTCTATCTCCCTGATATAGCTGTAGGGAGCATTAATTAAAATGTGTTGTTTTTGCATCTGAAAGATTAAAAAGAAAAAGGACAATGCTTTCTTGTAGGGATGTAGTACAACATTTTATCGACAGTATTACAGAGTTTTAATACTACTTGATAGATAACTTGTTTTTGTAACAATATTTGAAAACATCGTTATCAGAGTATGTTACCTGTTTTTTAAAAGCTGCCATGGCTTCTTTGTGTTGTTTGTTTAATATTTCTTTCTCATGCTGTAGAGTTTCCTGCTCAATGAAAAAAATTTAAATTAGGTCAAACTATATTGTGCTTTAAACATGACTTTCTACACCCTTTCAGTCACTGAAAAAAATAATACCAGAAGAAAAGATTACCATTTTCAGTCTTTCTTAAGTAGGGTCTAGTTAAAAAACAAATAAAAACAAAAAAAAAAAAAACCTCACCTGAAACAGAATACCTTGAATGAGAAACGTCTTATCTAGTAATTTTCTTTCTGCTACCAGATTCTCTCCTCATTCAAAACAAATGGGTAATACCTCTCACCTGTGAAATTTAGAGGCACTCCAGAGTTGATGTTGCTGGAGGCGATAGCATTAAGCTCTACTTTTTATTGCAGGCCACCAGAAAAGTTCTTCCAAAGCTATAAAAACACTCCAGCTACAAATTATTGGTATTACAGCAACAACCTGAAACTCTATTAATAAGTTTCAAGGGAATGTTATGTTTAAGATTCTCTTTGGAGAAAATACTCAGTTTGTTACAAATTATATTCTGGTAATTTACCAGACCACCATAGTGGATTAAACGAAAAGAGTAGTTCTTCTTCGAGTGCTGCTTGGATGAATTCAGTAATAGGTGTCTCCGTGCCGGAGTGGTCACAAAATACTCGTCGTAGCCTGTCAGAAGAGGGAAGGTGGCCACCGCCCCTTGCACCACCCATAGCTATATATACGGCTGCCTCCCCCCCCTCCTCAGTTTTCATTTCTTCCGCCTTGCGCGTCGGATCTGGAATGTCCACTCCTTGTTGATCGCAAGCAGCCTGTCTCTCTGTTGGATTCACTGTCCGGAAGGGCACATCTCCTTTGTGGATTTAATTCCACTGCGAGAGCCCAACACCGGACCGGAACATTGCATCAACGATGCTGGGGTTTAAACCCTGTGCCAACTGCAGCAAGGCCTTCCCCCAGGACGACCTCCATGGGAAGTACCTCAGGTGCCTGGGCAAAGACCACATGGTCTCGGCGTGTTCCATTTGTCTCTCTTTTAAACCTCGAACAATTAAGGAAAGGGAACAGCAACGCCATGCCTTAGCCTCAGAGGAGGCTCAGCACCCTTCACCCAAGGCTCGCCTCGGCACTGCGCCATTATCATCTCCGGTGCTGATGGCACGGTACAGCCCAGCCTGACCGGTGCCGACATCACCTCGGCACCAGCTGACCCCACCCTTGGCACTGCAAAGTCTGGTACCGAGAGAATGGGAACCCTCCCACCCAAGCGGTCCTCCCTCCCCCAGCGAGGACTTGCCCGCGACTCACGCAGAGTTGCTTCTTGTCCTGTCCACCCCGGAAGTGGTGGAGGCAGCACGAGCCCTGCTGCTCCTTCTTCCCCCACCTGCCCCACTCCCAATCTGAAGGGGTAAACCAGCCTTCATTTCGAAGGCCTGGATTCACTCGGGATACTCACCTTCGCCGTCCAGCCCCCCGCCTTCCACCCCGGTGGGGGCAGCACCACTCCACCGATGGCACCAGGCCTGGAATCCTGATCCACGTCCCCTGACTCCAGCCTGGAAGAGAGACCTTCTAGGGGCTCCAAAGAGCCTTGGCACCACACATCGGCTCTGTCACCCTTCCAATTTTGACCACAAGAGTGGTCCCCTGAGGGCACTTCCCCCCCTCCGCAGTGGACCCCCGGTGCCACGCTGTCCCCGGGACTGGAGTCCTTCATGGGCAGCCTTCCGGCGCACTTTGATCTGCTGCGCTGGGCCACGGCCTACTTAGGTATGGAGGTGGAGCCCCTGAGCCTCCCTCCCGATACCCTGTTTGGACTGGCATTCGCCTCCACGGCGCCTTTAGCAATCCCCTCTCCACACCTGAGTGTGTGGGACCTTGCACGCTCCCGGTGGCAAAGTCCAAGCTCTGTCCCCCCAGTTTCGGATATGGCGAGCATGAAATATTGAGTATCCGAATTGGACTATCCCTCACTCGCTGGCCACCCAGTCCCCCCCAGGGATGTGATCCAGCTGGCAATAGGGGCTGGAGAACCCCCCAGGGACTCCCTCCCTGGCTCCAAGGAGACCAGGGAACTGGATTTGTTAGGCTGCAAGGTGTACTCCTCGTTGGCTTTTCAACTGCGGGTGGCAAACAACCAGGCTATAACCAGTAGGTACCTGCTGGATGTCTGGGAGTCCCTTAGATTTAGGAATATGCTCCCACCTGAGGCCAGGGATGAGTATGATGCCTTCTTGGAGGAAGGCAACATAATCTCTCAAGACCTCCTTCTTTCAGCCCACGATGCAGTGGACACCAGCTTGCACCATAGCCTCGGTGGTTACCCTCCATAGGATAGCATGGCTCAGGGAGGCTAGAGCATCTCCTAACACTCAGCAGGCGGTCCTTGACCTGCCTTTTGAGGGGAATATCCTGTTTCCCCCAGAAACCCTGTCTGTGGTGGGTACAACCCAGGATCCTTGGGGAGAAGCCAAGTATTTTGGCCTCCCCCCTCCCGGACACACCCCACATGACTTAGCTTCCCAATTCCCTGGGTGGGACAACCTCCCTTTTCCCCTTTTGCCTCACTCACAGCAGAAAAAGGGCCTTCAGTCACCCCTCCCCAGGGAGTGGCCCCTCTGACCATTACCCTCTTTACCCTTGGGGTGCAGGGGGCCCCCGAGGCATCATTGTCGCAGACGGACACCCCTCCTCCCCTTTTTCCCCCATAGGGAATATCGGCCTGAGGGGAACCACCTCAATCCCTCCCTGTTCTATCCCTCCCTCGATTGCGGGACCAAAGATTCGATCAGGACGCCGGGGCTGACAATGTACAATGCCCACCTACGGTACCAGTATTCCAATACCGTAGTCGCCACCAACCCCACTCCCCACCCCCCACTCCTTAAGCAGCGACTTCCCTGAGGACGAAAGCCACCCCTCTCCTACTCCTAACAACCCTCCTTCCCGAATACTCCCCACTGCGCTCCCACCCTAACCCCTCATTGAGGGATGGAGACGCATCTTGTCGTAGCCCAGCTACGGCAGGGCTCCGAGATGTGCCCATCCGAAGCCTACTCACAACAGGACTGTGATTGTGGCCATGACGCGTGTCCCAGGTAGCCCCCTCACTCCAGGTTGGGGAAAGGGAGGGGATGTCCCGGGTCACATCATCATCTTCTGCACTGTGACCCAATCCCCGTCCCCCCCCTTTTGACAAGACCTTCCACTGCGCATTAAGGGGACACAGCTGTGTAGTAATTCAGCTACCTGGATAGCTATTTCATTGCGAGGGGACCTCTACAGGGGGTTTTAGCCCTGCACGGGCCCTAGGTATGGCCCACCCCCCCTTTCCACCCTCGTTTGGTTCCTCATCTCTGCCCTTTGGTCATCTAGTGGAAACCAGGGGCCCACCTCGGGAACCCTCACCTTGGTCTACCATCTCCGAGGTAGCCCACGCTTCCCAGACCTCACCAAAGTACGGCGAGGGTCACCCTTTTTAAACCCCAAAGGGGAAATACCTTGCTGTGTATCATAGGTTGGGAAAGTGCGTAAGGTCTGTCCCTTAGGGTGCCCTCCCATGTGACTCCTGCCTCAGTACCCACTGCCCTCTGGACAGTTGCCTACGGCAGACAGAAGGTTCCCTGCTTCCAGGGCACTTGCGTCATCCCTTGACCTATGGTCTTACTCCCTAGCACAGGCCCCTCCCCCTTTTCCATCCTGCCCCCTGTGGGACCATCCCACTACACTGCACATAGCCCCTTGATGCTACAGTGTTTTCCCCATGCACGTTGGCGACACCTGGCAGTTCTGCGGTACCCTTTCCCTTCTTAAGGACCTGCTTACTCCCACTGCCATTATGATGGCGTGACACACAGAACCCAGTCTGTACAACATGTAACAGTTTGGGGCTATACCTCTTTATTCACCCTTTGGCTCTCCCCAGGGAGAAAACTTCCTTGGGTTCTCTGATCCCAAGGTGGCCATCAGACGCAGCAGCTGCCACCGTGTTATGGGCCATTCTCTAGCTCAAGAAGGACCCTCCCTTGGCAACGGAGTTCTTCACTATCCACGTATTGAAGAGCTTTTCCACCTGGGCAGCCCTGACATGGCAAAGTGGTAGCATTCTCCCTCAGGAATGCACCTTAGGTACTGAGTCTGCAGTCCTTCTCAACCCTCCTTCAATTTCTCGGTCTCCAAGGGGCTGTCTAGAGAGTAGTAGAGTTCTCTGCCATCCTTTTTCCTTCCCCTCACGCTTAGTGAGAGCTTTGAGGGGCAAAACCCCGCAAGTCTAGACCAACGGGGCCCCTACCTTACATTCTAGCTCCCCGTGGCCCTTAGTAGGCCATTTTTGACAACACTGCTTCAGGCGACCATGCGGTCAGCACCTTTCCGGGGCCCCTCTCCTGCGAGAGCCCGGTCGTGGTACTAGTTAGCTGAATCTACTCTCCTGTGCTACAAGGTCGTGAATTAGCATGCTGTAGGCCCATCCTGCTTGGCTCAACCCTATACAACACGGCTGATGTCCCATGGTCTTCTCAGTTGCCTTCAAGCCCACCTCACAACCTTGCATCCTTTCCTCCTTAACCAGACGGCTTGCTTGGCCACATCCTAGATAAGGGGTATTGCCATCTCCTTACTTCTCCTTGCATACTCAGTAGTTGCCAGACTAGTCCATGACTACATGGCTCCCACAAAGCCTTTGGGTTCTCTATGCCTGCCCTTTCTTTGTTCTTGCGTGAGACGCAGCCATATGGTTAGTCTCATTGGCCAGTTTCGGTGTTCGCCTTCGAGGCCACGTGACACAGCCTAGGCCAGACACTGTAGTCTATCAATTACATTTCAGATTTTTCCTCTTAGGCGGGGCACCCGTGTAACCTGTTTTCTCAGGTTGCGCCCCTTTTTTTCCTCCAGCTCCAGTAACTTCGCTGACCTGCGTATGCGCTCTGCCTCAGCAGGTTCAGTTTTGCTCTGTTCTGGTTGACCTCAGCCCTTGCTTCTTCCAGGCCACCAAGGCCCGTTCGCCTCTTGTCTGTGGCGAACGTCTTGCTGTGGGGCCTCTACCTACAGGGTCTGTTGCTGTGCTGTGGGCGGAAGTACCAACTCCACCCACCGTCCTTCAGCATGGCTAGTAGTCACCTATTACTGAATGCATCCAAGCAGCGCTCAAAGAAGAATGGTGGGTTACTCTCCAGTAACCGTCCTTCGAGATGGGCTGCTCGGATCCATTCAGGTCCCTTCCCTCCATCCCCACTTCTGGAGCTGGCGACTCTAAGGAATTGAGGAGGGGGCGGGGAGGCGGCCGTATATATAGCCACGGGTGGCACGAAGGGCAGTGGCCACCTCCCTTCTTCTGACAGGCTAGGATAAGTTTTTTCTGACCAATCCAGTGCTCCGGCACGGAGACACCTATTACTAAATGGATCCGAGTAGCGCATCTTGAAGAAGGATAGTTACTGGAGAGTAACCCACCGTTACTACTCTAGCAGGTAAGGAATCAGGTAAGGAATTTCTCATTGTACTACCTGCTTTCAGAAGTATGGAGGAAAACAGGCAAAATTTTATATTATTACTATTACAGTGGAATAATAGGAAGAAATATAAATTCTTCCATATAAAGTAAAGCCTTCGCAATTAAAGAAATTATCTGGATACCAACCCAGTATTACGTTCCTATGAAAAGATGCCTCTGCAGCAGAATGAACACATACATTGCAAATCTTCCTCAGATGGGGCCTGAATACTTTCTTAACACAATGCCATTATGGATGTGTTAGAGGCAGCCCTGTTTTCCTAAGGGAGCGGTTTCATAGAGGCTTAGCATGCCAAATGGTGCAGAATTTTAACATCTTGCCTTCAGCAACTTTAAGGCCATGAAGCCTGTCATTCTGGAGAGAATCAGTTAAACAGCATACAACCGGCATATGTACTCCATAAATTTAGATATATTTTGGGAGCTCTGGAAATATCTAGGCATACTAAGGACTGATGAGAGAGTTATTTCCCCATAATTCTGGGGGGAAATGGTTGAAAAGGAAGGAGCTATAGTAATACTCTTTTCCACATAACAACAGCAGTGTGATTCTCATATAGTTGGAGGGACTATTTCTGAAACCTGTCTTTCACAGGTATGGGCAACTAGAAAAGTCAGCTACAGGTTTGTGTAGCCTGGGCAGGCAGATAAATCTTGACACACACTCCCAGCTGAGCAGTTCAACATGCATGCATGAAGAACACAACTATGGCTAGTGCCCACCTTTTCTATAATACTTCGTTGTAGGAACCTAAATAACTATTCATAAGAAACTCTAGCATAGCTGAGATCATGAGACTGTTGTAATTATTACTACTACATCCGTATTACAGTACCCCCAGAAAGACAGAGTCCAATTGTGCTAGGCACTGCATAAACATAACAAAGAGAAAATCCCCACCCTAACGAGCTCACTGTTTCTCTTCACATCAGAAATGAAACTTGATTTCATCAGTGAATGAAATTTCTGTGATGAGTTCTGTTCTGAATACCAAAATGTGTCAACAAGGCTACTAGGGAATTCCTCCTGAATTACTCTTCTTTTTTGGTGCCCAAGTTGCTAACAGCAAGAGATCCAGGTCCGGAAGAAGAACAGGTCCCTACTTAAAGACAGCTGGTCTTTCCTGCATAGGTAAGAGAGAGACTTTGGCTGTTCCAATGAACTCAAACATGCCTTCCAGATCAGTGGAAAACTTGGAGAATAACTTCATCTGTGTCTTTTCCTATCTTCTGCATTGTTATGTGATCTGTCTTGAAAGGCAGCAGATTTTTCTCTATTAGGGATATTACTTCCATTGTCCCTGAGAGACACTTTGACCTCTGGCTACTCCTCGGTTTTGATAGGGATATAAACATTTACACTTCAGAACATAAACTCAACTCTAACTAAATAGGAGAAAAATTCCTCTGCGGCCAAGTTATTACAGGAATTACAGGGCTTCTTACACCTTGAACCAGTTATTTCAGGAATGACATATGTGACAGGGTTTCTTACACTTTCCTTTGAAAATGGTACTAATGGCTCTCTGAAATGATACTGAACTCAGTGGACAATTGCTCTGATTCTAATATAGTTATTACTGTTCAAAAATGCCACTGACAGCTGTTCAAGTGAAATAAAGGATGTGTATACAGAGATTTTTCTCAGCAATGGACCATAAACCCTGGGTTATCTTGTCTTCCTGATACGCTCCTTATTCTTGAAAACAACTTCACAACAAATTGTATAAGTGAAAAGGCTGCATTGTCCTACAACATGTATTTGCACTTATCTGCCCACAGTGAAACGTTTGGACATGATCCAGAAATTATGCCTAATTTTGTACTGCATATCCTCAGCATGAACTTCTGAACACATTTTGTGAAATCCCACTCAAAAGATGATACTAACCTTGGCACCACCAGTTGCTCATGGATGCAAATGGCTATGAATGACCGTACTTTTTTTTGGTGGAAGAGTCATCTGTGGGTAAAAAAATCAGATAGGCACAATTCCCATTACACTGTTCCCTGTGACAGGGCTTCATAGAAGTGACGAGCTTCTCCAGTTGGTCAGTCATGCTGCAGAGTTGGGGAAGAGCAGTGTGCCTAATACAAAGCACAGTGAGCAAGCCACTGTATTTAAAAAACAAACAAACAAACAAAAAAACCAAAAAAAACTTCTTTCAAGGTAAGAAGGCAATGGGAAAAATGATTAAACCCTGATTTTTAGATTACTTACTCTAACAGTGAAAATCATTTCACACATGAAGAGCCAAGTTATTGCTTCTGAAATTTTTTGGAACCCAGAGCTTTTGGAGTTTTTTGTGAGGGATTCTTGTTTCCTAAGAAATCCCCATGCTTTCAAACCTTCCTCTGATGGCATCACAGCTTCATGCAGTGGGTGAAACTCCAGAATGGCAGTCTGACTCAAAGTTCTACATCCTGGCAAGGCACAGGCTAGTAGCTTGCAGCAGCAGGGTACACAGCTTGCCCTTTGAGACTCCTGAAAACTTGATCACAGCACTCCTTGGAATCCACTCAGTGCTTGTAGGGTTTCTCTGTTGCTGCCGTAGGAAGCAAAAGAAGCCTATTGACAAGGTGCGGCAGTGGAGAAAGAGACGGTTAATCACACTGTGCAGTAAAAGAGGTTCTTTGAGATGTGTGTCACTGCAGGTGCTCTACTCTAGGCCTTGGCACATCCTTGGGTTATTGATCAGAGACTTTTACCAGCTGTGCTCACCCAGGTCATGCATACCCCCAGCCATCTTGTTGTTGCACATGGCCCCTGAAGCTGTATGTGTAGACTCCAAAGTAGACAGGAGAAAGATAGGTAGTGGAGCACCCAAAGGGACACAGATCTCAAAAGAACTTCAGTTACTGTACAAGGTGAGTAACCATCTCTTTTTCTTCAAGTAGTATCCCTCTGGGTGCCCCACTTTAGGTAACTCTCAAGCAGTGCCCTCATTGGGAGGAGGGAGCCTTGAAACTTTAGGTTGAATGGAAGAGAGTAATGATAATTCACATCAACTCTTGACCCTTGGTCTATATAATACAATGCTCTTTGAATGAATGGGCCGAGGCCCATGTGGCCACTTTACTTATTTGTATAATTGAGACACTGCGTAAGAAAAGCTGTGGCCATGGAGACAACACTAGTCAAGTGTGTTCTGACGCCTCATGGTGATGATATGCCTGTTTATGTGTAACATGAATGAATGCATCTTGAAATCCACTCTGACAATCTTTGTATAGATACAGCTTTCCCTTTGGGCCATTCTGCCAGTGATCTATAAACAGTTTCAGTGATCTCCTATATTTTTTTGTACTTTCTACACAGAACACTGGAACTCATCTAATGTCCAGTGTGTGGAGGGCCACCTCCTGGGCACTGTTGTGAGGTTTTGGATAAAATGTGGTTAGATGAACATATATATTTATGTGGAATGGTGATGAAATTTTGGGAATAAATTTTGAATCACCTTGTCTTTGTCAAAGATAAATAATTAATGTAGGGTCACCTTATGTTTCTCAAATATTGTATTTGGCAGTGGGCCTTGAGTGCTCCAAGTCCCCTCACATACTATGTCAATATAACAACTAGAAATAACACAACTGGGGACAAGAAAACTATAGTGTCATTGCAAAATAATAAGAAACAGTAATAGCAACTAGGTGTACTTTTAGTGTACTCACTGATAGTCCTAATTTTTAAGTTCTTAGAGATAGGCTAGCAAAACGAGTATAGGCACTGTTGTCACATCAATTCTTCTTTGCTGACACCATAAGGAGAATCTATGACACTTTGGCAGATAAGTTCTCCTAGAGGCAGATTTTCTGCTATTCAATAAAATGTATTAGTTCTGAGCACTGTAGTACCATTTGTCTAAACAAGTTATGAGACATGCTGTTAGATTTAATTTGCCCAGATGTGGATGGAGAACACATCTCTTGTCCTGGAAAAATAGGTTCTCAAGCAGGGAAAGAGAGATTGGTGAGTGTGTTAACATCCATGGAAGGTAAGTGAACCATGACTGTGTGGGCCATGCAGGTGCTATCATTATTATATTCTTTGACACTGAGTATTTTCTGTATAATTTGGGAGATCATAGAGAGATTGGTGGAAAGGCACAGAGAAGTTGTGTGTTCCAGTTGATCAGGAAGGTGTATCCCATGGATCCTTTGCCCAGACCCACTCTTAAGCAAATCTGATGGCACCTGCAGTTTGTTAGTGTTGCAAATAAATTGACCGTGGGATAACTCCAGTGTTGAAATATCAGTTGTAGGACGTCATTGTGCAGTCCCCACTCATGATCGTCACAGAATCAACTGCTCAGATTGTCAGCAGTGGTGTTCCGAGTACCAAGTAAGTATTCTGCAGACATATGAACATTGTGAGCTATGCACCAATCCCAATCAAGCAGTGCCCTCATTGGGAGGAGGGTGCTTTGGCATTTTAGGTTGAATGGAAAAGTATAATGATAGTTCACTTGTGACATCAACTCTTGATGCTTGGTCTATATCAGTGGTTCCCAACCACTGTGCCCCGGCAACACCCAAAGTGTGCTGTGAGAATCTGGGAGAGCTAGAGTTAGAGCTCCCTCCCTGCTCAGCCCAGGCATGTGGGCTGTGCAGGGCTGGGAAAAAGCAGTGGTGGCTTTTGGGATAAGCAAAGCAGGCGGCCGCCTAGAGCCCCAAGCAATAAGGGGTCCATCCTCAATTTGGTGGACAGAAATGAAAATACAGAAAAAATATAGAAATTGTTCCCATCTAGTAGAGCTAGTAGGACTGGAAGCCTAACCACTTTTCACTCTTGGCTCATCAAGGCAAACTATCATTAGGATCTGTGCTTCCTTTGAATTGCAGATTTCACCATTATCTGCCCATCACCTTCACACTGACATGCTAAAAAAGCAGGAGCAAGCAACAGACAGCACAATAGTAGGAATTTTCCCTTGGGCTCAGCTTTTAATTCCTCAATGTGGCCATTTATTCTGCCATTTTTTAATTTTGTGAAATACTGCCTTTTCCTTTTCTTTTTTACCTGTTCTTTTGCCATTTCCTTCAACTTTGTGAAAATTTTTAGTTTGGCTTTGGTTAGATCAGTTTACCAGGTAGGTCCATATAGACTGCTACATAGAAATACAGTGCTGCCCTCTTAGATAATTGTTACAGCTGTGTGTGAGGTCTGTGCTGTATCTTTTTCTTTGTAAGTAATTTTTTAGCTTCTTCTGTACTTACTATTTAATATTTTTGAAGGGGGCAAGAATCTTATAAACTGCCAAAATTTTGAATATGGTATTTGTTATTTTTGAACCATCAGTAAGGTTACCAATTTTTCTTTATTAATTAATGCTCATACTTCTTAAAAAATTTTAAAATGTTCATTTTAACTTTGTAGTTCAGCATTAGCTCATTTATGTTATGTGAAAGAAGATCAACTTACAAGCTTCATGATGGGAAGATCTTTAAAAATATCATACACAAGAATAATTTACGAGTTCCAGAGGGATAGTCATGTTAGTTCAGGTCAGCATAACAAAAAAGGACTCCTAGGGGGTCGTGTGGGGTGGTTAGGGCTGCGGGGGGGGACTGGGGACACAGGGAAAGCAGCAGTGGGGGCCAATACCGAGCCCTTTAGGGGGCCCCACAAAGTAGTCTGTGGCAGGGAAGCAGCTCCCAGCCTGTCAGCCAGCCTGAAAACAGTCAAGGTAAGGGCTTTGAGGGGGGCTGCTGGGGGTATGTGTGTAGCAGAGGCAGGTGAGAGTGGATGTGTAGCAGAGGGTGTGCAGCTGAGGTTATGGAGTGGCTCTTTGGTTGGGGGGTGTACCTGGGGGGGTGTAAGCTAGGGGCTGGAGGGATAGTTCTGGACCCTGCAGTGATGGGAGGGTCCATCACAGGCAGCAGGCGGCCGGGTGAGTGGGGAACGGGACCCAGTGGGGTGGGAAGGAGCAGCAGTGGGGTGAGGATTTCCCTGGGTGGCAGGGAGCCACTGTGGAGAAAGGGAGAAGTGGCTGCTGTGTCGTGCTCCCCTGCCCTACCTTCCCACTCTCCAGGTTCCCCCTGCCACCCCACAAAGCCACTCCTGTTCTCCCTTCCCCTCTCCTCTCTTAGCACCTTTGTGCTGTTCCCCACAAGGCTGCCCTTGTCCTCTTTGTCCACCCCTGCCCAGGAACGGTGCTACCACTTCTGGTGCCCCCCTGCAAGCAGAGCAGGTGCCAGCACCCCCTTGCAATGTTTACCAGGCTTACTGGGTTGTGCTGGCCCTGCCCCTGCCCTGCTCTGCTCCCCACACTCACTCCTGCACTGCAAATAACTCCTGACCTCCCGTCTTGCCATCCCTGCTCTGCTACCCCTAGTACCCCACATAGCAACGTTTCTGAACCACTGTGCCCTGGTTCATAAATATTCATGTTATTTTGAGCTAATTTGAATATTCATGAGTTTTTAATGGTGGTGTGCCTTGAAAAATTTGAAGGTATCAAGGTGTGCCACAGCAGAGAAAAGGTTGGGAACCACTGGTCTATATAATGCTTTGTGAACATATGGGCTGAGGCCCAAGTAGCCACTTTACTTATTTCTATAATTGAAACAGGGGCATCGCCGGAGCCTGGCACACAGGGCACGGGCCCCGGGTCCTGTAGGCCCCGCCTCTCCCAGTCTACGGCCTGACTGGGCCAGAGATCCACGGCCCAGCTGCTTGCGGTAGCGGTGGCTGCTCCGGCCCCGCCCCCGGTGGGGCATCCGGGGCCCAGCTGCCCACGGCTGCTCCCAGCCCCGTCCCTGGCCAGAGATCCGGGGCCCAGCCACCCGCCGCTGCCGCCACTCCCAGCCCTGTCCTTCCCTGGGGCAGCAACATTCCTGAATTGAAACACTGCACAAGAAAATCTGTGGACAGAGAAAATCTAGAAAAATCAGAGAAAATGACCCCCTGTGGTGTTGATATGCCTGCTTATGCGTAAATGAATGCTTCTGAGCAGAGAGAGTTTGATCTTGATCCTTCTTGCTGATTGATGTAACACATGGGTGGCCAAAGTTGTGGAACTCAAGAGCCGCGCAAGTTGATCATTAAACATTCAAAAGCCGCACTAAGGCACATAGCCATATGCTTTTACCTACTAGTGTGATTTTGCTGATGTTCTTCCACAAGCCACACTTTTTCATTCAAGAGCCACATGTGGCTCCCAAGCCACAGTTTGGCCACACCTGATGTAATACATACATGCCACATTGTCTGTCATAATTTTTACAGTCTTCCTTATTACAACAGATAGGAGATGTTGACAAGCATTGCAGACAGTATGCAATTCCAGCAGGTTTATGTTTAACTTCTTTTCCTCAGTGGCCAGTTCCCTTGGACAGTAAGAGCTTGTAGGTGCAGCCCCATCCAATAAGTGATGTGTCTGGTAATCATGAAGTTGTTTCCTGCAAAAATGGAATTCCTGTAAGAATGTTGCTGGGATGGGTCCACCATCTAAGTGATTGCTTGATCTTTTTTGGCATTATGATGGTTCTGTATATGAATTGTCTGTGTGGTCTGTAGACCAGTGATTCCCAACCTTTTCTCAGCCATGGCACACCTTACTACCTTTAACTATTTTGAGGCATACCTCCAGGGCCGTCCCTAGGGAGGGTGCGGGTCCCCAGGCAAATCACCATCTGCCAGTCCCCCACCCCCACCCCCCAGCACTTGGGGGTGGGGTTGGCCAGCCCAGGGCAGGGGCAGACCCCTGCACTGCCTTCCCCATACCAGGGACTGGGCAAGCAGCCAAAAGGGCAGCCCAGTGCAGTGCTGCCAGTCCGCCCCCCCCTCCCCCCACCCCACTGGCCACACACACTGCTCTGGAATCTGTGTCGGAGCAGCAGGGAGAAGGTAGGACGCAGCACAGCCAAGGTGGTGGGTAACGATACCAGCTCCACACTGCCTCCTGCCCCCTCCCCGCTTCTCCAGCACAGAGTCAAGAGCAGCGCACGTGGCAGGCAAGTGGGGTGGCCAGACTGGCAGCACTGAACCCAGCCACCCTTTAGGCTGGCTCACCCAGTCCCTGCCATGGCAGGGGGGCCAGTGGCGCAGCCATGTGGGGCCCCAGTGGCTGCCCTGCTCACGCTCCCCTAGGGATGGCCCTGCACATCACCATACAGTCTCTAAATGAACTCAATGTTCATAGCTGCACTTGTGAGTTTTTCAAATGTAGACAGCAACAGTCTACAGCACTGTTTCCCAACCCGTGTGCCATGGCACAAAGGTTGAGAAACAGTGCTGTAGACTGTTGCTATCTACATCTGAAAAACTCACAAGTGCAGCTATGCATTTTGCACTACAGATGAGGTGGCCTCCAGGTGTTCCAGCATCTGGAGGCACATGTGTACCATCAAGGTTGGACTGTTTTAATTGTGGATTCTAGATTCACAATAGCATTGAATCTGTCTTTCAGGAGAAATGCCCTGGTGGTAGAGAGTGTCTAGGTGCATGCCTGTGAAACTGATTTGTTGTGTAGGGTGACGGGTTGATTTTTTATAATTTATGGTGAGCCCAAGTGTGTAAAATAATATGTGTTGTATGAACCGCTTAAACGCCATCCAGATACACGCATGCCCTTACTGAACAGTCATCCAGATATAAAAATATAGTAATCCCTAGTTTGCACAGGTAAGTGGCAATGACTGCAAGCACCTTGGAGAAGATTTTTGGGGCAGTACAGAGGCCAAAGGCTAACACTGTGTATTTATTGCGGCTGCTGCACAGTGTGAATCTTAGGAGCCTTCTTTGAGCTGGGTAAATAGTAATGTGGAAAATTACATCCTGGAGGCTGAAGGCTGCAAACCAATCTCTGTGTTCCAATGCCAGTAAAATTGTAGCCAGAATCACTATCCTGAATTTCTAAAATCTTATAAACATGTTCAACTCTCTTAAGTCCAAAATGGGTCTCCAACCTCTAGTTTTCTTTTGACTAAAGAAATAATGGGAATAGACGCCCATGCCTCTCTGCTGGGAGGGAATCATCTTTATTTCACCAGTTTGGAATAGACGATCTATCTCTTGTTTTAGAATATGCTCATGAGATGGGTCCCTGAAGAGGGACAAGGAAGGGAAGTGGATTGTAGGAATGGAGGTAAAAGGAATAGTATAACCAGAGTGATGCTTTCCAGTACCCACTGTTTAATATTATGTTCACCAAGCGCTGGTAAAAGAGGTGTAGAAAGTGACTGGAAAAAATGGTGGATGATGTGGTGTCTGTCTGTTGTTGTTGGGAGTAGGCGTGCAGACTCTCAACCAATGTTTCAAAATTGCTGCCTAAGATATTAATGTTTGTTGGTTTGGCTGTTGGTGATAGTGGAGCTTTTGTTGGGAATGTGAATTATCATATCTCCTATTCTGTTGATAATGCTGGTACCTAGACAATGCTGTACAACTGGTATCTAAAGGGTTTTCTTCTTGTCACTGATCTGTATATTCCCAGCATGTGGAGTGTGGCCCTGGAATATTTCATCATGCACATGACATCATTGGTCCTGTCTGCAAACAAACAGTTTCAGTATTCTGAAGGGGAGACCTTCAATAGTCATCTGCAGTTGCTTAGGAAGGGCTGCAGAGTAAAGCCACAATGCCCTCTGTATAACTAGTGCACTTGCAACTGTTTGAGCCTCTGCATCTGCAACATCAAGGGAAGCCTGCAGTGTGATTCTAGTCACCAGCTGTCCTTTTATCAAAGACTGGAACTGTTGCTTTCTATCCTCAGGACTACACTTAATAAATTGAGATGTTTTAGAGTAAGCGTCATGAACATAATTTGACGGCAACACTAAGTAATTTGCTATCCTCAGCTGAAGGGTAGCAGAGGTGTTGACTTTTCTGCCAAGCAAATCAAATCTTTTGTTGTCTTTATTGTGTGGTGCTGATATGTTATGTTGCTGCTTGTTCCTCTGGTTAGCAACTTCTATAACAAGTTAGTTTGGAGCTGGATGAGTAAAGAGGAACTTGTTATCCTTTGCAGCAACAACATACTTCTTATCAGCCCTTTTGCACGTAGGTAGAATCATGGTGGGCATTTGCCCTCCCCATGGCTGAGACATTCATGGACCTCATCAGCTGTATCTGGCAATCTTAGAGGATGTTGTGGTCCACAGGATTCTTAGTAGTGCATGTTGGGATGTTGCCAGTTCTTTTAGAGCATGGGCGGCAAAAACATTCAGCCAGGGTGGAGGCCAATGGTGGCCCCACAGAGCTGGCCTTAGGCCAAGGTAGAGAGTGGACAAGGGGTGCTGGCAGGAGAGAGATGGGGGTGAGATTGTGAGAGGGGAGTTAATAGGGGGTAGAAGGGAAAGGGTGAGGGAAAGCCAGCTGGGGGTGGAGGGTGGAATGGGGTAGCGCAACAGTGGCCCCAGAGTGCCAGCTGCAGTGCTGACCATGGGGGGCAGCGCCAGCCCAAGCCCCGGAGTACTGCAGCTGCACTAACTGCAGGAGCTTTCATAGCGCTGGCAAGGGATTGAGTGGGGCAACACAGCACTGGTCCTGGTCCTAGGAGAATGACATGCTGGCCATGAGGGCAGAAGGGGTCAGCACAGTGGCAGCACCAGCTCCTGCCCTGGAACTGTGCAGCAGCAGGGGTGAGGGGGCAGAAGTGGGCAGAGGAGGGCAGGCCAGGGTGATGAGCTGGACAGAGGCCTCTGGTGGGCTGGATCTGATTTGCAGGCCATATTTTGCCCACTCCTCTTGTAGAGAAATAATCCAGCTGGCAGCCACTCTCTTACAGAGATCCTGAAACTGCTTACAGTCATCTACAGAAGTAGGAGGTGGTGGCACTACGGCCTCATTTGGAGAAGACAAGTTGTGCACAGAGAGTACATCCTGTTCTGTCATCTCTTCTTGTACCAGCATAATATCCATCCTGCTGGAGGAGATCTAGAGGGTGACCTTTCTCTGTATCCTTGGAAAGTGGATTGCACTGTGTGGAATAAGGAGACCAAGCATCCCTTCCACACCCATGTATACAGTATGACAGTGGCAAAGCACACCATGGAGGTCCAGGCCATGTGTATTCTGGATGGCCAGGATAATAATGATGTTTGGGTTGATGCCTCTTTGGGGAAGGGTGTTGAGGGGGAAATGTAACCTCTTCACCTTCATGGTAGTGATCAGGACAGAATGAGACAGCAGAACAGGCTCCTTGTGACTAAGTTGTACAGGGGATATGCCAGTTTCATACAGTGTTGAAATTGAAGAATGGGTTATGAATTCATCCTCCTTTTTATGGTGCCTGTACTTTTCAGTATGTTTTCATGGCACCAGCATTGTCAGAGCCATTGGTGCTTTTGGCACTGCAGTCTGCACCATAAGAGTCATCAGCAAGGGCATTTGCACTGGTGCCATCAGCGCTACTGGTGCTTCTGGTCTCTTGAACACTGTCAGTACCATGTGAGCCAGGGCCATGATCAGCACCAATGTAATGGAGGTGGTGTGTGTTGGACCATGTAGGGCCTTCAGAACCATGGTCTGAATTGATGTTGATGTGATGGCTACAGAAGTTATCTGTGCCATTGCTCTGGGAAGCACTGTGTTGGGTAGGAGATGTTTGTGTCTCTGCTCTTTAGCAGAGCTATGAGAGACCTTCCTTGATTTGGAAGTCATTCATCGTACTAGAGGATCTCACAGATGAAATGGAACTGGAGTAAGTTTGCCCCACTTTGGATAAATCTTTTAGCTTCTCCCTTGAGTACTCCCAGCTTAGAGCATTTGGGGTGGGCCGTGATTCACGCCTGAGGAATGTCCCTTCAACACAAGGTGGGGGACAGAGTATTGTCTATAAAAGCCAGCTCCAGTGGGAAATATCTTTTCCTGGCCCCTCGATGGGGCTACAGTCATGGTCATATGGCTTAGAGGGAAGACAGTATGGCTATGTCTACACTTAGAAGGTTAGTTCGAATTAACTAAATTCAAAATAATCAATTCAAAATAATAATTATTAGTTCAAATTAAGTTAATTTGAATTAACACAGCCACACTAGAAACCCTAATTCAAACTAGCATGTCCATGCACAGGACCTGCAAGTTCAAATCAGGTGGGGGGGCGTTGTTGCATAGGGAAAATCAAACTGTTGTTAGTGCGAATTAACACGGCTACATTGGGTTAACTTGAAATAATGAATTCGAATTAACTTCAATCTGAATTTAAGGGAAGTTTTACAGATTCGAACTAGACTTTCCTTATTTCGAACTAAGGGAACTCCTTAATTTGAACTAATGAAAGCGAGTGTGGACATCCACTAATTTAGTTCGAATTAAGCCTCCTTAATTCAAACTAAATTGTAAGTGTAGACATGCCCTATCAGTCCTCCCTCCAAGCTGGTGTTTGGTTTTGGTGTCTGAGCTTAGAGAGGTCTATCTCCTTTTTGTTTACCAAGCTTCAACTGAGAATGGAAACTTTGAATTCTGGTGTTTGAGGAGGACTATATTCATAGGCTAGGGTTATTAAATTAAGATGGTAGGACAAAGTCCAAGAAAGAAATAGTCTTCCTTCACTACTACAATTTAAATATTCCAAGATCGGGATACAGCTTAAGTTTTTGGGGTTTTTGACATCATAAAATACATTGAGCAAAACCTTTTCTTGTGTGACCTAGAGACAGAGATCACAAGTTTAACTGTGTTAGAAAAGGAAATGGATTTCTTATTAAAGTATAACCTCCTAAGTCCTAACCCTAAAAAGAATGTTAATCCCATATTAAATAAGGCTTCATCTTGGAAGTGTAAATGCTGTCAAATCACTTAGGGACATGAATAAACATGTAACTTGTTGAAAACATATTTCTTTGGGCTCCCCCCCCCCCAAAAAAAATATTGAGCAAATCTGTTGTTCATGATACTGGGATATAATTACCACTCGCTAAAGCCAGGTATAGTATAGACAGCTGTTGTTATTACCTTTCCATGACATAGTTCTCCTGGCCAGGACATCTCACTGGTGAGCTGCAACACCCTGTTATTTTGAGCTCTACATCTCTCTTAAGCAAAGACTTTCAATCATGACAAATTTTGTGACACTTTTAACAAATTTCACATTTCTAGAATCCAGATGACAGCTATCATATTACCAAAAACAGCATGAGCAAGATGATCACTGTCAGATCCAGTTCAATTGTATCTAGTCACAAACACTATTAACACCCCTTAAAATGAACCCCAACAGTTAAATACTAAAATTATCAGGCTGATAGAAAAAAATTACCTTTTGCCACTCAAGTTCCTGTTTCTCCATAGTAATTTTATTAATTTGATCTTCATAATTAATTTCAGCACCCTAGTTTTCAAAAAATGAAAAGATAATTACCCATAATTTTAAATACATAAAAATTATTAGTAGAGACAAGTTACCAACATGATTAATATAGACTTATTCTTCTATTTTTTAGCTACAGTTCAATACACAGAATGGTATGTTTCTATCCACCAGAAAGCAACTAGTAATATTTTCCTTGTAATATCTATCCTCCTCATCATGTTATAACAAACCAAGAGTCACAGTGAATAGAAAAAGATGGTCTTGTCTTGAATTCATGATTGAAATACTTTATGATTAGATCCTCTGATGAGATTAAGTCAAAATACAGAAATGAGAACAAATGCAACAAAATGTAACAAATGCATAAAGAATCCAACTTCGCAACGGTTAGCTAAGATAAAAAGGACAGTTACTTATCTGTAACTTCTGTTCTTCAAGATGCGCTGCTCACATGCATTCCGCTTAGGTGTGTGAACGCCAACGTGCTCAGCTGCCGGAAGCTTTTTGCCCTTAGCCCGATCCGTAGGGCAGTGGCAGCCCTCCCCCTGAGCGGAGTGTGCAGACCTCCCCTCTTTATCAGGCACCGCTGTCCCACCCCCTCTCAGCCCCTTCTTTCCGCTAACTCCAAGAGGGGCCGGAGGGCAGATGCGGAATGGATGTGAGCAGCGCATCTCAAAGAACAGAAGTTACAGGTAAGTAACTGTCCTTTTTCTTCTTCAAGCAGCTGCTCACATGCATTCCGCTTAGGTGAATAGTGAACCTTACCTTTGGGTGACAGGAAGAGTTAATGCGCATGGGAACAGAGAACCGCCTCACCGAAGGCTGCGTCACCCCTGGCCTGCTGGACTAATGCACAGTGGGTGGTAAACGTGTGGACAGATGACCACATGGCTGTGTGGCAAATATCCTGGACAGCAACTTTCACCAGGAAAGCCGCGGACGAGGCGTGTGCCCTGCTGGAGTGGGCCTTCACCGAACCTGGAGCAGGACCCCCGCCTTCTGTAACACAGTCTTATGCAGGACGTGATCCATGATGAAATCGTCTGTGACGATACGGGAGTGCCCCTCACCCTCTCCGCGAACACCGTGAAGAGCTGCATTGATCTACGGAAGTTCCTTGTCCTATCAATATAAAAGGATAGTGCTCGCCGGACATCTAGTGAGTGCCAATGCCTCTGCTCCTCCGAGGTATGTGGTTTTGGGAAGAACACCAGTAGGAATATATCCTGATTTACATGGAAGTTCGATACCACTTCTGGGAGGAAAGCCGTGTGCAGCTGCAGCCAGACCTTTTCCTTGAAGAATACAGCATAGGGAGGTTCGGATGACAGGGCCTTGAGCTCCGACAATCTCCTCACAGAGGCGATGGCGACAAGGAATGCCACCTTCTGAGAAAGGGCTTGCAGTGAGCAGGTGGCTAAGGATTCGAAGGGCGGGCCCGCGAGAGCCCAGAGGACTAAGTTCAGGTCCCACAGCGGAGTGGGGGCTTTTACCATAGTGAACGCCTAGTCCAGGCCTCTCAGAAACCTAGTGGCTAGTAGGTGGGAGAAGACTGGGCGCCCAGCCAGCGGGGCCTGGAAGGCAGAAATGGCCGCCAAATGAACCTTCAGCGAAGCTGACAACAACTGCTGTTTAAGCTCCAAAGATACTCCAAGATATCCTGGATCGGCATCCACATGGGCAACAGGCCCCGTGACTGGGCCCATGAGGAGAAACGCTTCCATTCTGACTCGCATGTCGACCGGGTAAAGGGCTTCCTGCTGCCTATTAGGATGGGCTGCCCGTCTGATGAGCAGGCCAGCTCCTCTTGGTTCAGCCATGGAGCCTCCAAACTGTCAGATGGAGGGAGTATAGGCTAGGGTGGAGAAGGTGACCACCATCCTGCAAGAGCAGGTCGTGCCTGAGTGAGAGTTTGTGCGGTTGGGCTATTGATAGTTCAAGCGGAAAGTGAAACCAGTGCTGGCGGGGCCAGGCTGGGGCAATCAGGATGATGTTGGCCCTGTGCCTCTGTATGTTTAGCAGAACCTTGCATATGAGAGGGAATGAAGAAAAAGCGTACAGAAGAGGCCTCGACCAGTCCTATAGCAACGCGTCTGGAACCGAGTCCTGCTCCAGCCCCCCTTTCTGGAGCAGAAGCTCTGGCATTTCCTGTTCTCCCTTGTGGCGAATAGGTCCACCTGGGGATAGCCTCACCCATGGAAGACAGAGTCCAGGACCCCCGGGTGGAGAGTCCACTCGTGTTGTGAGCAAAAGTGTCTGTTGAGGCGATCGGCCTCATCGTTCCTCGCTCCTGTCAGGTGAGCAGTCATATGGAAATCGAAGTCTACAGCCAACTGCCAGAGGAGGAGAGCCTCCTGGCACAGGACCGATGAACGGGCCCCCCCGGTGGTTCACATACTGCATGGCTGTGGTATTGTTTGTCAAAATGTGTACAAACTGGCCCCGCAGCTGCTCGCGGAAGACCATGCACGCCAGCCGGATGGCTCTTAGTTCCTTGACATTTACATGAAAGGGGACCTCTGATGGCAACCACCTCCCCTGGGTGCTGCTATTGATACTTAGGTGCGCCCCCCAACCGTAGTTGGAGACATCCAAGATCAGGGCGACTGATGGGGCCGCAGACCCGAAGGGGATCCCTTTCATAACTGAGTGCGGCAATTTCCACCAAGCCAAGTCCCTGAGCACCCCACAAGGGACTGAGACTACCTTGTCCATCCAATGTCTGTGTTGGCAGAAGACCGTCCGTAGCCACATCTGGAGCGGTCTGAGGAGCAGGTGGGCGAGGCGGACCACCGTGGCTGTGGCCATGTGGCCCAGGAGCCTTAGGCAGTTCCAGGCCGTCGTGGTCAGGACTTCCTCGAGGGCTGAGATGGCGCTGGAGATGGCAGCGAACCTGGCTGGTGGAAGGTAGGCGGTGGCCCACATGGAGTCCAGAACTGCCCCAATAAATTCTACTGACCGCACCGGCGAGATGACAGACTTTTGTTCATTGATCAGTAGACTGAGTTGACGGCACAGGGCTCGTGTAGTGTCGATCGCGGCCCCGAGCAGCATGAGTGGCCCCTGAGCAGCCAGTTTTCCAAGTATGGGAAGAAATGCATCCCGCTCTTTCGTAGGGCGGCTGCCACCACCGCCATACATTTTGTAAACAACCTCAGGGCCAGTGCGAGGCCGAAGGGGAGGACAGCGAACTGGAAGTGGTGAGGACCCCTCGTGAAACGGAGGAACTTTCTGTGCCAGGAAGCGATCGACACATGGAAGTAGGTGTCCTGCAGGTCGAGGGAGGCAAACCAGTCCCCGGGGTCCAGGGAGGGAATGATGTGACTCAGAGTGACCATGCAAAACTTGAGTTTCCTGAGGTACTTGTTCAGCCCATGCAGGTCTAAGATGGGCCCCCCTTTCGACTTGGGGATTAAAAAAAAATGGGAGTAGAACCCCTGTCCTTCCTCGCCTCTTGGTACCAGCTCTACACCCCAAGCATGAGCAGTTTTCCCACTTCCTGCTCTAACAACTGTTCGTGAGTGGGGTCCCTGAAGAGGGACCGTGTGGGGGGGGATGTCTGGGAGGCTTTGCTCGAAACTGCAGGGAGTAACCCTGGAGGACAGTCTTCAGTACCCACTGGTGTGAGGTGCTCGGAGAACGGAGGCTGGGAGGATATGGTGCCAACCCTGGGTGTACCGTCAAAATAGCCTCCTCTGGTCGGGTGCAACAGCAACTGGAGCGGAGTTTGACCGGGGACACAGTGTGTGCCACCCTTGGGGCTCTGGACCTTTCCCTGTCTCTCTGCCTTACTCAGGAGCCAAAGGCCTGCCTGGGCTGGAACGGTTGCCCCCACAGTTGCTTGGAAAACCTTCGCGATTCCTGGGGGGGAACAGAGTCCCAGGGAGTGGAGTGTCGCCCGCAAGTCTTTTAGACCGTGCAGCTTGCTGTCTGTTAATTCAGAAAAGAGTGTCATACCCTCAAAAGGCAAGTCCTGAACAGAATGCCGAACTAAGGGCAGAAGGCCGGAGACCTGGAGCCAGGCTGCTCTGCGCAGGCAAATGGCTGAGGCAATAGCACGGCCTGCCGAGTCAGCCGCATCCCAGGAGGCTTGTAGAATGGCTCTCGCCACCATAGAGCCCTCTTCCAGAATGGTATGGAAATCCAGGCGCTGGTCCGGGGGCAGTGACTCAGAGAAGCATGCCAGGGAGCACCAAAGATTAAAGTTAAAGCGGCCCAAGAGGACCTGATGCGCTCTAAAGTCATCCGGGGACGAGGCAGTGTCCTGCATTACGGCCTAATCAGGCAAGGGCGAGTGACGACCCTCTAACTGGAACGGGGCTGAAGGGGCCTCGTGCTCAGCCAGTCTAGCCACCCTCTGGGCTACGTCTTTTTGTGATAGAGATGATTGGGAGGAGGTTGCACCCCGGACTTAAGACCATAGACCTCCCTGGGGCTAGTCTGCCTACCCACGGCTCGGGAGCCGAGTAGAGGAGACTGGGTAGCCCTCAGAAAAACCAGCCTCAGTGGAAAATGAGCTGCGCCCCTTCAGTGATGGAGAGAGAAAATATGATGAGGGCGAGGAGTCATGGGCACGGTGCCAGGGTCTGCCCCACCTCCGGTGTTTGGAAACACGGTGCCTGGGGGCTGATGATGAATTGGAGTGTGAGGGGGAACGTCGAGCCTCCCTGCCACGCACCGACGGTCCATGGCATCGCTTGCATGCTCTACCCCTCTACGGGGAGCCTGCTGGCTAGAGTGACGGGTCCTGCTGGGAGGACGGAGAGCCGCCCCACGCCGCCTGCCCAGCCCTTCCTCTGTGCTGGGTCTGACCCGGTGGTACTGCCGGGGGGAGCGATCACCTGCCCCTTGGGGGGGAGTGGCCTGGCGCCACTCAGGAGAATGGAGAGGAGGCTTGCCTCTGGATGGTGGGGGGAGGCAGTTCCGGGATGGGTGGAGGCATCAGCAAGGTGGACAGCGCCCTTGCCACCTCAGCTGTCGAAGGAGCGGGCATCAGCTCCACTCTCGCCTGGCCCGCAGTCAAGGGAGAGAATGCCCAGTCAGGGCTGCTGTGGTCCCAACCCACTCAGGCCTCCACACGCAGCATCACAGCCGGTGCTGGCGGTATGGTCTGGTCTGGGGGAGCCTGCAGGTCATGCAGCGTGGGGCCTGGCTAACACGCATGCGCGCTAGGTGTCCCCGGGTGCGCCATAGAGGCTCCCACCGCCTCCGATGCCGGAGCCAGAGCTGACTCCAGAAGCAGGGCTTTTAGCCTGAAGTCCCTGTCCTTCTTAGTGCGCGGCTTGAATGTCCTGCACAGCTTCATTTGTCCATACAGTGCGCCTCTCCAAGGCATTTCAAGCACTGGTCGTGAGGGTTGCTGGCAGAAAAAGCTTTGCCACAAGCGGCACAAGGTTTTAAAGCCCGGGGAACAGAGCATGATTAGTAACTTGGATTGTAACAAATTTTTTTTTTGTTGTTGTTGTTGTTGGAGTGACACACAACAGCAACACTAACAATAACTAAGAACTACAACAACAACTCCTAACTTACTACAAGGCTTAGACAACACATGTTGTTGAACATACACAGTGTTCTGGCAACTGACCGCTATGGCGGAAAGAAGGAACTGAGAGGGGGTGGGACAGCGGCGCCTGATGAGGAGGGGAGGTCTGCACACTACACTCTGGGGGAGGACCGCCACTGTCCTATGGATCGCGCTAATGGCAAAAAGCTTCCAGCAGCTGAGCACGTCGGTGTTCACACACCTAAGCCGAATGTATGTGAGCAGCTGCTCAAAGAAGAACCATGGTTAATGTCTCCAGTCTGCCCACAAAATGTTAAACTTGAGCCCCTTCAAGAGGTCTTCCACAATAAACCAGGAAACTTCCTACCTATAATGATTTCTGTCACTGTGGCCATATTTGAACAATGCGTCTTCAAGCGCTCCTCGCATCATTCAGTATTATGCGTCTATGTGCCACAGCATACGACTGGCCTGAAACTTTTTAGCCCTAACCTGTCAGAGCAGGGCCAGTGGCCAACGCCCCCTCTAGCCACTCCCATGGCTATATGTACGGCCGTGACCCGGATCCTCCTCAGTTCCTCTTTCTATCCTCAGCAATGGTTACGGCACAGCCCACTCCTTGCCACAGCAAGTTGCCTGTTGGTTAGTTTTATGTTGCCTGTTGGTTAGTTTTATGAACCACCCGTTTTCTCTGGAAGATCTGTTCATGGACATTGTCCCACAACAATCAGAAATGGTCACCAAGTCATTTGCACCAGAGCCAGAACACCGCTCCAGTCACCTACCTACCACAGCAGGGTTAAAGCCCCATGCAAGCTGCTGAAGGGCCTTCCCACAGGAAGACCCCCATGTGAAGCGCCTCCGATGCCTCAGTGAATCCCACCAGGCATGCAAATGCTCCCTCTGCTCGTCCTTCAAGCCCCAGACCCTGAAGAACAGGCTTCACGCCCTAGCCTTAAAGCTGGCGCTACAGCTGACCCCAGGAGTACTGGGGCAACCAGCCAAAACGCCAGCACCAAGGTCCAAATTGGCACCAGAACCCACTCAGCACTGTTCCCTAGAGGCGCTAAGGAGACACTCAGCGTCGATCTTGGTGCCAAAGAACCAGCACCACTCCAGACTTCCTGGGCCAAGCCCCTCTGGGGCACATGCCCCAAAACCTATCGAGGTGCCCACCGCTCCAGAGGCTTTCAAGGCTGTGAGGGCCCTCCTCCTGCTGCCCACCCTGACCCTGCTAAAGTCAAGAGGTAAACCGGCTTACCTCTCAGGCAAGTGGGCAGCCATGAAGATGCACTGATCACCTATGGTGCTGTGGGCTCCATCACCCCAGCAGAAGAGGAGACCCCGGGGCCTTCAAGAAGCCCTGTCCTCCCTGGCACCGAGCATGGGGAAAAAAACAACAAAAGAGAACATCATGCTCTCTTTCTCAGCACCAGAGCATTTCTCTGGCACCAACGACACCAGCACTGAAGACACAAAAAGCTACTCAGCATAGGAGACAATGTTTAAGTCCTCAGGAATCAGTGCCAAGCATGCCTACCAGCCCCCACCACCAAAGGTCGCTGGTGCTGGCACCTTCCCAGCAACATAGCCCCAGCCGGTCCCCATCACCCAGGGCTTCATGAGAACACTCCCTACACAGTGCCACCCATAAGCGGGCAGCCTTGCCAGGAGCCAACCATCCCTTCCCAGATCCCTAGGCCTTAAACTTTTGGCCCCAGTCCTATAGCGAAGAAAGACCCTGTTTCTCATTACGACCTGCTCCACAGGGTCATGGCCCACTTGGGAGTAGAAGTGCAGCCTCCCAAGGAGGACAGGGACCCCCTGTTCAACCTTGGGTTCGTAGTGACCCCAAAGGCCATCTCAGTGCTGCTACACAGCAGCGTTTTAGACATCACCAGAGCCTGCTGGCAAATACCGGCATCCACCCCACTGGTGCCGGAGGTGGCCGGGCATAAATATCAAACCCCCAGGATTCCTTCCCCTTCCTGATAGAGCACACTTGGTCAGGTAACAAATTTTAGAAAACCAGGGCCGAAAGGGAATGTCTAGCCCTCCCACGAGTCCCCCACATTTAGACAGCATACGGAGAAGGGCCTATTCCACACCGGCCTTCCAGCTCTGGCTGATAAACCACCAGGCCATGGTAAGCCATTACGTTTTAGATCTGTGGGAGTCCATTGAGTGATTTCATGAATTCACCTCCAGGGAACACCTCAAGTCGTACAACCCCACTGGAGAGGAACAGATGCAGAAGTCACACAACACCCTCGCGACCACCTGGATTGCTGCAGACACAAATTGCCAGGGCTTGGTGTCTGCCACAATATTGTGCTGTGTGGCCTACCTACAACACATGGGGCTCCCACAGGAGGTGCAGCACATTATAGTGGACCTTATTTTTGAGGGATGTTTGGTGTTCCTGGAGGCCACAGATGCCCTCCTGGAGAACACAGTGGGCCCAGGCACCTCATAAGGGTCCAAGTGATTTTGCTCACATCCCAGAAAAAAGGGGCCCCTTTTTACATCAAAATTCCAGTA
Organism: Podocnemis expansa; assembly: GCA_007922195.1. Taxonomy (NCBI): domain Eukaryota; kingdom Metazoa; phylum Chordata; order Testudines; family Podocnemididae; genus Podocnemis; species Podocnemis expansa. The sequence continues at coordinate 121,991,620 of ML681963.1, forward strand.
GGGCCTATCAGACCCTAAGAAGGGGCTATGACACAACTGAGGCAAACCCAAACGGCCTGTAACTCCAACTCTACATCGGGAACTATTAAAGGGAACACTCGCCTTGGAGGAGACTCTGGCAGGAACACCACCTGCATGCCTCACGCAACCATCTCCTTCTTCCTGTTTTCCCAAATTACCCCCTCACATTCGACTCTAGTCCCACTGGGGTAACACAAACAGCCTACCAAGATGGCTTGATCCCACTACACCATCAAACAGGATAAAAGACATGGGACACATCAGTAAATAACATCTGAAGCCACCCTTCACTCCCTGCTCATAGGGCATGATTCTGGAGCAACAAGATGCAACAAAGTCAAACCTGTAGCTACTCACCTGCCCCCCCACCCCCCGCATAGACAGTGGCTGTTAACCCCAGCCCTCCTTACAAAAACCATTAAGGGACTATGAAAAAAGGGGAAACAGCTGCAACACTATCTCTGATCCAAACTGTTCCAGGATCTTGAGAGGTAGGAGACTGTCAAACCAGCCTGCTAGACAGACACAGAAGGCAGACCCGCAGGACCCAATCTGGGATCCTGGGTTCACTTCCTGGCCCAGGACCCTTTTCCTTGGGCAGTGGACAAAATGGCAACAAAACACTGGCCCATCCTTCCCCTTCTCTTTCTATTACCAAAAAAGTCGAACTTCACACTACCACACCAGTACAGCAGGTGTCTCTCTCCTCATCCTCCCTCAGTTGCACAAAACAGCACAGAAGAACCACTCCCCCATTTCTTTGGGGTTTATCTCCCCACAAAATCCCACGGTATGTCCACTCCAACACTACAGAATGAACTGGTTGGGGTTTCTCAGGCCTTATGGAAAGATAAATAGGCTTCTCTCTCAACACACTCCTCTACCTGAGAGAACGTCCATCCGCCTCCCTTGAAGGGGGACATAGCCCATCATTAAACCCACTCAATACAGATCAGGAGTTAATCTAGGAACCTTGAAAGGAAACTCACAGGAAGAGGGCCTTGATCTCAGCCAATGTTCCCTGCGCAGCCCCTCCCCCCACTCCCAACAGACCCCCCACACCCGGCATCGCACCCCCGCTCCTGGCAGTCCCCCATGCTCCCGCTCGCCGCCCCCCCTTGCTCACCTCCCCCCGCTCCTCCTGACAGCCCCCCGCTCGCCCCCCCACTCCCGCTCGGCCCCCCCCCCCAACTTACCTTGGGGCTGGACTGGAGCCAGAGGGCCCAGCCATAACTCCCTGGCCAGAGGAGCTCTACAGAGCATGCCCAGATTTTCTGGGCATGCTCCGTTGGAGCTTCTCTGGGTGAGAGTTTTCAAAACTCCCAGCCCCACAGGAGTTCTGTGGAGGGACTCCGGCTGCCAGCAGTGCACTGCCGGCAGCTTTCGCTGCGCTGGCAGCTGTGGCGGGCTGCGCTGCAGCGCGCCAGCGCAGCTTAGAGGGAACATTGACAGCCCTCAGAAACTCTCTCACCTGGGAGCAACGACTTCTCTTCTCCCACTGTGGAACTCATAGGTGTTCTCCAAGCACCACAAGACGTCCAAAAAACACAAGCAAGGGTAGGAACATTATCTTATTGCTAAGTACCAGTTGGGTGACCTTTTCCCTTCTGCAAGGGAAGGAGACCCATACGAAGGGAAATCTTCCTGGGACGAGGGCTGGCAAAATCCTGTCCTCCCCATCCCTTTGTTTCTCATTCTGCCACGCTCACCACTCCAAGAGGGGTGGCTCATGGTGTACTTGCTCCTCTGGAAGGAGGGCATGGAGCCTTTAGCTCCCTAGCACCTCATTAGGAGCAGACACCAAAAGACTCAGGGAAGTGTTAAAACCCATCTCAGTTCCTGTCACACTATCATCCCCATGTGAGGTGTGAGCCACACTGCGAATGGCTGACCTTGGGCTTCCCTGGGATGCCTGGTAACACTCCTTCCAAACCCTTAGGAGTGCGCAGGGTTTACATCAGAGACAGAACGTGTGGACCTGCATACAGCGACAGGCCCTCAGTTCGAAATTGGTCAGCCTACCCTGTATACCTAAAGGAACATTCTTCATTCCAAAAGAGGAGATGACCCCTCTTTCCCCTTTCTCTCTCTTCTATAACTCTGAGGACACCTCTCTCCCTCACTAAGGTACACCACTTAGTATACTTCTGGGACATAGTGGGATGGCCCACCCAAGGCCTTTCCCCTTCACAGAGATACGGTATCCCCCGACACACATTTTCAGGAAGTGGCAGGGGGCGTCAGGAGTCTCCCTCCAACACACAGGTTATATACCCCACACTAGTCCCATGAAAAAAACCTCCTTCCATGGAAGGAAAACGCTTAAGGGTTCTAGTTCATTCCTGGTTCTGCATGAGCAACCAAGCACAAGACATTCTGGGCAGCGGGTAGGATCCACTCATGGTTCCATGCACTCCACACGTGGCTTAGAGCCAATGTTCCCTCTAAGGTTTGATGGCTTGTGTGTAAAATTTTGAACCCATGTGCAAAACTTTTTCTGAATAAAATTTTTGTGCAACTTCACGTGATGGAAATTATTAAAAAATATAGAACAATAAAAAATTCATAAGTTATTTAAATTGTTTTTCTTAATAATTTGAATGTATTCTATGCTTATGTGACATTTTGTCTCATCAATTCTTCAGTCCTGTTTGTCTACCTTTGTCGGTTTTCCAAAATGAATAAGCACATAAAAAAGTTCAAGTGAAAGCAATTAACTTGCCTCTCATTTTTCATTTTGCACAGCAGCCCATTTTACAATTTAAAAAAAATGGTCCTAAATTGTTCCTAGCCAGTTCAAATGTGACCCTTTATTTGTTTTGCTTAATTGGTCACTATTAGTAATCTTGATCACAGTATACTTTATTTTCCTTCATTTTATTAGTGTTAGCTATACTGTATATATATTTTTTCCCAATTTAACCCTTCCCTAAGGAGCAACAGGTCAAAAGGTAAAAAACCCAACCCAGGGCTTGACTCGATAATTACAAATCTGTTATTCTACCAACTGAGCTACAGGCATTCCATATATAAAAACTTCTAGGCATAAAGGATAACTGTGTACTCCACTGCCCCTTGATCCCCCACCCAACTGTTCTTTATTCCGTATGTGCATCTGTGCAGCAAACTCTTAACATCAGGATGGTGGGTTCCAGCACTGTGCCCCCCCCACTCTACTTATCAGAAGTAAAAGGCTGGACAATCACCTATTTTTAGAATGCCTGAGGGAGGAAAGACATGAAGGTAAAAAGGAGCCCTTGGATAGCTAGCAACTCCCCCCCCCCACCAGCCAATCCTCAGTGGGGCTTCAGGCCTGCCCCCTGCCCATCTTCAGGTGCTCTCCCAGCCTGCCCCCTCCCCCAGTTGATCCATGGCCATGGTTAAGGCCTGTCCCCCCCACCCCCCATCCAATCCTCAACCACTTTGCCAGACTAGGGTTACCGGATACCAAAGCATGGAAAGGAGGACAGGGAAGTACAAAAAGGAGGATGCTGGAGGACACACACACATCTGGGGCTCCGCCTGGACCTCCTTCATCCACCCAGCCAATGCCCCCCCCCCACATGCTTGCCCCATTGATCACCCAACTCCAGGGAAATCTGTCTAGTCCCTAGTTACAGCGTGAGATTAATTGCAAGAACAGAGGCTCAAGAATATCAAATGAATGGCTTAAGTATTTTCCTCTTCACATTAAAGTAACTGTAAAGCCAACCACTTTAAGGAGTCACAAAACTAAGCATTTAATGTTTATATTAAGGTGCAAGGAGAACCACTGCAGAACTCCTATCCAGACTGATGTTTTTACATTGTGAGTTGCAAACGGAAGCACACCTCCAATAAATTTAACGTAGTAATTATGGACAAGATTAAAATCAGTTTTAACACAGTAAGTTCCTTCACAGAATTCACTCATTGACGCACAGAGGGATGGGCCCTTGACTACATGAAGCCTAACAGAATTTGAGGTGTTGGCTTCTAAAGGAAAAGTAATCTCTGTCAGCAGTATTCTCCTCATGACTTGAAATTAGTGGTGTGGTGCAAGGGGATATTTGGGGGGGTACAGGGGGTGCTCACTCATTTGGTCTAACACTGTTACTAGCTGACAACTGGGGGGCGCAGGCGGAGTGTACAGAAATCCCTGTCTAGCCTCAGTTTTGAGCCTCACTGTGCAGTATTTAAAAAAAATCACAGACAAGCTCTTTAGATTTTATACACACAGGAAAGGAGAAATTAGAAAAAATGAGAGCTGCTGGTTTTTATGTGCAGACCTGCCTGAAACATAACCTTTTACCTAAAATGCAAATTTCTGGAAACATCATATCCTACTATGTCTGCCATAAACCACAGATGGATATATATCTATTTTATGACAGTTGACATTTTGTTTGCTTATATGTGAAATACACATCAAATGGGGGGGGGCAGAGCAGAAGTAGATGTTTGTGACTATCAAATGCTCCACCCAAGAGGACAGCACCTATTCTTGAATGCAATGATCAGTTTTTTCCTAAATATACCAAAATAAAAATAAGCATAGAATATATAGGCAAAAGCAAGCTGCTTGTTCTCTATGATTTGATAAACTAACAAAGGGACAAATATGGCAATCCTTACTCCATCCAATTTCCCACTGACTTGATTTAAACTATAGGATCAGGCCCAGCCCAGCAGCTACTTTAGAATGGATAATACTTGCACATCTGTGTATCTTACTAAAATTTAAGGACACATCTATAGTGGACTAATCCCTTCTTGGAAAGGAGAAAAACTGAAAAAAAAAAAAAATCACATAGATTCAAACCTCCTCACAATCAAAAGTGAACTTTGTTGGACCTCTAAACAAAAGATTTGTTGTCAAAAGCCAAGGTTCATTAGCAGGAATAAAGATCTGGCTTAGCTCAGCCATTAGAGAAACAAACCTCCCCAGAAACTAAGCCAAGCAGGGCAGCAAAGCAGAAAGCAAAGAAGGAGTCACAGGTTTCTCTCTGGGCACTTCAGAGATCCCATCATGGTGAAGCAAAGCCCCAACCCCTCCAAAAAATACGATCAAGCCTTCCCCAAAATCAGGTGCAGGGAAAGGGGAGAGGAGCTGAGCTGGAGCCTGGAAAGAAGCCCGGGGTGAGGAGCTGAAGCAACAAAGCAAAGCGAAACCACTTGTAGCAGTGCAGCTGTAATGCCTGGAGGACGGAGGAGGGCAGGGCAAAGAGGAGGAGTCTTAAAGTGCTACACGACTCCTTGATTTTTCAGGTAACCCTGAGCCTGACCAGCTCCCAGCTGATCTTCAGGCCCGGACCTGGCCCACCCCCACCTCCAGCTGCTCTGCTAGCCTGGCCCTGCTCCCCACCATGCCCACTCTGGGCCCCGGCCCCTCCTCCCCCAGCTGCTCAGCTGGTCTGCCCCCATGCCCGGAACCGCCCCCACTCCCCTGGCTGATCCTCAGCCGCTCTGCCAGCCTGTCCCAGCCAGTCCTGGGCTCCAGTGCTGGACTAGACCTCCACGTGCACGGGAACTCGAAACCCCTGCGCGGGGAGGGGTTTCTTATATGTGCAGCCGTGCACATTACAGGGAACAGTGCTTAGAGCATAAAGAAAAACCACCCAGTGCCACATACGACAGGGGATATTTGATCTAGTGGAGGGAGGGATGCTCACTGATAGGCATCTCAACCCCTCCTCACCCCCCCCCACTTCTATCTTGTTCTTCGCCTGCAAAATAGGCAATAAAGATACACAAGGGATATGAGAGGTCAGCCCCAAAACCCATAGGGAAACCAACCACACAGAGGGGAAGCACACTTACCCCTCACCCTCTGCTATCCTCCCTCCGAACCCAATGCCTTCAGGATTCTCTTACCTGGAGGTCTGGGCACACATAGGCTGAGCCCTCACCCATGAGATTTAGGCAAAACCCTTAGAGCAATGCAAGAACAAGAGGGTAGGCCACATGCTAGGAGTCCTCCCTCTCCCCTGGCTCAGGATCGGGTTATTGCTGTCCCCTACCCATGGACAAATATGCTTTCCAAGGGACCACATAGCTGACCCATCTCAACCAGCCCAAAACTGTCCCACATATAGGTCAGGTCCTCAACTCTCTGTTACTGGTGGTTTCAATTTTCCACCCCCCACCCTTTTTTTTTTTTCCTTTTTCCCCTCACCTGAGGGACCCCAGAGTTATACATGCTCCTAAAACTGGGGAGCGTTGTTGGTACTGGTGGGTTTTACATTTCCCCCTTTTTCCCCTCACCTGAGGAATCAAAGGCCATACATGCTCTTATAACTGGGGAGAAGTGTTGCTGAATTGCTCCCCTCCTGTGGCAGCTAAAAGCCACCACAGTGGGCCACCTAACCAAGTCGAGGCAGTGCCCTCTAAATATATAATTCCATGATGGAATAGTCAATGCCACTCTTGGCGCCTTAGCAACACCAAGGATCATACTGAATCTGTCTGGACACTCACACTTATTCTTAAGTGTCTAATCGCACCAATGTGGGTAGAGTGGTACAATTCTTTCCTTTATTCCTTGGGAAATGACAATCAATTGTCACACAACAAGTGGACAAGCCATGACTTCTTCCATCCTTCTCGCTCGTACAACCACATCCAATCTTTGGGGTGTCCAAAATGAGTTAGGACACCCTCACACTAATATTTCAAGCCTTCCAGGTAGGTTGGCACACAACCTCTCAGTTGTTAATGTCTGTGCTCCCTAGTGTGGTTCTTGCTCAGAAGATCTTACAAGTTAATGGAGCAATTCCCCATGTGTGTTTCAAGACCTACTATTCAGACCCATCCGTGATTTGGGTTTGTCATTACAGGGATAGCCATGCTGATGGTAGGGAAGTCAACTCCACCCACCATCCAGAGTATGGCTAGCAGTTGCCTAATACTGAATGATGCAAGCAGTGCTCCAAGAAGAACAGCGGGTTACTTACCAGTAACCATCCTTCTTCAAGAGGGGCTGCAATCATACATTCAGGGCCTCCCCCATCCCTGCTACTCGGAATTGGCAACTAGAAGGGACTGAGAAGGATCAGGGTCGTAGTCTATATATAGCCATGGGAGTGGCCAGAGGAGGCGGTGGCTGCTGGCCCTGCTCTGACAGGCTAGGTCTAAAAAGTTTCCAGCCAATCATGCACTGTGGCACATAGACATCTAATCTTGAACGTATGTGAGCAGCTTATCTCAAAGAAGGATGGTTACTGGTAAGTAACCCATTATTTCTAAAAGTACCCTAGATATAGGAAGAGATCAAAATGGTGGGTTACTTATCAGTAACCATCCTTCTTCGAGATGGGCTGCTCGGATTCATTCAATAATAGGTGTATGTACCTCAGCGCACCATTGGTTGGAAACCTTTTAGCCCCAGCCTGTCAAAACAGGGTTGGCAGCCAATGCCCCCTGGCCACCCAGTGGCTATACATACGGCCACAGCCCTGCCCCTCCTCAGTCCCTAAAAGTCACCAACTCCAAGCTGCGGGGATGGTGGGAGGGTTCTCAATAAATCCAAGCAGCCTATCTTAAAGGAGGACAGTTACTGCTAAGAAACCCACCATTCTTTTTCGAGTGCTGCTTGGATACATTCAGTAATAGGTGACTGCTAGCCATACCAAAGGACAGTGAGCAGAGTTCAGTTTTCCCCCACGTCTTCAGCACAGTTACCTCTGAAACGGCCAAACCCCAGGCCTGGAGAAGCCAGCAAGATAAACAACCTGGCCTAAACGGAGAACGACAGAAGCCTATACCCCTCGAGTGCACCCTGTCTATGACTTGCAGGGCAGAGGGACGTCTAAAGTCACCTTATTGTGGAAAAGAGATTTGGCGGCCAATTCTCAAATTGGCTGGGCGCTGCCAGATGAAGGATATGAGACTGGTGCTAAGGCACTTAACAAAATGAGGTGACCAGGGTGCATCCCTTGGTCTTTGCTCCACACCGCACACCTTAGCTGGTTTGATAGGAAGGCTAAGGTGGAGTCCAGAGCTGCTGGCCTACTGACCTATATCAGGAATCAGTAAAGGGGGTGTGGGAAGAGAAGAAGACCCTTCTACCAACCCAACTAAGGGGAAAAGAGGTACAGGGTTGTATGGGAGAAATCAAATAACTACCCGGCAAGAACAGTTTACCTGGTGGGCAAATGCCAACACTTCAACCAAAGTACCAAATGTCCCCTCAGAGACCCATGGAAAGTGTGGCTACTGGTGGTTAAAGGGACAGGGAGAACATGGGGCCAGGGAGTGTTTGTATGAGCCCACTGTGCTAAGTGGTCAAACCAACACTTTTGAAATGCCAACAGGAAGGGAAGGTCCCATAACTGGGATGTAGGAGGAACCAGCCCCACTCGGCTGGTTGTGGGGTTGCAAGAAGGGGAAAGGCACAATGTTAAGCAGTGCCCCTGCATGTAAGTTATGTCTCCTCTGCAACCGACTATCTCCCCTTGCTAGCAAGGAGACAGGTGGATAAGGGCCCTGAGTGGATTGAGGCCATAGACTTTCCCCATGGAACATACCAAAGAAGGGAAGGGAGACAGTTTCATACGCCTCTCAAGTACTGAGTAGAAGGAATCTTGAAAGAAGTGGTAGGGATTGGGATGGGAATGTTTATTTCCCTCTGATAAGTACCCCATAGCCAAGATGGGAGCAGGAGGATAATCCTCCCGGGGAAAGAAGGCATCATCCTATGGAAAGAGAGGGTGGTAACAAAGCTAAGGGGTCGTTGACCGCCCTAGGCCTGAACTGGGCAAAGCCAGGAAGAAACACATGGATCCCAGATTAGCATATCGACGACTACCTGTCAAAGCACGAGGAGGAAGGAGAGAATTGCCATGGCAGTAACCAGTGGCTCTTGTGGGATCGGTGGGTGAAACCTGACACCAAAGGTTAGTGCCAAGGAGCTCTCCACAACACTTTGGTGGAAAACTTCATGATCGGGGAAAGCTGTCTGCCCAATCGGGTGAATGTTGCCCATAACTGAAGAAGGAGTGAAGTAGGCAACATAAGAGGTCTGCCCCAAGAAGGATTTTCACCCCCCCCCCAAGAAGGCCCCCGGAGTCATTAGATCTCCTCCTTCTCAGTGTAGTAGGTGGTATGGGGGTATCAGCATTATGAGGGGTGAGGTGCTCTCGGAGTATGTGAGTGCAGGGGCTGAAAATGATGCAACTCACTGAAAAAGTGCACCTGGTCATGGAGTACAGCTCACAGGGTGCTGCCCCAAGGGGGACGAGAATGGAACTACGCCAATCTCCAATACACTGGAGTGTAAGAGGAGGTGTATTCACATTGGGGAACTAGCAAACTCAAAGGCCTCTATTCTGGGGTATGAAAGGAGCGTGGGTATATGAGGTGGGCAGGTGACCAGCAAGGGTGCGCCCACCAGCTACTGACCAGGTGCCTGATATGGAAAAGTTAAAGCAATGCCCACCAGTACAAGCCCAGGGAACAAGGCCTTAACAGAATGAGTAAGGCCTGATGGAACCCGGACCAATGAAAGTTATCAGCCAGAAGGATAAGGGGGCCAAGGGGTCCACCCCACCAACAAGCCAGTTGGTGGTGTTTACCATGGGCCCTAGGGAGACCGTAGTCACTGAGCTACTCGGGGGGGGGGGGGGATTCTTAAGGGAATGCCACATGGGAAAAGGAATCTCGAACGGTATTTCAACAGAATCACAAGGAATATGTTTCCAGAGAGTGTGACTTGTGATGTGTGCAGCACCCTGCGACTGAGTTGTGTTCCGCCTTGAACACAAGGGATATAAGTTTGGTCCCCGTAGACCTATGAGGGCTCAACACCCCCCACCCGCATCACATTAACCCAATTTACCTTCTGGTTGAGGGGTGGGAGGCCACTGGGGAGGGATCAGGTTGTCCTTTGCAGTCCTAGGTGGGGAGAACCCCTCCTAAGAAAAACAAAACCTCCAGGGCGAAGGGATTGTAAGATGACCGTTAGAGGCTGGGAGGGCAGTTAATGGGCCAGAAGGGTAGCATGCCCAGGTATCTGAGGTACCCTTGGGCATCCTGAGTGCCATGGAGGGTACTATCCAAGCCTTCCACAAAAAGGGACCCCCCCTCAAAACGGAAGTCCATTAAGACCTGCTGGGAGGAGGGGGGCACCCTTGCCTCCCAAAGCCATGCTGCCCACCTCAGGAGCATGGCGGAAGCCATGCTGCAGCTTGCCATGTCCAAAGCATCCCAGGCTGATAACAGCAAGTCTTGGGATGCCAGACTACCCTCTTCAACAAAGGCATCATTATCTGCCCTGTTCTCTTGGGGCAGTATGCGCCTGAATTTATTCACTGACTCCCATATGTCCATGATGTACCTGGCCACCAGAGCTTGGTGGTTGGCTATTCTGAGCTGGAAGGCAAAGGAGGAGTAAGCCTTCCGGCCTTACAGGTCCAATTCCCTCGCCTCTCTAGACCTCAGAAGAGGGTCATGGGGAAATTGTCCGGGGCCTAAGGACGTTTCCACCACCCCCTGAGATGGTACCAGGTGGTAGGCAAGAAAGGGAAGATCTTCCAGAGGGGCCTGGTACTTTTGTCCCCCGGTATCGGAGACTGGGACAATGGACCCAAGAGTCTGCCATCACGCCGTAGCAATCTCCTGCATGCTAGGATGCAGGGGAATTATTATGGGCTCAGAAGGTGACATGAGCCCAGGGCTAAAGAGAGTGTCACTAGGTTCTGTAAAGGAGGGAGACTCCAACCCCACGAGTGCACACAGGGTAGAGCAAATCAAAATGCGACGCGAGGTCCACTGTATAGGAGAGGGGCCTGGGGTTCAGAGCTCTGTCAGGTACTGGAGAACACAGTGCCGGACGAGGCCGATCACTACCACGGGAGGGTGGTGGGGTCTCCTGAGGAGACCACTCATGGGGTCGGGTACCTGTAAGGCATCAGTACAAAGGACAGTGGGCGGGCTGTTTACCCCCCCTTGAGACCCCTTCCTCAGGATTCATGGATCAAGAAGGTTCCCAGAGCTGCACTGGGCTCAACTTTGGCATCATGGGAGGAGCTTTAGTCAGCAGTGCTGGCGGGGACAAAGTGGCATGGTGCCGAGGAGAGGTTCCTGGGCTCTGTTCTCTAATGGTACCGGGGGCCTCCTCCTGGTCACCTGTTTCTAGTACCAGGGAGCTCGGTACTGAGACCAGATAGGGAGATCTGTGCCTTTTTCAGGGCGATAGGCACCCAAAATGAAGGCTGGTTTGCCCCTCTTTCTGGATGATACCAGGGTGGGAGGTGTTGGCAAGAGAAGCAGCGCCTTTGCTGCTTCAAAGGCCTCCGAGGTGGAAAGAACCAGTACCGACTCTGTCAGTTCCGAGGAGACATGGAGTGGCGCTGATGCTTCGGTACCAAGACTAGTACCAAGCACGTCTTTTGCTCTCTGGGAGAGCGGTGCTGGGAAGGTTTTGGCACCAAACTGGCACACGGTACTGAATGTAGCCCTGAAGCTTTGAGGATAGGCTACTGCATTTGCTCTGAGGCCAATGCACAACGCCCTTGCTCTCTGTCTTTTATAGTCCTAGGTTTAAAGGACCGACATATAGACCATTCAGTGACCAGAAGGGTCTAACCCAGGCACTGTAGGCACTTCCCATGGGGATCGTGCAGGTAACATAAGGTTTGAACTCCAACATGGCAGGCAGCAGGGAGGAGTGGTGTTCCTGCTCTGTAACCAAGCACTGTGTGGGAGCGCTTTCCGGTGGAAGGACTTCCACAAAGAGGTTCTCCCAATCGAGTGAGTGGTTCATAAATGACAGGCTGCTTGCACGATCGCAAGGAGCGTGCTGTTCCAATACCATCACTGAGGGCAGAAAAACGGAACTGAGGAGGGGCAGAGCTGCAGCCATATATATAGCCATGGGTTGGCCAGGTGGTGTTGGCTGCCAGCCCGGTTTTGACAGGCTAGAGCTAAAAGGTTTCTGACCAATCATGCACTGAGGCATGTATACCTGTTATTGAATGCATCTGAGCAGCATTTGAAGAATAAAATCTTCTAAGTCTTTGCTCAGCGCTCCCTGTTAGTTTAGGGAAAAGGGTTGAATATTGATCAACAACTTGTACAAAGAAGCTTTTGTACCAATCAAGAGAAGAAAAAAAAAAAGCGATCAAGAAAAGCAAAGAGACATCTGGCCCAAAATAGGGTTAATAAATGATCCTTGCCTTTTTTTGCTTCACAGTCTGAAAAAAATTTGCAGTAGATATGCAGAGGGACAAAAATATATGTTAACTTATTACAAAAACATCTGCCTGAGAATCAAATATGACAGTTTATCATGGTTGCCACCAAGTCATTGGAAATCCACTGAAACATTAAAGTGTAATTTTCCTAACTGAAATCAGCTGTCTCTTACCAAGCTGATTTGCCCATACATTACTCATCCCCTGCAAATACAAAGCCTATGAGAAGAAAAACACAACTCTGCCTCCAGGTATCATTTCCACAACAACTGGCCATTTACTGATGACCCTGTATGTTGTGGTAGGCTACTCACTCCTGTCCTATTATTGCATAAAACCAAGACATGAAGATTTTGAGAGATGCTTAAAGAGCTATGCTGCATATATAGTTCTAAGCACCAAAGATTAAGAGTAAGCTTTTTCTCTACCACTGATCGCTACCTTAATAGGGAAAACACTTTAAGACAAGACCCCCTCTCAAAAGGATAACTACATCTGTAATGTATATTTGATTCTCCATGTAGGATACATTCTAACAGGAGTCAAATCAGCAAAAAAGGCAGGGATATTCTTCCAAGCTCTGTGCAGATGTTCAATATATAGTTACAGGCACTCTATGGGTTTCTTGAGTTTGACTTCCTCTTAGTCAGTTTCAGATGCTCTACTGGGTTTCTTGAGCTTGGCTCCTTCCTGATTGGGGACAAAAATCTAAGCTGCTAACATTCTCCCCAAACCACCCCAGAGTGGTACCAAAATAAGCTGTCCTTTAGAATAAACTATATAAATCTTCTTTTCTTTTCAGGAAGTTAAATAATTAACAGTGTTGGCAATTAAACTACTATCACAGGCATCTGAACTAAAACCCACTAAGAAGAATGAGGCAACTCACCCTTCAGAACTATTTTATGCAAACTTAGGCAGATTATGTAGTAATTTTTCTCTTGGGCTTGTTTTTAAGGTTTTCTTCACAACCATAAAGACTAGAAATTTACGTTTCTATTAAATTCAAACTGTTACTCTATAGAATAAGGCAGCAGCTTGGAAGAGGTGCTACAATACTGCATCATGAATGCCAGACAAATTTGAAATCTGCATTCTAACAAAATGAAGGGTGTCCTTTGATTGCCACAATTTAAATACTCCCTTGGCATTTGGGAGAATAATTCTCATGTCCTACAGAAAGATCAGACTACACTAATTGTTAAGAGAAACATCTGTGGAGATCACTTGTGAAATCCTAAATTAAAGCAGGTCTAAAAAAATACATTACTTTCCTGAGATCAGTCTAGCTGAGGGTCTCTGCTGACTTACAGTATCACAGTATTGTATTAAACCTAGTATTTTCTGGACAAATTTGCCTTTGAAATAAACAATAAATCTATTATAGTATACTAACACATCTAGCATATGCAGAGAATCTGTGCTTCTGGAGTAGCTCCAACATTTTCTATCCCATCCTTAGTTTCCTGACTATTGCTATTGCTCTCAAAACCCATCTTTAAAAGGGGATGCCACAGCACAGAGGGCCTCCCCAGAAAAAGTGATTAGAGTGTATCACTTTTACACCAGATTTCCTACGTGGCTGGTGAGGTGACTGCACACATAATTGATTCACTGCTCTGGCCTTGGCTTCCAGCTGATCCTCAAAGGTTCTGCAAGTTCTGAGAAGCTGCACTGTCTGTTCATTATGTCCAGACCAAGAAAAGACAGTTACCTACCTTTTTCCTTTAACTGTCATTCTCCAAGATGTGTGCTCACACCTACTCCAAATAGGCATGTGCGCACGTCTCTTGCACAGCTGTCAGTAGATCTTTCCCTAGCAACTCCCCGTGGTCGGACAGAGCCCCCTGGAGTCGCACATGCATAGTGCTGTGTATAAGGGCTTGCCGACCACTCCCCCTTCAATTCCTTCTTAGCAAACCGACAGAGGGGAGGTGGGCGGGTTTTGGAGTAGACGTGAGCACACACCTCGGAGAATGACAGTTACAGGAAAAAGGTAGGTAACCATCTTTCTCCTTCGAGTGCTGCTCACATCAACTGCAAATAGGTGATTCCCAAGCACTTACTGGTGGTGGGGTCAGACACTATAATGAAGCTGCATCCAGCACCGCTCTGTCCACAGAGGCATCCTGTACCGCCTGTTGCTTGATCGCGTAATGGGCCATGAAGGTATGTATAGATGACCATGTCGCCGCGTTACAGATGTCTGTAAGTGGAGCCCTAGCGTTAAACACAGCAGATGCAGCAGACGCTCTTGTCGAGTGGGCTGTGATCTCTGGAGGGTGCCTACAAGCAAGGACGTATGAAGTTTTAATGCAAGAAGTGATCCATGAGGAAATCGTCTGTGAGGAGACAGGTTGACCTCTCATTCTGTTAGCTACAGCAACAAATAGCTGTTGAGATTTTCTAAAAGGTTTGGTCCTTTCTAAGTAGGATGCCAGGGCTCTGCGGATGTCCAGGGAGGGCAAAGGTCTTTGCCGATCTGACGAGTGAGGCTTGGGGTAAGAAACAGGTAGAAATATATCCTGTTTTGCATGGAAGTGGGAAACCACCTTTGGAAGAAATGCTGGGTGTGGCCAGAGGCACACCTTGTCTTTGAAAAAGGCCAGATATGGAGGATCTATTGTGAGAGCATGCAACTCAGAGACGCATCTGGCCGAGGTGATAGCAACTAAGAAAGCCACCTTCCACAACAGGTACAGTTCTCAGCAGGTGGTGAGAGGCTCGAACAGAAAACCAGTTAGGGTAGTAAGCACCAAATTAAGGTCCCACTGAGGGACTGGTTTCACAACTGGAGGAAACTTCCTGATCAGTCCCTTGAGAAAACGGCTCACAAGGGGGTGAGAGAAAATTGGACGGCCCTTGACGTGCTCGTGACAAATGGAGATTGCCGCCAGGTGAACCTTAAGGGATGAGACGGTCAGGCCCTGTTGTTTCAAATGAATCAGATAGTCTAACACAGAAGGAATGGTACAAGAAGCCAGTTGACGGGAATGCTTATCACACCAAAGAGAAAAACGCCTCCATTTAGCTGAATAGGTCAGTCTGGTAAATGGCTTTCTGCTTTCCAACAAGATCTCCTTAACTGATTGGGAGCATTAAAGCTCCTGCGCATTCAACCATGGAACTTCCAAGCCAATAGGTGTAACAAGTACACGTCCGGGTATCTAAGAAGGCCTTGGCTCTGGGTCAGGAGGTCTGGAGTTAACAGAAGAGGAACAGGGGCCTCCTCCAGCAGGTCTAATAGCGCAGGAAACCACTGCGGTCGTGACCAGGTCAGGGCTATTAGAATCACTGATGACTTGTCTCTTTTTACTTTTGCTAGGACCCCCCCTATGAGGAGAAAGGGCAGAAAAGCATACAGGAGCTGGCCTGCCTAGGGCACCTGGAATGCATCCCCGATCAAGTCTTTGTCCATACTTTGGAAGGAGCAGAATTTCCTGCATTTAGCGTTGATGCTAGTCGCGAAAAGGTCCAGATGGGGAGTGTCCCACCTTTGGAAGACGGTAAGTAAAACAGCCTGCTTTAGCAACCATTCGTATGGGCGAACAGTCTGACTTAGGGAGTCCGCGAGGTAGTTCTGTGAACCCGGGAGATAGGTGGCCTCCAGGTAGATACTGAGGGGAATGCAGAAGTTCTACAGAGCCATGGCTTCCTCGCAAAGTGGGCAGAATCGAGCCCCCCCTTGTCTGTTGATATAGAACATTGTGGCCACATTGCACGTCTTTAAGTGATGTGGTGGCCTGCCAGACAGCCTTTGAATGTCTGGCATGCAAGGCAGACTGCCCTGAGCTCCCCAATATTGATGTGGCAAAGCCTGTCGCGATTCGACCAGTGGTCCTGGGTCTGGAGGTCTCCCAGGTGGGCACCCCATCCACCTTCCAAGGCATCCGTTATCAAAGACATCGTCGGGGAAGGCCTTGAGAAAGGAACCCCGGCACACACCACTGACTGATCTGTCCATCAGAGGAGAGAGTTTAGGACACCTTTGGGCACCGAGATTACCAGTTCTAAGCTGTCCCTGGCTGGGCGGAAGACCAAAGCCAGCCACAATTGGAGTGGCCTCAAGTGCAGTCTCGCATGGGGGGCCACGTATGTGCTGGCTGCAAAATGACCCAGGAGTCTCAGACAAGACCGAGCAGTTATGACAGTGAGGCCAGTCCATTCGTTTATTATTGTGGAGATGGCTTGAAAGTGGTGAGTGGGGAGAAACGCTGTGGCTGTAATTGAGTCTAAGGTGGCTCCTATAAATTCTATCCTCTGAGTGGGAACTAAAACTGATTTCTTTGTGTTTTTTAACAGGCCTAAACTGTAGAAAATATGTTGGATGAAAGCTACAATGGTGGTGACCTGCTCTCTTGATGGACCTTTCATCAGCCAGTCTTCCAGATAAGGAAAGACACAGATCAATTGACAGCGAAAGAACACCGCCACCACTGCCATAAATTTTGTAAAAACCCTGGGGGCTGTGGAGAGCCCAAAAGGTAGGACAGTAAACTGGAAGTGTTTGTCTCCCACTACAAATCTTAGAAAATATCTGTGCTTTGGGATGATCGAGATATGGAAGTACACATCCCAAAGGTTGAGGGCAGCGTACCAATCCCCAGGATCCAGGGAAGAGATTACAGAGCCCAAGGAGACCATATGGAATTTCAGCTTCATTATAAATTTGTTCAGACCTCTGAGATCTAGGATGGGTCTGAGGCCTCCTTCAGATTTTGGGATCAGGAAATATCTGGAGAAGAACCCTTTCCCTCTGAATTCCACAGGGACCTCCTCCACTGCTCCAATCAGGATCAGCTGACTGACCTCCTCACGGAGGAACTGGTCATGAGATGGGTCCCTGAAAAGGGAGAGGGAGCAGGGAGGACGTGGGCAAGGGATAGTATGGAATTGGATAGAACAGCCCAGTTCCACCGTGCGTAGAACCCAATTGTCTGATGTAATTTGGTGCCACACTTGGCAGAAGCAGGCTAGGCAGTTGGAAAAAAGGCGGGGGGTTGGTACACTGTTCTCAGGAAAACCCTCAAATATTTTGCTTGGCAACCTGTGATTGCTTAGCAGGGCCCCCAGATTTGCCATCCGTGGATGGACGTCTGCATCTACTTGGGGCCTGGGATCCATTATTCCTGCCCTGCCTGCGGCTGAAATCCTGTCTCATAATAAGCGAGAGGCCATGAGGGGGTCTGAGATTTAAAGTGTTTGCATTGAGTTGCAGGTGTGTGCATCTCAAGTGACTTTACTGTCGCCCTAGAGTCCTTTAAACTGTGTAACTTGGAATCCATTTGAGTAAAAAAAAAACAGACTATCCTTCAAATGGAAGCTCTTGTACAGTTTGTTGAACTTCATAAGGCAACCCAGAAAACTAAAGCCAGGAACTCTGGTGCATAGAGATGCCAGATGCCATGACCCTTGCCACATCTGCTGCATCCAATGCCCCCTGCAATGAGGCCTTTGCCACTGTCTTGCCCTCCTCTACTAGGACATTAAACTCCTTCTTGGAGTCTGGTGTGAGAGAACCTGCAAACTTTTCTATAGATGTCCAAGTTTTATGCATGTAACAGCCCAGTATTGCTTGCTGACTTGCCACCCTGAGTTGCAGCCCCTCTGCAGAATAGACTTTGCGACCAAACAGGTCCATCTTTTTTACCTCTCTTGCCTTTGGAGTGAGCCTGGAGTCCCCTGCCTCTCTTTTTCAAAGGCCACTGTCACAACCAGTGAGCTGGGGGAGGGATGAGTGTAGAGATACTCATATTCCTTTGAGGGTACAAAGTATTTTCTTTCTACTTTTTTTACCATAGGCGAAACGGATGACGGGGTTTGCCAGATCTCTTTCATAGTCTTATCTATCATTTTTATGACAGGCAAGGCAACCCTAGATGGCCCCGCTGTCGACAATATGTCCGTCATTGGGTCCAAAGCCTTCTCTGCAATTTCCTGAGCCTGAATGCCCATGTTGGTAGCCACTCTCCTCAGGAGGTCTTGGTAGTCCCTGCCCTCATCTGAAGGGGATGCAGGAATGGTACCTGCTACTTCTTCCCCTGGTGAGAAAGAGGAGTCTTTTGCTGGGTCCACCTGCAGTGGTACCAACGGCGCCAACTGGGACAGTCCCAGTGCCGGAGCCCCCACATGGACGGTGCCAGAGGCCAGAATGGAAGTCTCCGGTGCCGAGGCATGTGATGGGGTGGGGGCAGGTTCGTTGCCCGTTGTTGGGTGGGAGGCTGTCTCAGATCTGGTATGGGTATGTCGACTGCCTGAGGCGACTGACAGGGAACGAGTCGACTGAGGGCCCTCGGCTTGATGGTATGCCCAGGGTGTCCAGAAAGGCCAGTTGGAGGGATTCTGCCGCTGGGGGCCCCATGGTACCAGGAACTGTGGGGGAGCTTGGAAGGTTCTGTGATGTGATACTGACCTGGTGCGGCTCTGTGCTGAGTGGAAAGAGCCCGCCTCCAAATCCAAGGGTGACGCTGACCTCGGTGACCAAGGCAGTGCTGTGGACCTTGGCACCAGTGATGGGCAGCGTGGGCATCGAGGGAGCGGAGTAGGATTCCTCTTAGATCAAGAGGGCCTTGGTGCTGCTAAAATGTCTGCACCCGGGATTACACTCTCCTCGGTGCTCTCGATTAAGCCTCATGCTTCCTTGAAAGTTTCCAGCATAGAAAGGGACCTGATGACTTCTACTTCATCCCCAGAATCAGCTGATGGGGAAGGTCGTGGTGCCGGGCTCGGTGCCTCCTGTTCTCTTGAATGGGTTATCTTGTGAGGCAGTGCCAGCAATGCAGTCTGGCAGCCCCTCACGGGTCCCGCCTCACCTGCACTGCTCCTCTTAGACTCCTCCTGTGCTTCTTCCTCGGCACCGGAGACAGGGAGCGGTGCCGCGGTGCTGATGTAGAAGGCGAGGCCTTGCAGTGCTGATCATCTTTGCATGCCGACTCTCTACCCGGTGCCGGGTCACTTTTTGTCGACGCCATGCTAACTGACGGGTCAGAGGCTGTTGAGGGTGGTCTTGAGGCTTCCTCCATAAGGAAGATTTTCAGCCTTTGGGAACGGTCCTTCAAGGTCCTTGGCCGAAAGCTCTTACAGAGCTTACACTTTACTTTCCAGTGAGCCTCGCCCAGGCACTTAGACATGTGGAGTGTGGGTCATTCTTTGGCATCAGTTTTTTAAATGCGTCATATGATTTAAAGCCTGGGAAACCAGGCATGCCCCCGAATGGGGAACAAGTTGAAGAACTACACCTAATAATCTAAGTAATTTAACGCTAACTATTTAAACTAACTAGAGAAACAAAGGGCTTAGCCCGGAGTATAAAACTAGAGAAGAAGTCTCTCAGAGCAGAAAGACGACGGAAGCAACTAGCTGCCACAGCGATAAGAAGGAACTGAAGGGGGAGTGGTCAGTGAGCCCTTATACACAGCGCTATGCACGCACGACTCCTGGGGGCTCTGTCCAACCACGGGGAGTTGCTTGGGAAAGATCTACCAACAGCCATGCACGAGGCGCCTGTTTACGCCTATTTGGAGTAGATGTGAGCAGCACTCAAAGGAGAAGCACTAAATCTGCTTTCATTTTCACATTTTAAGCAAAAAGCAAACAAAAAACCTAGTGAATATCAATCTGATATAAATTTAATTTTGATTTTAAAATGCTTTTACCAAGAAAAGACTTAGATTGTACTCAACCCTTATATATCCCTACATTGGGGCCCCTCCACAACAGTCTCTTGCACTCTAAGGGATGTTGCCAATTTGCTCCCCACCAGAGACAATTTGGCAGTCACAATGAGAGAAGAGCAAAGAGCTGATGGAACAATAGTTCTGTTCTCTCCTTCTGCACTTGGTCAGCCATCTGAACTGGCTGATTATGCAGAACAGAGTATGCTGCAGTGCATCCCTTAAAAATGTGTAGCAAATTCGCTTTAAGGCTTTGCTGCTGAATACCACTTGCAACACCAGACTATTCATAGAATGCATAATCTCAGACCAAAGCTATTTTAAGAGAGTCAATTCCATCAGCCCTTTACTTACATTGATCAATAATCCTATTACAAATAGTCCTATGAATACTCATACTAGTCAACATGAATTTGTTACAGAATCTGTTCCAAAGTGACTTAGAATTCATTTTTGAGGCTTGCTGCATCCTCTCTAGCTTTTAGTGATAAACTTAAATTGACTTCTATGATTAAAAAAGATACTCTAGAAAAGTTTTAGAGATCTGCTAACTAGTCTAAATTTTAATCTACAAGTCAAGTGATTTGTACCTCATGCAAATGCTGAAGGTGTGTCTAAAGTGAAAATTTGATCTCAGAGACCTTGCTTTTGTGCACATACCAACATGTCACAGTGTATTCCTCAAAAGCTATTTCAAGTACATTGTCAGGAACATGCAAAGTTTCAAAAGATAATAAGGTGTTTTCTGTGTAGTCTCTAGTGAATATTTTTGTAACTAAAACAAATTAATTTTCTTATATTAATATTTAAACAGTGAATCAGAATGATCCCATATACACTCCAAAAGAGGACAAACAACAATTATTTTGGATACCTTATTACTTTTTATAGAAGTACGAATTTAATCTTAAACAATTTTACAAATTCCATTAATAGGCACTACTACTAAACTACACATTAACGAAAAAGAAAAAAACATGATACATCATTAGCAAAATTCTTGTAGAAAACAGTGAGAAATAAAGATTTTGCAAGTAAACCATCCTCTTGATCATTATGAATGGATTCATCATAATCCTGCAAACTGTAAGGATGTAATGGTAGAAGCTGCTTCATTAACACTGCATAACTATCATCTTTAAATGAGTGTG
This sequence comes from Podocnemis expansa, assembly GCA_007922195.1. Classification (NCBI taxonomy): domain Eukaryota; kingdom Metazoa; phylum Chordata; order Testudines; family Podocnemididae; genus Podocnemis; species Podocnemis expansa. Next base: position 122,012,635 of record ML681963.1, read on the forward strand.
AGATATGAAGAACAATCACAGGGGACAAAAAACTGCTATTTATGAGTTCAGTCCTGCAAACACTATTATAAGTGAGAAACTTTATTCACACGAGCAGTCCCTTAAATAGCAGTTTCTTGACACTATATGGATTCAGACTACAGTGGGCCTAAACTGATTAAACACAGCAAAATCACAAAGAGCTGATGTGTTCACAGGATTGAGTTACAAAAATGTTTTTGACTAGCCTCCATTACATTCCAGCTAATTTTTAAGTGTGTATATACAAGATATCCAATTTGACCATTATACACTTCTTGTGCTTCCCTGGCTATTACTAGGTTTGGAAAGATTAGATTTTTATTGATGAATATAAATAAAGGTCAATTTCACTATACACACAAGCCAATGAAAAATATTTCCATCAACAGTAATCAAAATTCACAGATAGGCAAGATAAGAAAAAGCTATATGATAACTTTTTAATTTGATTTTATGATATTTATTTTGTATATTTTGACAGGTGGCATTGACAGTTTGTGTTTTAATGGCTACAAAGCTTTAACTTTCGTCTGACCTCTCTACAGCGTACTTTCCTGCAACTGTGAAAACTGAAAACAACAAAAATCAGGGAAAAAATATTAAAAATAAACATCAGTATTATCCATCAAAATTCTAAAAAAATAAATATATTTCCCAAGTGTAACTATTACACACATAATTCTGTTCAAATAAAAGCTTTTTCTTACAACTTTCTCCTCCTTTGGATGCAGTTAGTAAAGCCAAAATTTAGATTTTGTGTCCTTACAAAACAAGTCACAGTAGACTGTAACATCACTAACATAATTAAAACATGAAAAGGAGAATGATTAAAAAAGGGGAAATGTTACTAACTCACACTGATCCAGAACCTACTGAAAACAATGGCAAAACTCTAACTGATTTAAATGGAAGTGGGGGTAGGTTCCCATACAGCACTTTCATAATTACCTATAATGAATAAGAAAATATAGGAGAAGTACGTAAAATTTTAAAAGGGTTTGGGTAAAGTACTACAGAGCAGTCTCTCCAATTCTTTGCCCATGGAACTTCCAGAGCAGGGGTCTCAAACACGTGGCCTGTGGGCCACATGCAGCCCCAAAGCTGTTTCCTACAGCCTGCAATGACACTATTGCTACTGATATTTGCAATATTGTTCTGTGAGAAAGTTTTAGTGGTGTGGACCTTGGGCTAACATACTAGTCCTCATGCGGCCCTGTACCACTCCTCATGCAGCCCTTGTGGTGATTTGAGTTTGAGAACCCTGTTCTAGAGTTCACTTGTTAACAACTGTCTCAATGGAGGCAATGTTCACCAGTTTAAAGTACAAGGTAATTTTATTACCAACAAATGAAAGAATTTTATTAAAAAATATATATTGCAGCATATTCTGGATCCCACACATACTCCATATGAATTTATTTAATTTCAATTTTTATATCTAACTAACCATTTTAAATATGAGGGCATGAGGAAACAACAAGAGCTACATTTCAATATATTTTTTGGTTTAAAATGTTAGAACACCTCAGAGAAAACATACCGCTACTAATGCTAATTAGAAACCTTTATATTTAGCTATTATGTTAATATTAAGCATTTTAAATTTAATTAAACAGCACAAACTATACAAGTTTGAAAATAAGACTTAAAATTAGTCTTTAATAAATACATACCCTCAAAAAAAAAAAGACAATGGAAACAACTGAATAGGATTTTTTAATTTCCTTACCTATACAAACTTTATCTGGATTTCTATCCTACATGTAACAAAAAAAGAACGTGGATACTATCAAAAACGACAGCGTATACAATGACTAGTGGTGAAAAGCAACATCCATGGTAAATTGCCAATTATTCAACAAAGATGTTTATATGAGAAATTGCTAACAATTATAAACCTTAGCCAACATTAACTCTTCGACCTCCTTCATAGAATCTCTTTCTTTTACTTGTTGTGGATTGAAAGTTGTTGAAAAGTTGTCCTCCCATTTTTTTAAAAGTTCCTGAAGCTCCTAAAAACAACTTTGTTATGTTCAGCAAGAAAATACAGTATATAACTTTAATAAGCTACCAAAGAACACAAAAGTTAAAACTGTTTACTTTTTATTAGATGCCTTAGGACTACAAGGATTTAAGTGTTTTTAAAAAGCACTATCATAACAATAAAAGAGGAGTAATTTGATGGTTTATTTACTCATTATAACCTTTAGAAAGTGTCAAGCTTATTTTAAAGTGTTTGCTTCAGGCTGTAGTTTTACAAGATGGGCTGTGGATTGGTCAGGCCCCCTCAATTCTTGACCCTGAACAGATTTAGGAACAGAGGACAGCTGGATGATGTCCAAGTAACCAAAACTGCTGTTAGATATTTTTACTATCTTTTTCAAATCCATAATCCACCTCCTACGAAATTGCACATCCAATTTCTCATGCTGCTCAATCAAATAGTTCTCACACTTTTCTCATTGTTTCCCAGTCTGTTTAAGATTCTCTACATGAAATAACAACATAAACCTTTCAACACTCTGCCTTGATATTTTTTTCAATTCACTTTATTTAGAGAATTACTAGAATTTCAACAACTTTACATGAATTTAACTGACTATTTCCAACATTTCTGACAGGACCCATGATCAGGGCCTTCCCTAGGGGGCTGCAGGTCCCTGGGCAATTTGCCCTGTACAGGACCCCCCCCACACACACACACACCCAGCACTGGGGAGCAGGGCTGGCCAGCCCAGGGGAAGTGCAGACCCCTGCATGATGGGGACCGGACGAGTAACCAAAAGGGGCAGCCCAGTTCAGGGCTGCTGGTCCACACACCCCCAGCCATGCATGCTGCTCTGGGCTCTGTGCTGGAACAGCAGGGATAGCATGGCCATGGATGGGCAACGATATCGACTCCACGCTGCCTCCAGCCCCCTCCTCGTTGCTCCAGCCCAGAGCAGCAAGCTTGGCCCGAGGGGGGGGGGGGCAGCACTGAACCGAGCTGCACTTTTGGCCAGCTCATCCAGTCCCCTGCATGGGGTGAGCAACGGTGCAGCCCCACAGGGCCCCTCAAAGCGCAGGGCCCTGGGTGGCCACCCCAGTCACCCAACCCTAAGGACAGCCCTGCCTGTTATATATCAAGGACAGAGGGCAGTAGAAAAGTCATAAAAAGGAGAAATATAAGCCCCAGGATGCTCTGTGTGCTGTTCCCTGCAAATTAGCAAGCATTAACAGTGCAATTAGGAGCAGCTGAGCCTAGTCAAGGCCCAGCCAGGTACCTGAAAAACAGCAGGTTATCAATGTAACCATCCTTCTTCAAGATGAGCTGCTCACATACATTTAGTTACAGGCAGTGGCATGACTGGGGGGGGCTCTGGGGGCCTTAGCTCCCCTGAAACTCAAAACCAGCCCCTGAGTAGTGAGCCTCTAAACTGCACGGGGGTGCACCGTTGAGCCCCTACACAGGGAACGCTGCCTGGGCAGCCTGCAGCCACGGCCTCTACTCAGTCAGAAGACAGAGTCTTCTGGCCAGTAGGGAACTGCCCCAGGTTGTGCCTAGGCGTTTTTAAAACTCCCACCCTGGCGTGACCCTGCTCTGAGCATGCTCAGAGCAGGGTCACGCTGGGAGCCTCAGCCTATGCCACATCCTCGCTCTCCCTCCAGTGGCCAGGTAAGGACGAGGGGGGTTAAGGAAGGGCTTAGGACCCTGGCAGCTGGTGGGGGCCAGGGCCGCCCCTAATATTTATGTGTAGTGGCGCCCCTGGTTACAGGTGTCTTTATCCAGTGCAGTTATCCGGAAACCCTTTTGCCCTAGCCTGTCAGGTTAGGGTCAGCAGCCAACAACCCCCTCCATGGTGCAGCCGCAGCTATGTGTGTGACCCTGACCCTACTCCCCCCTCAGTCCCTTCTTTTCTCCAATTCTCAGTAGCAGGGACAGACAGAGGGCTCAGAACATATGTGAGCAGCCCATCTCGAAGAAGGACAGTTACATCAGTAACCCACCATTCTTCTTCGAGCGCTGCTCACATCATTCAGTTACAGGTGACTGCTAGCCATACCCAGGATGGTGGGCAGAGCTACAGCTTACCCACATTGAATACAGCTCATCCCAACACAGCATCCTCTAGTACCTGTTGGACAATTGCGTAGTGTGTCATGAAAGCACACAATGATGATCACGTGGCTGCTCTGCAGATCTCCTGGATCAGGACCTGCACAAGGAAGGCCGTTGAAGATGCTTGTGCTCTTGCTGAGTTCACCCTGACCCTTCTGGGGAGGGTTGTGCCTGACCTTCTGTAGCAGTCTTTAATACAGGTCACTATCCATTTGGAGATGCACTGCTTTCCCACTGGTTGACCTCTCTTCTAGTCTGCAACTGCAATGAAGAGTTGGGAGATCTTGCAGAACAGACATGTACACTCAATGTATGTCAGGAGTGCCCTCCTGATGTCTAGTGTGTGCCACTTCCTCTGTTTTTCCATAACCTGAGGGTCTGGAAAAAACACTGGGAGGCAGATGTCCTGGTTCAGGTGGAATGGAGAGGCCACCTTGAGAGACACTGTGATGCTGTCTGGGACTAGGGGACTGTTTATTATTATTTTTCATATTAATATTTCATATTTGAAATAATCCATATGTGATATACCATGTTTGGTGTCAATACAAAGGCTATAATCTGTCAAGAATGATTATATGGTTCTTATGTAGGTATAATGCCTGTATTAGAACTTAGAAATCTATTTGTTTTATGTGTGTTCCAAGTGATGTTCTTAAGGCAATCCCAGACTGGGTGTCCACAAAACTATTGGACCCTTTAACAGCTCCTATAGGGGGCCTCCCAGCTGCAGTGGGCCCAAGAAGAAACCTGTCTGACCAGTTACCCAGATTGAGCATGTGGCCCAACTCCTTTTTGATCTGGCAAGGACTCTGAGATAAAAGGCAGGGGACCCATCTCCATTTTGTCTTTAGTCTCCAGTCTGTCTGCAACCAACACCTGCCTGTGGAACTATTCTTCTGGGACTGAATAAAGGACTGAGACCCACCCAGCTGCAGCTGCCGCTGCTGGGTGCACATCAGAGGAGTGGGACTAATCTGCAAACTACAGGATCTTCAAGGATTTGTTTTCTATGGACTCTAAATCATTGTATGTATGTGATTCACTTTGACCCTTTAACATCTTTCATATTTTGTTTCTTTTCTTTTTATATTAAACCTTTAGCTGTAGTTACTAAAGGATTGGCTGGCAGTGTGCTATTTTGGGTAAGATCCAAACCTGTATTGTTCTGGGTGATGTGGCTGGCCCTTTCAGGTCAGGAGAACCTATTTCTTAAAGAGACCCAGGGGCTAGAAGGGACCATAGGAACTGATGTGCAGTAAGGGGGCTGTTTCTGCTTTGTTTTGCTCAGTGATGACCAGAGTGGGGGAATCAGGAGCACATTTTGTGGCTAACTGGGAGACTGGTTTAAGTACCACCCATCAGTGGTTTGGGGGTTTGGCCCCTGGTTTTGCAGCTTGCTCTGATTTTGGCACATTCAGGAGGTTATCCCTGGAGGCCCAGGTCACAGACACTTTGGGTGCGGTTGCAAGAGCACCTTGTCAGTAAAAAACCTTGTATACGGAGGTTCCGAAGAGAGGGCACTGAGTTCCAAAACCCATCTTGCTGAGATTACGGCTACTAGAGAAGCCCCTTTCCACGAAAGAACAAAAAGCATACAAGAGTCCAAAGGTTTCAGAGGGTTGCTCTGTTAAGCAGTGGAGCACTACATTTAGATCCCATTGTGGAGTAGGATCTCTAGGCTGCACGTAGATCCTCCCAATACCCTTTAGGAACCTAATGGAAGTAGGGTGTGAAAACAGAAGCCCCTTCCACTTTATCAGAAAGGGCTGAGATTGCTGCTAAGTGGACCTTGAGAGAAGGGGTCAATCAGCACTTATCTTTAAGGTCTAGGAGGTAGTCGAGAATAGTCCTAATTAGGGCTGATTCCGGGGTTATCCCTTTTTCCATGCATGAGAGAGAAAAACATTCCCACTTAGCAATGTAGGCAGCTCTAATGGAGAGCCTCCTACTACCAATCAGTACCTCTTTAATCCTCTCCAAGCAGAGTCTCTCAGTCTTGTCTAACCATGCAGCCTCCAGGTCGTTAGGTGTAGCATTTTTGGGTTTAGGTGCCATAGCTGGCCAAAGTCCTGTTAGCAGGTCCGCCCTGTAGGTGAGGCAGAACGATGTGTCCACCGATAGGTCCTATAGAGTCAAGTACCAGTATACTGTCTGGGCCATACTGGAGCTATCAGTATTATGCCTGCTCCATCCCTTTTTATTTTCAGGAGGACCCTGTGGATCAGGGGGATGAGGAGGAATGCGTACATGAGAGGGCCCCTTCAGGGGATTAGGAAGGCATCCAACAGTGAACCCTCCTCCTGATCCCTGAGTGAGCAAAAGTGGTGGTACTTCTGGTTCTTGTGCATCACGAAAAGGTCCATATGGGGCGTGCCCCACCAACTGAAGATGTAGAACATAGTCTCCGTATGCAGGAACCACTCATGATAAGACAGGAATGTGCTGCCCAGTGAGTCTGCCATGCTGTTGTCCAGCCTCGGAAGATGGGCCGCTACCAGGGTGAAGTTGTGTCTCAGGGGTCAGGGCCAGTTCCAGTTCCTAGAGGTTGGTAGCCTCTGCACAAAGGGCCAGGGAGTGAACACTGCCCCTGACAGTTCATGTAGAACATAGCTATTATGTTGTCCATCAGGATTTGGACTGTTTTCCCCCATATCAAGTCCAGGAAGGCCGTGCAGGCCAGGAGGAGGGCTCTGAGTTCCTTCATGTTTATGTGAAAGATGCTGTCCCTCGGCGACCAGTTCCCTTCGCTTGATAGACCTCCCGAAACACAGGCTCCCCAACCCATGTCTGACGTATCGATGATCAGTGTTACCAAGGGGTTGGAAGTCTCGAAGGGAATCCCTCCCATGGCGAACAGTGGCTACCGCCAGATATCCAGTGTTCTGAGGACACTGAAGGGAACCGAAAGTACATCATTCAGAGGGTGCCTCTGGGGGTGGATGGCCATGGCTAGCCAGAGCTGAAAGGGCCTCATCCTCAGGTGGAATGTTCTTATCACAGAGGTGGAGGCCACCATCTAGCCCAGGAGGTAGAAACAGCACCTGGCCATGGTGATTGGAGCATTCTGGAGCACTGAAATGATGCAAATAGACTGAAACTTTGATTTGGGCAGGGATGCTTTCCCTTTTATGGAGTCTTAGGAGGGCTCCTATAAACTCTATTTTTCAAGCTGGGGAGAGCTTTGATTTCTCCTGGTTTATGCAGAGCCCTAGGTAGTTGCACAGTTGACTTGTTACTCTGATGCTGTGTTGCACATGATGCCTTGACCTTCCTTTTATTAGCCAATCATCAAGATAAGGGGCATAAAAATATACCTGTTTCCTCAGGTGTGCCACCACCACCACCTTACATTTTGTGAATACCCATGCTGAAGGGGAGGGACACAAACTGAAAGTGCCCCTCCCCACCACAAATCGAAGGAACCTTCTGTGGTTGGGTCTTATCATTATGTGAAAGTAAGCGTCCTTTAGATCGAGGTCCATGAACCAGTCCCCTTGGTCTAGAGCTGGGATAATTTGTGATAGGGAAACCATGCAGAATTTTATTCTCCTTAGGTGTTTGCTCAGAGCCCTGAGGTCCAGGACGGTCATCAGGTTCCCATTCTGCTTAATGACTAGAAAGTAACAGGAGTAGAATCCTTTTCCCTGTTGCATTCTTGGAACCCTTTCTATTGCTCCTAGGGAAAGCAATTTCTTGCACTCCCTTTGTAGCAGCAGACTGAGCTCTGGATACCCAAGATTAATGTGAGGGGGCAGTTTCCTGTCTCCGGACAGGGATTTGAACTATATGGAGTACCATTTGGATATTGTATCTAGTATCCAGCGGTCTGATGCGATGTTGGCCCAGTGGCATAGAAATGGGTTCAAGTGGTTTTTGAAGACCAGAGGTTGAGTGGGGGTGTGACAGCCCTCTGACAGACCATCAAAAACGCTGTCTCTGGCCAGCAGGGTGAGAGGAACCACGTCCCTGGCAAGACGTCTGTGTAGTAGACTGGGATTTGGAACGCCTGCCTGTCTGACCCCTCTCCCTGTCAGACCCCCCATTATGGCACTGAGGTTGCTGGTAAAACTTCGGGCGTGACTCCTTGTGGTTGGTTCTGTTGCTGCAGCTCCTGAGGCTGCTGCTGTGTCTGTTGAGGCCTGAAGGAGCATCTGGTCCCTTGCGGGGTGTACATACCCAGGTACTTCAGGGTGGCCCTAAAGTCTTTCACACTGTGGAGTTTGGAGTCCGTAGATTCTGCAAACAGCACAGGTCGCTCTAAAGCAGGAATAAGCAACGCAGGCTCAGTGATCCACCTGTGGCTCCCTAAGTGTCCTCTTCTGGCTTCCTGGCAATCTCCCCCAGGGCGCCAGGAGTGCTCCTGGGACTCCTGGCTGGCCCCAGCATCTGGAATGAATAAGGGGGCTCCCGGCTGGTGCAGGCCCCCCACTTTCAGGGCCCCAGGGTCACCCCCACGCTCCCACTGGAACCGCATGAGCCGGAAACAGCCCAGCCACACTGCAGCCCCCAGTGCTGGCAGGGGGTGCACAGGCTGCACACACTCACTCCATTCCTCCCTCTGCTGGCAGGGCGGAGCAGCGCTGCCTCGCCTATCCACAGCCAGCCATCCTTCCTAAGAGTGGCTGGTGGAGAGCTGCAGCTTACAGAGGCAGGTCCCTAGAATGGCCTGCTCCGCGGAGTTCAGGCCACTTCAACTCGGCCACTTCAGGCCTGACCAGAGGCTGCCTCATCCCCAGGCCCTGGATTGGACCCGTCCAGCCCTTGGGTGGCCAAGTCAAAGTGACCTGAACTCTGCAAAGCAGGCCATTCCAGGGCCCTGCCTCCGCAAGCTGTAGCTCTGCACTGGCTGCTCTGGCGAGGGGCAGTCACTGAGAGTAGGCAGGGCAACAAAGCTACACACCACCAGCAGAGGAGGGAGGAACAAAGGGAGTGCATGCCACCTGCACACCCCCCGCCAGCACTAGGGGGCCACGGTGCAGCTGCTGGGCTGGCTCAGGCTCATGTGGTTGTTGTGGGAGGGTGGGGGGAAATGGCTCTTCTGCTTCGTTGGGTTCCCGACCCCTGCTCTAAAGAGAGGTCTTGTATCGCTAGCTGCATTTGCTGAGAAAGGCCAGACGCTTGCAAACAGGGCTGACCATCACATGGACACTGCGGAGGCGATACTACAGGAGGCTCTATCAGATGCATCCTGGAGGGTCATCAAGGCATCACAAGAGGCCCAGACACCCCCCTTCACCATGGCCTCACAGTCCCAGAGATGGTCTCTAACCACTATATTGTGGAACCATTCCATAGATCTCAAGAGGTTGAATATGTAATGCTCTATGAGGGCCTGGTGATTGGCAATATGCAATTGGAGAGCTGAGGTGAAGTAGACCTTCCTCCCAAAGATGTCCAACTTCTTTGCCTCCTTGTTCTTGGGGTTGGAGGCTGGTTGGCCCTGTCTCTCGCTCTGATTAAAGGCGTCCACTTTCAAGGACCCCAAAGTGAGATAGTGAACAGGAAGGCAAACTTCTCAGACAAAACCTGATACCTCCAATTTGCAGCTTTGGACATTGGGGGTATAGACAAAGGAGTTTGCCACCGTGCCTTCACAATCTTATGCACCCCTCCATGTAGAGGAACAGACCCTGGCGGGAGGGCCACATCAAAGAGAGGGTCAACGTCCTCTTTGACAACCTCAAGGTCCAAGTTCAGATTTGCCGCCATGTGTCACAGCAGAACCTGCTCAGCATGGAGGTCATCCCTGTATGCTAGAGGCCTCTGGTATGTGGCTTCATCCAGGGAGGAGGACAAGGGGACTCACGAGCTGCTCTACCGAGCGGTGCTAGGATCAGGTTCCTCATCCAAGGCCTCAGTTCAGCAGGAGGTCATAGACAAGGGCAGTACTGAGGGCCCAGGGACATGGGTTCATCCTCTATGAGCCAGTCTGTCCACTTACTAGAACATTCCAGGAAACAGCACAGTGCCAAGTCACAGTGCGTTGGAGAGCGGCTCCTGTCCACTCTGGGGCGGTCGGTACTGTGCCGGTGGTTATGCGACCGGCTTCAGGACCTTGCCGGTGGGGTTAGCAAGGATGGGGTTGGTGTCAAAGTCATCCACATCGAAGGCCCCGCAAGGGAGTCCAGCCATCGCAAGAGGGTTGGGGAACTCTTACGGTAGCGTTTACTGGTGCGATGCTATCCAGGTCTAGGGCACTGTTTATGGTTCTTTCATATTAATATTTCATATTTGCGATAACACGTGATATACCATGTTTGGTGTCAATATAAAGGCTATAATCTGCTAAGAATGATTATATGGTTTATATGTAGGTATCATGCCTGTATTAGAACTTAGAAATCTATTTGTTTTATGTGTGTTCCAAGTGATTTGTTCTCAAGGCAATCCCAGACTGGGTGTCTGCAAAACTACTGTCCTTCTTCATGGCCTCATCGGGGGGCTCCCAGGTAACTGCAGGGGGGGCCCAAGAAGAAACCTTTCCGACCAGTTACCAAGACTGACCATGTGGCCCACCTCCATTTTGATCTGGCAAGGACTCAGACAAGACAAGGTGCCCATCTCCATTTTGTCTTTAATCTCCAGTCTTCAATCTGTCTGCAACCAACATCCCCCTCAGGAACTATTCTCCTGGGACTGAACAAAGGACTGAGACTCACCCAGCTGCTGCTGCTGATGTTGGGTGCACACCAGAGGAGCGGGGCTTACCTGAAAACTACAGGATCTTCAAGGGTTTGCTTTCTATGGACTCTAAATCAGTTGTATGTGTGAAATTCACTTTGACCCTTTAACATCTCTCATATTTTTCTTTTCTTTTCTTTGCGTATTAAACCTTTAGTTGTAGTTATTAAAGGATTGGCTGGCAGTGTGGTAATTTGCATAAGATCCAAGTCTATACTGTTCTGGGTGATGTGGCTGGCCCTTTGGGGTCAGGAGAACCTATTTCTTAAAGAGACCCAGTAGCTAGAGGGGACCATAGGAGCCAATATGCAGTAAGGGGGCTGTTTCTGCTTTGTTGTGCTCAGTGATGACCAGAGCGGGAGAATCAGAAGCATGGGGTTTTTTTATTAACCAGGAGACTGGTTTAAGTACCACCCTGTCAGTGGTTTGGGGGTTTGGCCCCTGATTTTGCAGACTGCCCTGATCCTGGTACATTCACAAGATTATTCCAGGAGGCCCGGGTTACAATCGGCAGGCTTTGGAGCCATCTGAGTCGGTGCCAGGGTTGATGGGGAATAGTGGTGCCGGGGAACAGCGTCTAAGGGAAGCAGAGTAGCCAGAATCAGATCTCACAGGTCTAGATCTCTGGAGCGCAGTACTGAGGGCTTGTGTGAAGACTCAGTGGAGGAGAGGTATTCATTCCCCATTCTCTGCTCTGCTTCCAGGTCAGTACTGATCCACAGTGCCCGAGGGCATCCCGTTGGAGATTGCGGTGCCGGTGGGGGTCCGCACATTGAAGCTGCCCAATGCTTTGATGGGAAGGCCGGTTTGCCCATCAACTGTATGGGCCTCAGCAATGAAGGGTTCAACAACTGAAGTAAAACCTTCACTGCAGCAAAGGCTTCTGGGGTAGAAGGCATAGGCAGAAGCTCCGGCCCCTTTCCTTGGGGTGGAGGTGCCAGTGATGAAGTTGCATGGCAACAAGATGGTGCCGAGTCAGAGGCTGATCTCAGCTTTTTCTCAGCCAAAAAGCGATGCCAGGAAGACTCTGGTTCCGACCTAGCACACTGTGCCAGAAAATCCATAGGCACTTCAGGTGAACCCGGTGCCAGCTGCAGGGCTCATTCTCGGGCGATGTTACACAGCCTTCACTCCCTGTCTTTCTGAGTCCTTCATTTGAAGGATCTGCAGATGGAGCATTTACCTGCTTGGTGGAACTCACCCAGGCATTTAAAGCACTTCTCATGGGGATCATCCATGGGGAATGCCTTGTTGCAACTCACACAGGGTTTGAATCCAAGCATGGCTGGTGGCAGAACGGGAGCAAGCTCCATGAAGGTTTCTGCCAAAGTTGAAGAGATGTTCAGTAAACAAATGACACAGGCGATTGCACCGAGGGCAGAAGCAAGCCATTCCAGTACCATCGCTGAGGGGAGACATAAGGAATTGAGGGGGGTCAGGGTCAGGGTCATACATATAGCTGTGGTCGTGGCATGGAGGCGGTGTTGGCCACTGACCCTCAGCTGACAGGTTAGGGCAAAAGAGTTTCCAGATAATTATGCACTGCAGCATGTAGACATCTGTAACTGAATGATCTGAGCAGCACTCAAAGAAGAATCCCCACTGCTCCAGACAAACAGGGCACAAAGCTGAAGGTGAAGTTAGAAGAGTGCTGTGCTGTGCGGTGCAAGGGAGCAGGAAGAGAGCAGTGTTCAGTAAAAGAGCAGATGGAAGGTACAGGACCCCAGAAGTGGAAGCCTTTGAAACAAGACTGAGCTGTTTCCAGGCACTGGGGAGGTGGGATACTAGAAGCTGGAAGGATGGGGGTGGAACTAGCTCAGGGGAAAAGTGCACAGCTGTACGTTCAGCATTCACGGCCAATTTCTGCAATTTATACAGCCCCTGGGCTGAGAGAGTGGACCCGCATCCCTGACCCCCTCCTTGACACACCAGACCCACTGGAGAAGCCTTTCCCTCATCAAGAAAACAGGATAACTGGTGGCCCCCTAACCTACAACAAGAGCCAGAAGCACGAGACCCACTAAGAGGAGCTGGTGATTTACTACAGACCTTACTAGAAATTTGATGATATGAAGTCCCAAACCCCAGTAATAACTGGGCATTGGGATCTGTTCTCAAAGGAATTCCCTTCAGAAGCACACGGTCAACTAAATGTCTTGTGATAAGTAACCCACTGACTTTCTAACCACTTTCCTCTTTGAAATTTTTTTTCGCTATTCTCTCATTGATCCCAACATAATTTTTGACTAGATTTGTTCTCTTAAAGCATCACTGTCTGACCTTCTCCCCATTACTTGTGCTGATACATACAGTGGTCTCTTCCTTTAACCACCCTATTCCCTACCAAAACTCCCAAAATTTTCTATATAAGCCACTGTGGGCTGTCTAACACATTGGTTAATGTTGTATGCTTCATCTCAGTATCAATTAAGAGATCTGGAAACCTCATCAGATGATCTATAGCTTCTTAGATTCCATCCTACTCACAGAGTCAGAAAGACTGACTTACGGTACGACTTCCAGGAAGCAGTGATCTGAAACATAAAACCACAAATCCCAAACCCCATCTTCATTGTGCCATTATTGGCTACTAAGCCTAATTTCTACTACTCTTTGATTTCCTTGGTAAACTTTATTCATTCTTCCATATCAGCAACCTTCTTCTGCACCCACCCTTCAGTGCATCTCCTTTGAGCCTTTCCCACACCCGAAGTGAGGAACTACCGGCATCATTTTGGCAGACTGTTCTATTTCACACTAATTACAAGCATTTTGTGGTAAGGACTACCTTTTAGTTCTGTGCTTGTACAGCACCTTTTACAATGACATCCTGGTTCATAACTGGGGCTCCTATGTGCAACATTAATACTATTACTACTATTTCTTTTACTTCTCTATATTTCCCTCCATTGCTTCCTTCTCCTTTCTTGAAACTCCAACCGCTTATTCCACCCTGGATATTTCAGGAAAACTACCTCTTAAAACTTCTTTTCCACTCTTATTTGCTGGCTCCTACTGTTGCTCACTACATTACAGCTTTGTTAACTTTGATTTTCCTAATACAGGGATGTCAAACATGCTGTCTGTTGGCCAAATGTGGCCTGTAGACCTCTTCCAACCGGCCCATGACTACATTCTGTCAGGCCACACTCTCCCAAACAGAGAGAGAGTGTGGTCTTGCACACCCAGCACTCTGCAATGCCACGAGTGTCAGGTCTCATGACAAAACAGAGTACTGGGTATGCAAGACTGCGCTTCATGAGACAACACTCTCCCCCTAACAGGGAGAGAATAAGAGGCAATAAACAAGAGGAACTTGAAATGCTTATAGCCAAACACAACTGTGACATAGTTTGGGGATCAGCAACGCAGGCTCAGTGAGCTACCTGTGGCTCCCTGAGCTTCCCCTTCTGACTCCCTCGCAATCTCTTCCAGGGAACCAGGTGTCCTTTGGGGACTCCCGGCTGGCCCCAGCATCATGGCCAAATCAGGGGCACTAGGGTTGCCCCAGCTTCCCACCACAACTGCATGAGCCCGAGCTGGCCCAGCAGCTGCCCTGCGGCCCCCTAGCGCTGGCAGGGGGTGTGCAAGTGGCACGCACTCCCTTCACCCCTCCTTCTGTTGGTGGGGTGCAGCAGCGCTGCCCCGCCTACCCCCAGACGGCTGTACCTCCCAAGAGCAGCTGGTGGAGAGCTGCAGCTTTCAGAGGCGAGGCCCTGGAATGGCCCGCTCTGTGGAGTTCAGGCCACTTCTACTCGGCCACTCGAGGCCTGAACAGAGGCTGCCTCGTCCCCTAGTCCTGGATCGGGCCCATTCAGCCCTGGAGTGGCTAGGTCGAAGCAGTCTAAACTCCACAGAGTGGGTTATTCTGGGCCTTGCCTCCACAAACTACAACTCTCCACCGATCAGTCTTGGGAGGGACAGTGGGCTGGGGTAGGTGGGGCAAGGCTGCTCCGCCCCACCAACAGTGGGAGCACACCCCCCAGGCAGTGCTAGCGGCCACGGTGCAGCTACTGGGCCAGCTCGGGCTCGTGCAGTTGTGGTGAGAGGGTAGGGGGAAATGGCTTTTCTGCTCTCTCTGGTTGCCGACCCCTGACACAGCTGGTATCACAGAGACTTGGTGGGATAATACGCATGACTGGAATTTTAATACAGTAGAGTACAGCTAGCTTAGAAAGGACAGGAAGGAAAGAAAGGCAGGTGGAGTTGCCATGTTTATCAAAAATATATATACTTGGACTGAGGTTGGGATGGAAATAGAAGACAGGTTGAAAGTCTCTGAATAAAAAGAAAAGGAGTAAAAAAGATGGGAGATCTCATGGCAGTGGTCTACTATAGACCACCCAACCATGAAGAAGAGGTCAATGAGGCTTTTTTTCAGCAACTAACAAAATCATCCAAGTCACAGGACTTGGTGGTGATGGGGGACTTCAATTACCCAGGCATCTGTTGGGAAAATAACACAGCAAGACACAGATTATCCAACAAGTTCTTGGAATCCATCGAAGATAACATTTATTTCATTAAGTGGAGAAAGCTACTAGGGGATAGGCTATTCTCGATTTGGTTTTGACAGAGAGGATGTTGTCGAGAATTTGATAATGGAAGGTAATTTATGTGAAAGCAATCATCAAATGATAGAGATCACAATTCTTAGAAAAGTTAGGAGAGAGAATACCAAAACAAAAACAAAAAATGGATTTTATGAAGGCAGACTTTAGCACACTCAGGGAGTTGATGGGAAGTATACCATGGGAAGAATGTCTAAGAGGAAAAGTGACTAAAGACAGTTAGTAGTTTTTCAAAGAAACGTTATTTAGAACACAAGAGCTAACCATTCCACTGCGTAGGAAGGAGAAGAAATATGGCAAGAGACCACCTTGGCTTAACCAGGCCATATTCAATGATTTAAAAATAGAGAGTCCTACAAAAAGTGGAAACTAGGTCAAATTACAAAGGAGGACTATAAGCAACACACTTATGTAGAGGAGAAATCCAAAAGGCCAAGGCACACACAGAGATCAAACTAGTTGAAGGCATAAAGGGTAACAAAAAGACAAATATGTCAGAAACAAGAGGAAAACCAAGGACAGTGTAGGACCCTTAACTCAACAAAGATGGTAAAACAATAAATGAAAATGTGGAAATGGCAGAACAACATAATTTCTTTGTTTGAATCTTCACTGAGAAGGTTGGTGGAGGTTAGATGTCTGATATAGAGGAGAGCAATAGGAATGAGATAGGGTCAGAAGCCGAAATAGGGAAAGAGCAAGTTAAAAATTACTTCGACAAGTTGGACATCTTCAAGTCACTGGGGCCTGATCATATGCACATTAGAGTACTCAAGGAGCTGACTAATGAGATATCTGAGCAAGTAGCTATTATCTCTGAAAAATCATGGTAGACAGGTGAGGTCCTGGAGGATGGGAAAAGGGCAAATATAGTGCCCATCTACAGAAATAGAAATAAGAGCTGTCACAAGTGGGCTCGGGACAGGTTCGAGGATCCCACGTGATAAGCAACACCTGAGTCAGGAGCGAAACAGACTACAACTTTATTAAAGATACAGCCAAATTAAACCCTATCACTCACCATCATGTAGCCCAGGGGGGAGCCCTGTCCTGGCATGAGTGGCTATAGCACCACCTCGGGGTGAGTGGCCCCCTTAGAGTGGACTGAGGCCCCCTACCCACAGCGTCCCTTGACCCGTGAGAGACTCCCACCTGTGCTTCCTAAGCAATTTCTTTTTATACCCAGACACAAACAGCTTGACAGTGCTTATCAGACAAAAGCAGAAGTAAAGAGACAAGAAAATAACGGAACAGGCAGACTGTTTAAAATCCTCCCCCCACAGGGGGAAGGGGGGGAAGAGGCCTCTATGTGTGGTGACTTCCCCTTTTCCAGGGGAGGCTGAAAAAATTGCAGTTTCAAGCTAGTAGCCCAATATAACTATGAGGTGGTCAATCTGTCGGGGTCCACCATCCCCTGGCCAACCTGACCTAACGTGTGACAATGTCTTCAGGTAGGTGACCACTACAAGAGCAATCCAGAGAATTATAGGCCAGTCAGTTTAACCTCTGTACTGGCAAAAATAATGGAACAGATAATTAAGGAGTCGATATGCAAACACGTAGAAGAGACTAAGGTGGTTAGGGCTAGTCAGCATGGATTTGTCAAAAACAAATCATGTCAAACCAACTTGATAGCCTTCTGTGAAACAAGATTTATGCATAGAGGGCAAGAGGTAAATGTAATATATCTAGACTTTAGTAAGGCATCTGATACGGTCTCACATCACATTCTATTAATAAACAGGAGAGGTACAAACTAGATGGAGCTACTATAAAATGGGTGAAAAACTAGTTGTATAACCACTCCCAAAGAGTAGTTATTAATGGTTCACTTTCAGGCTGGAAGGACATAACGACTGGGGTGCCACAGGGATCTGGTTTTGTTCAATATTTTTATCAGTGACTTAGATGATAGCATAGAGAGCAAACTTATTAAGTTTGCAGATGATACCAAGCTGGGAGCTGTTGTGAGTCCTTTGAAGGACAGGATCTCAATTCAAAATGATTTGGACAAAGTGGTGAAATGGTCAGAGATAAAAAGAATGAAATTCAATAAAGATAAGTGACAAGTACTCCACTTAGGGTTGAACAACCATTGCACATATACAAAATGGGCAATGACTGCCTAGACAGGAGTACTGCAGAAAGAGATCTGGGTGTAATAGTGGATCACAAGCTAACTAAGAGTCAGCAGTGTAATTCTGTTGTAAAAAAAAAAAAAAAAAAAGCAAATGCTATTCTGCGGTGTATTAACAGGAGTATTCTGAGTAAGACACGCAAAGTGATTCTTCCACTCCACTCTGCACTGATTAGGCCTCAACTTGAGTACTATGTCCAGTTTTGGGCACCTCATGTCAAAAAGTATGTGGAGAAACTGGGGAAAGTCCAGAGAAGGGCAACAAAAATTATTAGAGGTCTGGAACATAGGACCTGTGAGGGAATACTGAAATAGTTGGGTTTGTTTAGTCTAAGAAAAAACAGACTGAGAGGGGATATGATAAAAGTTTTCAAATAGCTTAAAAGATTATTATGAGGAAGGAGAAAATTATTCTTCTTAATCACAGATGATAGGACAAGAAGCAACATGCTTAAACTACAGCAAGGGAGGTTCAGCCTAGACACTAGGAAAAAATTCCTAACTGTCAGAGCAATTAAACACTGGAATAAGTTGCCTTGGCAGGTTGTGGAATCTCCTACTTCAGAGATTTTTTAAGAGTGGGTTAAACAAACACCTGTTAGGGATGGTTAAGGTTACTTCACCCTGCCATGAGTGCAGGGAACTGGACTCGATGACCTGTCATGGTCCCTTCCAGTTTCTGTGATTCTGTGAGAGAGGAGAGAGAGAGGTATCACGGAGCAGTTTTGCATACTCAGCACTCCACAATGCCATGAGAGTGTTGTAATATTTTATGATACATCTGGATCACTTGAAGTACATTTACGTCAAATATGACCCGCCATAGCAAATGAGTTAGACACCCCTGACCTAGTACCTGCTCCAATTCTATAACATCTGCCTTCATCTACATTTTCTTTAGAATCCTTGAGTCTTTCACTAAAATTGCCCATTCTTTTAACTTTCCCCTTTCTCAAAATTCTTCAAAATCTAACCTCATTTTTTCAATCCCATTTTTCACGCAATACCCATTATCTGTTCTAATACGTATTTTACTCTGCATGTAGCATTAAAGCTCGCTCTTCCTTGTGATCAACAACTGCTTTTTTTTTTTAACTTCTGATTACAGTTTTTCTGCCTTATGGTTTGACATCATTGGTCATTGAATTTGGCCACAGTGGACTATTCCTTCCTCCTGGATTACCTCCATAGTTTTGCAGCCATCTCTGCTTTCCTCCTGCTAAAACTCAGTTCTCAACAATCTAACAACTCTTCCATGTGTCATATGTGTCTTGTTTCCTGCATCAAGACACTTCCTTTACAAAGTCCTCAAAGATTTGTTTCTTGGCCACTACTCTTTTTCCACCATCTTAGTCCTGCCTTTGACCATAACCATCTCTTTTACAATAACAGTCTTCTACAAAAATATTGTCAGTTCTCCCGCTGTCTTGACAAACTACATTTGTGGCCCAGAATACATCTTCCCCCTGCATCTCCCTATGCATGTATCTTAATCAATAACCACTGTCATGATATTGCCCAATAATGTCACTGCATCTTTTCAATTGCTTTACTTTCCTCCTGTCTTCACTGTTGAAGCTACAGAACCTCCCCAAGTCTTTACTCTCTAGACTATACTATGCTCAGAGTGAGTCTACCCCTATTTCCATTGTAATAATCTCTTCTGGCCTTTTAAGCGTGGCTATAAGAAAGGCATAGCCTTTATCTAGTTTAACCGAGAACCAAAGGATCGTAGGATGTGTAGTTCTTAAAAGGACCCTAGGAATTGTAGTCAGGGTCACAATACAGTGACATCTGGGGAAAGGTAGCTTTGAAATAAAAAAGATCTTTGATTGCCATTGAAGAAGCTATTTGGGAGGTAACAAACTAGGCAGTGGTTTTCCTTCTGAGAACACCATCCAGTTAAGAGCAAAGACAGACTACACAGTTTTTGCAGTAACTGGAGTTCTTTGAAATTTGGTCCCTGTGGTTGCTCCACTTCAGATGCGCATGCGCTCAGTGCACCTTTGATCGGAGGCTTCTGGTAGCAGTATCCATTCAACCCACAAGTGTACCCTACAACTCCCCCCGCTCTTTATTAAAGCTGTGTAGGACTGTGTGGATGAACTACCCACAGTCCATTCTCTACTGAAAAGTATCTTGAAGGAAACCCTGAAACAGAGTGGAAGGATAGCAGGTAAACACACACCTCAAAGAACTCCAGTGACTGAACAAGACGCACAGCCTCTCCCTCTTCATGTAGGGTCCCTGTGAGTGCTCCACTTCAGGTGACTTCCCAGCAATATCCCCTGAAGGAAAAGGGAGTGTCAGAACTGGATCTAACACTGAAGTACAGCCATACCAACAGCAGCATCTGATCTAGAAGCAATATCAGAGCGCAGTGTTTAAAAAAAAATATTAACCAATGCCACTGCTGCTTCTCTGCAAATTTCAATAACTAAAACAGCTAACATTATCATGGAGAGAGCTTGTGATCTTGTTGAAAGGGCTATTATTTTTAAGGGCACTGACTACTAATAGTCTGCTAATAAACAGGAATACAACTGGAAACCCACTTTGAAAATCTGCAGATGGAAACAGAGGACCTTTTGTATCTGTCTGCAACTGAAATAAACAGTCTAAAGGACTTTCTTAACAGTTTAATTCTGTTCCAATAGAAAGCTAATACCTTGGATGTTTTAAATAGAAATTTGGGACGTAAGCATAACATCATCTTATTCTTGAAGAAAACCATAAATGGAGGATCAGCCACTTAACGTATTTAATTTCCCAATCCTACAGGCAGAGGTAATAGCTAGAGCCCTGCACAGCTATAAATACACGGATCCATATCCGACCTGCATCTGCAAGAAATGGCCCGCGGAAATCCTTGTTGTATCTGCGGATTTGCAGGGGTCTAGTAATAGCCACTAAAAATGCCACTCTCATACATCAGAGAGCACATAGCTCAAAAGGAGGTTTCGTAAGATCATTGTAGGGCATAGACAATAAATTAAATTTACCTTTAAAGTATGTGATAGTTAATGTTGTGCATCCATTCTTTAATATCATAACTAAAATAACTAATTTTGCTCAATAGACATTCTAACCATCATCCGACAAGACTCCACATTGTCAGTTTGGAACTTCATCTTAATGCACTCCATTTCGTATTCTTGAAAAAACTTGGTTTAGGTGGATGCTGTGTAAGTTCATTTAAATGTGTGAACATGGCGTGCAAATGAAAGTGTGTGCGTGTGAAGGAATCGGTCTCAACTGCCAGCCTGTCCTGATGAAGCACAAGTACCATCTAACTGGCTGAAGAATGCAGGTATCTCTGATTAAAGCAAACAGAAGGTGCCATCCCAGAAAGAAAAGGAAAAAAAAAATACAATCAAGTCTGCAGGTGACTGGTGACCAATGATCTTACAGGAACCCTGAGGCAACATGACACACCAAGTCCCAAAGACTTACATGGGAGCCAGCAAGTATAAAAGATGGATAAGAACATGAAAACTCTGTCTCATTCTGCAACCGTCATTCTGAAGCATCGGATTCACGACTGAGGCCTGACTGCCTCCTTCTGCACAATCTAGTTGGCCACTAGGTTGGCTCAAGCTACGCATGAAAGGATGGGTAATTATATCACACCAGCTTGCAGAACTTCATGCGTGCGACTGCTTTTTGCTATTCTTACATTTATAATAAATGTGGCACATTGCTTTGTCCCCCTGAATAAGATCGTGCTAGTCTTTTCTTTTTACGTACAACACCATTAAGGATCAGGCTCAATTCTCATACCATGGTAGTCTCTCTAATTTGTAGAAAAAGGTTATTCAATCCCTTAATGAATCTTTCAGTTCTGGAATGAGCAACTTGACTATCCTCACACAGAGGAACGTAAGGCTGTAACGGTTGCCCAATGAACTCCGACAGAACTGACAGAATGACCTGACTTCTTTAAAACCACCAGCTTATTAAGAACAGCAGAAAGGAAAGAATGAACTTAGAAATCCTTCAATGGGAGCTGGAGTGAATCAGCAATTCATTTCTAACATGAAGGATAGTCTCCCTGAGATTTGTGAGAGTCAGGAAAAAAAATAGTATGTGAATAGACCAGTTAAGGTAAAAATCCAACAGCACCTTAGGTAAGAACTTTGGGTGCAGTTCAAGAGAGATCTAGGCCTTGAAAAATATTGTAAATGGGGAGATGGTGCCTCCATCAAGTCTCCAGTTTCTGCAACCCTGTGGTGTCACATGGTAGCTACTTGAAAGGCAACTGTCATAGATAAGTGAGGCAAAGAGGAAGTTTTCATAAGTTCAAATAAAAGTCCCATTAGGTATATGAAAGTCTGAGGCTGAGATCTCAGCTTAGAGTAGGATCCTTAATAAAGGAGTAAAGATGGCCCAGACCTTTAATAAATCTCAAGCATGTAGAGTGCACAAAACCAGAAAAACCCTTTAGTTGAGGATGAAAAGCTGATATTGCAATGAGAGAAATTTAACAGAACTAACTGATTAACCTTTTTCTTTTTTTTTTTTTAAATCCATCAAATAATCCAGGAGGACTGATAGTGAAGAAGATTCAGGCACAAGACAGTGATGGGGATACCAGTAGTTGAACCTCTTCCATCTCTGAAGGTAAATTATTCAAAATGATTACCTTCTACTGTTTAGTAATTCTTTCTGTACTCCTGTCAAGCAGGTGGATTCTAATCCTGTGAAACATCCAGGAGCCATGCTTATAGATAGAGGACTCCTAGGTTGGGGAAGTACACAACTTCGACTCTAGGAGTGGAGTTGAGATATAGGCAGAAGCTTGAGAGCCAGCTGGTCACACAGATGAGGCAGGTAAGAACACCATGTTTGCTTTGGCCAGGTCAATACCACAAGGATAGCCATCACCTTGTCTTGCCTGGTTTCATTAATTGATCTTAGAGGTGCTGGAGGAAATAAGAAGAAGAGGTCCTTTCCCCAAAAAAGGAGAAAGGTATCTCCCAAAGAGAGGTGACCTAGGGCTCCTCTTGAGCAGAATAAGGGGAATTGCCTGTTGCAGGATATGGAAAGTAAGTCCACTTGTGGTACTAAGTCCCCATTCCTGGACTATACGATAAAAGATACAAGAATCCAGTTCCCATTCATGAACCTGGAACGTGCCCCTCTTGAGCAAATCAGATGAGACATTTTGGACTCCAGGAAGGTAAATGTCTAAGATCTGAATCTGATGGGTTATACATCAGTTCCATAATTTTATAACTGAGGCATACAGGGAGGGGATCTTTAGAGCCCTGCAAATCCACGGATATCCACAGATATCCATCTTATATCTGCATCCACGGATACAACACGGATAGCCGCAGACCATTTCTTGTGGATGCAGATCAGATACAGATCCGCATATTTTTATCTGCACAGAGCTAGAGCCCTGCAAATATGCAGATATCCGCATCCGCGGATACAACATGGATATCCGCAGACCCTTTCTTGAGCATGCAGGTCAGATACGGATGCGCTTATTTGTATCTGTGCAGGGCTCTAGGGATCTTGCTCACATGAAAGCTCATGTGTTAAATAACTTTGTTAGCCACAGGACTCCGTGTTAGTTTTGCTGAACTAAACTAACATGGCTACCCATCTAGAACTTGCTCCTCTTTGTTGATATAGAGCAGAAGTGGTCAAACTTATGGAACTCAAGAGCCGCACGAGTCGATTATTAAACTTTCAGGAGCCGCACTGAGGCATATAACCTCATGCTTTTACCTACTCCAAAATTACTAAGCTTGAAATTCATTGTGCACTTTAATTTTATCATAGGGAAAATATTAATCCTACTAACATCAGATTCTAATAATTACTTAAGGTCACCATGAAAACTAGGCCTATACAGTAAAAACTTAGCTGTCACTGGATGTAGAACACTGCAGGCTAATGGCAAGATTTTTAAAATCTGGGCAGTATCTTGTCAATGCAGTACATAAAAGCTCTCTCAGATGCTGATATCTAAGTATTGCACAATGTTCGATTTAACAGATTTCACTGTGGAATACAATGCTTTACAGTAGTAAGTTGTGCCAAAAATTGAAAGTAATCTACATTCAGTTTTAAACTTTTCTCCTTTGTATTTTCATTTCTTAGTACTCCACGTCATGTTTAGGACTTTTAAAACATGATTTTATTTTAACGAGTAAACTGCATTGGAACCTATGAGAAAATCTAAACATGTCATGCTTCCCTCCCACCTCCAGCCCCATTGCCACTTCCCCCGTCTCTTACCACGCTGCTGCTTCTCTGCTTCCCCCAACCATGCCGCACTTCTGCTCCCCACCACCTCGACCTGGCCGCTGCTTCTCTGCTGTCCCCAACCTTTGCGCACTTCTTCCCCCGTCTCCCACCATGCCACCCTTCCCTAACATGCTCTTCCACAAGCCACACTTCTTCTTTGAAGAGCCGCATGCGGCATGTGAGCTGCTGTTTGCACACCTGATATAGAGCATTTAAGGCACACTGGCTGTCATTATTCTGGTTGATTTGCCCTTGATGAGGAGTAGGAACTGAAGGCAGGCATTCCTGACTGTCTTGCTTTCCAACCAGCCCTGGGATCAGCAACCCACAGCTCCAGAGTCACATGTGGCTCTTTAACAGCTGCCTTGCAGCTCTGAAGACACCAGCCTGCCAGCCCCAGCACCATGGCCGAATTACAGGGGTCCCAGGCTGCCCATTTTCAGGGTGGGTGCAGCGCCAACCAGAGGGGCCAGAGGCTGTGCCACTCTCCTTCTGCTCTGCTGCCAATGAAGAGCAGCATTCCTGGCTGCCCCCAACCTACTTCTGGCTGGCCATTCCTCCCCACCAGGGCACAGAGGCCAGCTGGTACCAGCTGCTGCTTTTGGCAGTGGGGCCCTGGAACAGCCTGTTTGGCAGAGTTCAGGCTGCTTTGCCCTTAGGCCCCCCACCCCGGATGGAACAGAGGCTGCCTCATCCCCCAGGTCCTCCATCAGACCTGTTCAGCACTGGGGGTGGCTGGAAGCAAAGTGGTCCAAACTCTACCAGACAGGCCACTCCAGGGCACTGCAGCCAAAAGCACAGCAGCCCATGCCGGCAGCTCTCCGCCCCCCAGGGAGGGGTCGCTGCTTGGCCAGGCATAGGAGCTGCAGCCAAGATGAGGAGGGTTTCCGATTTCCCGCCCTGAGCTTGCTCAGATGCATGCTCAGGGCAGAAGGAGGGGGGTGGGTCAGGGAAGAGAGTCAGGGATGGGGACTGAACTCTAGAATGTAGTGTGGCTCAATGTCACTTATGAAGAAGGACACTGCCATGCAATGTTCTAATTTTTCATAGGCTGTGTGTGCAAAAAAAATCTCTGTGGGGCAAAAATTTTCTTTGTGTGCACTAATATTAGCACTACTGAATTTTTTTGTGCACACTTTATTTTGTTATGTATGTGGGTTTCACAACCTATGTGCACATGAACATGCACACAGCTTAGAGGGAACAGTGCTTCCATACCTTTCTTGATTATTTTGTTGTTTATTGTTTTTTTTGTTCTGACCCAGTTAAAATCCCTGTAGTTAATTTAGGGGCATGGGTGGTTGGTTTTTGAGAGACAGAAGAAATATTGATGGCAGAGATGAATGTCCTTTTTGGAAACAGCAAGGGGAAGCCATGTTAGTCTGTGAACTGCAAAAACAACAAGAGTCCTGTGGCACCTTATAGACTAACAGATTTCTTTGGGCATAAGCTTTTGTGCGCTCCAACCCACTTCGTCAGATACATCTGAAGAAATCTGTTAGTCTATAAAATGCCACAGGACTCTAGTTGTTTAAGCTGATGTGAGCTGCAGCATTGAAGAAGAAAAAGGAAGTAAAGTAATGGTAAAAGCAATTATATATGGGGGAGATGGATGGTTTCCACTTCTATGAAAAAGAGAGGCTGTCATTCTTCCAATAGAAGCTGTCATAGTGTTTTTATGCTAATGATATGTCAAGAAGATAGTCACACAAAAATCTCTTATTCTAGTTTTGGTTGAAAAAAACATTTGCAGTCCTGAAATACATATACATATGTTTCAAGTGTTGTGAATGTTGAGAACTTGATTAAAGTGCTTAAACTCTCCCCTCCACGCTCCCCAAAAAACCCCAAGAAACACCTACGTTCCCCAAGCAAACTTCCTTACTGAGAAAGATCTTTCATTTCTTAAAAATAAAATAAAATAAATGAGGAATGCTAAGATTTTCTTGGCTAGTTCTGAAAGGCTATTCAAAGCCTATCATCTTGCTAACTCAGTCTATTTGATGCCCTCAAGAATGGATCAGAGTTCAGAATTGAGAGAGAGGGGCTTCTGAGGATTGCTCACAGAAAGAAACTGAACTTGGAAAGAGTGGTAGATATTGTTTTGATGGTTGAGTCCCTCAGAGAGCTGCACTTGCAATGCAAATCAAAGAGAGCACCCACGT
The DNA here is from genome assembly GCA_007922195.1 of Podocnemis expansa. Taxonomy (NCBI): domain Eukaryota; kingdom Metazoa; phylum Chordata; order Testudines; family Podocnemididae; genus Podocnemis; species Podocnemis expansa. Next base: position 122,038,573 of record ML681963.1, read on the forward strand.
CAACACATGACATAAAAACAGAAAGCCCATGGACAAAGAAGGCAACTAGAGTTACTATGCCCAGGAAGACATCAGCTAAGCTGTAGAGATCTATTTTGGGTCACATCATCTATTACATCACATCATCCAGAGCAGTGATTTTTCAATAAACTAATGTGCAGATGCTGTGGCAAGAAGACATAAGTTTATAAAAGGACAGGAATTAAACCAAAGGACATCATTTTTATGTATTGGACTAAAACATCACTCCTGCTACGGGAATCTGAAGGCAAAAACTGCACCTGTGCATAATAGGCTGAGTTGTGATTTATGCCACTGCTGAGAATTGTTTGTGGTACAGGATTAATGGGACACTAATATTCCACACTGGGTTAATATAAATATAAATAACGTAAATAAGAAGATGGATATTGATACAGGTGCTCAAATAGCAGTAATTTTTAAAGAACTGTATGAGTCAACATTTGCTAATGCTAAACTACGAATTGAAGCTATGTTTAAAAGCTACAGCCAAGCTGAGATGAACACTGCAGGATGCCTTCCAGGTCTCCATGAAATACAAAGATAGTCGACCAGCTGTCCCGGGGCACTTTCCCGGGACTGGATGGGTGCACAGTGGGGCCTCCTGGGAGCTGAAAGGGCCAGCTGGGCATGAGGGGTGCCTGGAGCCAGGAAGGCTGGCCACATGGGGAGCCAGGCCCAGAGAAGGGTCAGAGCTGCTTCCAGACCATGTGGTGGGGTGGGGGGTGCAGCTGGGAAGGGGAAAAGAGGGGATTCAGCCATGCTGCACAGGTGTGGGGGGAATAGCTAGGCTTGATGGGGGAAGGGGCTGCAGCTAGGCGGAGGGGGGAAGAGGGGCACAGCTGTTCTGGGTGAGAGCTTCACCTCTTGCAGCTCTTCTAATATTTGTTTATTGGGGGAGGGGGAAGAATGGTTCTTCTTGTCTTTCAGGTTGCCCACCCCTGAACTAGCTGGTATAGAGACCAATTTCCTGAGTTCCAAAAGGGTAGTCATGTTAGTCTAGGTCAGCAAAACAAAGAGTCCTGTGGCATTTTTAAAGACTACCAAATTTATTTATTGCATGAGCCTTTCGTGTGAGAAAATCCCACTTCATTAGATGCTTGAAGATGGTGAACGTATAGAATGGGAGGCATTTACTGGCATTTCTTTTCCTCCCAATCTGTAAGTTCCCCATTTTCAAAAGCACCTGACCAAATGGGATTTCTTCCCATGAAAGCTCATGAGACAAACAAACGTGTTAAGTCTTCAAAAGTGGCACAGGACTCATTGTTCAATTTCCTGAGATGAACATATTTGCCATGAGCTGTGATGCGTTGAGGTGCGTTTCCCTCCTCCCCAAGCAACGATGCATCCATTGTCACAGTTTTTGCTGGAGCCAGGCAAATAAAAGTGACACCTGCATAGACACTGCATTGATCTTTTCACTAGTCCAGGGAATTCTTTACCTGGAGAATTCCATTAGAAGCTTCTCCGAGCAGTTTATTACTCCTAAACAAGCAAAGAATGCATCTCTTGACTCAGTGGGGTTTTGTGAGAGGCATCCCTGAAGAGATATTGGAAAGGGGGGTGGATGGGACATAAAATAGATGGTGTAACTCAGTATTATCATGTCTATGACGTACTTGTCTGTTATACATTGCTAGGCCTGCGGGAAATGGGAAACACTGTATCCAAAAGTGGACAAATGAGCAAAGAGTTACAGCATGCAAACTAGAGATGAGTGAGGTATCAAGACCTCCGCCAACCTGTCAAACCCCCTGTTTCAATGATGACTGGGTATTAACTGCAGGAAAGTAGGACGCTCTTTTCCTCCAATATCTGTCTTTTCCTGGAATGTTCAGTAGTTCTATGAAAACCAAAGAACTGAGCCAGGCATGATCTCTGGACAGTTTGAGATCTGCTAAATCTCCTCTTGTTGGCTGGGTAGTCTTACAGGGACTTGTCCATACGTTCCAAGAGGAGCTTCTGATGAAGAAAAGGAAAATACTCAACAGCATTCTGAACTTCTTGCGAAGCCTGACAGTTGGAGCCACTGTGCCAGAGGTACCCAGACTATGGGATGTGTCCCCACTAGCGGTATGCAGAGGAATATTTTGGGGGTGCAGCAGAGTTCAGGCCAGCCCCCACGGGGAAGGGTAGGAAGGGAGCATGACCCAGTTCTGCTCTGCCCGTGCACTGCCCCCAGCCCCGGCCTCCTCCTAAGGCTCCCGGCCTCCTTGCTTCCCAACCTCCAGCCCTGGCCACCGCCCATGGTTCCACTTCCAGCCCTGCTTCTGACCCCAGATCCACCCTGAGCTGCAACCTTGGCCCCTAGATCCCAGCTTAGTGAGACAACACTGACAGCCTGACAACTGGATCCACTAAGCCACATGCGTCCTCCTGCCTTGGCTCTCTTGGAACTAAGAAAATCAAAACACATAACTTTGGCCATAGCACCTTTGCTTTTCAGACCAACAATACTGCCTAAGTCAACTGCATTGCTGGTATGTTCCCACTCAATACCACAGGATTTCATTACAAGAATTTGTCAGCGTTACGTGAGCCGGAAACTCTACTGCTTATGGGCACCAAATGACTCTCAGTCCTGATACCTCAGTCTCCAGATTACCAGTGTTTCCTGGTCTTTCATGATTCTTCATCCTTCTCTGCTGCTCTCCGCTACCCCCTCCCACTGGAGGACATTGAAAAGAAAGACAGAGATGTATAATCAGTCTCCTTATCCTCCACATCACTTCAATTTTTCTCAGTATCATTAGAACCAAGTGGGAAGGCACTGTTGGTAAGTCTAAAGCAGATGATACTGATATAGAGACAGACAGTACTGAGGCCCTACTAACCTCAGGTTTCTCTTACATGCTCCAGGATCTCCCTGCTCTGTAGGTACTTAATGAAGTGACTTTTGCCTCCAGGATACTAAGCAGAGAGGGTCAAGCTCAAGGTCTGTGACACCAGAGACCTAGCAGGAATTCAGAGCTTTTTGGGAGCTGGCTCCTTGTGATGGGAAACCGGACTCTTCTTCGGAGTCTTCCTTGAGTCCTCTAAGATCTCCTGCTTCTGAGCCGAGGCCTCAGTCAAAGTCAAAAAGAGGTGCTGAATCTGTTTGGTGATAGTCTGTGGGTTAAGTTTAGAGGGGAGAGCAACAAGGGGGATATTGTGGTAGGTATCTGCTACAGACCACCAGATCAGAAGGAGGAGGTGGATGAGGCATTCTGTGTACAACTAAAAGAAGTTTCTAGAGCACAGGCCCTGGTTCTCATGGGGGACTTCAATTACCCTGACATCTGCTGGAAGGCCAATACAGCAGTGCACAGGCAATCCAGGAAGTTTCTGGAGAGTGTTGAGGACAACTTCCTGGTACAAATGCTGGAGCAACCAACTAGGGGCCTTGCGCCTCTTGATCTGCTGCTCACAAATAGAGAAGAATTTATCAGGGAAGTAGAAGTGAATGGCAGCCTGGGTAGCAGTGACCATGAAATGATTGAGTTCAAGTTGATGATTAAAGGAAAGAAGCAAAACACAGACCCTGGACTTCAGAAAAGCAGATTTTGTCTCCCTCAGGGAACTGATGGGCAGGATCCCTTGGGAGGCTGATCTGAAGGGGAAAGGTGTCCAAGAGAGTTGGGTGCATTTTAAAGAAACCCTGCTAAGGGCACAGGAAGATACAATTCCGATAAGGAGAAAGCACAGCAAATGTGGAAGGCGCCCACTGTGGCTTAACAGAGAGCTCTGCACTGAGCTGAAGCATAAAAAGGACGCTTACAGGAAGTGGAAGCTAGGACAGATGACTAAGGAGGCATATAAAGACATTGCTCGGGACTGCAGGGATAAAATCAGGAAGGCCAAAGGACAAATGGAGTTGCGACTAGCAAGGGATGTGAAGGATAACAGGAAGGGGTTCTACAAGTATATCAATAACAAGAAGAGGATCAGGGATGGTGTAGGTCCCTTACTGAATGGGGCAGGCATCCTCGTGACAGAGGATGAGGAAAAAGCTGAAGTGCTCAATGCTTTTTTTACTTCAGTTTTCACAAGCAGGGTCAGCTCCCAGCCCACTACACTAGGTATGGTAGACTGGGGAGAAGAAGAGAGGCCCTTGGTGACAAAAGGTCAGGTTAGGGACTGCTTAAAGAAACTAGATGTGCACAAGTCCATGGGGCCGGATGAACTGCATCCGAGGGTGCTGAGGGAGCTGGCTGATGAGATAGCAGTACCGTTGGCCATTATCTTTGAAAACTCGTGGCGAACAGGGGAGGTGCCAGAGGACTGGAAAAAAGCAAATATAGTACCTATCTTCAAGAAAGGGAAAAAGGAGGATCCTGGGAATTACAGACCTGTCAGCCTCACCTCAATCCCTGGAAAAATCATGGAGCAGCTTCTCAAAGAATCCATCCTGAAACACTTGGAGGAAAATAGAGTAATCAGGAACAGTCAGCATGGATTCACCAAGGGTAAATCATGCCTGACCAACCTCATCGCCTTCTATGATGAGATGACTGGATTTGTGGATGCGGGAAGAGCCGTTGATGTGATATACCTTGACTTTAGCAAGGCTTTTGATACAGTTTCCCACAGCATTCTCATTGGCAAATTAAGGAAGTATGGGTTAGATGCATGGACTGTAAGGTGGATAGAAAACTGGCTAGAACAACGGTTTCAGCATGTAGGAATCAATGGCTCCATGTCAAGTTGGCAGGCAGTAACAAGTGGTGTGCCCCAGGGGTCGGTCCTGGGGCCAGTTCTGTTCAATGTTTTCATCAATGATCTGGATGATGGGATAGATTGCACACTTAGTAAGTTTGCAGATGATACCAAACTGGGGGGAACGGTAGACACCCTAGAGGGCAGAGACAGGATTCAGGGAGACCTAGACAAACTGGAGCAGTGGGACAATAGAAATCTTATGAGGTTCAACAAGGATAAGTGCAAAATCCTGCACTTGGGACGAAAAAACCCCATGTACTGCTACAGGCTGGGGAGTGATCAGCTAAATAGCAGCACTGAAGAAAAGGACCTGGGAGTCATGGTGGATGGGAAGCTGGACATGAGTCAGCAGTGTGCTCTTGCTGCCAAAAAGGCCAATGGCATACTGGGCTGCATCAGAAGAAGTGTTACCAGCAGATCAAGGGATGTGATCATTCCCCTCTATTCTGCACTAGTGAGGCCACATCTGGAATACTGTGTCCAGTTTTGGGCTCCCCACTACAAAAAGGACATGGACAAATTAGAGAGAGTCCAGAGGAGGGCAACCAAAATGATCAAAGGGCTGGAGCACAAGCCCTATGAAGAAAGACTGAAGGAACTAGGCTTATTTAGCCTGCAGAAGAGAAGACTGAGGGGGGATTTGATAGCAACCTTCAACTACTTGAAGGGTTGCTCCAAGGAGGAGGGAGCTCGACTGTTCTCGGTAGTAACAGAGGGCAGAACGAGAAGCAATGGTTTCAAGTTACAGCTGGGGCGGTCCAGGCTGGATGTTAGGAAAAACTTCCTTACTAGGCGAGTGGTGAAGCATTGGAATAAGCTGCCTAGGGAGGTGGTGGAATCTCCATCTCTGGAGGTGTTCAAGTCCCAGCTGGACAAAACACTGACTGGGATGATCTAATGGGAGTGGTCCTGCTTTTTTTGGCAGGGGGTTGGACTAGATGACCTCGTGGGGTCCCTTCCAACCCTATGATTCTATGATAGATATACAGGATACAGTTTCCAGACCTGACTCCAAAGCTGATCTAAGGAAGCACTCCATCAGCAGCAACTTCAGTTTGGTCTCCCAATACTTCTCTAGATTTTAAAGCCAGAAAAAAACTTACTCTTTGGGGAGATAATGGACTGTCTCAAGCAACAGATGCACAGAGTAGCCACCACTGATTGGGATAGCCTCCCAGCAAGAAAGGAACCATTTGAAACCTGATGAACCAGGCATGCCAAGCTAAGTCAAATAAGAACCCCAGTAAAAGAGGGGAAGAAGAAAGGGAGAGAGGGAAAACTGAAATTTCTCACATTCTATAACAACAACTAACACTGACACTAAACAGTAACTACAGAACATGCTGAGGTGGACACTCTAGAGCAGTGGTTCCCAACCTGGGATCCAGGGACCCCTGGGGCTCCATGGACATGCTGCAGGGGGTCCGCAGAGCCTCTCCCTACAAGGGCCAGAATCCAGCTGCAGCCCTGATGCGCCCCACCAGGGCTGCCTCTCCCTGCCTGTGGCCGGATACTGGTAGGGGGATTGGGCTGCGGTGGCTCCCCTGGAGGACATGGACAGGGGACCATAGCTGCTGCAGCTTGGCTCCCTAGAGGCATGGGCCATGGTGGTAGCGACACCACTCACCGGCTGTCCCAGCAGCACTGCCAGAGTGGCGTAGGCCAGATTACATAATCAGATGGGGGGGCTGCAAAGGTTTTTTTTTTTGTTTTTGTTAAAAAGGGGTCCCCATCCTGAAAAAGGTTGGGAAGCACTGCACTAGAGCTTTGTCTCAGAACTGAGATGGTAGAGAAGGAACTGAAGGCAGTTCCCGTGCACAGCCCAATATATATCCTCAAAGAGCAGCATGAGGTTATATAGAGCACATGTGTGGGTAGAACAGACACTGTCAACAGAAAATCTCTGATCAAGGGCTCAAAAGGCACACATGCCCTTAAGCAGCATGCTCATAGGGACACTCCTCAAAGAACAGTATTTTCTGCAGCTATTACCATCTGGAATAGCTTTCTTATATACATTCACCTCTTTGGACTCAATCTCATTTTAAATCGTGTTTAAATATAACTTTCTTCCTGTCTATACTTCTCTTTTCCTCTGTTATTACAGTATGTAACACTTTACAGTAGCTATAATCTGATGTACAAGTTGTATACAATGTTAAATGAAGTTCAGTGGTATTTATAAACTTAAGTGGATGAACATAGGACTTTTCAAAAAGGAAAGGGGACAAGCAGCTCCTCTCCCTTCCTTTAAAATCTGAACCTGTACAGCATTATTAACTTAAATATGTGTACATTTGTTTTTCAAAATTATTTACCAGAGCTCTCCTTCAACTATAGGTAGCTCAAAAGCTAGTCAGAGGTCAGTGTTGTGCATATTAAGGCCTCAACCTTGTCCAAATTTGCAAACTGAAATGGTTCCACATGACAGAATGTAGGGAGGTTCTTTCTGATTGACAGACTGACTAACAACTTTTAAAAGGTTCTGTGGAAAAAATAGCATGTGACCATGTAATTAAAGACTATCATAATGTGTATGCACAAGGTGGCCAAAGTAAAGCTTTATGGGTAACCTTGATGTTGAAATTTCCTAAGTTTTGAGTTTCACTTTGCCACATCCATGTTCTTTTAATATGCAAAATTTTCCACATATAAAAAGGAAAAAAGGTTACCTTCATGATAAATGTGAGAAAGGAACAGAAGCTAAATAAGAGTGTAGTGGCTAGCACCTCCGCTTAACATGCGGAAGGTCCTGGGTTCAATTCCCAGGGGGTTGGACTCGATGATCTCATGAGGTCCCTTCCAGCCCTATGATTGATTGATTGATTGATTGATTATCTTCACATTGGAAAATAAGCATCACAAATAAACAGACAGTATAACAATTGTATAATTGAAACCACAAAAAACAGTGTATTCCTCACAAAACTAAAAAAGTCTTAAACATAAATAGACATGAATGATATAAACTCTAATATTATGCAGACTTTTTGAGGACTTGACAACCTCAGTCATGTATGTATTCAACAAGCAGTCAGTATAAGACACAGGACCAAGACTTCAAAGTGGCTTGTTTTTCCCCCAAGAAACCATCATTCCTTTCCCTGTCCCTCCCCCACAGAAATGATTCTTCTTATTATTTTATTCCCTGTGGCATATTCCATAATCTAGTTGCCAGCTCCAATAAGAAAACATCTCTGGAACAGGTTCCAACTGCCATCCTTTTGGTTAACAGACAAATATGCTTGTGTTTGCATCACAGAGACAAGTTAGTAAACAGAATCAGCAGTAAAATTCATCTTTTTGGCACCCAGCAAATCATGACTTCCATTGTTCCAACTGTGGCCAATCACAACTACCTCATACTCTTGATATCAAAGTACATCCATATTCAAGTAAGCACTGAAGTATGTCTTTCAATGCTTTCCTGCGAAAGGATGTTTTCCTGAATCAAGGTCATAGTTCGCACTGATTCACATAATACACTATAGTTCATATGCAAACATCTTAAACTTAACTTCGATTGTCAAATGTTGGTGGTAGTTACGGCTGCCTTAGCCTTTGTGACAAACCTTATGTGACTTTATAGTATCATCCTTAAAGTTATGCCTAAAATTATTACAGTTAACATGGTATTTTAGCACCTGTGGAAAAAATTCCTCATATTACCCAACATAAGGTCCAGCTGACTGCAGAACAGGACTCACAGATTTCAGAGGACAACTTGTTCACTTTATTGCAATTGAAAAATTAGTGAGATGGTTCTGAAACTGAAGAATAGGAGGGGTTAAATCAGCAAAAAATAAGTGGACCCTCAATACTCTACCAAAACATAAAGAATCCCCTGGAAGGAAAACAAAAGAGTGCTTACTACTTTTACAGTTCTGATTACATCATTAAGTCTTGTAGTCAATTCACATTAAAAACACACATTCTAATGACTTCTTAAAAAATAAGACAAAGCCATACACATTTTGAAAATTTAGGCTGATGTCTACTCTAAGACAGACATGCACAGTTCCCACTGACCTCAGTAGGAGTTCTGCATACACGAGAGCTGATCTTGTCTCTTATGTACAGTAGAGCATCAGTTACAAACACCTCAAGAATGAAGACTGTAACTCTGAATTGTTCGTAACTCTGAACAAAACATACTGGCTTTGTCTACACTAAGAAGTTAGTTTGAATTTGTTAATTCAAACTAAGAAGTTCGAGTTTAGTATGAACTAAACTCAAACTTATTAGCCTGCATTAATAACATGGGCTAATTTGAACTAACGCTAGTTCAAACTAGTCCACTTTGTTAATTCACACTAACTGCTCTTAGTTCAAATTTACAAGGTTCGTACCAAGGGTTAATCCTTACCTACATCACCCCTACTTCACACTAACTGGCAGGTCTTACTACTTCAAACTAAGCTTTCATTAGTTCAAATTAAGGAATTCCTTAATTCGAACTAATGAAAAGCTAGTGTAGACAAGTACTAAGTCACTTTGAATTAAGCCTCCTTAATCTGAACTAACTTGCAAGTGTAGAGATACCCTAAGATCATTCTTTTGAAAGCTTACAACTGAACGTTATCTTAGTACAGTTTGAAACTTTAATATGCAGAAGAAAAATTCTGCTTCCCCTTTATTTTTGTAGGTTAGGTTTAAACCACCATTATACAGTATTTGCTCTTTTTATTCTCTCTCCATTCCCCACCCCCACACCCCAACTGCCTGACTATGTATTTCTGGATCCAAATGAGGTATACGGTTGGCTAGTCAGTTGGTAAATCTGATATTTCTAACTCTGAGGTTCTTCTGCAGCTGGAGAGTTGAAGGATTGCTTGTAATTATGAATTATTTGTAATTTGATGATTTAATAACTGTTACATCTTTATCAAAGAAAAATCTTTAAAAATGACACCTTCAATCCAGCCAACAACATTGTTAACCTTTCAAGCTACACACTTACTCCAGTGGAGGAATCTGTACTATCTCGGGGACTTCCTTCTGCCCCACCACTGCCACACAAAAATGGAGGTTACTCACCTTCGTGCAGTAACCGAAGTTCTTCGAGATGCGTGCTCCCTACATGGTCCACTTAAGGTGCTTGTGTGCCACGACACCCCGGATCAGAAATTTTTCAAAATAGCAGTGGCTCTGGCAGCTGGGAGATGACAGCGGCGTCTGGCATTTACCACCACTGGTGACATCAGCCGCTCACTCTCGCACTCTGCGGTTCCCTCCTCAGTTCCTTTTTACCCCAGAGGTGTCCTGCAAAGAGAGAGAATGAAGCTCCGAAGTAGAGGGGAGGAGGGCATGTAGTGGAGCATGTCGGGAGCACGCATCTCGAAGAACTTCAGCTACTGCACCAAGGTGAGTAACCTCCATTTCTTCTTCAAGCAGTGCTCCCAACTGCTCCACTTAAGGTGATGTCAGAGCAGTCACTGATCTGTGGTAGTGGGGACTTTGGACTGTGTATTATCAATTGTATGGAGTACTGCTCGTCCTAGAGCAATATCCATGGCTGAGATTCGTTCTAACACATAATGTCTGGCAAAGGTGTCATTCGAAGCCCAGGTGGCTGCTTGATAGATTACATGCAGTGGAACCTTCATAAGAAATGCCACCGACAATGCCATGGATCTGGTGGAGTGCGAACGGATTGTATCAGGTGGAGTTGTTTGGCATATAGAATATGCTGTGCAGATGCAGGATGAGATCCAGCTAGATAGCCTCTGTTTAGAGATTGGCTGTCCCCGGGACCATTCGGTGGTAGATACAAACAACTGTGCTGTCTTTCTAAATGGCTTGGTTTGTTCCAGACAATATGTGAGTGCCCGTCTGACATCTAAGGTATGAAGCATCCTTTGTTGTGATGTGGTATGTAGTTTAGGGTAGAAGACCGGCAAGTGGATCACTTGATTGAGATGAAAGGAGGATGCTGTTTTAGGAACGAATTTGGGATGTAGTCATAGCAAGACCTTGTCCTTACAGAAAATGGTATAAGGCGGGTACGCCATTAGCGTCGCCATCTCACTAAGTCATCTAGCTGAAGTGATTGCTACGAGAAACGCCACTTTCACTGATAAGTGTAACATCGAGGCAGTGGCCAATGGTTCAAACAGCAGCCTCATTAGCGCTTTCAGTACCAATGTAAGGTCCAGGGTGTTGCCGGTGGTTGGACTTGTGGAAACAGATTGTGCAGCCCCGACATAAATCTTTTAAGGATTCGGTGGGCGAATACTGAGGTGCCGTCTAACTGATCATGGAAAGTTGAGATAGCTGCCAGATGTACTCTAATCGTGCTAACTGTGATGTTTGTCTCTTTCAGGTGTAAAAGGTACTCCAAGATCACCAGGATAGGAGCTTCCGTGGGACGTAAGGCTCACTGAGTGCACCACCATGAAAAGCGAGTCCATTTTTGAAGGTAAGTAACCCTTGTAGATGGTTTTCTGCTATTTAACAAGATGTTCCGCACTTTATCGGAGCACTGGAGCTCCGTGTCCTCGAACCATCGAGGTTCCATTCAGTTAGGTGGAGTCTATCCAGGTAAGTGTGTCCGCGAGTTCCGTGGTTCTGCAACAACAGGTCCTGTACCAGAGGTAAGGTAATTGGTGGTGTTCTGGACATCATTATGATTAGTGAATACCATGTTTGACGTGGCCAAGCTGGGGCTATCATGATTACGGTTGCTCTGTCCAGCCGAACTTTGTGAAGAGTTCGTGAAATCACTGGGATGGGCGGAAATGCATATAGAAGTGTGCCTGCCCAATGGAGGAGGAACGCATCTCCAATCGAGCCTGGGCCCCTTCCTGCCCAAGAGCAATACCAGATGCATTTCTTGCTGTCCTTTGTGGCAAATATGTCCATTGTGGGGAGCCCCCATCTCTCGAAGACCTCTTGAATAATATCTTCTCATATTTCCCATTCGTGGTGATCTGGGAATGAGCGACTCAAAGAGTCTGCTATAATGTTCTCCTTGCCCAGAAGATATTCTGCATGGAGAGAAATTCCATGGTATATGCACCAGTCCCACAGACTCATCACCTCTAGGCAAAGGGAATGTGACCTGGTGCCCCCTTCTTAATTTATTTAGAACGTGCACATCCTGTTGTTGGTGCAGACCGTTACCACACTCCCTGCAATTATGGGGAGGAAATGGTGACATGCCTTGAAAACCGCTCTTAGCTCGAGCAAATTAATGTGGAAAACCCTCTCTGACAAGGACCACTTGCCCAGAGTAGTTTGGTCTTGGCAGTGTGCTCCCCATCCAAGTAGTGAGGCATTCGTGGTTATCGTGAGTTGTGGTCGTGGTGGCAGAAAAGGGACCCCTTGCAGCAGGTTGTTTTGGTCCATCCACCAGGATAGGGAATCCCTGATAGTACTTGGGATAGCTAGCAGAGTTTTGGCCGGATGAGTGTGATGCCTGAAACGTGAGAGGAACCAGAGCTGAAAGGGGTGCATGTGGAGTCTTGCATTGTTCACGAGGTAGGTTGTCGCTGCCACGTGCCCTAGCATTCGCATCGCTGTGTGAGCCGAGATAATCATTTACCTTTGAATGTTGGCTGCTAACTGCTGTAGACTGCAGAGTCTGTCGAGAGGTAGGAAGGCTCTTGCCACTGGTGTTCAGATTCGTGCTCCAATAAAGTGGATCTCTTGTGTTGGAGACAGGGTTGATTTGTCGTAATTTATGTTTAGACCCAGTGTCAGGAAAAGTTTGACTGTTGCTGTACTGCCTGGATCGCGAGCTGCTGCGTGGTAGCTTTGATTAAGAAGTCGTCCAGATATGAAAATATCTCTATGTGCCTTCTGCGTAGGAATGCTACCACAGGGGCCATAAGTTTGGAAAAGACTCTGGGCACTGTACAGAGTCTGAATAGAAGGACTGTATACTGATAGTGATTGTGAAGGAACTGAAATCGTAGAAACTTCCTGTGGGGCGGTCGGATGGACACATGGAAATAAGAGTCTCTTAAGTCAAGGGAGGCCAGCCAGTCGAAGTGTTGAAGGGCGGGAAGTATATTGTTTAAGGTCACCATCTTGAATTTTTTTCACTTGGATGCATCTGTTGAGTCGTCTGAGATTGAGTATCAGTCCCCAACCCCCTGTTTTGTTCTCAGTTGGAAAGCATGGGGAGTAGAATCTCCTTCCCTTCTGATCACTTGGAACCTTTTCTATGGCTCCTATTTGGAGCAGATGTCGTATCTCTGCTTGAAGACGATATACGTGACTGGGGTATCTGAAAAGGGACAGGTGGGGGGGGTGTTGGTTTGGAGATGAATGGGATGAAATAGCCATCCTGAATAATCTCGATGACCCATCTGTCCGATGTTATTAGTTTCCAACGTTGGAGTAATGGCTGTAACCTGTTTTGGAAAGACGGGCTGTGTAATGGTGATTGTATATGATGGAAAGGCCACTGGCTGGTTGCTCCCTCGACTTGACCATCAAAACTGCTGTTTCGTGTTGCCTGGCTGTGAAGTTTGGTGGGACTGGGTTCCTTGTCTGCCCCTTCGTGACTGTCTAGGTTTGTTCCTATAGGAATCCACTCTACGATTGGATTGAGTCTGTAAGTATCTAAAATTAGCAGGCTGGTTCTTGTAAAATCTGTGTCTAGACTGCAGAGTGTAAATGCCCAATGTTCTCAAAGTAGCTCTCGAGTCCTTCAGGCCATGCATAACCTCATTTGTTGTCTTCTCAAACAGGTTAACTTTATCAAACGGAAGATCCTCAATGGTCCGTTGCATCTGCTTGGGGAGATCTGCCACCTGCAGCCATGAGGAATGTCGCATTACTACAGCTGTTCCTAGAGTCCTAGCAGCAATGTCAGCAGCATCCAGGGAGACCTGAAGGGCTATCCTCGCTGCCAATAAGCCCTCGGCAATCAAAGGAGTAAACTGTTCTTGTTTATCCTGTGCAATAAAGTTGGAGCAATCATTTAATTTGGTGTAGATGTCATGATGTAGTTAGCGAGTAGAGCAGTATAGTCTGCAATTCACAACTGTAATGCTGCTGATGTATACACCTTCTTTCCAAGATAATCAAGTTTTTTGTCCTCTCTATTGGTAAAGTTGAATTTTGAATACCCCTGTCTATCCCTCTGATTTGCTGCCTCCGCTACAAGAGAGCTGGGCTGGGGATGCGTAAATAAGAACTCATTCTCTTTGGGGGCTATAAAGTACTTCTTGTCAGCCCTTTTGTTAGAAGGAGGTGCTGACACTGGTGTTTGCCATATTTCATTTGCAGGCTCCATGATGCCCTCATCCATGGGAAGGGCTAGCTTATTGGATCCTGCTGTGTGTAGAATCCTATACAATTTATGTTGTGTGGTCTGGGTCTCCTGCAGCGAAATCTCCATAGAGTCAGCTGCCCTTTTAAACAACTCTCGGAACTGCTTGTTGTCATCATTCTTGCCCTGCAGGAGGGAATCCTTCACAGGATCATCCATGTTTGTCATTGAGGTAGCTGGCATGGTAACTGCTACTGCTGAAGGAGCCTGTACAGCTGACACCCCAGATGAGGTACTGTTGGGTGAAGTGGCAAATTGTAAAGTTTCCATGATATATAGTTCATCCCCTGTTGAGGGTACACCATCGGGGGAGGGGGGGGGTATGGCCAGGCCAGAGTGAAATTAGGATTATAGGCTGCCACCTGAGCCACTTGTTGCAGCAGTGCCTGACTTGATACAGGGCTTGATATTACCAACGAAGCAAAGCCCTTCAATGGAGATGAAGGTGGTGTGCTAGTGTCAGAAGAATCAGTCTGGAAGTGTGGTGACAAGGGTGAGGAATGAACAGTAAGATCCTCTGTCAACCCCATACGTTTTGACTATTTCGTCTGCTTTATAAATGATGGCCACAGAGAGGGATCCCCCATTGTGCCTAGTTGCGGTGCTGGGGTTGCTGCCGGCATAACTGTGCCCTGTGGCACTAGGGGCTGCACTGGAGTGGGGCAGATGGAGGGTGTCTGCGACCGGAAGGCAGGTGCCGAGTTCGGTACGGGTGCCGGTACTGCCAGCGGTGCTGCGAGAGGCGTCAGCAAGCCCTCTGGCACTGGTGGTGCTGAGAGGAACGGCACCGCAAGCACCGGTGCAGAGTTCGGCGTGGCCACAAATGGCGGCGCCATTTGGAGCTCTGCTGGTGGCAGCGCTGGGGTGTGCATAGTATTTTGCGGCTTTTGCGAGCAGCCGCTGCCAGGATATCAGGTGCCTTGGCGGCAGGGTGCTGCAGATGCTGTGCCTGGAGCTTGGTCCCCTTAGATCTTTTACCAGGGACCAGCGAAGAGGCAGCGGACCGGCTCTTGTGCACTCCCTGAGCCATGTGAGGAGAGGCACCGGCGTCGGATGAGGGATGGAGGGAGCCTTCCAGTAACAGGAGCTTCAGTTTGTGCTCCCGCTCCTTCCTCATCCTGCTTGTCAAATTCCTGCAGTGCTGGCATTTGTGTGAGAGGTGTCCCTCTCCCAGGCACTTTATGCAGGAGTCATGTCCATCCGAGGCAGGCATTGCCTCATTACAAGAGTCACAGCGCTCAAAGCCAGATGAGTTCGGCATAGCGCTTGACTGGTCTCCGATGTTACTTCTTGCTGTATTTCTTTATGTAGGTTTGTGAGGTTTTAAGGTTTTTGGACTGAATGAACTAATGTAAATTCCCCAAAGGGAGAGCCATCGCAGACTCCGTCTGGAGTCTAGGGTGGTAGAAAGGAACTGAGGAGGGAACCGCAGCGGGGAGAGTGAGCGGCTGACGTCACCAGTGGTGGGAAATGGCAGATGCCACTGTCATCTCCCAGCTGCCAGAGCCACTGCTATTTAGAAAAATTTCCGATGTGGGGTGTCACTGCGCGCAAACACCTTAAGTGGAGCATGTCCAGAGCACTGCTCAAAGAAGATAAAATTCTGCGGTGACCTAGAGGACTACTTTTGCCATCTAAGACTCAAAGAATTTATCCATGACAACAGTGATCAATGCAGTGATGCACAGGTACCTTGCTCCAAACACCACAAGAAGAAATATTCTTTGTGGACTCCTCCAGAATGTCGGAACAACAAACTAGACTTCTACATTGGTTGCTTCCGTCAACGTACAAAGGCTGAAATCATGGACAAACATCATCCCTTATACCATAATCTCAGCCATGCAGAATGCGATGCCATCCACAGCCTCAGAAACAATTCTGACATTATTAAGGAGGCTAACAAAGGAGGTACAGTTGTCATCATGGATAAACTGGATTACGACCAGGAGGCTTATAAACAACTCTCCAACACAACATTCTACAAACCTCTTTCCCCTGACCCCACTGAAGAATACCATAAAGAATTAGAAATGCCTATTCAAGAAACTACCAAAGGCAGCACAGGAACAAATAAAGGCGGACACACCACCAGAACCCCGACCTGGAATATTCTATCTACTACCTAAAATCCATAAAAAAGGAAACCCTGGACGCCCCATTATCTCAGGCATTGGCACTCTTACAGGAGGCTTATCTGGCTATGTGGACTCCCTCCTCAGACCCTATGTTGTCAACATCCCTAGCTATCTCCAAGATACCTCGGATTTCCTGAGGAAAATCCAAGCCAGCGGTGAGCTTCCTGAAAACACCATCCTGGCCACTATGGATGTAGAAGCTCTTTACACCAACATAACACGCAAGGATGGATTACAAGCTATTACAAGAACCATCCCAGATGATGCCACAGCACAGCTTGTGACTGAACTGTGTGACTCTGTGCTCACCCACAACCATTTCAGATTTGAGGACAGTTTGTACCTCCAGGTCAGTGGCACGGCTATGGGTACCCACATGGCCCCACAATATGTCAACGTTTTTATGAGCGACTTGCACCAACGTTTCCTCAAGTCCAATCCCAAAACACCTCTCCTCTACTTATGCTATATTGATGACATCTTCATCATCTGGACCCATGGCAGGGATGCTCTTGAAGATGTCCACAGAGATTTCAACAATTTTCACCCACAATAAAATTGAGCCTGGAACACTCCACACAGGAGATCCACTTTCTCGACACTATGGTACAAATTAGGGATGGACACATCAATACCAAAAACCTACTGATCAGTATAGGTATCTACATCCCTCAAGCTTCCATCCTAAACAAACCACACAATCCACTGTCTACAGGCCAAGCCCTAAGATATAACCACATTTGCTCTGATCCCTCAGACAGAGACAGACATCTTCAGGATCTCTATCAAGCTTTCTTAAAACTACTTCTCCAGGTGGGTAACGTAAAGAAACAGATTGACAGGGCCAGACAGGTACCCCGCCATCAACTACTCCAGGAAAGCCCCCCCCCCTCCCAAAATCAATAGAATGCCACTGGTCACCACATACAACCCTCAAGTCAGACCTCTACAACAGATTATTAAGGACCTACAACCTTTTTTAAAAGATGATCTCTCACCCTCTCTAGCCTTGGGGGAGAGATCTCTCTCGCCTACAGACAATCCCTGAACCTTAAACAGATACTCAGCAGCAACTACAGACCTAACAACAGAAACATTAAAGCAGGCACATATCCCTGCAACAAACCATGCTGCCAACTCTGTCCACAAATCTGTACTAAAGACAACATCATAGGGCCTAATCAAGCCAGCTACTCCATCAAAAAGTCCCTCACCTACTCATCCACTAATGTGATTTATGCCATCATGTGCCAGAAATACCCCCAAGCCTTAAACATGGGACTAACAGGACAATCCTTATGTAGAAGATTAAATCCACACAAAACAGATATCAGAAATCATAACACAAAAAAAAAAAAAAAGAAAAGAAAAAAAACAGTTGCTGAGCACTTCCAGCTTCCTAATCACTCCATTGATGACTTGTTAACGATGGTCATCAAGAAAAATCAATGGGACACCAAGACTTCAAACAGAAACAGCTGAAATCAAACTAATATGCAAATTAAATTGTGTGAAAGCAGGGCTCCACATTGTAACAGGTAATTTGACTTCACCCTCCCTCTGTATGCTCTCTCCTGGAGTTTTGAATCCTTACAAATGCTCTGATTTGCTATTGCAGTATGACCTGATCCCATGTCTGACACTCCCCTGCATTTATTTTCGTCCAGTTCTGTAAGTTCTCCCTCTTCAAAGCGTCTGATGAAGTGGGATATTCTCGCACAAAATCATGCGATAAATAAATTTGTTAGTCTTTAAGTGCCACATGACTCCTTGATTTTTTTGCTTTACTAGACTAACATGGCAGCTCCTTTGAAACTCTTGTAACGTTATTCGAATGTATCTACTTAAATATAAATTGACTTAGAAGATTTTGATTCTTTTTTAAATAATTTTATGGTAAATAGCTTTGTTAATTTTTTTCCTTTTTATTGCCTTAAGCTTTTGCATTAACAGTTTAAAAAACTCACAGAATAATTGTTATTTCAGGATTTAGTTTTCTGGGGTGAGATTTTCATCACTGATCTCTTCCGCCCAGATTATGACTCCAGCTTCAGGAGGGGAAACATTCATTTCTATAATTCAACATTGGTATTACAGCAGAGCTGTAACTAGTAATTCCTGCGCCTGAGGCAAGGAGCCACAGACACCCCCTCGCTCGGGGCCTTGATCTGTCCTGGGGCCCAATCTGTCCCCAGTCACGTGGCTGGGGATGGATCCAGATCCCTGCAGCCTGCTGGCAGCAGCAGGAGCTTTCTGCCACCAGCAGCAGGCCAGGAGCGATCCAGATCTGTTCCCAGCTGCCACCAGAGGTGCTGGAAATCTCCCGCTGCCACCAGCAGGCGGTGGGGGGAACAGAGGCATTCCCAGCTGCTGCCGGAGGCGGTGGGGGGAACAGAGGCATTCCCAGCTGCTGCCGGAGGCGCTGGGAACTTCCCACCACCACTGGCAGGTCGCAGGGGGACGGAACCAGATCCAGTGGAGGCAGAACCCCAGTAGAAGCCCCAGCTGAGGAATGTTAGGGGGCTCAGGGGATGGATCTGGCTCCTCGCGGCATCTGGGAATGGATCTGGATCCATCCCCAGCTGCTGCAGGAAGCCAGATCCATCCCCTGAGCCCCCTAACATTCCTCAGCTGGGGCTTTGCCCCATTCAGCTCGGCCTAGTTATGGTCTTGTATTGCAGTATCTCTCACAACCAACAGGGCCCCATCATACTATGCATTATACAAAAGAGTAATAGTTCCTGCCCCACAGGGCTTCCAGTCTAAACAGACAAAGGATGGAAGGGGAAACAGAAGGACAGAGAGGTAGATTGAGTCCCCTGAGATATTGCAGCAGGTTAGCTAAAGTAGAACTCAGATCTCCTGACACTTAATTTCATGTCCTGTACACTTGACCACACTACCCTCCATTTGGCTACCAGCCAAATACTGCTGCTGGGAAGCAACTGGGCAAGGTGAGAGCAGAGAGGTGTGGGAAATGAAAATCCCTCTGGCTCAGCAGCCTCACCTCTCCTATCCATTTGTCAGGTACACAGCAGGGAGTAAGTTATTCCAGGAAAGGACTAGAGTAACTCTCTCTTCTCTCAGACCAAGAAAGGAACAGTGATTCTGTGCCATTACTCATTCTACTGTCTGTTTCTGAGGTTACACAACTGCCTGCTAGCCTCTACTCAAGGCAGATAGTAAACTTATAGGCTCGTGTTATGTATGGTATTATTTGTAATGCATAACTAAAATCACATGCCATTGATTTTCTGAAAATTGATTTAAATGCAGAGTTCAGCTTAAAATTCAATGGTAGAGCATTATGACCCATAAACTTCATAATTCTGTTCCAAAATAATTTAAGTTTTTATCCTTGTTAAGCAGGTAACCCTGAATTCAGAGAGAACAAATAATACATACATATTGTGTTACCAGCCTTCAAAAGATTTTAGCTTCTTCTCTCTGCTGCAGACTTTGATTTAGAAAGTAGAGAAATCTGTATTCTGGATACATAAGGCCAAATCTTAGCTAATTTGGTTCTTGGCTGAAGGCATTTTGCAATTAGAAGTACATGTAGTGAAAAAAGATAAACTTGCTTTCCAAAGACAAACACATATAGCAGCTGTAGTCTTTGCTTTACTTTTTTTTTCCCCCTTGTATACAGTGGCGGGAGAGAGAAAGAAGAAAAATGAATTTATAGTATTCTTTGGAAATTACAATATTTCAATTTAGTCTTAGAGAACTCTAACCAAATGTAATATAGAGGTCAGAACTCTGATAACAGGCCACCACAAGACCAAAATATATTAGATCTAAAGAGAGAAATGGAGCTTGACATTCTGATCTCTTGTCTAAGTCAAAATTCTCCAAAATCCATTTACTATTCCAAACATAGTAGTACTGGGCTAAACTACTTCTGTCCTAGACTAAACCCACAGTTCATAGTGACTAGGGTGTAATGAATTCAGAACTACCTCAATTGCACTGAAGAGTAGGACTGGAGCCTTTTTGTTTAAATATTGTGCAGTAGCCATGACAGAAGTACTATTTTAAAAAAAAAAGCACTGTGTTTTTAAAATAAATCAAAATAAAGGTAAACATGTTAAAATGTGAACTTTTTTGTACAATGTCTACATTACACTTTTGTCAAACAGATCTAAAGTATCCAATTACTACAGAAAGACAATTGCTGGGAAAATCTAAAAATAAAAGCAAGTGTACACTAGAATCTTTTGCTATATAGTTTACAGATAAAATAGGTGTTATCACTGGCCTTTAATTATATAGAAACAAGATGAATCTTCAGCTATATCTTTATTTTAAATCAGGAAATACTCATATTTTAGCACAACAATCCTCATGATGTCTTTAAAGCAATATCCAAAGGGGCAGCCATTAGTCTATTTCAGCAAAACAAACAGAGTCCTGCGGCACTTAAAGACTAACAGATTTATGAATAATTTATAAATTTGTTAGTCTTCAAGTGCCACAGGACTCCTTGTTTGTTTTAAAGCAACAGTTTGCTTTTGTCCTTTATTATGTTTACAACCAAGATGCTTGAATAAAATCTACTTGTACATAGCAAAGACATTTTGCTTTCTTGTTTTAATGTACCAGTATGCTGACTGAAAAGCAGGTCAAAATTATGTCTGTCCAGGTACGTGGTAAATAAGACTAAGACAGACTCAGCATAGGTGTATGTCTATATGTCTGACTGCATTCCACATCACAAAAACTCTTGAAAAGGTTATTGATAAGGATATAATAAAATAACCGTAACAGAAAACTGAAGTTGACTACAGACAATTTCTGCCTTATTAATTTGATAGACAATCATGTTAATTTTGATAGATGAATATGTGACAGTCTTATGCATTGTCTCCATGGTCTCATAAGAACAAAACTGTCCAACTCTAACATATGCTGCGAAATCTACTTGCTACAAACTTCCGTGATAGTAATTAAACAAAATCCCAGCGGATAAATGCTATTTTGTATGAAAGTTCATTATTTACTTTTATAAATGTGTAGGAATTTTTACAAATTAATAATGAATAGATGGAAATAAGACAAAGAATGGAGAGCTTAAAACAATGCAAACACACATACCCTTCTTAAACGCAGTTCTTCTACTGCCTCCAGTAAACGTGTTTTAAAATCTAACAGATGAATAGAAAGCAATGTGTCTGAAGAACTTTGAAAAGCATAAGCAGGTATCATCTCAACGTCTCTTTCCATATTTAAACCTGCAATATAAAAACTTACATCATTCATTCATATTTTGCCTTTAAAGATCACTTTCGCTTTCTGAAAGTTTGCAAGTATTCAAAACAATATATATCATAATTTATCAATTTAAACATCTGTTTATAAACTGTGAAATTAGGGAGTAATTTTTAATTTGACAAAAAATTAATCCCTTGTTCATTATTTAAAGTTATATTTAACTGAAATGTCTTTATTCTGGGAGGAGGTGCATGATATAACTTAAGATTCTGCTGGCTTCTAGTTTATTTTATATTTGTTTCTTAAAGTTTACAAAAAATTAGAGATATGCTGAACTTTTTCCAGAAAATATAAAACCATTAATGATTACACATTAGTTACGAAAGCCATCCTTATTTTTAAAAGATGTACAATAATGGTAAAGGACAAAAGCTGCTTTTATCATCATCTCACCATACCCCATCATTTTTTTCTTTTATCACTTGTTTTTGCTTTGAGTCTCAATACAAAAAAGATTGCATTGTTTATGAAATAGGGAAGGGACATAGGATCCAAGTTTATGCAGATCTGCTGGCTCAAACACTCTTCAGCATTGACATGGAAAGACTACAGGTGCTATTTCAACCTAAAAACAATACAGTATAAACTACTGCCATCCCCAACAGTGTGAAAATCATAACTCAAGCCTCCCCCCATCTTAAGATTTGCTTAAAATTCATACATTTTAAAAATAAATACATTGGTGTTTTTCTTCCAACCATCAGTACTGTAAACATCCTTTTAAAAAATGAAACAGATTTTTCTAATCATCACTTGACTGAGCGAGGAACTACAGCTTTTAAGTAAAGCAGTTAATATCATGAGATTCACTATGAAATTGCAAGCATTGGAAACACCGATAGCAGCTGCAGTGGCTAACGCACAGCACTGCTCCTCATGCTGATCCGGCGTGGGATTTCATCAGCTCAACTATTTCTCTCCCTTACAAACAATGGTTTGTATCCAACACAATACTGATTCATATTAGTGCCACTGTTGGGGCAACCTGTTTGGGGTAGGGATGATAATGGTGATTTACGGTACATTCCTCAGATTAGCCAGCAATTTCCCTTATTTATGGAACAGGAATAATTGTACATACAGTGGGTGCATTTTTAAAAGTTTCCTCCATTTTGAAAAATAGTTTTTATACAAGCAGCCCAAATAAACCAGAATGCTGACTGCACTAGCAACACATCCTCCTCAGTACACCTGTTTTCTATCTCAAGAGCACACTTAGCACCTCCCTGTGTTGGTGTTTCAAAGATCAGGGAGGAAAACAGAGTACAGCAGTTTTTCTGGCCAGATGCTGCACCAGGGAATCCTCCTGGGGAAATTCCTGATTTCCATCATGAGGCCAAAACATGAGCCAGAATCAGTTCCTAAGGCCTTGTTAACTGATGCCTAAAACCACAATGTAAACAAGACCTGAACTGCCTGGGGAACAGGTTATAGATGTGATCCTTTCTTCAGTTAAACTACTGTACACTAGATTCTAGTGACTAGAAGCAAAGAATTCTAATGAAATCACACTACTCAGTAGTGTAGTAGTGACTACTGCAAAAAGTAGGTGAATCAGGCCCAGTACTGTTTTCTATCTTATACAGCACCAAGAATATTCAGATAATAAATTAGCAATAATAATTTTAAAAAATACTTGTTTTCACACCATTGGCAAAGTATATGTGGAATTAAAGGATCAAATTTTCAAGAGGAGAAGCTGAAATTGCCTGTAAAATCTCTGTCTAAAGGTACCCATATTAAGAACCATTAATTGGCTGTCTCAATGTGCAAACAAATATTGTACAATGAACCAAACTGATCGTGTAAATGCAGAGACAGTTACAAATGCATTTTTGCATATAAAATACAGACAATTTTTTTCATTAAAAATATTCTGGCAATAAAATCCAGAACAAAGAGGCCAATCTTCATTTAGTCAAAACTTGCCCTGAATCCAAAACTGCAGAATCAACTCCCACCCCATAGCAGATGCAAAAAATCTCTCTCCTCCCTTCATTACTTGAAATGACCCCAGTTTTCAGAGTTGCACCACAAATATATAAATCAATACAAGGAATACAAGTTCCTAGACTGTTTTAGTGTTAGGGAGGCCATCAATAGTTGTGTAACTATTAAGGAGCCTAGTCTCTTGTCATAGGTCGATAGAAAACTATTGGGTCCACCTTTAGTCATTCTAAGTCCTGATTAAGACGACAAGATTTTGTGACTATAAAGTGCAATTATAAGACCTGGTACATGCTCCAATTCAAATATCATGGACACATAGGTCTAACTCTTTGGGCTAGATCCATAAAGGTACTTAGTTGCCTAACTGCCTCTTTAGGCACCTAACATCACTGATTTTCTCAGAACCAATGCTTAGCTACCACCTAATGCTGAGATGCCTAAATCTTCCCCACAGCCATGTATAAAGCCACCTAAATTCTTGTGCCATCTCCAGCTTAATCAGCTGCTTGGAAGTTGAAGCCCTGCCTCACATCTGAGTTCCTGCAGGCTTTTTAAACCAGATATTCCACACATTGCCTGAGGGGGGGCTTGATCCAATAGACATTCTCAGAGTATGTCTACCAGACACAACCAGACCTCCTAATAAGGGCATTTTACAGGTGTGTATCCACATCCCCAAAACACCCAACAGCCACATCAGGGTACTCACCTGCTATGCAGAAGGCCCATATCTGAACCTCTTTACTTGCCTGATTTGGCAGAGAGATTTGGTAGACATCTCCTAGAAAAGTACCCTAACCTCTTAGAATATAGAGTCCTAGGTTCAAGTCAACTGGATATTCTAGGATGTCTCAATTTCTCTTCTATAAATAGTCCCATTTTGTATAAATGATTAAATATGCATTGAGCCAGATGTACAGACTGACTCCGCAGCCCCATGACATTTCCTATTCCAATGAAGATTAATCATTTACACAAAGTGGAACAACTCCATGAAAACAGACCAAGAGAGACTCACCTTAGATTTTGCCCAGTTGCCTAAAGGTTAGGGTATTCTCCTGGAAGACAGGAAACCCAGGTCCCAGTACCTGAACTGCCTGATTTTGAGCAGGAACTTGAACCCAGGTCTCCCACAAAGTGCCATAACTGCTGAGCTCTTGGATACAATGAACAGAGTGGAGGGGAAGAGGTGTCTCTTTCTATTTTTTTTTTTTTTTTAAACAAGAAAGTGCTGACCTGCCTTAAGCATCTAACTCTAGGAGGGTGTTCATGGTTGAAAGTCGCTAGCAGAGACAATCTGAATCTAGGCCCTAAGCCCCACTGATCTTACTCTGTATCTTGCTTCTGGGTATCTTAGACTGCCTTCCAATCAACTTGCTTCTCTCTGAGGATACCTATCTTTATATCTTAGGCCCCTAACTCTCCCACCCCGAATCATATGGGGAACATGGGTGCCTATCTTGGGTTGAAAGTTCCACTAAGCAGGAGTGGCGCTCACCCCAAAAAACATTCAGGGCATAGACCCCGCTGCCCCTACTCCCCGTGCAGGGCCCAAGCCACTGCCACCTCACAAGCCCAAACTGCCACCAGCCCTTGGCCAGCATGCTGCCGCCCACCAGGCTGGCTGTGGGTCCCAGACTGGTGCCACTCACCAGGCAAGCCCTGGGTCCCAGCCTGCCACCACCCACCAGGCCAGCCCCAGGCCCAGCCCAGCCTCCAAACCATCCTGATGGCCCAGAGAGCAGGTCCCAGCCAGGCCAGGGCCAGGCTTGCACAGGCTCCGTGAGCTTGTGCTGAAAGAGCTCAGCAGGACTTTGATGGGCTGGGATATTTGGGATCTGTGCCCCTTGAGCCTAGCACCAGTGACACCCCTGTCACTAAGCCAACGGGTCCCAACTGGGGGAGCTGGGACCCCCACAGGGGAATACCAGAGATTACAGGACATCTGTGAAGCTTTGCTAATATTGAGGTTACTCAGCCACCTGAATTATGCAGCAGCCTCAACCCTGCACCATTTGGACCAAAAGAGTGGTGCCCCCCCCCAAGGGAGTAACAACCCTGAGTGCCGCGCTGGCCAGAGTAGAAGAGCAGCTCCCCACAACTGGCCAGGCACTAAGCCAGAATGGAAAAGCTCCTCAAACTCCAGGCTAGCGAGGGCTTGAAACAGCCTGGCCAGCCCACCAGCACCCTCTGCCTCCAATATGCTCAGTCCATAAAGGACAGAAATAGGCAGGGCCACACGCAGTGTGTGATGGTGGCTGCATCAGGGCAGATTTAGTTTCTTACTCCGGTAAGAGTAATTTATTACTTATATAATTTAGTGATAATGTTGTTATTATATGAGTTTATAAGGATTATATGTATTTATAGTCATGGAGAGTGGGGGATTACCTAACGTTAACTAGTGCAGACTTCACTCCAAAAGGTAGGGAACCACTACACTAAGCAACAGGATACCTAGGCACTGAAATGTTGTGTGTTGCAACATCCAAGTCCCTTTGTTAACCTAGCCCTATGATCTTTGGAATTCCTCCAGCTTCACACGCACAAGGATGCTAATCCAAAGAGAGACTTTTGTGTGCAGTATGTTTGAAGAAAAATTAATTCTTGTGGAATAATTATACATGCAAAAAAAGTGATCAATTAATTTACAGTCCAATCCTGCAAAGACTGATGCATGTAATAATGAAAGTAGCTCCAAAGTCAATGGTAACATTATATGTGTTAGTCCATGCAGGATAGGGCCCATTTCCTTGCTCATCAAAAAAGCAATCTTGGCAAATTATTTTCTTAGTGGAATTTTTTAAAACAAACATTACTATTTTTAACAGATAGAAGAAAATGTACCTCACCCATCCATAGGCTTTTCCTCACCCAACCGATCCTAGCAAGGCACTTGACAAGTGAAGCCTCATCTCCCGAAGGCACTGAGTCACAACAGAAATTTTTCTGAGTGGAAGCTCAGAGGTTTCTCTCATCCCTTTATTATGAAAGACTATTTTCTTACACATAATCTTCGCGCATTCTGTAATAGGGAGATCAGGCAAGCCTGCACTGAGACTGCCAAAAAATGCTCCATCGCAAACCATTAGAAGCAGTAAAAGCATGATCCATGCAATATTTCACTACCTCTCCCCCTCCCTTCTTCTCCAGGAAGAGTGTGATACTTATTTATCATGTGATAAATAAATTTGTTAGTCTTTTTAAGTGCCACTAGACTCCTTGATTGTTTTTTTGTGATACTCCGGTGAACCTCCCCACCAACCAAAAACTTTACCATTTACTCTATAATTTGTCTGAATAGATGATATGGAGCAAAAAGAAAAAAAGATGCAAATACAGTATACTGAGAGAATATGTCTGATTAAGTTAAAATTAATGTTTTAATAATTTAATATGAAATTATAGAATCACAGAACTGGAAGGGACTGTGAAAGGTCCCCTGCACTCATGGTAGGACCAAGTAGACGCTTGATCTGAAGATTTTCAAACATCAGATGTATATTGGAATAACAAATTAAATATTTTCTATAAAAATCACAATTTAATACAATTGTTTAGAAGCCATGATACCAGAAGATAAACACTACTGCATGCCATTTGGTCTGATAATGAATACAGACATTCTTTCTTGTGCAACAAAAAGTGTCCCTAAAGAAATATATACTGTCTATTCTTGGTCACAAATGTGTTTTAAAAGTTTACAATGTGCATCTTTAAGACAATATCCTAAATATTTTTTAAAAATTATTTAAGTTCTGACTCTGAGGCATTCACTGCACTTGCTATTATCTGTTTTATGTTTAACAGATATAACATGGTAAAAATGACTTTTTAAAGCACATTATTAAATCTGTTTCCTAACACACTTTTAAGTGCCATAAAGGTTTTATATCTTTGAATAGCATTTATTAAAAATTACATCTTAAATACCCTGCACTAGAAAGTAAGTTAGCCTATAAGCCTGATAGGGGTCAGAGTAATAACACCGAATGGACAAATTACACTGTCATTCCACTTAAATTATTTAAGTTATTTAATTTGACCTGTAGATAGTCTCTTGTCTTCTCATCATGCCTGACTTTTAAGTGGGAGGTCTTCATTCATGATGATCCTTTAATGGAAGCAAAGCTTTCTCCATTTAACCCATGGTGTTATCAATCATGTACAGGGATAAATGAGCCTGTAAGATTTTGCCAGTATCACAAATGACACTGTGACCTAAGGCCAACATCTTTATTTGCTTCTCCAGTGATTCACTTCAGCAGATATTAACCAATTTTATAATCCATGAAAGGCAAAATTAAAGGACACCATCCATAAAACAGAATAATTCCTATCAGCAACAAAGTGATGTCTGTATTACCTTATAAATTATATGGCCATATAGTGTGGTAATGTAATGAAGTAAAGATGGTAATAATCAAATGCCTAGGGCAAACGCTAATATGCATTTAATCACACAGCATGAAGCCATTTGTCACTACAGTTGAATGCATGTGTACATAAAATACATGAGTCACATCCTTATTGTTAAAGTATAACAGCATTAATTTCACACTATCATTTTCCCACTACTGCTAGGTTTTGATATTAGCTAAAACATCCAGACACTACATTTGATCGAATCTTTTATAAGAAATAATTATTTTATCTTTTTAAATGCAACATATTTATCTGAAAAAATTCTGATCTTTCTTAATATTACTGTAACACTTGAATACAAGAAACTCACAGATACCTTTAGATATACTCTGCATGGCTTTTTACAACACATCTATGCAAACAATCAGTTATTAAATGTGTAGTACCCCTTCATACACAATTATGTACATTTATTTGCTTGCATATGAGCATGTCCTCACAGAGAAAAAAAAAAAAAAGACATTGCCCTAAGGAAACCAGATCTATTTATGAAAAATGCATGTAAATATATCCCAGTGAAGCATGTACAGGTTAGCAACCAATTCTACTCTTACTGAAATAAAGAAATAAAGATGTGAAGGGGGTAAGTTTTCCCAGATTTACCTGTTCCCCACTAACAGCTTCCAACCTCATTGCTGCCCATAGGAACACGGTTAGCCCACTCCTGTGTTACAGCTGCAACTTTGGTGAATACTGAGTCCATCACCAGTAAACTTCATATAGAACATTACTATATTTTGGAATTTCAAGTTCAAGAAAGGTTTGTGAAACATACAAACACTGTAGACTGTATGACATGAGTTTGTTAAATAAAGATAACTCCTCCTGGAGGCTGGATTTAAATGGGGAGTGTAGCAAGAGAAGGTATTTTCATACCTCGATGATGCAGTGGACTTCTCCAAATTCGGTTATATTTTAACGGGTAATACTTCATAATTTTCATCTTCTCATGTGAAATAAATTGAAGGGCATATCATCTAGCAATTTTTAATGAAAATTTTTGCTTGAAATCAACTAAAATTCCACTTAAAAGACATGAGCTCAATATGCCTGGAGTTTTGAACATGTTTTTGTCAGTAGTAAATTTAAGACTAACATAGAAGCTCAGAGAAATTGATTAATAGATCCCAAAGCAAGAGAAGCTAGATCTCACCAATGAATTTTATTTTTATTTTCTCTTGCAAGTATCACTTTAAATGCCAAGGAAATGCATATATATTTTGACACTGATCAACTGGGTGCTTTTACTAGAAGGATTAATTTTGAATCCTTTTCTGTTTTCATTCAGGATGAACTGGGATCCATCCTAAAATTCACTTTGAGTATAATCTGTGAACAGCAATTTGAAGACAAGGACCCAAATTCTGCTGAGCACAGTAAAGAGTAGAGGCCATCAGGGATCCCTACTTCTCTGGATTATGTAGGCTACAGGTTCCTTAGAGCAGCTCTAAAATTCATCGTATGTAAACAGTTTTACAGAGTACAGCATGCTCTGATTATGCCTTCTTCACATCCCCTATGCTGGGGCCAAAGAGGGAGGCCCTGCAGCTAAATACAGCAGTTGAGATACCTTCCTGCCAGGAAGGTCGCCACTCTATACAAAGGGAACAAAACAGGCCCTATACGTCAGACTGGTGTATCTCATATCTGGAGAACACTACAGACAGATGAAATTTGAAATAAACAACTTCTAGCATGAATCTGAGACTTGCTCCTAATCCACAGAGTTTCTTGGACTAGGGAATTTTTATTTTAGAGGATTGAGCATATAAATTTTATTTTAGAATCAGAGATTTTATACAAAAACTTAGTTGAGAAAGACATCTTTTTTACTGCTGGTATCAAAGATTACAGAACAGTCTAATAGTTAAACTATTATCTCCTCTATACATACTTTTGTTTGGGGACTTAACAGTAAGAAAGATTTTTTAAGTAGGGAGAAGGCTACAATAATCATCCTACTCCACCCAGAAATATACATCAACATGTCCAGCAATGCACCAGAATCTCAATTTTGTCTTGTAGGTGCCAACCTTCCAGGACCTCTTCCCCATATTCCTTCCCCACTACTACCATGAACAAACTAGACTTCCCTCCCTACTGTCCCTTCTGCACAGTTGTGGATAGCCTCTCTCATTTAAGCTTTGAAAAGGGTATGCTGGAAGGCCGGCATCTCTACTGGAGTGGAGTTAAGCTTTTGATATCCTGTCTTTGGTGTACAGTAGTTGAGGCATTTGTCTCTGGGTAGAGAAACAAAGGATATGTACACTTTCAGATGACTTAACTCCTTTTCTTTTCAAATTGTGTGTCAGGTATGTTAGAATGCATTAACCTTAACATGATACAGTATTGTGTGTCCTGATTTCCCATGATTTCTTTGTTTGAATTATTGTAGTTTTAGGAAAGACCTAGCAGAACAATGAGTCTGTTCATGTATTCACGTACAAAAATAAACAAATCACAAATATCTGGCTGAGCATTTTCTCAAAGACCCTGATTTTGCCAAACAGCAAATACAAAGTTATATATTGCTAGCTGACAAATTTTTAAAAATGTAACATTGCTATCAGAAAGTTTGATGCTTCATTCACATTTAAGATTTTCTCCACAGACCCGGGGGGGGGGTAAAAAAAATACTTTAAAAAATAAAAAATTCTGGAGTATCCACTCATTTTCAAAAATATTTGTTAACTAAATAATCATTAAGAAAAAGCAGTTATGACAAATACTGTTAAGAAAGCAAACATTCATTAGTCAAATTAGCTTTCCTTAAGCCTCTGCTAAAATTTTCAAGTTAATAAGTCTTAAAAAATATCCGGAAGCATCATCATATCACAATTCTGCCTTTGTTTTTAAAAATTAAGTTTCCAGCTTTCCTGGTTAAAGCTAAAAAAAACTCAAAAGCATGAACACTAAAGACATATTTATGTTGGTAATCGTATCAATCTCGTCATTTGAAGGAGTGGCCTTGATTCATGATTTTTGAGTGTTTGGAGCCATCAGTATTAAATTTATAGGAGGAGCCCAGTGACTGATGAGATTCTAAGTAAACCTTCTTACAAAACCTACTTAAAATTCATTTTAACTGAAACTAAATAAAGGGTTTATTTGAAAATCTCAAAAAAAATTCAATTTTTACTCACAGATTGCATACTGCAAATTTGGGGAAGATACACTGTATTCTTTGTACAAAATAAAGGTAGAATCTCTGCTATAAGTGAAGAAGTGAACCAGTCGTGGCTAGTAAGTTGCAACCGAGGCCAAAAGGGAAATTTAGTATGGGTATGTCCACACACAGGTTTTAAATCGAAATAAAGCTGGTTATTTCGATTTTAAAAAGCTTTGATCCACACAATGTTTTCTTGTTTCAAAATGTCGAGCTCTATCATTCCAAAATAAGGAAAGTTAGATTGATTCACTAAAACCTCATTTAAAATTGAAACAATGCTTAGAGCACAACAGTGCAGATGTGTTATTTCAATATAACAGTTGTTTCGATTTAACATGTCTGCCCTTCTCCTTCCCAGGGTGCCTTCCTCTATTCATATATTGGGTGGGGGCATGGCCCTTCTAGGGGGTCATCTTGCCACACCTGTCCATGAACATGTTAGTTAGATTTGACTTTCTGGTGTGGACCTGTTAAATCAATTTAGCTTAAATTGATTTAATGATTATTGTAGCAATTTTTTAAATCGATTTAACTGCCTGTGTGTGGACATAGCCTATTTGTCTATCTTCTTTTTTCAGATTCTACACAAGTCTAGATGTTTTTGTTACACTTCTCCCTTCCAAATGATGGAAACCTTTTGATTATGTCATTCTCCCATTTAGATGAAGCTGGCAACCAATCTGAAAGCAGTGATCTAGTAAAAACACCACAATAATACAAAAATTGCAATAAGAAGTTAACTATTTGGAATCATCCAGAGGGACAAAGAGATACATACTTTATTATTTTAAATGATGAGAGTATAACGATGAAATGACTGGCTCTCTGGATGTGGGGAAAGCTGCAGACATGGAAGTGCTTTACTCTAGTAAAGCATTTGATAGGATCTCCCACAGTATTCTTACCAGCAAGCCAAAGACTCATGGGTTGAATGAATGGACTATAAGATGGATAGAAAACTGGCTGGATTATTGGACACATCAGGTGGTGATCAATGGTTTGATGTCTAGTTGGCAGGCGGTAACAAGCGGAGTGATCCAGAAAGAGGTTACCAGGGAGGATGGAGCTATGTTGTTCTCACTGGTGGCAGACAACAGAACAAGAAGCAATGGTCTCAAGTTGCTGTGGGGGAAGGGGGGGGGTCTGTGTTGGATACAAGGAAAAAGCTTTTTACTAAGATGGTGGTGAAGCACCACAATCGTTTACCTAGAGGGGCAGTCCATCCTTAGAGGTTTTTAAGGCCTGGCTTGACAAAGCCATGGATGGAATGATTTAGTTAGGGTGGGTCGTGCATGAAGTAGGATGCTGGACTAGATGACCTCTTGAGGTCCCTTCCAAATTCAAAAATGTATTAAACTACAGTAAGGAGATCCAGGCTAGTGTAAAAGAACTTCAAGAAAAGAAATTAAGATATACTAAATTTCCCCTTCTCTCTACATCAGTGGTTCTCAATCTATCATTGTGGGCTACATATGCAACCCACCTTGTGTTATGCAGACGTCATCCCATCCTATCTATATAGCTCTGAGGATATCACATGCACCACAGCTGTGGCTGACTGGGCTGCAATTGATCCTGTAGACTCAGAACAATTGCTCAATATTCTTCTGTGCCTGTACAGGATCAGGCATAGCAGAGCTCTGCTTTAACACATTCTACCTCCAGCCTGAACCACTGATGAGAACATGTTTCAGCAACAAGTCCAGTTTAACCAATATTGAAAACATCTAAAAGTGTGTATGTAAACCAGAGAACACTGTTTTCTACACAACTCCAGAAAACATCACTCGCAGCTTTCAATATACAATAGTTTAATATTGCAGAAGTTGCCAAATAAAAGCTAAAAGAAAAAATGGAGATGACATGAATATAATTCTATTTAATTTAGGTGACAGGAAAACATTGACTTGACTGACTAGCATTGTTTTTATTTATCGCATGAACTGTTGTAGGAGAAAAACTGTACTTCGTCAGATGCTTGAAGATGGAGAACTTACAAAATGGAAGGAAAATAAATTGCCTTAGGGTTAAATGGAGATCTCGAGTTTTTATCTTACTACAACAGACGATTTTGCCTTCTTTTCACCTCACTTCCTTCTAAAATGCTGTTTGCCACTGTCTGACGATGCCCGCGGGGGGGGGGGGGGGGGCTGGAAGTCAACTTAATAAGGTCAACGTTAAGGTATGTCTGCACTGGACACAATGCAGACATGCCCAGGGCAGCCCCACCCCCTGCCCTGCTCCCAGTCCCAATCGGGCTCCCAAAGCTTGATCTGGGTCTGGAGCCACAGGCAAGAGGCAGGGGCTGGAAGCTGAATCCTGACACCTGAGGCAAGGGGCTGGGAACCAGATTGGGCTCCCAGCTCCTCTCCACCTGGCAGGAGCCAGATCGGGCTTCCTCAGGGGCTGCTTAAGTCAACCTACAGGGCAGGAATTATTAAGTCAACTTATCAAGCTTCTTAAATCGACTTAATAATTTCTAAATATAGACTGGGCTTTGTTTAAGCTGACTTACAGGGCTTTAAGTCGACTTAAGCCCATAGTGTAGACATATCCTTTGAATCTAAACAACTGCTTTGATTTGCTGTAACAGTCTGATCTGATCCTATGACTTGCACTTTCCTGCATTTATTTTCCTCCCATTCTGTAAGTTCTCCATCTTCAAGCATCTGACTAAGTGGGATGGTCTCCCACAAAACTTCATGAGATAAACAAATTTTTGTCTTTAAAAGTGCCACTAGATTCCTTGTTTGTTTTGCTGAACTAGACTGACACAGCTACCCATTTGAAGCAGGAAAATGTAAAGGCCACGTAAAGGTGATATTTTTCTTCCCTTTCTTGGAGATTCGTCAAGAGCAATTTTGAGTAAGGAGACATTACTTAAACATATAGTAACTGAAGTTCTTCAGATGTTTAATCCCTATGGCTGCTGCATATAAGGATGCAACACATTCCTGTGTACTTTGGAATGGAGATTTTTATCATCAGTGCCTGCAAGTTTACATCTGTGCCCAAAACATTCATGCCCCAATACAAGAATTTATAATGGCACTGGGCCTGTCTACTGAGAGAACACCTCTCCTCCATTGCAATAGTTTGAGTTCTTATGAAGAAAATATGAAATCTTTTAAGAACTAATTAGCCTATAATTTCTAGATTATAAAAATTAAGGTAATTTAAAGTATCATAACACCAAATTTTATTTACAAATCCTCAAACGAACTCCAGAAACAACATTAATTTTCCTTTAATACAATATACTGTACCTGCCATCTAAAGGTCATTAATGTGTTCAGAACACAATTATAATTTTTTTTGTTTTAAGAACATTTCAAGTACACATAAATGGGATTGTGTAGTTTGGTTATATTATTTTAACCCATTCTAGAACAAAATATAGAAATACAAGACTATCTCAGTTTTACTGAAATTTTAAAACTGAATATGGACCTCCAGCGTATTGACATAAAATGATTTCTTCCTTCTGCCTATCAACTCCAGTATTTTTTTTTTCATTTCAGCTGTTTTGAGCTATTTAGAGTAACTGGAGCAGCCAATACAAAATAGCAAAAGCACCTATCTTCTACCCACACTTCATAGAACTAGAAACCTCTACTGAGGTCTTTTTACAGAAACTTGACCAAATTCCATTTACTTGTTTTTTGCCCAGAGAACATTAGTTTTTAAAGTTTGTTTTATACACTACACTGCCACCTAGCTGACACCATAATAAACTACACTGTCTTGCTGTTGCCAATGCATTAGTTCTGATTAGGAACTCTGAACCAGATCAAACACTATCTGGCCACACCACTGGGGAGACAAACATGGGGTCAGAAACTGCGTGTGACCTTACAGACTCTCCAACTCATTTTCCTATCAGATGAAGATTTACTAGCACAAAAGAAGCCCTCGCTGTAGGCGTAGGGACATGGAGGGAATGACTGGATTCTGTCTTCTTAGGGCAAAGCTGGAGCCTAATTTGCACCATGTGTAACCTTTTACACGTGTAGAAAATGAGTGTACTTTGGATGTAAAATGAGACTATTCTGCTTTGATATTGTTTTACGTCCCATTCGTACTTGTTTGCAGACAGAGCTACAAGTGAGGTGAATAAAGTAGTGGAGAATCAGGACTCCAGTTTCTATTTTCACTCAGAATCCAAATTTCAAAATTGTTAAACCCCCAAAACTCAATTTATAAGAAACTTCCCACATGACCAACAGCATTCCAACTTCAATCTGTGTGCTGATGGTTTTACCTCACTGGCCAGTCAACGTGCTTACGGTTCAGACTTCCAGTGCTCACCACGGAACAATCTGCAGTCAAAAAGTTACCAGTTTGACCACTATCTTCCTATACTGCATGCTTTAGCCTCTGCCACTACCTCAAGTTAGAAGCCAACAAAACTCTCTACCTATTCTGTATGTAATCTTAAAGGCAGATCCTGGAGCACTACACAAAGCTGAGAGGCTACTCTGGACTTAACCTCATGTAATACATGGGCCTTAGATAACAAAAGGCTATGATTTAGCCACTAACAGTGACCACAATCACAATATAATTGTTTGATATCCTCGAGAGAAGGTATCTTACCATAATCTAACTCTGTGACATTGAACTTTTAAAAGAGAAATTAAAAATGGAAAGCAACTCAAGACCACATTAAAATCCTTGAAGTCACCACAAAAGCTGCTCAAATATACCATAAGAAATCTTCAAAAATATAAAGGAAGCAGATTAAATGACAAAGTTAAAGAGCATTTTTCTAACCAAACAGAATAGTTCAAAAATGCAAATCCAGAACAATTTAGGCCAAAAGAAAGTATAAACTACGGCAAATAATCAACAAACTGAAATTAGCAACTTTTTTAAATTTTGAAAAGAAATTAGCCCAAAAAGCTGAAACAACAAAGCAGTCAAAATTTTCAGAAATAAGCACCTAGTGTTAGGCTTCTATATTCATATTTAGGAATGTGAATAATGGCTAATTTTCAAAAATGCTGGTCAGCTAGTGGTACCCATTGCCTTGAGATCAACTGAGAGTCACCCGTAACACTAAGTGAAGGAGAAAGGTGATCTGTGATGAACAGATTACAGTTTCCAGATTCTTAACACAGATCTGTGCAGCCCTGAGTCTTGACAAAAGCTAGCAGTTCGACAGAGTGGCTCTAAGGGAGCATCCATACTGACAGTGGCAAAATTGCCGCCATCAGTGTGCTCTTCTGCGTTCAACTGAGCAGTCTGTCAAAATGCACTAAATCGCTCTGGAGTTCACATCAGTAACTTCAGCTCCGGAAACAGCGTAGTACTAAGGCAACCAGACAGCATTTCTGTTTGCCTTAGCTCAGTGTGTAGAGTGCAGTGATCGGTAGTTAAGTCAATGGGAGATACACTAGATATATTACTTGCCTTTCGTATCTCCCGTCAACTGCCACTGAAAAGTGTGGCAAGTGTTGACTAGGGCTCAGTGGCAAAAAGAGGTTAAAATGCAAACTGAATTTTGTTCATTTTCTCATACCTTAAAATAACAGAATCTGAATACTAAGGAACTGTTCCCACATGTAGTACACTAACAATCTGGGATACCAACTTTTATTACCATATGTACTTCCTTTCTGCTGTACCTTGAACCCCCCCTGCAACATTTATAAAGTGATGCTCCTAAATTACTTAAACCCTTTTAGTTCAAACCCCTAGTCTTTTGACTCTCTCTATCCATGATAAGGCAGGCCATGTAATGTTTGTACAAGCAAACTATACTGTAATGCTTTCCTTCTCAATGACCTGTACTTTGAACCTGGATGCCCAGTCACCCCGTGTTTAACCTTATGATTGTCTATTTCTTTATAACATCTTCTTAATCAAAATTGTAAATGTGCAAAGCAATGCACAGGTACTTACACAAACAGGTGCAGTTATGAAAAAGATGTATATATAACCTTTCTGATACCTCATTAAACATGTGCTCTTAATCTTATTAATCAGAGGACCAACTTCATAGGAAACCAGAAAGGCCACCCAATTTGCTTACCTAAAGACTTATACCACATGTGATTTTCTCAAACCTGAAAAGCTATTAATAGTATGTTTCCTCTAGGCAGGAATGTACACCAAAAAAATATGGAGAGGAAATTATTACAGTAGTCAAAGGATTAAGTGAAGCAATGGCTAGATAGAAGAATGAGGTAAAGGAACAGGAAAAAATCAGACAAGGACTCCTGTGGCACTTAAAAACTAACAATTTATTGCATGAGCTTTCACAGGAGACAAACTGTTAAGTATTTAAATGCCACAGGACTTCTTGTTTGCTTACTGCAGAGGCTGAAACCCTGGGACCTGGCCTGAAGGGGGACCCCAAGCTCCAACTCCTAAAACCACTAATCTGGTCCTCCCCACATCACTCAACACCAGCAGGGCTTGAGGGAAAGCACTGAGAGCATTCCTGCCCTGCTGGTGCTGATGGGGAAGAGGGGATGCGGCAAGGGCCTGGGGCCAGAGGCTGGGCTCCACTCTCCCACCCCACACCAGGGCCAGCTAGTCTGACCCCCAGGGGCAAGGCGAGGTAAGCCAGCACCTGTTCGCTCCACCCAGCGGGTGGGGATGGCTGGTACATGGCATGGCCTCTGCGCCAGTGCAGCCTTCCACCCTATGGCCCTGAGCAGCCACACCAGAGGCCATGCTGCACCCCCAGGGGGCAGACTGGACAAGGTGGGATCATCCTGTGGCCTCTTGGCCCCCCGCAATACCCCACCCACAGCCCACCATGCAGGGGGCCAGGGGCCCCATAGTGGAGAAAATTATTACATAATCCAGCCCTGCATGCATAGGAGGCCAATCTTGAACCTATGGCATGAAGGTGTATTGAAAGAGAAGAAGGAAATGCCAGGAGGGGGTTTGCACATATTTGCTGGGGAAGAAGTGTTGGCTCAATCACTGTTGTAGGCATAAGCGGTTGCTAGCACATTTTAGCAATTTTAATATATGTTTTACAATTTATGTGCACAAATCCATTCAAAGTTAAACAAGATTATACCCTCCAGGAGTGATGGAAGAAACCAACAAAATGGCATAGGAAACTAAATATGCTGCTGGAGCTGGACTGAGTTAGGGGAAGTGGCTTGAGGTCTGTAATCTGGTCCACAAGAGGGAGCACTGGTGAGGCAATCATACATGCTTGTGGGTCACAAGCAGGTCTGCACTCTCTGGCGACTGCGAGCCAGCTGGAGACCTGCCCAAAGCTGCAGCTGATTTGGCTAGTTGGGGCCTTTCTTTCCCTGCTTGCAATAGAAGCGGGTCACTTTTACAACCCCAGTTGCAATGGGGCAGCCATGTTAGTCTAGTTCAGCAAAACAAGCAAGGAGTCCTGTAGCACTTAAAGACTAACTAATTTATTTATTGCATGACCTTTGCGGGAGAAAATGCCACTTGGTCAGTCACTTTGAAGCTACAAAGTGGGACTTTCTCCCAGAAAAGCTCCTGCAATAAATAAATGCGTTAGTCTTCAAGTGCCACAGGCTGCTTGCTTGCTTTACAACCTAGTAAGAAGCACTATTCTCCCCAGGACTTGAAATTAGAGAAGCTGTAGGGGGTGTCAAAGAGCTCACTACATTGGTATAACACTATTACTAGCTGACACCTGGGGGTCTGAGAAATTCATGGGGGGTGTAGGGAAATCCCTGGTAACAACAAACCCCTGAGGGAAGGTTTTAATCCTTCTCTCTGAGCAGCGGCCCTTTCAAGAGCTGAACCAACAGCGCCCCAGGCTCCTCCACTTCAGCAAAAAAACCAAGGTGTGGTGAGGCAAATCAAATCATAGGGCTGGAAGGGACCTCATGAGATCATTGAGTCCAACCCCCTGGGAACTGAACCCAGGACCTTCTGCATGTTAAGCAGAGGTGCCTAACAGATTTATTTTTCGCATGAGCTTGCGTGGGAGATTTTCTCTCACGAAAGCTCATGCGAAAAATAAATCTGTTAAAGTGCCACACGACTCCTTGGTTTTTTTTTGCAGGACTAGACTAACACAGCTATCCTCCACGTCGCCGCTGCCACCACCTGCCTCCCCCAGAGGCCACAAAACAGCCCCACAAGCCACTGGAGGGGCTGGGCCCGCAGCTGCTCCCAGGCAACCCCGCCCGCCACACGAGCCCGAGCGGCGCACCTCCCCCTCTTTCAATCAATACCTTGCCGTGCGAGCCGGAAGAAAACAGCACCCCTGCTGAGGGCGTCGCGTAAGTAGCGCGAGGAGGCGCGGGCGGAAGGAGGAAGGCGAGACAGCCAAGGAGAGGCCGCGCCCTTGCGCCCGCAGACACAACGCGGCTCCTCGCGCCGCCGCCGCCGCCTGCCTTCCCGCCAATTCCAACCGTCCTGGCGCGCGGCCTCGCCGCGTCAGAGGTGGGCAGGCGCGAGCCAAGGGAGCACGTGGCGGGAGAGTCATTCGCCCAGCCTCTGCCTCAGCTGCCCTTCAGTCAGGGCCCAAGTCCCCAACAGCTGCGCTGGTGCGGCGCTTTGCGTCACGCTACTGCCACGGCCTGAGACTAGCCCTCAAAAGCTACAACTGGGCTTCACCAATGTCTGGAAAACACGGATTCCCCTAACACCTCAGCCCCAGTTGTCAGCTAGTAACAGTGTTACACCAAATTAGGGACCCCCCACACCTCCCCCTAATTTCAAATTCTGGGGAGAATACCGGTAGAAAATAGCCAAGTTCCAAAGGGGTAGCCATGTTAGTCTAGTAAAGCAAAAAAATGCAAGGAGTTGTGTAGCACTTAAAGACTAACAGATTTATTCTTCAAAGTGTCTGACGAAGTGGGATATTCTCCCACGAAAGCTCATGCGATAAATAAATCTGTTAGTCTTTAAGTGCCACATGACTCCTTGCTTTTTTGGGTAGAAAATAGAACTCAATGAGTATTGTTTAAGTCGACCTAAGGGCCCTTAAGTCGACTTAAACAGCCCTGTCAAAAAGTCAACTTTAGGGTCCAGTAAAGTCAACTTTATAAGGTCCACTTATAAAGTCGACTTTACTGTTAAGCTGACTTTATTAAGTCAACTGAAGCATATGTGGACTCACTAAGCCGACTTAATAAAGTCGACAGTGCAGTGGGGCCATTAAGTCAACTTTATAAAGTCAACTTAAGCCAGGGCACCCATTTGAAGTCGACTTTATAAAGTCGACTTAATGTAGTGTGGACTCACTCAGTCGACTTAATAAGGTCTACTTAAAGTCTACTTTAAGTAGACTTTATTAAGTCGACTTAATAAAGTCGACCTAGCTTTTACAATGTAGACATAGCCAATGGCTGCCCACAGTTTGAAAGTAGTTTTCACATCATTCATCTACATTACAAACCAGGGACACAGAGCATTGCAAGGATGCATTTTAGCTTTCCTAAAAAGGGTTTGCAAAACAGCAAAATCCTGGTCCAGAGTGTTTTCTCTTTGATTTAAGACACTATTCACTGTAGTGCTTCTTCTTTATCTGCTACAACAAAGCTTTGTGATGAAGAAGAATTCAAGGATCACCCAGAAAGAAAATTTCCAAAGGGGTAGTAGCCCTGTTAGTCTAGTTCAGCAAAACAAACAAAAACAGCGAGAGTCGTGTGGCACCTTATACACCAGGGGTGCCAAACTTTTGGAACTCAAGAGCCACACAGGCTGATTATTAAACCTTCAAGAGCCGCACTCAGGCATATAGCCATATACGTTTGCCTACTCCAAAATCACTAAGTTTAAAATTCATTGTACACTTTAATTTTATTGTAGAAAGAGGACAAATATTCATTCTACTAATGTCAGATTCTAATAATTACTTAAGGTTACCACAAAAATTAGCCCCATACGGTAAAAGCTTAGCTGCTGCTCGGTGTAGAAGACTGCAGGCTAGTGGTGAGTTTTTTAAAATCCCAGTCATGCTGCACTTCTCCTGCCATCCCCGACCATGCTGCGTTTCACCCCACCATCCTGACACCCTCCTGAACTCCTAGTCTGGGGCTGCTTTCCCAAATTGATTTGCTGACGTTCTTTCAGGAGCCACAGTTTTTAATTCAAGAGCCGCATGTGGCTCCCAAGCCTCAGTTTGCCCATGCCTGTTATAGACTAACAGATTTCTTTGGGCATAAGCTTTCATGGGCTCCAGCCCACTTCATCAGGTGCATCTTGAACAACATTTTGATGAAGTGGGTTGGAGCCCACAAAAGCTTATGCCCAAAGAAACCTGTTAGTCTATAACAGGTGTAGCCAAATTGTGGGTCGGGAGCCGCATGTGGCTCTTGAATGAAAAAACGTAGCTCGTGGAAGAACGTCAGCAAATCAATTTAGTAGGTAAAAGTTTATGGCTATATGCCTCAGTGCGACTCTTGAAGGTTTAATAATCGACTTGTGTGGCTCTTGAGTTCCATAAGTTTGGCCACCCCTGGCCTATAAGGTGCCACAGGACTCTCACTGTTCTTGCTGTA
Organism: Podocnemis expansa; assembly: GCA_007922195.1. Classification (NCBI taxonomy): domain Eukaryota; kingdom Metazoa; phylum Chordata; order Testudines; family Podocnemididae; genus Podocnemis; species Podocnemis expansa. Next base: position 122,079,988 of record ML681963.1, read on the forward strand.
CAGTGACTAACGCGGGTACCCTTCTGGAAACAAGCAAGGAGTCTTGTGGCACTTTTAAAGACTAACAAATGTATTTACCACATGGTACTGACTGGAATCAGTTTTTCTCAAGATAACCCAGTGAGCATGGACTTATGCTACAGTTCCCTTTCCTTCTTCACAAATTTCAATTCTTCAAACCTCAAATAAAATTCCTGAGACAAAAGATGGATATATCAGTAATTTAGGGTAAAAGGTGGGGATGTCCTGATAATCCCAAAACAAAGCATTGTGTTTAAAATGGGAAGGAATCCAAACTGCAGTTCTTTCAAAACATGACTATCTCTTGTTCTCAGTGGGGCTGAGAGCACAGCTATGGTCATCAAAGATGGCTGTTCTCCCCATTCACCGCTCACAGAGCTCCTTTCCACCTCTAAATAATGGAAGGACTACTATCACCTTCCTAAATGGGACCTTGATCTCACTCCTTTTGAGGACAATGGAAAATGCTGACCATTTTGGAAGAGGACAAATTTTTGTGAGTTTCTCATATGTTGTTTGTGGAATTCCCTTTAAAAAAAAATTAGTCCTAAACCTGTGCTGAAAGAGAAAACTTCCATTATAAAGAATAATTGGAAAAAAAAGTTAAAAGTTAATCCTTAAACAAAATCAAGTGTACTTTTGTGATGGTATATAATTGAATATGACCATTTATATAATTGATTTTGCCACTATTATTACAATTGCAACAAATCTTGTTTAAAGCACATATTAGGTAAAATGTCAATTGAAAAGTTAAGATTTGCTAAACGTGATTATATGCATGTATCATTTTTTATCTGACATTACGAATATTAGCCGTGTGTTGGCATCACATGTGTGCTGTGCTCTGGTAACAACCACCACATGAAATCTACATTAGAGCTAGACAGCTATGTATGGATAGCCCATTAAAGACGTTTCACTAATAATGAGCCATAGAATGAACTTATCTGGCCCAGTAAGCCTTCCTGTGGATGCTTCTGATAAAATATGGGCTATGGTTGCCCTTGTGAATCATCAAAGCATGTAAGGACATATGATATGCTCATGTGACCTTGGACTCCATCTTGGGCCAGTAACTTCCACAAAGAGAGGCTGTGAGCTGTGGTGGAAGACAGTAAAATTCCATGCACAGGACAGAGAATATAGAAGACCCCTAAAATAACTCTATCTTGCCTCTTCCATACCCTGATTCTGTGGACTGTGGATTTACATTTAAAATGAGTATTTTGAATTATGGACTGAGGATTTTGCAATCTTTTGGAAGTTACCATGATACTTTCCATGCTAGCAGTTTGTTCCATTACTGCTAAAAACCTGAGATAAGGACCTTCAAGTATTTGTATGTATCAGGGGCATCACTGGCCCTAAAAGTCTCTTGGGGGTCCCCCACCCCTGCTGGCCCTGCCCCCTGGACCTGATTTGGCCCTCCAGCCCCAGCCAGGGTCAGGGCCAGATCCAGCTGCTGCCACTGCGGACATGTGGCCCCATGGCCCTGGCCAGGGTCAGAGCACTAGTGCTGGGAATGTGGGCTTGTGCCCCCCAATGCCCAACAGCAGCAATGTTCCTGCTGTATATATGATCTATTAGCTATTAACTCTTGTCTTCTTTGCTTTTATTATTAAATCTTTAGATTTTAGTTACTAAAGAATTGGCATTTGTGTGATTTTTCGTTAGGATCTGACTTATCTATTGACCCAACTAAGTGGCTGATCTCATGAGAATAAAGGAACTCCTGTATCTGATTAAATTGGTTTTCAGTAACAATTCATCTTTAAGTCTAACGTTTGGGTGATGAAACCAGAGCTGGAAGGCCCAAGGAAACTGCAGTTGTTGAGTTCCAGAGGAGTAGCCATGTTAATACAGTTCAGCAAAACAAACAAGGAGTGCTGTGGCACTTTTAATGACTAAGAAATTTATTTATTGCATGAGCTTTCGTGAGAGAAAATCCTTTCGTCAGAGTCTGACAAAGTGGGATTTTCTCCCACAAAATCTCATGTGATAAATACATTTGTTTGTCTTTAAAAGTGCCACAGGGCTCGTTTGTTTTCCCTGCTGTGGGCCTGCCGGATTCCTCCAGTTCCCCACTTGTGGTGCCTCCCACCTTGCAGGCACCCCCCCCCCCAACTGGCAGCGACATTAAAAAACCTGAAGGGGACCACGGGACTTCATTTTTGGAAAAAGGGGTCCCCTGCCTTAAAAGGGTTGGGAACCCCTGATCTAAACCAGGGGCGTCGCTGCCCTGGGGAGGGACCTGGGGCATGAGCTAAGGCCCTGCGCCCAGTCCACAGGCCCTGCCCCCTGGCCGAGGACAGGGCCAGAAGCAGCCGTGGGCTACCAGGCTCCGCATCCCTGGCTGGGGATGGGGCCGGAAACAGCCATGGGCAGCTGGGTCCCGCATCCCCAGTTGGGGACGGGACGGAGACACCGCCGCTGCAGGCGGCCAAACCCTGGATTCCCCACCGAGGCTGCAGGTGGCCGGGCCTCAGATCCCCAACTGGGGATGGGGCTGCTGCTGCAGCAGGCTGCCAGGCACCGGATCCCCGGCTGGGGACAGGGCCACTGTGGCTACTGGCGGCTGGGCCCCGGATATCTGGCCCAACTAGGGCCGCCAGATCCGGGGCACCAGCGCTGGGATTCAGGGTACATGCCCCAGGTGCCCAGCGCCAGCAACGCCCCTGATCTAAACTAATGGATTTACTTTCAAATTCTCAATTTTTTTATATATACAAAGACAATGCTACAGCTTTGGGAAAATAACCTGTATTTTTAATTCACAACAAATAAATTGAACCTGCTTTAAGTGAAGAATTAAAAACTTAACTATGCAGCCACAACTGATACCTTCATAATATTTAAAAAAAAAAAATTAAGAGGTGGAGGATGTTAAGAACACAGTCATTTGTATACAAAAATAAACTACATGCATGACAAAAGTAAGTCATTTTTATATCAATTGTCATTCATCCCAAACTCACTCTCCTTGTCATTCCATGATGTTCTGTACCTAAAGTGTAGTAGAGTCTGAACCTACAACAAATATATAAGGTGGACTTGAAAAAGCATAGTTCCAAAGGGGCAGCTGCATTAGTCTAGTTCAGCAAAAAAAGCAAGGAGTCCTGTGGCACTTAAGGACTAACAGATTTATTTATCGCATGAGCTTTCATGGGATTTTCTCCCACAAAAGCTCATGTGATAAATAAATCTGTTAGTCTTTAAGTGCCACAGGACTCCTTTCTTTTTTTTGTATAAGTATAGATTGCAGGATCAGGTCCTTAAACTAGGAATCTTTTTACAGGAAAATTTAAAAATTAGTAAAGACCATGCACACAAATGGCATTATAGAAATAATTATTAATTAGGAAAATAAAAGTTTGATTGTTTGCTGAATGAAACCATAAGTTATAATTCCAGGTATTCCACAGTTAACAGATATTAACTCAAACTACGGTATAAACAAAGGGAGACTTCTCAGTAAACAAAAAGTTAGGAAGATTGGGCTCAAAGTTTTCCTGTTGTTTCCTGCATTTTGTAAGTGAAGAATGTATGACAAATTTTCCACAGTCATTTAGATTTCAGTTTAACTCTAGTATTTGAGTTTTTGATAGTTTATCTCATAACATAGTAAATTACTTGGATGTCTGTACCTCTATCTTTCTAACTTGATATAATAGATTTTTTTACAAATACCTTCTATTACATACTTTAAAAGGCACTGTATTTTTCATGTTTCAAACGTGATCCATTGGTGTTACTTCAGTTAAAGGTCATATCTCCAAATAAATTCATCTTAGACTTCTCATTTCCTTACAAAAAAATAAGAGGAGTTCTGAACCATATGACCTCTGGGAGATATACAACTCAATTTTAGTCAGGCATGCAGAACAAAGCAATAGTCAATAATGGAAGAGTATAATATCAAATCACATACCTGAACCATTCAGATTCACAGAGTTGACTTCTTTATAAATATATCTGAAGTATCATGTCTATGGCATTAAAAAACTGAGCAGAATGATGTCAATTAAACTAAAAACAAAACTTTAATATTTAATCAAATTTTGTATTTTCTCAAATTGTTTGTTAACATATAGTACATTAAAAAGGAATTTTTTTTACGAATCTGAGTGTAACAATAATTGCAATCCAGTTCCAAGGACATGAGCCATACTGCTTTCCAGTCCCCAGATGTTTACATTACTGCAGCCCAGGAATTTCCCTAACACCTCCTCTGAATTTCCCAACTACCCCCCAGTTGTCAACTAGTAAGTGTTATACCAATTTAGTGAGCACCCCAACAAGCCTCCCCCCCGGCTCCAGTTTCAAGTCCTGGGGAGAATACTGCTGCAGCCAGTACTGACCTTGGAGTTGTCAGTTACTGTCAATATTAAAAACAGTGTCCATGTCACTCTGTCAGTTCTAATACATTAGCAAGTTAGTCCTCTTTGACTTTACCAATTATCACAGGTGCACACAAAAAAACATGGCACTATCTGTGCTCTCACAAACGGACCATGGTAGAAATATTACTGAAAATTCCTACTGTCAAGCCATATAATGCTTTAAACTATTTATACATCATTGATCAAAATGTTTTGTTCCTCCATAAGTGTTCATTAATGTCTTTATCGTCATTTGGATTACTAATTGAAAACATGCACTTGGGACTGACCATCAATGGTTCATGAAAGTCTGCCATCACAGATTTTCACTTTTCATTGTAATTGGCTATGTTCAGACGACAGTTTTATTTCAAAACAAAACAACACCTGTTTTTTCGAAATAAAAATTCTTATGTCCACACGACGTACTGTTATTTCAAAACAACGGGTCCCGTTGTTTCAAAATAACAGCCGTTATTCCGAAACCGTGAAACCTAGTAGGAAATCAAAATAGCCGTTGTTTCGAAACGATTGTTTCAAAACAACAGAGTTCAGATACGTTGTTTTGAAACAACACCATTGTTTCAAAACAACCGTTTCGAAATAACATGTCCAAACGGCCCTATTTCAAAATAACCATTTCAAAATAACAGCCGTTTCGAAAGCAGGCTTTCCCTTAATTCGAATTAACATTGTCTTAATTCGAATTAACTTATTTCAGAATAAGGACTTTATTTCAAAATAACAGTTTACGTGTGAACATAGCCAATTGTCTCCTTACTTACAAGAATATTTAGTGTAGATGTTGTCAGTCCCTAGTCTTATGCATTTAGAGCCTGATCTGCTCTCACTGAAACTAATGGCAAAACTCTCATTGACTTCAGCATGAGCAGGGTCAAATATTGTTAAGTGGATAAAGCTAAATATCATTTAAGAGCAGATAAAACAAAATGACTTTTTAACTTCAGTTTTGCAGAAGACAGTTTAGAGGAACTGAAACTGGAGAGACCAAAGTTTCAGTAAAATACGTAAATGCAAATAGTACAATATAACAGGGAATAGTTAAAACTTTTAAAAAAATATTTGTGGCTTCATGATGAATAGCTCCAAGGCCATTATATTCATTATTTATTTAGTCCTAACAGCGTGCCAGATATTTTACACGCATCTAGAAAGACAAATTCCTTACAGCGAAACCCTTACAATTCTTGGCCTTGATTCAGAGCATATGCTTAAATCCATCTCTATTCAGGAACACAATTAAATGTATGATAATGTGCTAGCATAAATGTAGATGTTCTTCTGTAGTGCCTACATGAAGCCCAGAACTTTCAGTTGAGCTAGACCATATCTTTTATAAAGATATCTAACATTAATTGAAAAACTTAAAGTTATAAGAATTCATCACATTTTTTTATAAATTCTTCCAATGACTAATTACCCTCACAAAAACATTTGTGCTTTCTATCAAGTCTGCCTTTGTGTAGCTTCACCTACCAGTCATATTTTGTTATGCCTTTGTCTGCTAAATTATAGAGCCCTGTGTTAGCAGAAAGCTTATCCCTATGTAGGTATTCATAGACTATGAGCAAGTTACCCCCTAACCACCTCTTAGAGACATTAAATAAATTGGGCTCCTTTAGCCTCTAAATCTAACTGACAATAAGCCAGTGGAGGAAGAGGGTGAATTGTGAAGAAAAGTAGTGTGATCGAACAATCATAGAGTGATCAAGTTTGAGATGTCCTAGTGGGGTTAACACTCTGACCTCACCAAATTGAAAAACAAGGTTAGGAAGTCTCTGTTTCTGATAGAGTTGCCTCTTTTTGCATAATCTCAGTATAAGGCATTTCTTCAAGATCTCAGATATGTTTGTAGCTATTTTTGACCTCTTTCTAATTTTTCAAATACATTTTTCTAAGTATTGGCATTAGACGCAGACATAGATAGTAATGATCTCACTAATGCAATATACATAGGCAGTGCTGTTTGCCTACTATATGATATTCTCCTAATTAAGAATTGTAATTGGTCTCTTATCTACACCATTGCACTCAAACCTCATGTTCAGTTATTTATCATGACCCCAATGTTTGTTTTAGGGTCACTCCTTTCTAAAATATAACCCCCCCAATCTTGTAGGTATGACTTACAATTTTTATTCTTAGTTGTATGATCTAGCACTTGACTGTATTAAAACTCATGTTCTTAAAGTGAGAGCAGCTTACCATGTCATCCAGACCATCAGTCGCACTGACCTGTTTTTATGATTATTTACCTCTCTACCAATGTGTGTAATCTGCAAACTTTAACAGCGGTGATTTTTTATTTTATTTCAAATAATTGATAAAAGATATTAAATATCATTGGACCAAGAGCAGATATCATAGATCTACTAGAAACAGCTCATTGAAGGATGATAGCCCATTTAAAATTACCTTGTTAGACATGACAATTAGCCAGTTTTTTATCTATTTTATATGGGTTATGTTGATTTTGTATAGTGCTAATTTGTTAATCACTGTTGTGCAGCACTTAATCAAATGTCTTAACAAAATCTATTATGTCAACAGTTACCTTTGTCAAGCAAATTAGTTATCTCATCAGAAAAGAATATCAAATTTGTTTAACAAAACCTATTTTCTTCATTTCTTTTCATTGCTTGGACTGTGGGAATGGAAAGAAATTTAATGAATCAGGCAGATGTGTTTAGTAAGTTAAAAAAGAAAAATAGTAGGCCAACAGGACTGGGTAGATGGACCATGTTCAGTGTTCTATTACATCTGTCACAATATGACTGTTGATTGAAGAAGCCTCACCACTAAAATTTTCAAATAATGTTATTCTAAATTCCATTGACTATGTCTTTACTAAATTCAAGTTTAGTTTGAACTAAACTCGAACTTATTAGTTCGATTAGCAGAGTGGACTAATTCAACTTAACGTTAAGTCAAATTAATCCACTTTGTTAATTCGAACTAACTGCCCTTAATTCAAATTTATTAAATTCGAACTAAGGATTAATCCTCGTCTGCACCATCCTTAGTTCAGACTAAGGATTGAACTAAGGGCTTAGTTTGAACTAACTGGCAGATCTTACTTACTCAAACTTAGCTTTCATTAGTTCAAATTAAGGAATTCAACAGGTACTAAGTTAGTTCAAATTAAGCCTCATTAATTCAGACTAATTTGTAAGTGCAGACATACCCATTGTTTTGCATGTAGTCTATAATGTCAATACTGAGAGCATAGATTTTCATTAAGCAATTGTATTTGTATAAAATGGACAATTCATGCTTATCAATTAAATTAATAACAGTATCAACACACAGTTAATCCTAAGGTTAAATCATTGAAAAGTGTTTTATCCACAAGCATAGAAAAAACAAACTCATGAGTTACTCAACTTTTTAAAACTTACATTTGAAATTTAGTGATGTTTGTGAAATGTTGTATTTTCAAATCTACATCTTTTTAGTGAACTTCTTCATACAACGGAGTTCAAATCTCTAATTTAGGTCTAGTTGGTTGAAACATAATTTGGGCTGATACTGTGTTAATATAGCAGATATTTTTATCAAAGCCACAATGGAAGCTGAAAACTGGAGCAACAAACTGACCTCCTTTTTACTGAAGTTGAAATACAATGCTCCGGATAAGCATGAGATTAATACATACAGGCTGTGACAGCTGTTGGAAGCTATGAGGATATGATCTGAACACTACAATCTACAAAATAATATTTATTATGCTAGTCTAAACCAGATGACATACTAGGTAATTTTGTAGCATTGCTCTAATGGTTTTCATGATGAATTGTTACAGTCTGTTCAAAGATGCAACTTTTCTGCTAGTAAGGGTTTATTAAAAACAACACTGCAAACCTTTTCACAAAATGTATATTTTGAAGCAGGGCTCAGTAACCTGTGCTGACCCCTCTGCCAGCCCCTCCTCCCCAGCCCTCAGACTGTGCCGGTGGCCCCCTCCACTGAAAAAAGTGTTGGCTGCCTGAAAATTCAGCAGCAGCCATGGATGGGGGAGCTGCTTCCCAGGAGTGCCACTGAAAGGAGCCACTCGCAGAAAGAAGCTGCCCAGAGCAGCTCTTCTTGGCCGCATGCCTGGAGACGAGGGTCCCCACATGTGCCATGGAAGTAAGCCACCCAGACAGTCTCCTTTTGGGGGTCCCCAGGCACACCACAGAAAGAAGCTGCCAAAAGCGACTCCTTTTAGTGGCAGAGCACAGTGAAGGGGGGTGGACCAGCAGTGCTGAACCAGCTGGCTCGCCTGGTCCCAGGCTTGGGGGGGGGCAGCAGTGTGGGCCCCACGGGGCCCTCCAAAGCGCAGGGCCCTGGGCGGCTGCCCCTCTTGCCCTACCCTAAGGACAACCCTGGCACATGCACACCTATATGGGAAGCGGTATGAGCAGCACATCTGGAAGAGCAGCTAATTACTGGTAAGTAACCACCTTTTTACTCTTCTACTAATTCTGTTCCATGACCTGTGCCTCCTGTAACAAAAGTCTTGCATCTTCCTGAACTTTCTTTATTAATATGGGTCAAAGAAAATCCTTTGGCACTGAAAAGAGAAGGCCTTTAAAAGCCACTGCTTGAGTGACCAGAGGAAGCTTGCGAACAGGGGACTGCAAACAGGGGAGTTTGCGAGGGAAAGAGTTGGTGCCAGGTGCGTCCTATTGAAGGATCCCGGGGAGGTCGCCCACCCACTTCTAAAGCCCTTCCCCCAGCCTAAGGGGGAAGCGGCACTAGACGGGGCTTCAAAAGAGTCCGGGGGACAACTAAAGAGAAAACAGGGACGGGTGTGAGGTCACAGGTTCAAAACTAGGGTTTCAGAAGGGGATACCGAGCAGAGAACCCCGGACAGCGCCCACTGCTCCCAAAAGGTGTCGAGGGAGCCAGCGGACGCTGCCCAGAGGAACTCTGCCCGGAGACGTGCACGGACGAGGGAGCGGAAATAGGCCCCACAGTCGCAGGCCCCTCCCTCTGCCAACCTCCTCTCCCAAGTTTTATAGGTGGCCACTTTCGCGTAAGCCAAGAGGAGGTTGGTGAGGAGGTCCCGCGACTTGGTGGGGCCACGGATGGGGAGTGCATAAAGGTACATGTGTGGGGAAAAGTGCAGCCAGAACCTCAAGAGGAGGTTCTGGAGGAGCCGGAAAAGGGGCTGCAACCTGGTACAGTCTAAATAGACGTGCGCCAGGGTCTCCCTCGCACCGCAAAAGGGGCAGGTGTCGGGGCGAGGGGTGAAGCGCGCCAAGAACACGCCCGTGCTCACGGCTCCATGGAGGAGCCGCCAACTGATGTCCCCGGCGGGCCTTGGAGTGAGGGTGGCATACAGACTGGCCCACCGGGGTTCTTTGCCCACCGCGGATGGAATCAGGTCCCGCCACTTTGTATCAGGGTGGGACGCTAGGGCGAGGAAATGGATGGTATGGAGCACGAGCGTGTAGAGATGTTTACGGGGCGCGGTTCAGAAAGAGGCCGGCTGCAGGTCTAGCAGCCGGCTCGGGGTATGGGGCAGGGATGGCCGGGGGGGCTGATGGGGCCGAAGCCCGATCAAGAGTTCTGGAGGGCCAGGGCTGAGAGGGGGACGGGGAGTACCCTCTCGCAGGACCCGCCCGAGATAAGCCCGAGCAGCGGGAGGCAAAGCAGCCCTCACCTCCTGGACTTCTTGCTACTGTCCTGGATGAGATTTAGCTCAATATTTCACTGCAAATAAGGCTCAATTCTACAAATTACTCTGACTATGATTCAGCAAATCATTTATAAAAGTGCATGTAGTCAATTCAGAACAATGGGACTACTCACGTGCTTGAAGTTAAGCATATGCTTATGTACTTCGCTGAATTAGGGCCATTGTATTCTGCATCATGTAGGATTATGCCCCTAAAAAAAGATACCTGCTACAAATAGCAAGTTTCAGTATACCTACGACTACCTAATGTATTGGACACAGCAGACATTTGGAAGAGGATGTTTATCTGTTCCCTGATTTTCGCCTGAATTATACTTTCTCAATCTTATCTGGCCTTATCTGACCAAAATTTACTCAAGCCATACTAATGGGAGTGGTCCCATTTAAATCAGCTGGACTATTTTGCTCTCCAAGGAAAAGTATTTTCCAGTATTGTCAGTCTCACCACCTTTCATTTGCATTCAATTCAGAAGAATCAACTTTTGAAGAAAGGAAAACAAATATTATGTACATATCAAGAGAAATATAAATTTTGCTTTAGAAACCTTAAGGAAATTAGTTTGGTTTTACAATTCCAAAGCCCTCTGATTTTAGCACTTTGGTTTTTTGTTATGCAAAAAGCTGTCCCAGGAGAATTTCATGTTATTTTGTTATAGCAAAACATGCAGCTCCACAATGCACAACTTTGTCTCTCATGATTATTTAATAGCATTTGCAAATTCTCAAACTTTTATGATCAAATCTAGAATTTTTAGATGATAGAACAGTTTTGTGGTTTGGGTTTCTTTTTCTTACCAAATTACAATTTTTCCCCTCTGCAGCAATTAAGTCAAGTGGAAAAGGGGATCATTTCACAAAATTAAATCAAATACTGGAGAAATAAAACAAACAATGAGTCCTGTGGCACTTCTGAAAACAGAGGCGGCTTTTGGGGTAAACGAAGCAGGTGGTGGCCTAGGGCCCCCGAGCTGTAAGGGGGCCCTGTAGTAGCCACCTGCTTCACTTAGCCTTGTGCTGGCGGGGCGGTGCACGGCAGAGAAGCGGAGGGTGGCAGACAACCAGGTTCAAAAGCTTTGCTGCCCACCTGCCAGACTGACCTCTCTCCAGAGGGGGCGGAGCAGCACTCCCTGCCTACTCCCAGCCAGCTGTGCATCCCCAGGGTGAGGGAAGAGAGTGGCTGGTGCGGTGCTGCAGCTTGCCGGGAGCAGGGCCCCCTGAAACGGCGCGCTCCTAAGAGTTTGGGCCACTTTGCTCCCAGCCAGCCCAGGCCTGGAAGCAGAACTCTTCAGAGCAGGCTGCTCCTAGGGGCCCCACTCCCGGCAATCCTTAGCGCCACACCAGCTGCTCTCCTCCCTCCCTTTGGAGACGCGCAGCGGGCTGGGAGTAGGTGGGGAGTGCAGCTCCACCCCCACTGGAAAGAGGCCAGTCTGGCAGGTGGTGGCAAAGCTTTTGGACCTGGCGGTCCGCAGCCCCCTGCTCCCCCATCCATGGGAGTTGGGCCTGTGGGGGTGGAGCGGCTAGGGCGGCAGTGAGGGCCCAGAGCCCCGGTAAGGGCAGCATAGGGGGCCCCATAAAGGGCCTTTGCCTAGGGCCCCAATTCCCTAAGGCCACTTCTGTCTAAAAACTAACTGCCATGAAACTGATGGATTTCCACTTCAAACAGCTGTATTCAGTGCCTTGCATGTTGGCAAGTTCCGAAAAGGTAGCCATGTTAGTCTAGTTCACCAAAAAAACTAAAAGAAAAATAAGTAAATCAAGGAGGTATTTTTTAAAAAAATTCAATAGATGCAGCAAAGAACAAAACATTTTGTTACTGGTGAGCCTGGATTAGCAAATATCCTCAAATCAAATCCACAGGAAAATTTCACTGGGAACAGGTTAGACCCCAGATCAGAAGATAGATACTAGGTTCTAAAAACACTAAGAAGAGGTTGAACTCAGGATACCTTTTGTAGACTCTTCCAGATTAGTTGTTCATAAACTTATGTGAAACCTTCACCTGTGTTAGGGATCATGGGGGGGATCAGAGACTATTAGCTGACTTGATCTGTTACATTAATTTTTTAATATGTGAAGGAGTGGATACCCCTGTAACAGGAATGGAAAATTAATTTCTTTATTATTTCATGAAGATTGTGTGGGAGGGAAATTGATTTTCTACTCTGGTTTTCCCAATTAATAGAATATATATTTAATAAAGTGATGTGTAAGTGTCTATATATTACACACGAACATGGATTGAAAGAATTCTGTAATTTAATCCTAAACTTTTTTAAAGTCAGTATTTGATATCTTATAGTTATTTTTACTTTTCATTTACTGTTAAATTTATTTTACGTGTTTGGTTTTTATTTCTAGTCTAGCACAATTCAGTTCTTTATAAAAGAATATGTATCCAAGGGAAGATTTTTTTCCAGATCTATATAGACACTATTTGGTACTGGTAACTTGATAATCTGTTTGATCTATGACTATTCAGACTTTGTGTGATAACTATATCCATAACTATAGTCTTTCAGTTTGTATTAGGCATTGTCTACACCAGCAGTTCCCAACCTTTCTCTTTATGTGGACCACTATATCATCAAAAGATTTTGTGGACCCCCACATAAGCAAGCCATTTTAAACTTTTTTAACATAGCCTATGGCTGATGGGAGTCAAACTTGTATATCAAGAGGTACTAAAAATGCAGCTATTTCTGATAATTTATTACCTTCACTCACAAACATACTGTACTCGTTATGGTACATTTACCTGCAGTACAATAACCTGGACTAATTATCCTTTCCTCTCCCTCGCCCCACAGACCACCAGCATACCCTTGTGGACTACATATTGGGAACCACTGCTCTACACTGGAAAGTGTTGTTGATGCAAATTAAAGAAGTGACCAAAAAGCACTGTAATTACAACACGTGTGCCTGCCCACACAACACTTATTGTCACACTGAAGTGTGTCTGCAGCTGGTGCTTGAGCATTGACATTGACAGCAGTGTACTGCTGTGGGCAGCTATCCCACTGTTCAGCTGACTACCTTGTTCCACTGGAAGGAGGAGAGGATCACAGAACATCAGACTCAACATCCTGTGATGCAGTGATTTCTGACCCATAATTCCATAGGTTTCTAATTGCATTTCCTGACATGTTTCAATAACCCTAGTTTCCTGAGTGTCTTAAAATCTCTGCTTGAAAGGAGGGATCCTGCACTGCTTTCCACTTTTGTTGTCAGCGTTCTACACATATCACAGCTGCTTATGGGCTCCCAGTTGGAACTGGAATCCAAGGCGCCTGACCTGCTATATGCCATGCAACTTGAATGTATAGGCTGTTAGATCTTGGATAACTATTATTAATTCTAAGTTTCTTTTTAGAAGTTGTACACATCAATAAAAGCCAGATCTCTGCCCACCAACTCCAATTTCCAGGTGTGTTACACTGTTAAGGAAGCACACAGAAGTCTCCCAAAGTGCTATAAAGTTATCATAGCTCTATGCTATGTGGCTAGGATGCCCTGCCAACCAGTCCTTTGACAGAGCAGACTCTAAGAAGACTAGTCCATTACTTTTACAGCAGCTTTAGCCATTGCTAGAATCAATGATTTTTAATCTAACAATGTTAGCCATATACAAGATAGCCCATAAACTATTTAGACAAAATTTTATGTAATTGTTCATTGCCCAAAAAACCACCCATAAATCAACTCCCTGGATTATACAACATAGAAAACTCAAGAAAACATGGCTGGTAATGTTTTTTGAAAGTGTGCCAGCCCTCTCCCTTCTATAGGTTGTACCTCAGACCATGTCTGTCCTCATAATGAAATCCTTCTTTTTTTTTTTTCCCCCTAAAGCAATAAACTGCAGTCACATCACTTTAAGTAAGTCTTGCCTGGGAATGAAATTAGAGGTGAACCCGTCATTAATTTAATTACTTGAAATAAAAAGACAGGATTCTGCACCATCCAGGGAAAACATTTCAGAGTCCACTGCACAGTTGAGAATGATTTTTTAAAACATTTACATCACCACAATGTATGGATAGCAGAGATGACTCTAAATGTTGAACTGACACTGATTTATCTAATAATGAATTCAGAACTGAACCACTGGGATATACTTGTCTCCTGCTACTCCTGAATACTCAAACTGAGTATCTGTAACATATTAGCTTAGCATACCCAGAGATTCAACAAAGTTTGGATATTAGTGTACTTAAAGAAACAACAGAAATTTGCCCTTGAAAGGACTGTAAACATTTAAAATAAAATTATTAAAGAAATGTGTCCAAATCTACATTATGAATTGTCACAGCCTGAACTAAATCACGACTCAGTCCAAAGTAACGCTATTGTCTTCACTCCAATTAGTTTGCACTGCATGAATTTAAGAGTTCAGAATTTGACACAATGTACTCATCCTAGCCTACCCACTAAAAATAATTTTAAATGGTTAGTCATGCCTTCAAAGAAAAACTAAGATGCTGTTTGCAAACAAAACAGGTAAACAGTTGTCTTTATTTGCTAGTGATGGTTGTCTAAAAAGTTAGGAGAAAAAAATCTGATTTCTTGAGCTGCTGTGATTAACTGAAGGATACTAGCCTTCAAGGCCTCTGTACATGGATCACCTATTTTTAATCTGAAACTGGGACCTCCCCATGGTAGTTTAACACCAACCTGAGAACTGATTCATGCATCTCAAAGGAAAGTGTGCCATCTGCTGAACCAACTCACCACTTCCTGCTGCTGAGTTTCCAGCTAAATACTAACCAAGTCTGAACTTTAGTCTTGAGATCAGAGGATATCACTGCTGCTTTGGTTTGAGAGCAGAAATTTTTTTAAATTACATTATTTTTGCTTCTAACATACAGTAGAACTGCTAGGTCAACATAAATGTACAAAGCCTGTTGGCAAATTTATCTGAGATTTCCTCCTAAATAATCTTGGCTCAAAAAGCTTGAAGATAATCAATGATAAAGGATCTATTAAGTTTCCTCGGGTGGAGTGCTGAGCAGCTGGTGACAGTTAATATTTAACTTTTACAGAAAAAATGCATGAAGAGTTTATTTCCCCATTTTTCTAGTGGATGTAAGGTAATGCAAGAGATGACAGAGTAGGAAATGCACAGGGAAAAATGTCAAAAATGAAGACATAAAATCATCATTGATCGTTATTATGGATAAATTGAGGATGGGATTTACAGATGCGCATTCTATACTCAATAATATATTATCTCAAAATACATACTTATGGTTAATTATATTTGGTAATCCTAGCCATCCATTCGTTTGAATTGCTGTTGTCTTTGAAAACTGCTGCCAACAAATCTTGCAGCAGCATAATGAGGTATAAAAAGGTTATTTTACTCATGTTGAAGGTTTCTTGCTTACTTAATTGTTGTTTAATAATTTAAATCAGCTTGCTAAGGCTATGGTGTTAATACCACCTTGAATGTGATCTGCAAAGAGAAAAATCAGACATTTCCTTCTTTATTTCTTACTGGTGTATAAAGTGTGAAAGGTCTTGTTTGTTTATTTTTAATGTGGATTTCTCTATTTTAACAGAAGTATCTGATCCTTCCTAAACCATTTTCTCCTGGAATGCTGTATGAACATTGGAGAACTATTAGACTATGACATCACCAGAAATAAAGCACTGAAGACTGAGAGGAAGTCCTTTATTCAAACTTCATGGCATTTCAACCTATAAGGTTTTTAAATAAATTTGGTTAGAATGATACAAATCCTGTATAGACACTCTTAAATCTATTTACAACTGACTTACATCAAG
Organism: Podocnemis expansa; assembly: GCA_007922195.1. Classification (NCBI taxonomy): domain Eukaryota; kingdom Metazoa; phylum Chordata; order Testudines; family Podocnemididae; genus Podocnemis; species Podocnemis expansa. Next base: position 122,095,882 of record ML681963.1, read on the forward strand.
ACATTGGGATTAAGCTTAAACAGTGCAAGCTCTTTATAAACTGAGTTAAGCATGTCCACAAAGAAGTTTCCACCAGTTTATCTAACTTGATTTAAAAACAGATTTTAGGTAAACTGATGAAAGATTAATGAAGGATGTATCACAGCATACAGGACAGCAATTGATATGTGTATTTACAGGCTTAGCAAAGGTATCAAGGATTGAATAGGTGTGAAGAATGAATGAATCTGTTGCTTTCAAAGAAATATCTTTAAACTCAGACTTCAGACCGGGGTGGCCAAACTTACAAAACTCAAGAGCCATATAACTTGATTATTAAATCTTCAAATGCCGCACTGAGGTATATAGCCATATATTTTTACCTGCTCCAAAATTACTAAGTGTAAAGAACAGAAAATATGCATGCGACCTTTGCTAAGGGCCAGTTGGACCAACTAGAGTACTAGACTTATATCTTCAATGGTTTGACAGCGAGAGTTTTTAAATAACACGAATCTCATTGGCTGGTTTCAGCAGAAGAGAGCAAAGAACTCTGGTCAAGAATACCATAAAATTTCCAATAGAAACTCCTGCTTCTATTTCCACTGCTTTTTCATGATGCTGCCCCATATTGAGACTTGTCATCTATTTGTCTTTTAGAAATTTTCTAGTATTCACGTCATTTATTAGTGATAAACAATTCCGATTAGGAGTGAAAAAATAATATTAACCAAAATAAAGCCTGGCAGATGTTTGCACTTGGGAAATCAATTTAAATCAATTTGAGAAATTGATTTGCTGACGTTCTTCCATGAGCCACACTTTCTCATTCAAGAGCCGCATGTGGCCCTCAAGCTGCAGTTTGGCCATGCCTGCTTGAGACGTATCAGCAGAAGAGTGGGAAATTTAATTAGGACCTAATCAAGCCAGCTACTCCATCAAAGGCTCATTTACCTGCTCATCTACTAATGTGATCTATGCCATCATGGGCCAGAAATGCCCCAACACCTTATACATTGGACAAACAGGATGATCCCTGTGCAAAAGAATAAACGAACACAAAACTGACATCAGAAATCACAAAACAAAAAAAACAGTTGCTGAGCCCTTCCATCTTTCTTATAACTTGATGAATGATCTGTTAATGACTGTATTCAGAGATGTCAATGGGACATCAAGACTTCAAAGAGAAACAGCTGAACTGGAATTAATATGCAAATTAAATTGTGTAAAAGCAGGACTAAATCGAGACTATGGGTTCTTTTCCCATTGTAACAGGTAATTTGACTTCAGCCTTCCCAGGGTCTGAACCTAAACAACTGCTCTGATTTGCTGTTACTGTATGACCTGATCCTATGTTTTACACTCCCTAGCATTTATTTTCATTCCATTCTGTAAGTTCCCCCATCTTCAAAGCATCTGACGAAGTGAGATTTTCTCCCACAAAAGCTCATGTGAAAAATAAATCTGTTAGTCTTTAAGTGCCACACAACTCCTTGGGGTTTTTCTGCTGGGAAATTTAACTCATTCTTGTTTTGGACTGATAATTCATCAGATTCTGCAAGCATTGCATTCACATATGCTCAAATCATTTTTAAATGGTAATTTGTTCAGAAAACTAAATTTTCAAAGTACAGCGTACAAACTACATAAAATGCATTTGGATGATATCATCATATGTAACAGGAATGATAAACAAATACATCTCTGTGAACATAGAAAATACAAGAGCGGCAAAAAGAAAGGACAGTAAAATGCTCCCTCTAGTGTAAAAAAGAAAAGCAAGCAGTTTTAACTGGGGTATGAATTGTTTAAAGAAACATTTCATTTATGTGAGAAGAGAATATAATAAAACACAAAGAGAAAAAAGTTGTTAACACCAAAACATTGTAGGGGAAATTGTTGTAAGAGATACACTCAATCTCTTCTTTTAAAAAAAGATAACATTCTAAAGACATGCCAAGTACAGAGGAAGAACACACAAGTTCCTATTTTCAGTTGCAAACAAACATTCATTAATAAACAGCAAGGCTGACTATCAGATATAATGTCCACATATCTATTTGATTGTGAAATTTCCTTAAAAACACATATTCAAATTGAGGAAAGGAGAACAAAATATGCTACAGGGATTTGTTCCCTCTAAGGGGCCGACGCAGCTGAGCAACATGTGTTGCTCACTTCATGCCCCCTGCAGGCCTGATCCTTCCCCCCCAACAGCCATTGGCCATCCGGCCTCACTGCAGTGGAGCGAAGCAGTCAGCTCAGCCTACACCCAGCCAGCGACGCCTCTCCATGGGGTTGAGGGGGGCACTGAGCTCCGGCATGCGGGATTGGGGCCCTGGAGCAGCCTGCCCCACTCCCAAAGAGTTTCGGCCACTTCACCCCAGCACCCCCCAAGGCCTTGGACTAGGCCCATTCAGGCGGGGGGGGGCAGGGGCAAAGTGGCCAAAACTCTTTGGGAGTGGGGCAGGCTGCTCCAGGGCCCCAATCCCACATGCTGGAGCTCAGTGCCCCCCTCAACCCGTGGGCAGGCGCGGACACCCTGGCTGCTCCACCCTGCTGCAGTGAGGCTAGGCAGGCTGGCAGGTGGAGCAGTGTCCAGCCCCCGTTCCCCTCCTTCCCTGGGAGTTGGACATGGGGGCAGTTAGGGCCCTCTTCCCTGGCCTCTGGAGCAGCGCAGCCAGGCCCTTAGCTGCTCCTCCAGCCAGGGGAGCTCTCACTGGGTCTGTCTACACTGTGTTTAAGTCGACTTAAGGGCCCTTAAGTCAACTTAAACAAAGACTTGTCTACATTGCAGGGCAATAAAGGTGACTATAGCATCAGGTAAAGTCAACTTTACTACTTCTGCTTATAAAGTTGACTTTACAGTTAAGTTGACTTTATTAAGTCGACTAAAGGCAATGTGGAGTAGAAGTTGCCTTAAGTTGACTTAATTGGCCTCCCAACCACAGAAAACATGGGGATGGAGGCTGGCTAGAAGGCACAACACAGCTGGGAGCGTTCCCAGCTGTGTGGACCACAGCCAGACTCCCCCTGTTCCCTGACTGATCACCCCCCTTCTGAGCCGAACCAGGCATCACAGCCTGACCTGGCATTTCCCCCGTTCTCAGCGTGCACTGCATGTCTCCCCCGTTCTTTGCCCGCCCTTCATGTCTCCCCCATTCTCAGCCTGACCCTGCCTGTCTCACTCCTTCTCTGCCCAAACCCATGTGGCTCCCCCTTCTCTGCCCTAATCTGTGTGTCTCCCCTGCCCTTCTCTGCCCAACCCTGGGTGTCTCCCCCTTCTCTACCCAAACCTGTGTGTCTCCCTTTGCTCTTCTCAGCCCAGTCCTCGGAGTTTCCCCCTTCTCTGCCCAAACCCGTCTCCCCCTTGCCCTTTTCAGCCTGACCCTGCCTGTCTCTCCCCCTCTCCGACCAACCCTCTGTGTCTCCCCTTCTCAAAGGACCCCCCCTGATATTGTTGTAAAACAAACAAGGAGTCCAGAGGCTCTATTTAAGACTAACAAATTTATTTATTGGATGAGCTTTCATGGGAGAAAAATCCCACTTCAGACAGTTTGAAGATGGGGCAATTTACAGAGTGGTAGGAAATAAAATCAGGGGAGTGTAAGACATAGGAGCAGGTCACAGTCTAACAGCAAATCAAAGCTGTTGCTAAGATTCAAACACTGGGAAATAGCACATGGAAAGAAAAAGAAAGTCGCTATTTCTTTTAGATTAGATTGTGTGAAAGCAAAATTAAATCCTTACTATGGATTTTTGCCCCCATTATAACAGGTGATTTGACTTCACCTTCCTCTATGTGCTGTTTCCCAGTGTTTGAGTCTTAACAACTGCTGTGCCCTGCCCCTGTGCTGGCAGTTGCCCTGCACACCTGTTCCAGAGCCAGAGGAGTCAGGGCGACACAGGGAAGGTGTGGAGTGCTGTGCTGGCAGATCGCTGGGCTACATCAGGCTCCCTGGCCTCCATGGGCTCCCTGTTGCCACACACAGTATGGAGGGTGGTGTGGTCACTCACTTGCAGTAGTAAAGGAGTGGCTGGAAGAGAGGGGCACCTCTGCTGTGGTCCACTGTGATCCAGATACCCACAATGCACCACTCCTAGGGCGACCTAGCAGCTGCCACTGTGGACATGGGCAGTCTCCTGGCATTTTGAGTGTGGATGTGCTAAGACGGCTTAACAAAGTCTACTTTAAGCAGACTTTATTAAGCCAGCTTAACCAAGCCCTGTAGTGTAGACATAGCCACTGAGCCTGTTCAAAGAGTCTGCACAGGCTCAGTGAGAGCTGACTCTGAGAGGGAGTTTTAAAAAGTCCCAGCTCAGAGTCTCTCTCCCTGCAGGGACTGCAGCTGCCAGCCATGCGTGGCTGGCAGCCTTCCCTGCGCCAGGCAGCCCTGGGGGGCCGCATGGCCACCCAGCTTAGAGGGAACATTGCTGAAGCTAGACTGAGAATTGATTCATGCATACTCGAAAGAAAGTATGCCATCTGCTGAACCAACCCACTTCTTTCTATTGCTGGGTTTCCCAGTTAAGTACTAACCAAGTCTTTTTTACTCCCAAACCTATTTTGGTTTGGGAGCAGAAAATTTTTTAAATTATGTTACTTATAGGCTTCATCTACATCTGCCAATCTTAGTTCAGACTTGCAAGTCTGAACTAAGAAGTTCGAGCTAAGTTCAAACTAACTGCAGGTTAGTTCAGACTAACCTGGAACATTTTAGTTTGAACTAACCGCATGTTCTAGTTCAAACTAATGCTTCGTTTGAACTAGAACATGTTTTTAGTTTGAACTAACGGCTTAGTTTGAACTTCTTAAGTAGAGCAGCAATGTTTTTTCTAAGCTGCACATGCGTGCAGCAACTCCAACTCCCCACGCACTCCTGGCTGCCAGTGGCACAGGGCTTCAGCTGAGGCTCCTTCTGGACGGAACTCCAGCTGACAGGCAGCTGTTCCATGGAGTTTAAAATCTCCCCTGAGCATGCTCAGGGCATTAGATTTTAAACTTCCCGGCACAGCTTATTGCCACCCGGAAGAACGATGGCAGTGAGGGACAGGCTCCATGTAGGAGCAGCCCTGGAAGCAGGGGCAGTAGCCTGAGGGAGTCAGAGATCGCCCGGGGGACTTGGTGGAGTCAGCTGGAGGGCGTATGGGGGAGGTGCCCAGCTGTGGGACTTAGGGAATCCCCCCTCATCCCCCCTGCCGCCTGCGAAGGAAAGTGCTGCGGGGGGACCAAGCAGCTTCCCCAGGACTAAAGTTGCCAGACATCTGGCAAAAAGAGGACATGTCCTCCTTTTTACTTTCATGTCCTGATTGTTCTCCATCCTCCAGGCATTCTAAAAATAGGTGATTCCCCCCCTTACTTTTTATGAGTTGAATGTTTAAAAAAATAAAAAGAAAAACATGCCTAACATAGGACTCAAACCCATGAGCCTCAGGCTAAGTGTCCTGTAGACAGGAGACAAAGGGACATGGAACATACAGGTCCCCTGATTGGGAGAGACTTTTGCAATATTAGTTTCTGTGATACAGTTGGCAAAACAACAGACTCTGAATCTAAGGGTTATGGGTTTAAGTCCTGTCCTGGATATTTTGATTTTTTTGGACTATTACTCCCTACAAAAGTGCTATGCTGGAAAGAAAACCCTAATAAAATGAAAGAAAATAAAGTATACCGTGAATAAAATACCAACAGGGACCAATTAAGTAAAACAAATAAAGGGGCACATGTGAATTGGTTAGAAACAACATAGGACTTTTTTTTTTTTTAAATGTAAAATGGGCTGCTGTGGAAAGTGAAAAAGGATCAAGTCAATTTTTAAAAAACTTTTTAGGTGTTTTTCAAGTTTATATTTGCAAATTTAGGGGGTTTTGTTTTGTTCTGTTTTTTCTTCTTTTTTTTCTTTTCTTTTTTTTTTTTGTTTGTTTGGTTTTAGTCCCATGAACATTAATGAAAGGATCATGAAAAATTTTCATTTACTGAAAAAAATTAGTTTTCAGTAAAATAAGACATTATGGTAATATTTTTATTTTAAAATAATTTAAAAAACACATGACTTTGTGATGTTTTAATCCTGCATTCATTATCATTACCATTTTCCATGACACAAAATGGTAATGACAGCAGTGTTCCCTCTAAGCTGATGATGCAGCTGAGCAAGTTATGGATATGCTTCAGGGCCCAGCAGGCAGTGGGAAAGGCCCCAATATAGGTTGGGGAACTTGCTCAGCTGCATCCATGACTGACTTGCTCACCTGCACCCGTAAGTTGCTCAGCTGCACCATCACCTTAGAGGGAACAGAGCAGTAACTAGGCCAAAACAAACAGGGCAAAGACGTGGGCAGGGAATTTTAGAGGGCAGAGAGGATGGATCCGGCTTCCCAGAGCAGTTGGGGATGGATCTGGATCTGTTCCCAGATGCTACAGGGGGCCAGATCCATCCCCTGAGCCCACTAAAATTCTGCCACCACCCCCAGCGGCAGTCTGGACCCATCCTCTACCCCCACCCCCACGGCTTAGCGATAGCAGCAGAAGCTTCCCCGCTTGTCTAGCGGCAGCTGTGGATAAATCCAGATTCCCCCGGCCTGCCGACTGCAGTGGAAAGTTTCTGCCACTACCAGCAGGCTGTGGGGATCTGGATCCATCCCCAGCCACCGCCAGACAAGCAGGGAAGCTTCCGCTGCCACCTGCGAGGCATGGGTGGGGGAGTGGATCCAGAATACCCTGGCGGCAGAAGCCACCTAGCTTGTCCAGAAGCAGCTGGGGACAGATCCGGAGCCCCACAGCCTGCTGGCGGTGGCAGAGTCTTTCCACTGCCCCCGGCAGGCTGGGGGAATCTGGATCAGTCCCCAGCTAACGCCAGACAAGCGGAGAAGCTTTTGCTGCCACTGGCAAGCCACGGGGATGGGGGGTTGGATCAGGATTGCTGCCAGAATTTCAGGGGGCTCAGAGTACAGATCTGGCTCCCTGTGGCAGCTGGGAAAGGATCCGGATCCATCCCCAGCTGCAGTGGGAAGCCAGATCCAGTCCCTCTGCCCTCTAAAATCCCATACCAGGATCAGGCCCGAGGCTGGATTGGGACCTGAGGGGCGTGTCTGGAGTCCTTGCCCCAGGCACCAAAATTACCAGTTATAGTTCTGTTCTTAAGTTAACTAAGGTTAGTCTGGGTCTTGCCCACACTTAGTTCAAACTAAAGTTTGAACTAAGTGTGGAAGTCTTTCTTAGTTCAGGCTAGGGAAAGCCAGGTGTAGCCATGAGCTAAATTAGTCTGGACTAAGCCTTCTTAGTCCAGACTAATTTGCCAGCAGTGGCAACTTTAGGGGAAGATGAAGCAGGCGGCCACTTAGGGCCCCGAGCAATAAGAGGCCCTGTCCTCAATTTGATGAACAGAAATGAAAATATAAAAAAAAATAGAAATTGTTCCCATCTAGCTGACGGCTGGAAGACTAAGCACTTTTCAGTCTTGGCCCATCCAGGCAAACTATCATTAAGATCTGTGCTTCATCTGAATTGCAGATTTCACCATTATCTACCCATCACCTTCACATTTACATGCTAAAAAAAGCAGGAGCAAGCAACAGACAACACAATAGCAGGCACTTTTCCAATGGTCTTATCTTTTAGTTCCTCAGTGTGGCCATTTAATTCTGCCATTTTTTAATCCTACGTGTGAAATACTGCCTTTTTCTTTTCTTTTTACCTGTTCTTCTTTTGCATTTTCCTTTGCATTTGTGACAATTTTTCCTTTGGCTTTGGTTAGCTCAGGTTACCAGGGAGATCCACATAGGCTGCTACATATAAATACAGTGCTGCCGTCAAGCAATCATTAAGCTGTGTGTGCTGTATGGCCTTCTCTTGGTAAGTAATTAAGCTGTGTGTGCTGTATGGCCTTCTCTTGGTAAGTAATTTTTTAGCTTCTCTTGGTAAGTAATTTTTTAGCTTCTTTTGTACTTACCATTTAATATTTTTGATGGGGCCAGAGTCTTATTAACTTGAGTACTTCAGAGAATTTCATTGAAATTTAGTGTTTTCATTTATAGCTACACACTAGAAACCTTTTCACTTATTTTTATTTATTATAATTATTTGTATTAAATTTCTAGTGCACATAAACCCAAGCCTATATGAAAAATTTGCAAGATTTGATTGCCAAAATTTTAAATGTATTTTAGTTATTTTTGAGCCATCATTAATTTTACCACTTTTTATTTGTTAATTAATGCACATACTTTTAAAAAAATTTTTAATGTTCATTTTAACTTTGTAATTCAGCATTAGTAAAAGATTTAGTAAAATATGATCAACTTACAAGCTTCATGATGGAAAGAGCTTTAACAATATTATACCCAAGAATAATTTACAAGTTCCAGAGGGATAGTCATGTTAGTCTGGTTCAGCAGAACAAACAAGGAGTCTGGAGGGGAAGTTAGGGCTGCACAGGGGGATTGGGGCCATGGGGAGGGTTGCAGATAGGGGCCTATAGGAGTTCCCACAGTGGGCTTTTGCCTAGGGCCCTCAGTTGCCTAAGGCTGTCTCTGTTTGTCAGTGTAGACTTAGCGATAAACTCTAAGGTCAGAAGGACCAATATGGTCATCTAGATCAGGGGTGGCCAAACTTATGGAACTCAAGAGCCACACAGGTCGATTATTAAACTTTTGAGAGCCACACTGAGACATATAACCACATACTTTTACCCAATCCAAAATTAATAAGCTTAAAATTCATTGTGCACTTTAATTTTATTATAAAAACAGGGCAAATGTTGATCCTACTTATGTCAGATTCTAATAATTACTTAAGATTACCATGAAAACTAGGCCTATACAGTAAAAATGTAGCTGTTGCTGGATGTAGAATACTGCATGCTAGTGGCAAATTTTTTAAAATCTGGACAGTAACTTGTCAGTGCAGTGCACAAAATTTCTCTCAGGTGCTGATCTCTAAGTACTGCACAATGTTTCCATTTAACAAATTTCATTGTGGAATACAATGGTTCATAGCAGTAAGTTGTACCAAAACTTGAAAATAATCTACATTCAGTTTTAAACTTTTCTCCTTTGTATTTTCGTTTCTTATTATTCCATGTCATATTTAGGACTTGTAAAACACAATTTTATTTTAACAAGATTAAACTGTATTAGGGACTATGAGAAAATCTAAACATGCCGTGGCTTCCGTGACCATGCAGTGCTTCTCCCCCCCACTTGCCTGCCGTCTCTTACCATGCTGCTGCTTCTCTGCTATCCCTGACCATGCCGCACTTCTCCCCCCATCCCCAACTATGCAGCCACTTCCCTGCCAGCTCCAACCATGCCATGCTTTCCCCAGGTCTCTGACCATGCCGAGCTTCTCTGCCATCGTCAACCAACCTACCACTTCCCTGCCAGCTTCAACCATTCCACACTCCACCCCCCCATCTGACTATGCCACATTTCTCTGGTGTCCCCGACCATGCTGCTGGTTCCCTGCCATCTGTGACCATGCCGAGCTTCTCTGCCGTCCCTGACCATGCTACCGCTTACCTGCCAGCTCTGACCATGCGGTACTCCTTGCCCCATCTGATCATGCCGCCACTTCCCTGCAGGTTCTTACCATGCCATACTTTCCCCACATCTTTGGCCATGCTGCTGCTTCTCTGCTGTACCTGACCATTCTGCACTTCTCCCCCCTGTCTCTGACCATGCCGCCTTCTCCTGCCATGTTCTTCTGTGAGCCGCACTTTTTCTTTCAAGAGCCGCGTGCAGCTCCTGAGCCACAGTTTGGCCACACCTGATCTAGATTCTAATAGTCTGACCTGCACAATACAGACCACAAAACCTCACCCACCCAATCCTGTAATAAACCTCTAACCCAGTGGTTCCCAACCTTTTCTCTGCTGTGAGACACCCTCAGGCCTTCAATTATGCTGTGGCACACCCCCATTATAAATTCATGAATATTCAAATTCACTTATGAATATTCATGAGCCATGGCACCAATGTTCCCTATAGTCCCATTGGCTGAATTGTGACTATAGATTCTTTTCCCATTACAATGGGTGATTTGACTTCACCCTTCTCTACATGCTGTTTCCCAGTGTTTGAATCTTAACAACTGCTCTGATTTGCTGTTACTGTATGACCTGATCCCATGTCTTACACTCCCTTGCATTTATTTTCATCCCATTCTGTAAGTTCCCCCATCTTCAAAGCATCTGACAAAGTGGGATTTCTCCCACAAAAGCTCATGAGATCAGTAAATCTGTTAGTCTTTAAGTTCCATAAGACTCCTTGCTTCTTTTCTACAAAATAGGCCTGTTTTAAAATGTTAATTAAAAATTAAAATAGGCCTATGTTTTAAGATGTTTTCATTAAAATTACTGTTTTAAAATGTGTTTATCGTAAATAGAATTAATTAATTGGGTTCTGTGAATTTTTATTTAAAGTTTTATTTTAGAAAGCTTTTTAATTAAAAGAATTTTTGATTTTTTTTTAAATGGAGAGAAGGAAAGAAAGAAGGTAGATGAGAAAGAAAGAAAAAGAAAGAAGAAAGGGAAGAGAGAAGAAAGAAAAGGTATGAAGGAAGGAAGAGAAAGAAAAAAGGAAAAAAGAGAAGGAAAGGAAA
>ML681963.1:122109318-122124183 GCA_007922195.1 Podocnemis expansa
TCAGGACACAGAACCAGAACTTGCTTAAAAGGTAAACTCTTTAATCAAAAAGAACAGATGATAAACACAGAGAGTTGCTTCTCTGGGAATTAACTTAGGTAGTTACAGGGTAGTGGGATGGGGGTTTGGGTTACATGTGCTTAGCACAGAGAAATCCAAAAAACAAGCCAAAAACAAAGAAAATACCCTGACCGCCTCTAAACAAACATTCCCTGTTCTACTCACGCCTGGTCAGTACCAAACTTAACTTATCTCTGGTAAGGATGTTGCTGGATTCTTCCTCAGGCCCCTCTGGCCTCCTCCTGATCCTTCCAGGAGCTCTGCTGCATCCAAACAGGCCCAGGCCAGGCTGCTGTTACCATTCAAAAAGCTGTGCTTCGTTCCTATTGGCTGTCCTGGGACTCACTGACCAGAGTGTTAACCCCTTCCTCCCCAAGGGTTATTACACGCTTAGCATTAAAATCCAAAGGGGCAGCCATGTTATAAATATATTTTTAGTCTTAAAGTGCCACAGGACTCCTTGTTTGTTTCCCTTAGCATTAGATAGCTTATGTACTCGTGAAGTGTTGTAGTGATTAGTTAAATAAGTTGCATGGTTAGTTAGAGAGTGGATCACCCACTCCCTGGCTTGGGTCTGGGCCATGCCTGGCTTTAAAACTTGTGATTCCTGCCAGAGTCCTATGCCTCTCTATGACCTGCACTGCTCCTGCCTGAGGTGCTCAGGAGAAACTCACCTGAGGGAGAAGTACAAGATTTGCCAGCGTTTCCACCCCCAGACTCAGAAGGATAGGGAGCCGAGACTAAGGATCCATATGATGGAGGAAGCTCTCCATCCAGTGCCCTCAGGAACAGGTTCCAGTATGGCACCTTTGGTGAGTAGCACCCCGTCCACAACCAGGGAAGATTCAAGACCTAAAGACCTGTCAAAGGAGCCATGGCACCGTGCAGCACTGGCACTGGTGGTGTGGCATCAGCAGCACTGATCACATTCCCCAGCACCACAGAAGAAAGAGAGGAAGATGGACAGAGATTGGTCTTCTAAGAGACTGGATGAAGGGGAGCGTTCTAAGAAGGGCTGCGTTAGTTCGCCCCAGCCGTCCATGGCATCATCGAGTCTGACACCCAGGAAAGGGCTGTCGAGTCTGGTGTCTGTGCCTTCCCCAACAAGAGACATCCTGGAGGAAGAGATTCACCTTCCCTCCACGCCAGAGACTTCTAACGCGGCACAGGAGCTCATAGAGCAGACGGCAACACCTACCTTAGGGCCTTTGCCATCTCCAGCACCCAAAAGACTAGGACCATCGAGAGGCAAGCCCACGCTGGTATGCCCAGCTGTGCCCCGGTACCAGTCACCATAGCCTTCCCCAGCACCAGGTAGATCCAGGTCCCCACTTTGAGGGCAGTCTGAAGGGTCCCCAACTGCAACAGTGGTGTCAGCCCAGCACCATTCCCTGGTACCGCCAGCAGCAGTAGCAGCAGCAGGAATACCCAGTACCATGCCCCGATGAGAGCATTGGACCGGCACCACTCATTTATGGCACCACAGGCTGAGGAAAGGGATGGCGGCTCACATTATTGCTGCTCAGCTCCTTCCAGCAACACACCACCCTGGTCCCCCCGGAGTAGATTTTCATCAGACTCAGATGAGGGCTCTGTGGCATTGAGGAGTAGTAGATACCGTGGTCACAAGATGAATCCATGACCACCCCCTCCTTCCTTCCTGCAGTGGCAACCTCAATGGCTAATGTCACAGCAGTGGCCTTTTTGGACTCTGTGGGCCTGTGATCAGGAGCAAGGCTCTAGAGTGAGTAGGCCCCATTCAGTGTCAAGCTCCTGACCCTAACCCTCCTTTACAGCAAATGCACCCCCGGACACTGGTGAAATATTGGAGGTGGAGGTAGAGAGGGGAGACCAGGGTTGCACAAATCTTCAAAGTGAAGGCCCCCAAGCCACTTCCCTCATGGAGAGCAAACCACCAGAGCCATCAGGGGAATCTTCATTCTCATCCTTAGATGAGGCAATTGCAGGAGCTAAACCAGCGGTCATCTAGGAGGATAGTAGAGCCCACCATGAACTACTTAGAAGAGTGGTTTGGGGTCTGGGACCTCAAGCGTAGAAAACTGTAGAAGAAGCAGACCCCATGGTGGACACTGTGGTGCTCCACTTGGGTCCTTAAGCAGCAGCTCCTTTCTGCAGCCAGCAGCGGGGACTGCAGGCCACTTTTGTCCACTGGGTCACAGGCTTGGAACCACTGCTCTAGCCACACTTTCAGGAATTGTAGCACTTCATTACATTCAGAATGTTATAAAATATCCCAAAAAATCTAGCTTTCAAAGAACTATATGCCTTCTCAAATCTGGCACTGCCAATGAAGTTGCATTACACTTATTAGAGTCAGAAAGCTTGTCTGACAAACTGGAAAGTGACACTGAAATTCTAGTATTTCAGATAAACGATACTTTGTTACCATGGTTATTGTACGTTTTTGTAAATCTTGTGGCCATACAGTCAGAAGTGGATTGTTTTGCACATTACACAGCAACAGTATCATTGCCAAGAAAAATTATTTGCCTGTTCTGTCTGAATTATTATTTTGTCAGACCACTGGGTTCTACACCCAATTAACTTGTTGACACACATACTAATTCTTAGACACATAGTAGAAGTATTGGTAAATGGTGCCATATTTCCAGTTACTAGTACAACATAACATCAGCTGGAGAAGAAACAAGGAATCCTGTGGCACTTTTAAAGAAGAACAAATTTATTTACCACATGAGCTTTTGTGGGAGAAAATCCCACTTCATCAGATGAAGTGGGATTTTCTCCCACAAAACCTCATGCAATATATAAATCTTTTGGTCTTTAAAAGTGCCACAGTACTCCTTGTTGTTTTGCTGTACTAGACTAACACAGCTCCCCCTTTGGAACTTATTACTGGAGGGAAACCTATTAATTATGAAATACATTTTCTTTTGTTTTAGAGTACTCCTGATCAAAAATAAATAAATTTTACTAAGCTGTGCTTTACTATAGAGACTAGTCTGAAACCAAGATACTTTTTTTTTTATTTGTGGCTAAATAATTCAGGGGTGCAGAAATGTAAAATTAGTGTAGACACTTGGTACACAGGCACTGCAGTTCACTTGCAGAAAGACAAGTTTTATTTTTCAGATAAAATATGGAATTCTGATTCAGGGCTTCAGTAAGATAATATAGTTCTCAGATGCCACTATGATGAGTGAGGTATAAAAATACAAAGTTGTAAGACTGATAAATAAATTGGGGGATATTTTAGGCTATATGAATTTCTACATAATTATGTATATCCCTCTAAAGAGTTTTAAAGTATTTTCATTTCATTTCTTATTTTAGTCATCTTATTCTGAAGTCTCAGAATCTGTCTGTAGCAACATATGTGATCATACAGTGTTTACTCCTAACAACTATCCCACAAGGTTTGAACAGTTACTTTTTCAGTTAGCTTTCATGACAGTCTAATGCACCACACCCTGTTGCTCCCTTTACTGTTGGCCACAACTCCTCTCCCGCTCCTCATCACGTGATCTGTTAAATGGTCAGAGGAGTTGTAACTGAATGAGTCACTGAATATCAGGAAAGCAAAATGGACAAAAGCTGTTAATTCTTCAGTGCTGCAAATCGAGCTGTGAAAAGAATTCCTTCCTTATCTCTGTTTTTACCTTAAGCATGTATTGTACTTTTATTAGTATTCATTTTTACTATGATCTATAGACATATTAAAGCAATAAAGAAAAAGTTAAGATCAGGCTGCCAAGTAATGGTCTGCTTGCTACTAGTCAACTAGTGAATGCTTGGTGTATTTTCTCTGGTAACTGAAACAGTCAACTAATTTAAATGTGAAGGGTAGCTATTATGTGTGCACATTGCTCTCATTTTTTACAGTTATGTGCTGCTTATTATATAAATTAATAAGGCAGAATAACTGCAGGATCAAGATGCACATTACAATATACATGGTTCAAAGTTAAATCTATTCATATTTTCCAAACAGAAGAGAAATATATTAGGTCCTCTAAAGTGGTGGTTCTCAACAACTGTGTCCAGACACATTACTGTGTCACCATACAGCACGAAGTGTATCACAGAGAGCTGGGGAGATGGCTGGATTTGGTCTGGAGAAGGTGGATTGGTGTGTCCTGTACGGCTGCAACACACTGCCAAGTGTGTCGTGACCTGCAAAAGGTTGAGACCCACTGGTCTAAAGTACTAAAAATAGAGAGCCAAGTTCAATGGGATTGGATTTATGTTAATAGGGTTGTTCCTTCTTTATCTGATTTGAATTTAGCCTATAGAATGGAAAGAGACATGACTAGCTAGATTAAATACCCTAGACTACATTACAGTCAACATTTTGTGTATCTCACTTCTTAAATCTGTTTTTTAAAATGGTCAGCTTTGATCTTATGGCCTGTCCACACAAGAGAACTGCATTGATTTCAAGTAAATCCATTATTTTAACTTTGTACAAAATCCTGACACACATTTTCTTCCTTTTAGCTTAAGTCAGTAAGAAATCAATTTTAGCAAAATCTATGTCACCTAGTCTAATCATAAAAGTGTCTATCAAAGGTTTTTCACCAGTTTATTTCTAACATTGCTAAAAAAATGATGGAACATTTTAATAAACTATCTGTCAAAACAAGGCCTTAAAGTGAAGAAAATCAAACAAAAAAGAAGGAAAGACGGGCACAAGACAGGTGGACTCTGGGACGTCTACTCCATATTCCTTGTACCATCCTGGGCATATCACTAAATCTGTTTCAATAGCTTAGTCTGTAAAATGGAGATAATATAGTGACCTAGCTCACTTCCATCAGCTAGTGTAGGTACTAACTATAGTTCTATAGATCCACAGCTTTATAGCAAGCTTGACCTCACATCTCCACAGAGGCTGCTGAAAGGCACAAAACCACTGCTCAAATTACAGAGAGGTTTGTGCAGATCTGGCTGGGTCTTGTGATAGTGGGCTCAGAGGACCAGGCAACTTAGTGGCTAGCAGACCTGATTTCCAGACTCTCTGGCAAAATCAATTCCTGCCCTTAAGCTGGGAATATTTAGCTTTCCACTTGCAGCAGAGGCGTTGCTGGGGGGGGCAATGGACCCAGGGCACGGGCCCAGGCCCCGCCCCCTGGGGAGAGGCCCCACCCCCTGGGGTGAAGCCCTGCCCCCTGGCCAGGGATAGGGCGAGGCGGAGGCCACGCAGCCGCAAGCGGCTAGGCCGTGGCGCAGCGCTGCCAGAAGCGGCAGTTGACGGCCAGGCCCCCGATCCCCGGCTGGGGATGGGGCCGCCGCAGTCGCCAGCAGCCAGGCCCCAGATCCCCAGCGGGGGAAGGGACCACCGCCACTGCGGGCGGCTGGCCGGCCAGGCCCCGGATCCCCGGCCACTAGTGGCCGCGGCGGCCCCGTCCCCAGCCAGGGATCGGGGGCCTGGCTGCCTGCTGCCGTGGGCACGGGCGCAGGCCCGGCTTCTAGCTGCCACTTCTGGCCGCACCGTGGCCAAGCTGCTTGCAGCGGTGTGGCCTCCCCCTGGCCCTATTGCTGGCCAGGGGTGGGGCCTGCTGGGCAGCCAGCCAGGCCCCGGATCCCTGCCAGGGACAGAGCTGCCACCGCAGCAGCTGGCTGGGGATCAGGCCCCCAATCCCCAGCCCAATTGGGCCGGAGATCTGGGGCACGTGCCCCGGCGTGCCCAACGCTAGCGATGCCACTGACTTGCAGCTAGGCACTGGCCCATACAGGCTGGGGTAATGTTCCCTCTAAGCTGATGATGCAGCTGAGCAAGTTATGGCTGCAGCTGAGTGAGTTACCCACCAGTTCCCCAAACCATTTTGGACCCTTTCCCTGCTGCCCATCGGCTCCCTGAGCACATTCATAACTGCTCAGCTGCATCTTCAGCTTAGGGGGAACATTGCTGCATGGTGGAGCAGGTGGGACTAGCTTGGCAGGAGAAAGTTTCTGACCCCACTCCAGGGTGTTAAGGACCAGGTTTCTCTCTGGCCCCCACCACCCTTGCCCTCCCATCCCAGGCAGTGCCGACTGGTGGGGCCTGCCGGCTCCTTACACATGCAGTCTGCTTTGCTTGCTTTGTTCATGATCCATCATCATCTAGGGAAAATCATCATCTAGGGAAAATCACAGGATTTGAACTTGTACAAGAAATATACATTTCATGATAAGCCAAAGAAATGATTCTAATACCTTTCCAAGTGAATATTTTTGGTATGAGTTCAAATCCTGTGATTTTCCCTGGATGATGATGATGGATCGTGAGTACATGGAATATTGTGAAGTAGCAGTAGCTGTGTTAGTCTAGTTCAGCAAAACAAACAAGGAGTTCTGTGGCACTTTTAAAGACTAACACATTTATTTATCACATGACCTTTTTTGGGAGAAGATCCCACATTGTCAGATGTTTTGAAGATGAGGAAACCTATAGGATGGAAGGAAAATAAATACAGGGAACTGTAAGTCACAGGATCAGGTGGAGGAAGGGGCAATTGAGTGTAGACACAGCTATAGAAAATAAGGCTATTCTGCCTGGAAATTAATAAGATGACCTCAGTGTTCTCTTTCACCTTAAAAATACCTGTGTTCCAGTGACTATTTTTTTTTCCTCTGATGCCATTTTTTAAAACCTCATTTTGGATATCTATCCAATTAGAAAAGCAGTCTTGTCCAGGACAAAAGCTGTATCTTTTATTGAAAAAAGCTCAGTCCTGTTCTCATTGATGGGAATGACGAAACTTCCACTGACATCAGTGGGAGCGGAAAAGGTACTTACAACTATAATATAAACATGCTCTCTTAAACCCAATCATATCTGTCCCTCTCCCTATTGTACAAAAGACCACACACTCCAAAATACTTTAAAAATTGCAGTTCAGCTGCACAAATTTAATCTTTAGCGAATATAGCTGATAGTAGGCACTCAAGCTAACTACTTCGCTAGGCATCAAATCCCCCCCCAAAAAAAACACCTTGAGAAGGGCCTCATCAAGTAGCACTAACTACTACATACAAACAAGGACTCCAGTGGCACTTAAAACTAACAAATTTATTTTTTGCATGAGCTTTTGTGGGAGAATTCTGTAAGTTCCCCCATCTTCAAAGCATCTGACAAAGTGGGATTTTCTCTCACAAAAGCTCATGCAAAAAATAAATTTATTAGTCTTTAAGTGCCACAGAACTCCTTGTGTGTTTGTTTTACTAAACAAGACCAACATGGCTACTCCTTTGGATCTTAAGTACTACATGGCATCATTAGAGTTTTCATATTTTCAGGTGACCTGGCTGCTGCTGGGGAAGAAGGATAGCCCAATAACACCTTGGATCAAACCAAGCCTTTCCACACAGAATACATAATTCACAGAGGCCCTCAGTGCCTGTGCTGCTTTCAGACATGCTGTATTTCAAACACAACGCTATAAATTGCCCTTTGTGAATGCACTTGTAGGTTGCACTGATGAGGTCACAAGTCTGGATTTAAAATTCACTTTCCTCACTTTCTCATCCACTGCCTTGTGAATTCTTCTTCTGTAAGGGCCACCGGCCCTCGCAGTTCAGACCTGATGAAGGCAGGGCTCTTTCTAGTTTTTAAAGCACCCATGATTATATAACTTACAACTCCGAGAGCTTTTGGCAGTGCTTTATAAATGCTGTTAATTCACAGCTGGCATCTCATCTGCATGGGAAAGATTTGTTGTTTAAATAAAAACACAAACACCTACCAGTAATAGAATCATTTACAGTATCCCAGCAGCAGAAAAAATAAATAAATAAATAAGCAAGCAAAAATCTGTATTTGCCTCTGCAGGAGATTAGCTTAGAAGAAGATTGAAAGCCCTTCTTTCTGCCAGAGTACATGGTTTCTCAGCGTTTTGGGTGCTCGGCAACTCACAGTTTGATCTGTGATGTTATAGCAATGATAAATGTGGTGGGGTGGAGCTGGGTGCCTTCCCTGTGCACCCACCAGCTGGCTTCCCTGAGTCCCCTGGGCACCCTGTCCCCCCAGCTTACCATCCCCAACTCCCTCAGGACCACTTACCATCCCCAACTCCCTCAGGACCACTTACCTGGCTTCTGGAGCCGCTACCACCCTGAGCACGCTCATTACTGCCTCCATTCTTCTGGCTGGCAGGAAGCTGCATCAGAAAGTTTAAAATCTCCCTCCCTGAGCATGCTCAGGGTGGGAGATTTTAAACTCCCCAAAATAGCTCTCAACTGGCTGGAAGAATGTGTGTTCAGGGCCAGCTAGGAGCCGCGACGCCTGGCGGTGCACAGCCAGCAGTAAAGCATGCACCGGAGAGTGAAAGCTGCTGCACACGCATGCATCTTACAGGAAACATTGAAGGAGACCCACTCCTTCCACACTCTGAGTCCCAGCCCAAGCCCCTTTGGGACAGTAACATTAGGAAGGTCCTCCCTGTAGTAAGTCCAAGTTCATTTCCCTGGAGCTACTTCTACCAATGGATCCCTTCAGATTGGGACATGGCTTTGATGGTCCCAACAACCTTACAACCAAGAGAGTCCAAAGAATGAGGGTCTTGCCAGACTTACAAGTTCTCAAAGGGGATAAAGTACTGCTTAGGGGCCTTATGCACTCTGTGATTTCTCTCTCAGGTCATCCATTTGCCTAGGTTCTTGGAGGTTTCTCTCTCCTACAGCCTGTTCTCCCACTTTACTTGTGCTTCTGAGTTTCCTTTCAAACTGCTATCTCTAGCTGGAGCACACTTGGCAGGCCCAGAGAGGCAGGGCTACTTGGACCCAATATTGTCTTTTAACCCATTTGGACCCAATGTGAGGCTTACTGGCCTCACACAGACCCCCTTACTACTTTTAGGGGCTACCTCCCTTTCCCTTATTCAATGGTACCAGGAGGGCTGTGTGTAGGCTTCTTCCTCTACTACTGTCTGAGGAACATATCTTGCCCAGCTTGCCCCCCCTTTGGAGCAGAAATTGCCCAGCACTGAATCTGCCAACTCAAGCCAGGATGAGCAAGAATTGGAGGGACAGGGGAACAGGATATCTGAGAACTAGGAGCTGCCTCAGTGCAGCCCCTCAGAAACCCTAGCACTGGTGTTAGCATCACACCATCATTGGCTTCAGTCACTGGTTTCCTTGCCTGCTGGCAGAGATTGGTACTTACAACTCTGTAGGCAAGCCAGCGTCCATGGGAGAAGTGGTGCTGAAGCCACTGCACATGCAATGCAGATATCAGGCATGAGGATTTGCACCTATTGAGCTCCCAGGAGTAGGTGGACACAACCCACCTGCATCTGAAGGGTCTGCCTTACAGAGCCCAGATCCAAACTGAGGTCAGGGGACAACTAATGAAAAACAGAAATGAAGGTTATAGAGTCAAAACAGGGAACCAGATAGGGACACCAAACAAAGAACCCTAGACAGCAACTTCTTCTTCTCAAAGGCATCCAAGGAGCCAGCAAACATGGCCCAGAGGAACTTTGCCTGGATATGTATCCAAGGAAGGATTAGAAATAGATCCCACTGTTACAGAGCACTTCCTCATCCAGCAACCTCCTGGTATGGTGTAAGGAATGAGGATTTGCAGCTACAGCTGTCTTATCTCCAGACAGCCTATGAGCTCAGCTGACCAACAGCAAGGCCACCTGATTGACCACTCCATTTAATAGGCCAAGAAAGTCAGCAAGCCTGCTCTTTAGTCTAGCTGCATCAACTGCTCATTGATTGCTTAATGCTTTTATCTACATCTATGATTGTTTCTGTACCAGCCTTGTTTCCTTACCAGCTTTCTGACTCTGATCCCTGGCTTTGGTTCCTGTCACTAGCTTTAAGTCCTTGGTTCTGTCTACTAATCTTCTGGCTCTAATTCTTGCTCCCACCACAACGTATGGTCACCTATGTCCCAGTTTGTAGCAGTGTGACCCTATTGCTAGGGGCTCTGCAGGGCTCCAGTGAGGCAGCTCCTTGTTCTCTGAGGGCCTCACTGGATGATAACGCATTGACTTTAAAATATCTAGGGTATTATATTTTAACTATATGTGTATATACAGACACACTCAACTTATCACAAGTTTATTTTTATTTTTTTATGGATGCATTAATATTAATATCACTGGGAATACTAAAATATTAGCCACATGAATAATTTACTGAAGCATCTCATGTTGACCTAAGAGTAAAGTCTGGGTTTGTGAATTTGAATCCTTGGCTTGCAGAAGGAAAGAGGCTGTTTGGGAATAGAACATAAAAGAGAAATTGCAGTGGCAGAAAATGAATTTACTTTGTGATTTAAAGGTCCATGAAGCTTAGAAAATGTTCTTTCCCTCTCACCTAGGACCACAAATTCTGTTTACATATAAAAATAAAATACAAAATATAAACCATTCTTTTGTTCTCCATGGGGCAAGTTCAAATCTGGAGTCAAACTTGTGACATGGATCATCTATATTCTAGTGGCCAGACCTTCAAGTGCTCAGGACCCACCAGTTCCCATTGCTCTCATGATTTTTTAGCCAATCTCCTAACTTTTGGGCCATGCTCAGGATCTTTTTTAATTTTAGGTGCTGCGAACACTGCTCATGTCACAAGAAAGTTAGCTAGAGTGCAACCTGCCCTTTCTGCAATGTTGTGGCTGCTAAGATAAATTAGACCTTTAAATATTCCTCCCCACTTACAAATCACCCATACACCAGTGTGGGACCTATCTAATACTCCATGCATCAGAAATTCCTGTTTCAGAGGTGACTCTGTTCCCATCAAAGCTGCAGCCTTGCCTCATGTTTCCACTTAACTACTTGATGGGATGCCAGGGGTCCTCCCAGTTCATTAAAATAAAATAATTGTTTTCTTGGAGTGGGTCTAATTATCTTGCCCTGAGGGAACAGAGAGTGTAAGAAGGAACGGTGTCTAATAGCACACAGACTACTACACACATGCTCATTAGACCACTGTGAGGGAGAACAAGAAATCCTACTGCTGTTAAATTAAGTGGAGACAATTCATGTGGGGAAAGTGGGTTCATTTCCAGGCTGATTAAAATCTGAGTTGATTTTATTTTTTTCTAGGTTCATTTTCCACACGAGAGTCTCACATTTTAAAACAGAAATTAAAAATGTGTACAAAAGTGAACACAGTATTATAAAATGGTAGCTAGAATGATGGCCCCAGAAAGAGAAGTCCTCTGTTTAGTCAGAAAATAGGTATAGCCTGGGCAGTGGCACTGCAACTTTCCCCTGTTCAATTCATGTTCCTCAATCAGGACCTGAAGGAACATTGCTCTGTGATAATAAGTGATTCAGTCTCTGTAGATAATTCAGAATAGTCATTCCTGGAGAACAGTCATTCAGAATGCAAATTGGAGCCAAATGCAAATGGTGTGTTTTGTGACCTGGACTCCAGTCCATCAGGAACTAGAGTGAGACCTTCCAAACAGATATCACACAGACCACCAAATATATTATTAGACAGTAATAACATCTAAATACAACTGACCCACCTATGATCTAGAAGTGAGCGGCTCTATATCCTTTGCTAATCCCCTAAATTATCTGGTCCCTCTTTATCCAATTGTGATTGTATTGCATTTTGGTAAGATTGGCTTGCCACTGGGACCACTCTGTGAACTAGTATTTTCCTTGGAGCAGATGGGACTGAACATTAAGTGATCCCATGCACAAAGGACAATAGTATGGGCTTTGTATAGCATCCTTTCTTGTGTATGTGTAAATGAGTTGTGGAGAACACACATCAGAGTAAAATTTTCAAAAGCACCCAAAGCTCTGAAGAGCTTATGTTCCATTTTCAGAAGTGATTTAGACACCTAGGAGCATAAATCTCAATGAAAGTCAATGTTTGGGCACATCTGGAGATGGAGGAGGGATTGCTGTATTGTGGGGATTTTTCTTTATACTTTCCCACTGCTGCAGTTGGATTCTTTCCAGTCTCCTATCACCTTTTTCACTAGGAAAAAGAGTGTATTTTTAGACCTCGCTAAACTAATCCATGTTACAAGCTTAGTAAAGACAAGGCAGTTGTACTTTTTACCCTTGTTAACTGGTCACGATAAACCCTATGAACAACCAAGAGATTTATCTCAAATAACTAACAGAAGTTAGAACTACAACTACATTGTCTAACATGGCTAAATTAACACAGATAAAAAACACCTAGGCTTTATCTTCATTGACATTAAAGGTGTGTTTTTACTTCAAGATTATTAATATGCATTAGCTTGCCTCATGTAAAATCCTAGTGGAGACAAGGTAGTGTACTTTTTGAAGTAGCTAGGCAAGGTCAGTAGTGTACCTTCACCTGTGTCTGAGCTCACCTATTTACCTGTTTCTCTCTTTTTGCAGGGAAGACATAATTCTTTTCACTAGTGAAGACACATCCTTAAAGACAGTGCCAGATTACAGATACATCTTGCACCCACTCCGCAGGTTAATATTTGTTTAGATGTGCAGTTGGGTTTTTGTGTTGGGGTTTCTAAACCTTATAAGCCAAGGGGAAGTCTATACCCACCCTAAAGAGAAACAAGTTTAGCCACGCTGTCTTAAGCCTTCTACCAGCATTGTGCATCCAGCACAGAGAAAGGTATATGGGGAGTGTTGGCATTTCAGCCTACCTGTACAGCTTATATTTACAGTGCATGCAGTCTATAATCAGTGACTTCAGAACAAAGGGTGATCGTTCACATGATATTGTATATGTGACAATGTCATAATCAAGTTTGGTGTGGGCACTTAATTCAGTCTCTTTGCTTTTAAATCAGACGCTAATTCATTAAATTAATTAATTAAATCAGAAGCTAATCAAAAGTTAGTAATTTGCTTCCTGCACAGCTTGAAAACCTAATGCAGGAGTCAGCAACCCAAAAGGTAAAAGAGCTATTTAAAAAAATTCCTTCAATAACCAAGTGTTCTGAGAGCCACAATGGGTGTGGCCTCCTGGTGAGGGGAGCTGAGCCCCGGGCGGCTACCACAGGGTCCCCTGGTGGAAGGGGGAGCCCAGAGCTTAATGTGGGCCACCCACAAGGTCCCCCAGCAGCAGAAGGAGGGAGCCCTGGAGCCACAAGAGGGCAGTCAAAGAGCGTTGCTTAACACCACAGCATTTAAATTGATTTATAGTGAAAACAAGAATAAGTTTATCTTAAAAAACAGAACCAAACTAGAGGGTCAAACAATAGTAAGAATAGTGGGGAAAAAATGTTACATATCAAACAAAAACACATTTTCTAGAAACTAAAATTAAGTAACAGAATAACTTCCTCTCTAAAAAGGTTAATCTCACCCTAAATTCTTCATCATTTTTAATCAAACCTGGTTGAGACCCCTTCTCCATTAAGCAAAATCACTGTGTTTTTACTTCCTCATTGAAGGGTGCCCAAGAGTCCCTTTTATCCTTTCAAATATATTTAAGCAAACCTCTTTTCTGTACCACCAGAAAAGGTTCTCTCCATCCCTCTTTTTCGCCTCCTGTTACTTATTTTCTGAAAAACAAACAAGGAATCCTGTGGCACTTTAAAAGACTAACAAATGTATTTATGGCATGAGTTTTTGTGGGAAAAAATCCCACTTCCTCAGACACACGGAGATGAGGAATTTACAGAATGGGAGGCAAATAAATGCCAATAAATGCCTCCCATTCTGTAAGTTCCCCATCTTGAAGCATATGATGAAGTGGGGATTTTCTCCCACAAAAACTCATGCCATAAATACATTTGTTAGTCTTTAAACGTGCCACAGGATTCCTTGTTTGTTTTGCTAAACTAGACTAACTCAGCTACCCCTTTGGATTTTCTTTCCAAAGTCACCACAACCTTTCAATTGCATTTATTTCAGACTGCTGATGGAACACCTACTATGAACAAAACAATACTCAAGTTACAGGTAGACAGGATGATGAATAAACAGAAAACCTGTTTTTCACCATTGCTGTTGGTCAACTTCATAGACACAGACAATGGGAACATATTTTTGGTTGTATGTATATATAACTTCATGAACGCCTTTCCATGGACGTCACAATGACTTAATGACCAATGTGAAACCAGCTTTTATTTGAGACCTTCATAACATTCTTTGGTGATGTAGAATTTACACACCAGACTCATGAGATTCCTGTAAACCCTTCTGCCTCTACTCGACATTAAAAGGCTCTTGGGTCACAATTAAGACAGCAAAACTTCAGATATAAGGCTTTCCACACTCCCCAAGAAAATACATATTCACTAGATACCTCTTTGCTGGAGGGTGTGAATGTCATATGGTAAACATATATCTAGTGCAGTGGTTCCCAATCAGTGTGCCAGGGCACTATGAGCATGCCTGAGAGCTGGAGTTAAAGTTCTCTCCCTGCTCAGCCCAGCCACCTGGGCTGTGCAGGGCTGGGAAAATGCAGGGGTTAAAGTAAGAGGGATGGAACACAGTTCTGGGGCCCGCTATTTTTAGGCAGGCAGCATTCTGGCCCCCTAAAAATAGAGGAAGGCACTAGAACAGGGAGTTCCAGGGATCCCCCTAAAAATATCAGAAGCAGCCTAAATGTACTGTTCAAGTGGCTCCACCTTAAACCTGGCTCTACCTTAAGCCCAGCCAGCAGAGAGCTAGGGGAGGCTGGGAGTGTGTGAATCTCCCCAGGCAGGGCAGAGTAGCTTGTATCAGGCTGCTTGCAAACGGCCCAGGTAAGGGCTTTGGGCGGAGGGCTGCTGGGGGTTGTGTGGGGGTGTGTGTAGCAGAGGTGGGTGGGAGTGGATGTGTAGCAGAGGGGGTGTAGCTGGGATTGTGGGGTGGCTGTTTGGTTGGGGTGTGTGTAGCTGGGGTTGTGGGGTGGCTGTTTGGTTGGGGGGGG
>ML681963.1:122129183-122188931 GCA_007922195.1 Podocnemis expansa
TTTTTTACTGGACTAGACTAACACGGCTATCCCTCTAAAAATACATGCTTTTTCCTAGTGAAGGCTAGGATTGAACCCATTGTGCCCAATTGGATTGGGCCTGAGAATTGGGCCCTTTTTGTTTAGGGATGAAGGAAACTAGGCTGGTTGACAACCATTAAAACACAGCATTTCTGAGATGCAGAACTAATCCAAAACTCTGTAGCACAGTACTGGCTTCTCTGGAATGAACAATTCTCTTTTCCTTTCTTTACTCTTTTCTTGCAAAAGTGTTTCTCTAACACAGGTCTTTTTTTTAAATCAGTGCTTTACTCAGAAGAGTTTGGGGGCCCCAAACATTGGCTGCAACTGTTCCACACCTTTCCAGGCCAGGGAACATATTTTCCTTTTTACTCTTCCTCCATTTTTTCAGGAGTTTCTATCATCATTTGCTAGATGGATGAAGACTGAGCTGAGGTGGATTAAGACAGTGAGGTCAGGAAACCCTTTGAGTGGCTCCTGTTGAATTTTACAGCCAGATCCTGGCTCTCCTAACTCATGCCGTTGTAGTACCAAAAACAATGTCCTGGCAGCCTGTTACCATCTCTGTTTCTCTCAACACCCAAAGTAACACAATCTACCAAGAGACTGCTTTGGCAAGACAACCAGGGTGGGTGCCCCGGCAGACCTCTCCAACAGACTAGGTGTCAGCAGCTGGGGCGGCTCCAGATGAAACAGCAGCTGCCTGGGCCATGTGATCCTGCCACTCCCTGTGCAGGAAGCGAGAAGAGAAGCTGGAAGGATCCCGGCTGAGCTGCCGCGGGCCGGAGAGGGAGCGAGCGAGCGGGCGGTGTTTGTCCCTTACCCCTCGCACAGCGCAGGTAGGTCAGGCCCGGGGCGGGAACGGGGGCTGCGGGGCGCCTGCCTGGGGCCAAGCCTAAATTTGTGCCCCCCCCCATCGCACCTTATGCCACCCTCCAGGGGCAGCTGGGTCCCGGGAACAGCCCCAGCCTCCTGCTGCCCTGGGGAGGGGGGGACTGTACCTGCAGGTGGGGCAGCAAGTGCCCCCCCCCGCCTCGCATTTACCCAGCGTGCTCCTGCAGCTTATCCCCTGCAGCCTCCCCCCACAGAGGGAAGGGGGCCAGGGATTTCCCTACACCCCCAGCTGTCAGCTAGTAATACTATTGTAGCAGTTTAGTGAGCACCCCAGTACTCCCCCTACGCCCCCCTAATTTCAAGGCCTGGGGAGAATACTGAAGGGGGCCGGGTCTCAGCGGGGGGCACTCCTCAGACCCCCCCCCCCCAGCACCTCCTGCATCCCCCTGGAGCGCTGGCCAGCAACTTACTGTCCACGGCTGCAGCCTCCCCCTGCGGAGGGCTGGGGTAGCTCTTCACCATGGGGGGGATGCTCAGCACCTACTGCATTCCCCCCCCCCCCCAAGCTGGCCCAGCCTGGCATGCCCCCATCCCAGGTTGGGACAGGGGAGGGGCCGGGGGCCAGGCTGGCTCTCCCCCATGTGGGTGAGGAGGTGCTGAGCCCGCCCCCGGACCAGTCCAAGTTACTTTTCTTGCTTGCACTGGTGCTGCTGCTAGATGCTGCCTGCTAGGTCCTAGTGCTGGTTGGGTCCCATGGCTGTGAGTGCTGAGCAGCGCCGCTGGGGAGAAACTGAACCCGACCCGCACTAGGACCCAAGAGGCAGCACGACTGACCCAGCCTTCCCCGCCTCCTCCCAGCCCTGCCCTTATCGCCCCCATGCTGGGCAGCCACTCCGCTCCCCCGGGGGGTGCCAGCTGGCCCTTCCCAACGCGGGGGGGCACACAGGAGTTTCTGTGCCTCACACAGGCTTACCAGATGTCAGGCAAAAGGAGGACATGTCCTCCCTCTGGCAGGCATTTTAAAAACATGATTTTGCCTGGCTTTTTACTTACTGGGGTTTAAGTATGCCAGAATGCCCCAGAACATCCTATTTTTAGGGGCAAGCATTCCAAGGCCCCCTAAAAACAGAAGACTATTACATTAATGCTACAATTTCTCCATGTGTCCTTCAATTACCTCCTTTTCATACTTCCTGTGCTCCTTTCCATGCTTTGGTATCTGGTAAACCTAGCCTTGCAGAACTTTCCGCATCTCTCCTCTTGCAGCTTGTGCAGGGCTGGCCTGGGGGGCCACACCAGCCCCCCCTTCCCTTGTCGGTAGGCACAGAGCCAGATTAAAGCAGGGGTTATAGGGGTGGAAGCATCAGCCTAAGGTGAGTGAGGGGTTCCTGAGCTCCAGCCCAATAGCCCCTGCATTAATCTGCACCCCCCCACCCCACTTAGCCCCCATAGCACCAACAGAGGGGCACTGGAAGGACCCCCTGTCCTGCAGCACTGGAGAGAGGAGATCGCAGAGCTGGAGGCAAGGTCCTGGGCACTCTTGTCCTGAACCCCACCCCTGCAGGAGGGGTGGACCAGCACACGTTTACTCCACTTCAGAGGTCAGGCTGGCTGGCACACAGTATAGCCACTGCCCCAGAAGCAGACCAGCCATATTAGGGTGGGAGCAACCATAGCCTGGCATCTGGCCTCAGCTCCCCCCACCAGTGCCAGCCTGCCCACAGGCCCTCACAGTGGGGGGCTGGGGCCCTAAGAGGGAAGGCCCCACAGTGGTGGGGGGTCAGAGTGGGGCCCCTGCAGTGGTGGGCAGCCTGGGGCCCTGAGGCCCCCTAATTAGGGTCTGCTGGGAGGGTTTGATAAAACTTGTTGTTTAACCTTCTCCTGCTCGTCTTGGACTACTCAGGACAAGATGCAATAAATTTATCCCCAGCACCAAAGAGGGGGCCACCCCAGATCTGATCAGCCATCAAGCCTGGGCCAACTCCCTGGTCCCAGTGGGATCCCTAGATAAAGTGACTTTGTCTGCTCCCATTTGACACTGAGGGTAGCGCCCTGAGGCCTTGCCCCACTGAAGGTGACTGTGAAGAGGTGGCAACATGCTGAATGCTGGGGCTCTGCTACGATAATGAGCCAGTTAGCTAGTGTCGTGTTCTATTTCTACACTCTCTAATGAATACAAGACCTGGTGGGGAAAGGAGCTTTAGGAAAGATCCTGCATCAGAGCCTGATTCAGACAGTCTCAGAGAACAAAGAGGACACCGTCCATTTCAGTTGCCTTGGACAGATAAAAGGTTGTTGCTCAAATTCTGCAGAACTGCTGCTAGGTAGCACTTTGCTGGTATCAACAAGCTCTGAATGGGAGTGGCAGATGCTCTCCAGATGGAGATGGCAAACTGCCTCAGTATTCCTGCCTTCAAAAAGAAAATAATGTTTTCCAACAGGCTCCACCGGAAGGGAAACTTAAAATTAATTAAAATCATCCTGACAGATCTTGGACTCCTTCATGTAACAAGAAAAGTATTTGTAAGTACATCTTGACAATGGTTAAACAAAGAAACAAAATTGTCTTAAAAAGAAAAAAACTCCAAGGAGTCCTGTGGAATTTTTTAAATAAACTTGTTAGTCTTCAAAAGTGCCACAGGACTCCTTGTTCCAAAGGGGTAACCAGGTTAGTCTAATCCAGCAAAACAAACAAGGATTCTGGTGGCACTTTTAAAGACTAACAGATTTACTTATCACATGAGCTTTTGTGGTAGAGAATCCCACTTTGTCAGACACATGAAGATGGGGGAGCTTACAGAATAGGAGCAAAATAAATGCAGGGAAGTGCAAGTCATAGTCACTATCTGAATCCTAACAACTGCTTTGATTGCTGTTACAGTCTGACCAGATCCTATAACTTACACTTCCCTGCATTTATTTTCCGCCCATTCTGTAAGCTTCCCATCTTCAAGCCTCTGATGAAGTGGGATGTTCCCCCATGAAAGCTCATATGATAAGTAAATTTGTTAGTCTTTAAAAATGCCACAAGACTCCTTGTTTTATAGGACTTCTTGTTTGTTTTTTTTTGAAATTGACTAACATGGCTACCCTTCTAAAAATTGTTTTAAAATCATTTAAACTGTAACTTGCATGAAATAAAATATTACAAACTGTTGTAAACTGGCAAATTGCTTGTTGCCTTCTCATAAATAGCTGCTGCTCTCTAGCCAAGTGGTGGCTGTACTACATCAGTGGCCAAAATTATTGCTACATCTGTCGTTCAGTATAAACAGTAATACCTGCATTTTGGTTTGTTTGCAGGATCATCATTAAGATCCCCCAGGTACAACTGCCACAAACTGTCAAAATGTGTGGTATCAGCCTTTATTTGGCCTACAGTACTTCTGCCAACTAATGCAGTTACTTTCTAGCTCAAGTGGTAGAACACTGTTAATTCAGATCGTGATGACTATCAATGTGGATGGAGGTTGTTACACAATTGTTATTAAATACATGCAGAACTGGTTTGGGTAGGTTTACTACATGCAGAGAAAAATTAATCCAAATTGCTTGTGGGGACTTGTGTCTGACAACTGCATATGGAAGATTCATTTAAGATACACAAATAACACCTGGGAGTTTTTAACTAATAATTTATTTTGACAGATATTAAACTATGTCTGTGGTTTTACTACTGCTGTGTCAGCTGCCAATAATGTTTGCATTTCCTCATTGCACAAGAAGATTAAAGGATTCAAAACATACAGAGAAAGAAGGTAATGTTCTTCTATGCTTTCTAAGCAAAACTGCATTTTACAGCTTTTTTTAGCCAAGGAAAGAAATGTTTTGTTTAAAACCTAAAATTGAGTAACATATTGTGTGATAGTTAACTAACATATTAAAAGTAATGGGATTTAGACTGGTCTAAAATTATATTCTTGCTTTTTTTTTAAACAATGTTAGAATAGTTGGATGCTTTTGCTAAAATAATCAGTAGACAACAGATTGTCACTCAAGTTTCAGGAAAAAAACACTACTAGTGAAATGAGAATGGAGTATATCGTCCTGTTTATGCCTGTGGACATTTATCATAGTTACTTGTCACAGATTTTCTTAGTAACAAAGGAAAATATACTTCAGTCTCTTAAGACTGAACTGCATTGGTTCATATTTGGACTGCTTTTTTTCATGTGTGGCATTCAGAAAAGATCCACATTTTTTTTAGATGAAAACTTTGATCAGAAACTATTTGAATCATCAACCTGTCTTCTGACATCTAACAAACAGTTTGATTAAAGGAAACATTTTTCCACTCAATTTGCAATTAAGCTGTGGAACTCACTGCCACAGGATGACACTGAAGCCAAGAATTCAGCTAGACATAGAGAAGCTAGACACTTTTTATATGGATAGCAATGAATATCCAGAGTTGTTAGCTGATAATAGCACATTTTGGGAATCATGTAAACCCAGTGCTCCAAGGCTCGAAACAGTCCAAAACTTTAAAAGATTCTGGGGGCAGAGCCATAACACTGCGTTTTGGTGCCCCTTCCAATTAGCAGCGCTTGGAGCCTGCGCTGTGAAAGCCACCCCTTTAATGGAGCGGCTCCATTGCGCTGCTCCAGGCCGCCCAGGGCTTTGCCCCGTCGGCCTCACTGTAGTTACAGATCTGCATGGGGGCTAATTATCCCACATCTTGCATCTTTATATAAAGCATCTGCTGATCACTAATCAGATGCAGTTTGGAATTTCTATGTTCCTAACAGACAATATCAAATCCAACAGATGGAACCATTAAAACTGACTTCTCATTTTGGTTTATTTCACCAATGTATTTGCATGTAGTCTATTATCATATGAAGAATCCACTATTTCCAAGTAATGAGAATTCATGCAGGGATGCAAAACAGGGTCTGCTCCACCATTCCTGATCAGTGCACCCCATCCTTAAACCAGGCAGGATTATATTTAAAGGCAAGAGGAGTAAATGTGAACTGTGGTCCCAGGTGTGATAGGATTTTTTAGGGTGTGCCCAACTGCCCACTAACAACATGATTTAAAACCTCTAGCTCATTTCATACAGGCCACTGAATAACCTAAACACAGGAGATGGGTTTAAATTAGAGAGCTAGAGGTAAGTCTCCAATTATAGACCTTATTCTGCAACTCTTCCACAAGTAGAACTGCTGTAATTTTAATTTAAAATTACAAGTTCTTAATTTAATGTTATGTTCTAGATGTGGGACTCAGAAAATTCTCACAATAACTGTGACTCTGACCATTACACACACATTTAAAGCATGACAGCTTAATACAAATATGTGAAAATTTCTTGAGTTGCTGACTAGTGTTAACATGATGCCTGATTTTTTTCATTATTTTCTCTGTTCTGTTGGATTTGCATATAGATTTTTCAGCAACTTGATGGCTACAAAGTGAAGGATCAGATTTCGCTTTCAGTTTAACACCTCTATTCTGAAGTACAATTTATATTAGATAAGAGAATGAAGGAGTGCTGGAAAATGGCAAACCTTTTCTTTTCAATTTAATATAGTAAATTCCATTTCAGGGTACTTTATATTGAGACAGGTTGCATAAAGGCAGGGGTGGACAAAATTGGCTCTCTGCTAGATGCCAGCAATTTGACTTCTGGTCACTAGAGGGTGCTCCTCCATTAAATTTCTGCAGTGGTGCTAGTCAACAGGCTGCTAAAACTGGTCACCATGGCGATCAGAAATGTATTATTTATTTGCATTAAAGATGAACTTATGGAGATAACTGTATTTCACCACTGCTCTGTACTTTTTGAGATTTCTTTTCCTCTTATTCTTGTTAAAGTTGCACCCTTTCTCTATCTCAGTGATTGTCAAACCACGGGTCACAACCCAGTACTGGGTCACAGACACATGATTATTGGGTTGCAGCACTGCTGCTTGCAGGGGGAAGAGGAAGCAATGGTGGGAGCTGGGGTCCATCTGCTACCTGCAGCCCAGGGCAGCCAGCTTCCTTTGAAATTTCCCTCAGCTGCTTCCATCCAGGGGTAGCAACCATGGGAAATTGACAAGAATGCTGGCCACTCAGGGCTGCAGGGAGCAATGGGACAGCCTTTTAAATGTTCTGCGGCTGCTTCTACCCTGGCCTGGAACATTTAAAAGGATGCCAGCTGTCTGGCTGTTACCTGTAGCCTGGGGCAGCCAGCATCCTTTGAAGTTTCCCGTGGTTGCTTCCACCCAGGGGTAGAAGCTGCGGGAAATTTATGATTGTGTTGGATCACAGCCATAAATAATATTTTTTCAACTGGGTCGCAAGAAAAACAGTTTTACTACTACTGCCTTATGCTGTAGAAATTTCATAATCTTGAATTCTGTAAATCTGTGTGGATAAAATGAATTATCTTGTCACTATAAGATGAGTGATTCCTCAAAGTGTTCAGGCATAGTATTAAAGGCAGCAGTAACTTAACGTGTGAGTGACACTATAACTCTCTTGGAATTGTCACTGAGCAAAATATTTGAGATGCAATTGTAACACTGAACAGTAACTATTAAGGGAAAATTCCTGAGTAATGGGATAATGTATACAAACAAATGGCCTAACAAGCACATATATACTTTGTGACCAAACAACTATCCTCCGTCTTTTCTTTTTCTCTTTAGAGCAAGTTGTCTTAGGTTGTAAGAATGCTGTTTCTTATTTCATTAATCCCCTTGCATGCAGGAGAGTTCTTTTTAATTAAACCACCTGTCATTTCACTTAGCAAAACAATCTATTTACTTGGACTAGACATTAGATTTAAAATATTTCAGTTACACATGTACACAGATGAATTCTCTATTACAGATTATAGCAAAGACAGAGTAAAACTTGACCCTAGATAAGACCTGAAGAGAAAATGTATACCAGCATCTTTGTTTGTATAACTTGACTAAGTTCTGGAATCCTACCTCACAAATAGAGTGAGTGAATTTATTTTCTGAGTCCCCTAACCAATTCCTAAAAAGGGCAAAAATAAAGAAAAGATGTTTAAAACTGTGCCTAGAACCCCAGCATAAACCTAATGATCTCAGAGCAGAATTTATCTGAAAGATCTAAAAATAATGTATTCCCTTTTTTAAATTAAAGTTTCAATCTAATCTTAGATACTGTTCCTAAATAGTATGATAATTGGGGAGAGAACAACAGAAGAAATTAATGGTACTTATCCACTGTGCTGATGGAAACCCAATTTCTAAAACAAAGACAAGAACCAAGATATTAGATTTTAAAAAGGAATGTATGCTAGGTAATATCAAAAGGAGGCAATGCTTAGGGTTTTTCAAGATGTGGATACGGGATCTTTGTCAGTTTGGGTCTGCTTAAAAGTCCATTTTAATGTAATTGCATATTACAGAAATCTTAGGATTCCCACCAGGAACTCCCACATCACAGCAGATGTAGTGACTGGCATTTCGGAGAGCTGATATGAGGATCAAATTCTCAAAAGTTGCTATAAGAAAATCTGAAATGATTTATGAGAAACTGAAAATATTTCTATTTGAATGTGGTATAGGCAGAAAAAGATCTGTTGCGTGCACAGCAAAGAAAAGGATTTAGGATGAAGCCTTGAAATGTCATCTTATATCTGATGAAACTGAAGGAAAAAGCAGAGTGATTTTTTTTCTTTTAGGATTTTAAAGCGCTCCAGAGCTTTTAAGGAATCCCAGAACTACCCTCCTAATTTAACTGTTTTAAATTATTTTTGTTAGTGTTTACATCGGAAAAAGAAGCCAATTTGTTCATTGGACGACATCTTCTGTATAACAGATTTGATTTTGAAGCATTTACCCCGGGTAGTCTAGAAAGAGAATGTTATGAAGAGCTGTGCAATTATGAGGAAGCAAGAGAAATTTTTGAAGACCCTGATCAAACGGTAATTGCTGTGATTTAATTTAAAATACTAAGTGACCATTAGCAGATAGATGTTATTAACTATTACAGCCCTTCAGAACAGATCATTGAAAATAGGCATACCCAGTTAGACTGGGTTCATTGTGTTAGGAATGCAGTGAACATACACAAATACACAGTAACCACCCTGAAGCGCTTATAGGTAAAATCTATGATTCTGCAAGTACTTCCACACACGAGTTGGCTTTCAATAGGACTACTCACAAACGTAAAGCTAAGTAGATACATAAGTGTCTTCAGATATGGGACCTTCTGGTGAGGGAGAAAGTGACTTGGGAAAGGAATAAAATCTCACATGATTTTGTGTATTTTATATTTTTAAAATATTATAAAGTGCAGCTATTTCCAACTGCCTTGATTCGATAATTGACACATTTCATATCTAACTTACAGCAATGAGGAATCTTGAGAAGAGGGCAATAGTGACCTTGTAGACTGGTTAAGGGTGAATATTCCATTGATAAGGAACAACTTGAAAGATGACACTGTGTAGTGGGGAAAAAAATCCAGGGTAGGAGATGAGAAAAGGGTGCAAGTCTTCCACTGCCCATGAAGCCCTCAGACAAAGACCTTTGGAGGATTGTAAATACTGGCCACAAAATGCTGCCTGTAATGTGAACGTCTCCTGGTCACTGCCCTTCTCTGCCCTCTGCTGTGGAAGTAGCAAGCAGTGCACCCTCTCCCCAGGATGGTGGATCTGCGACTAGGATTTTCTTCCCTTTGGTATCTCCTAGGAGGAATTATACATGACAACCCCATAATTTCCCTGGAGGTTTATACTACAGAGTGGCTTTTTCCTTCTGAGCACCCCACCTTTTTCAATGCAGATTAGGCTTAGTTTCAATTTTAACTATAGGGTTTAATTTTATACAGTGCATTACTGTCTTTAGTCATAAAATTATCTTATCTGCATATTATTATTAGCCTATGAAACTCACTGTTGCAGACTGTTTAATTTGTGCCAGTGTGAACACTGGTACCTCTAGGCTTGGCAGTTCATAGTCTTGGCACCTCTGAGCTTGCTGCATCTGTAATGAATGTAAAAAAATTGTTTTGAGCCTTGGTACCTCTTTCATTACAAATGAAGCATTGGTTACAAGATATTCTGAGTCAAATCAGAATGAGATCAGACACTTGCATGAATAGCACTGGAGTTTATACTAACTAGCATAAATATAAGCACCATCAATCTCCTCATCAGAGTGTAAGCTGATTACTAACTGGTATCAAGAAATGTTTTGTATGATATAGCATAGCTAATTAAATGTATTCTTGGTTTACCTCTTTCCTTTCTCTTAACCAGCTGGCATTTAATTCTGTGGGTTTAAATGGAGCTTTACATTGTTCTAGTAAGGCAGTTTTTATGATATTAAACCTAAACATGGGAGAGGAATTTCAGCCTGGGGGTAAACAGATGCAACCTTTTACATCAATAGGAGTTGTGCCCATTTATGTTATGTTTGAATTCTGTCCATAGTTCCTTATTTAACAGTGTTACATCACATATACTATATGTCATATAGGCTTGAACTTGAAAATATTTTTTAATAGATGAATTTTTGGAAGGAATATTCAGTTAAAGGACCCAGGACAAAAACTGGTAAGTCAAGATCAGAGCTCATTTCATTTCTTTCTCCATTAAGTTGCAAATGCTGTTCCCCTCATACATATGCGACTAGACCCCTTCCTAAGCATGTTGCAATTTATTTGGTCATTACTATGAATTCAGCTGGCAACACTACAGGCCTTGCTTACTGTCTTTGTATCTGTTCTGTGCATTTTCTTTTTATATTTTATACATTTGTGTCTATTATATAGTATCTAATATAGCTGAAGATTAGGGGATGGGAAGACTTTGGCCCTTTACTATTGCACATTGAAATAAGTATTCTGCTATCCATTTACTTGTTTTATTAGACAATTCAGAAACTTTGTAGCTATTATTCTGCTGCTGCCTATTTATATTTTTATTTTGTATTGCATTAGTGTATAGGAGCCGCAGTTAGGATCAGAAAAGGTGCTATGCAAACAGTGAAAGTGAGCATTTGCTGTGAAGTGCTTCCAAGCTGATTAAAGAGGCGGCAAGTGTGTGGAAAAAACTTGGAGAGGTGGAGAGTCTCAATAATACATATATAAATGACCTAGGAGACAAATATCTACTGACCTTTGCTTTTGGTTGGTGTGGGAATTTAATGTCTGAGTAATATTGGATTGATGGGATGACTTGCCAGACAAAATGACATAGAAAGGAACTACCATTATTAATCTTACTGTAACATCTCTCTCAAATGTTCCGAAGGAGAGAGAGCAACCATTAGAGAAGCTTGCTAATAATGCCATAGTGTTTATTGGCTGAAAGTAATTACTGATTTCTGCTTAGGTGGTGAAGCACTACAGAAAATTGATGTGACGGGACTTCTGACTGGCCTAGTTGCTATTGGAGTTCTGGTGGTTATAATTGGATTACTTATTTATTATTTCTGCAAAAACAGATGCAAACCAAGACAACTACGAGGGTAAGGCATTGACAATATCATTTCACTTTACTTTCATAGAAGAAAAAACTTTAGTAGCTTAAGGTGGAATTTTCAGAATCACTCTGCTCTCATTGAAGTCAAAGGGAGTTTTGCAGTTGACTTCAGTGGAGGTGGAATTGTGGCATTACTAAATGCTTTGGAAAATACGATTCTTAGAGTTAAGATTTTATAGCTACAACCTTGAATATCATAGGAAATCTAGAAAACAATGGGACATCATGAGTGACAAATCTTTGTTACACAGTATTTTGCTGGGCCCCAAAATCTTTACAAATAAAATAGTTTGTTTTGAAATACGCAGTGGAGGAGCAGGAACTAGTTTTAAGAATACACTGAGATGTTACCATTTGTAACTGCTGGGGAGACTCAATTGTGCTAGAGGAAGTATGAATGAACTTAACTTTTTCCAAAGAACGAGCTTGTTGAGGAACCGCAGATAACTAAAGATACTCTCCCTTTGAGCTTCCCAGTGGAAACTACTGTTCTAACACAGTTGAATCTTTTTGGCAGTTTAATTTGGTAACTAGTACATCTGTATGAGATCCATGAGACTGTTTTGTGCTGTGATAATAAAAGAGAAAAAGAAGTGGTGTATAGCAGAAGATTCATAGTAATAAATACGTGCTTGCAAGCATAACTTGTAACTGTCTGAAAGACTTACAGAAGGCACTAAAACAAGGAGTCCTGTGGTACTTAAAGACTAATGAATTTATTTATTGCATGAGCTTTCGTGGGAGAAAATTGCACTTCATCAGACGCTGTGAAGAAGTTCATACGATAAATTTGTTAGTCTTTAAGTGTCACAGGATTCCTTGCTTGTTTTTCAGAACTAGATTAACACAGCTACCTCTTTGGCGATAAGTAATCTGCACTTACTGATCTTAAATAAGAGCTCTTGTCAGCTCTTGTAAAAGAGCACATTTCTTACAAGCACACTGGCGTACATGGAAATATTCCCGTGATCTAAATTTTAAGACAGAAATCTGCACTAAATATTGATTATATAAAAGATGGGAGAGTGTAAATAAAATTACAGTAAAGTGAGTTATGGTACATTATTTCTTCTTCGAGCACTGCTCACATCATTCAGTTACAGATGTATATGTGCCACAGCACACGGTAGCTTGGAAAGTCTTTAGCATTAGCCTGTCAGGTCAGGTCACACAGCCAATGCCCCCTCCATGCCGCGACCGTGGCTATATAGGTGATCGTGACCCTGACTCTCCCAGTCCATGATTCCTTCGCCAACTCTGGTTAGTGGAGATGGTGGGAGAGATCTGAATGTATGTGAGCAGCCCATCTCAAAGAAGGACAGTTACTAGTAAGTAACCCACTGTTTCAACAGTACATATCTCTGCAACTTAATCAATTGAGTTGGAAAAAACTGGTTTGTAACTACCTGTGTTGGAGTCGTTTTAAGGGCCTTTTCTCCAACTGTAGAAAACAAATCCTGTCTGACTTCCCTAAGAATAGCAATCCCTCTTCCAGTGAAGGAAGCACAATTCTGCAACTCAAAGGAGGGGTGGATCTTTGCATAAGTCTGCAGGAAGCTGGAGTATTCATGGTTCTTCTTCAAGTGCTGCTTGGATTCATTCAGGAATAGGTGTATCTGTGCCGCAGCACATGATTGGCCAGAACTTTTTGCGCTAGCCTGTCAGAAGAGGGCAGGCGGCCACCGCCCCCTGTGCCATCCCATGGCTATATATGTGGCCACTGCCCAGCCCCTCCCCAGTTCCATTTTGTCCGCCTCAGCGTCAGTTGTGGAATAGCCCACTACTTGTCTTAGCAAGCAGCCTGTCTTTCTCTCTGTTTTATGAGCCTTCCACTCAATTGGGAACACCACTTCATGGACCTAGTTCCACTGAAGAATGTTTCCTCCCTCAAGCCAGAGCATTGACATCACGCTCCTCCGCTGTCCACCATGCCAGGGTTTAAACCCTGCACCGAATGCAGCAAGGCCTTCCTGCTGGATGATCCCCATGAGAAGTGCCTCCAGTGCCTGAGTGAGAGCCATTTGGTCACCGCTTCCTCCATCTGCTTGTCCTTCAACCATGGGTGTCACTGGTGCTAGGCACACGGGGCCCGTGCCCCAAATCCCAGCACCAGTGCCCTGGGTCTGGCGGGGCCCTGCCTCTACCAGTCTCCGGCCCAATAGGGCCGGGGATCCAGGGCCCGGCCACCCCCGTCCCCGTCCCTGGCTGGGGATCCAGCCCCAGCCACCCGCAGTGGCTGCTCCTGGCTCCGCCCCCAGCTGGGGGCATGGCCTGCGGCCAGGGGGCATAGCCTCCGGGTAGGAGGCAGGGCCTGGGCCAGTGCCCTGGGTCCTTTCCTGAGGCAGCAATGTTCCTGCCTTCAATCCTAGATCAATCAAGGACAGGGAGGAAAGGCACCATGCGTTGGCCTCAGGGCAAGCGTGGCAGCCTATCCCCAAGGCCTCGGGGTCCCGTGTGGCACCGCGTACCGGTTTGGCACCGGAGCCTTCCCGGCACTGTGTCTCCAGGGAGCACAAGACCAGCTTGGTACTGGTGACAGTACCAAGGCGTCGGCACTGCTCCAGGTCCCCTATAGGGGATTCCCCACAGGACCTGGCAGGGTCGGTACCACTCCCTACAACTCCGGAGGCATTCGAGGCAGTGAAAGCACTCCTTCTACTGCCTACCGCACCCTCTCTGGTACCTGTGGGAAGGGGTAAGCCAGTCTTCATTTCGAATGGTCTGGGTGCACTGCAAGCAGCACTAAATGCCATCTCCGGTGTCGGTGCCAGGTTCCCTGGCACCAGAACCTACCACCCCTTTAAGTCCCATACCGTTGAGCCCTCTCCCCAGCACCGTATTATCTTGCCATCCCCGGTGCTGCTTCCAAGGTCCTGAGGTGCTTCTCCCCCTTCCAGCCCAGGAGAAAGGGCCTCAAGAGGGACTAAACAGTCCCATCGCCAAGCTTTGGTGCTATCGCCATTTCAGCACCAACCCCATGAAAGGTACCCCCAAGAAACCACTGTGCCCATGTCAGCACTGATCCAGTCGGCACCGGCTAGGGCTTTAAACCTGGTACTATGCTCCTACATGGCGGACCTCCTGGCGCATTTCAACCTTCTGCCCATATGGGGATGGAGGTCCAATCCCCTGAAGGGCCCATTGACAGTTTGTTCGGACCAGTGTTCACATCAGCGGAACCTATCACAGTTCCCCTCCACCCAAGCGTTTGGGACTTAGCCTTGTCTCACTGGCAGAACCCAGTCTCTATCTCCCTGTTGTCAGATGTGGCAGGCCTTAAATATCGATTTCCAGGGTTGGAGTACCCCCCGCTTGCCACCCACCTAATTCCATCTCGAGTGGTGGTAGAAGCGGCCTTAGGGCTGGGACAAGTTCCTCGCAATCCCTTCCCAACATTGAGGCATGGTAGGGAGTTGGAGCTACTAGGCCGGAAGGTGTATTCCTCCTCCACCTTCCAGTTGCGCTTTGCTAATAACCAGGCCCTAGAAGGCAGATATATGTTGGATGTTTGGGAGTCAATAAACAAGTTTAGACACCTACTCCCACAAGAGACAAGGGAAGAATACCATGCCTTCCCTGAGGAGGGCAAGATAGCATCTCAGGATCTCCTTTTATCTACATGAGATGCCGTAGACACAGCCGTCCGCACTCTGGCCTTGGCCATGACCTTGCTATGCGCGGCTTGGCTACAGGAAGCTAGAGTGCCCCAGGTCTCCCGACAGGTGGTCCTTGACTTCCCCTTCAGCAGTGAAGCTTTCTTTATACCTGAGGCCGATGCCGTTCTGGGTACTGCCCATGACCCTCGGGGGGATGTAAAATATCTGGGGCTCCTTCCCTCAGGGCCTCTCCCACGTCCATCAGCCCCATAGGGTACAACACTGAGTCTGACCCTCCCCTCCAGCAGCCAGCGGGGAGAAGTTAACTCCCACTGGGCTCTAAACCTAATTTAAGGACCCCTCCGTTCTGGCTCCACTCCCCCCACTCTCCCCAATCTTTGGGGGGGCCGCTGGCCTTCCAATAAGGGGTAATTACTCACAACCAGCCAGACTAGGTGTCAAAACACTTCTCCTGAGAACCCCTGCCCCAAGGGGTGCCCACTCACTCGGGACCCCCCCTATGAGCTGATGGACTGCTCCTTTTCAGGCAGGGCCATGGTCTAACCCAGGCCTTTCCATATACTCTCTCTCTCTCAATCTAAATACCTATAATAATCAGAGGAGACCCAACTTCTCCTGTGCTCCGGGCCTCCCTCTGTTAGCGTAGCTGGCAGAGTGAGGGATTGCAGGCCTAGCCTTCCCTGACAATCCTTAAGTAGCTGGTTAGACTCCAGCCCAAAGGACAGCCACATCTCTATCTTGTTGACCCCTCTGGGGGGGAACCCCCCTTCCCCCCACTTCCTCATGCAGTGCCTCCCCTGCTCCCTTCGGGGCACATAAGGTGACAATAAGGACTTCCTGCAAATAGCACTGGGGATAACGCCTTCCCTCAGCCCACCCCGAGGTAGGTGGGGAGTTTCCTCATGGGTGCTCTTCCCGTGCCCAGGAGACATTCACACACTCACTCACCCTTGAGTGAAGTTTAGCTCCTTACACCTCTCGAACCAGATGTCCAGGAGACCCTCCTGTGAGAGGGATCCTCCCTTCCTGCTCCCCTCCCCTCCTGTCCACCAGAGGGCACCTCTCTCCCTGTCCACAGGGTTGGGTGGAGCTCCTCACGCTCCCTTATTCACAGCTTGAGCCAATTTTCCTTTAAATCACTGAGCATAAATTAATAGGTGCTCAAACAATACTCAATCAAGGACCCAAGGTGTCCCTATCAGTACGATTCAGTGGAGACCCTCGCTCTCCTTTACCCACCTGCTTGCATTGTTCTCCTTTAGCTCACCAAGCGTGATAGCTCATGCTCCAATGATCCCAAACCAGGGATCTAAGCTATGTTCTACCAGTTCGGTGGTGCTTCAACCCCTTGCAAGTCCATGGGGCAGGCTAACCAGGTCCTGCCCATCAGGTACAGGACATAATCGTAGGAGTTTGTTCACTGGACGCAAGCATTTGGTCAATTGCTGGTGACTTCTATTAGGGAAATACCCACATTCACTTCTGTCAGCTGGTCAATAGCTTCGTGAACATGCTTGAGAGGGGCTTCACTGGTGTGGAGCCTCTATTCCATCATTCTGCTTCCCCTCTCTGTATGGAAGAAAGGGCTACTTAACATATAAGGGAAGCACTTTTCCTGTCCTCAAATACCGCGGCCTGAAGTCTGCTTCGGCATCCATGACCACCTTGCCCCTAGCTCTCTAGGGAGAGTCGCAGGTCAACAGAGGTGACCTAAGTCACTCAATGAGCACTAGGTGTGTTCCAAACATACCTGGGTTTCACCTACTGCCAGAGCAAACCCAACACTAACAGGACCAATTCCCTTTTCCCCCGTCCCTCTTCTCTGGCCGAAGGTTGGGGAATTTTGGACCACCCGCCTCCCCCTTTACGCCCATCACTGGGGTCAGTCTCACCAATGGATCAGAGACCGATTCCGTAGATACGGTATGAGTATGGACCCAAATATCATTTCTCGGAGGTGTCTATTCAAGGGTGTCCTTTCAGTAGCTCACCCCCTGAGGGCAGTTGTAGCGCTGTGGTTACCCCTAGGCTAGCTTCGGGTGCCTCCTTAGGAGTTCCGTCAGGTACAACTCCCCTTTTCCCCACTATCTTCTGAAGACCATCCTTAGCCTTAGTAGCTGCCACTAGGCATACTGAGCTCTGGTCCTAAGCAACTGCTAGGTCCCGCCACACTCAATGGAACCTCACGTTGACACCACCCTGAAATTCCAAACAGTGATCTGAATTTCGGGCAACTAGCTGACCCCAGTAGAGACCATTCTCCTTGGTAAATACTAATAATAACAACAATAGCAGAACAATAACAAGAAGACACAAAAGATAGACTGAAAAGTGTCTGGAAGGGGAAGCCAGGTCTGCCCCACTGGGGTACACGCCCTTGCTCCACCACTGCTGGAAGAAATCCTTCCCTTCCTTCTCTCTTATAGTCCCATGATCCTCTTCGTGGTTCCCTCTTCACAGAGAACGCCCAAGCCCAGTACCCGTGCTCCCGGTGCTCTGTCTCCCCTAAGGCCAGGGCCACAAAGCAGTGGTCCTTGCGCAATGCAAGATCTCACACGCTGAGCGCGAACACAATATCGTCGGCTGTGCGGACCAGCACCCGGGGTCCTCTGGGCACATGAGCCTAAGACTTGGGCTTCACCTTTAGCCATGACAGCTCCTGGTCTACATTCCCTTTGGCTGTCCTGGTGGCCATTCGGTAGCCACCAAATTGAAATAATAACTGTAAGAATAACAATAACAAGGGAAATAGTAATAATACCATTCCCTACTGTCAATGCAATGTTAAGGTGTTGATAGCTCACACACACACACACACACAGAGCATCACAGTGCCATCGGTGGGGTCATTCCAGCCTTGGATAATACTCTGCAGGCCTATATGTAGCCTTACCTACAGCTAACTCCTGTAGTCTATAGCATGGGCTAAGCACCTGTCTCCCTCATGACGGTTCGAGTACACCACTTGCATCTGGTGTTGTAGGAGGTCGTCACCTCTGGGTCCCGGTGTTTTCCCTGCTAAACTAGGAAGAGGTGTTCTCTCCTAGGTCCTCCCTGCCTCACTCTCTGCAATGTCACCCCTGCGGTGAGACATGAAGCGTACCAGATTCACATAGTCACTTCCTGCCCCTGGTCTACCTCTGCTTCACTCCACCTACCTGGGAAAAGATGGGATCCCCCTTCTCTTTCCCTGCTTCTTGTAGTGTCTGATATCTACTGCTGCCAGTCCAACAGCTCCAAGGTCTCCTAATTCCTCCACAGGCATGTGCCATCATATGCTACGGCCAGAATACCCAACCCTCTGGCCTCAGTGTAATTCTACCAATACTTTCTCAGATATTTTATTGGTGACACATTCCTTGGTCATAGCCACAATGCATCTTGTCCCAGTTCTTAGAGTATGGTGACCTCAGGCCATTCTGCCCTAGCGCATTAGCTAGCGCTTGGGCAAACTGGGCCTCTGATCCTCCACTGGGCTAGATCCTGCCATCCCGGGTCGTTCTTGCCTAGACCATGGTCCTTAGGTCAACACTTTAGACCCTCCAAGGACCTTACTTGTTGGGAAACTGCCAGTGTTGGAGAGACGCTGTGCTGAGGGTGGAAGAGCCAACTCCACCCGCCATCCATTGGCATAGCTAGCAGTCACCTATTACTGAATGTATCTCAGCAGTGCTCAAAGAAGAACAGTGGGTTACTTACCAGTAACTATCCTTCAAGATGGGCTGCTTGGATTCATTCACAACCCTCCCCCTGTCTCTGCATTCAGAGTTGGTGGCTCCTAGGAACTGGGGAGGGGCCGTGCAGTAGCCACATATATAACCACGGGGTGGTGCGGGGGACAGTGGCCACCTGCCATCTTCTGACAGGCTAGGGCAAAAAGTTCCAGCCAACCATGCGCTGCGGCACAGATACACCTATTACTGAATGAATCCAAGCAGCCCATCCCAAAGGAGGACAGTTACTGGTAAGTAACCCACCAATCCTTTATTCTTTTCCTCCCTTCAGTGCCACAAGTATGAATGGGCAATAGACTTACAGAAGCTATTCCAGCCATAGTGGATCTTAGAGAAGGATTCTGCCCCATCCTTGTCCCTGTGAATTTCTGCAGCATCTGACTGCCTTCCTCAGCCTGGTTCCTGGGGATAGCCATTTGGCCCACACTGTTTAAGATTATTAAACATTTCTGTATTTTGGCAGAAGACTATATAATAATCTTTATTATTCATAACAATTTTTTCCTCTGTTTAGGTACTCAGACAGTGTAAGAAGTAGGAGACCTTCATCTATCATTTTCAGAAGACATGAAGAGGTTTCTTTAAATCCACTCTCTCTAAGAACAGATGAGTCAGGACTGCCAACTTATGAAGAAGCAGTGACATTAGGGGGAAAATATGATGCCCCACCACCACCATATCCAGGGCCTCCAAAAGAGTTCAAAGTGTTTAAAAAGTCTATGTCACTTCCTGCTCCATAGTCCCAAACTTGACTTTGGAGTAGTGGGGAATTCTTCATTGGAAGATGAAGATG
The DNA here is from genome assembly GCA_007922195.1 of Podocnemis expansa. Classification (NCBI taxonomy): domain Eukaryota; kingdom Metazoa; phylum Chordata; order Testudines; family Podocnemididae; genus Podocnemis; species Podocnemis expansa. The sequence goes on from ML681963.1 coordinate 122,148,642, forward strand.
CACGTTTGAAAGGATGCTTTACATTGCAGGATAACTTTTCACAAATACGAAAGACCTACAGATCTTCAGCATGGCCAGGAGCAAATGAATTTTTTCATACAGGAAAGGAAGCTACTGTGTTGCAAAAGTTTATTTCATATTGGAAAAATATTTTATACAGGTTTTTTGGTGCTAGAACCGAACTGTGCAAAAAGGTGTATGTCTCTTACGTTACCTCCCATGCATTTTGAGCCAAATATCAAACTACTGATGATTGCATTGATAGTTTTAATTCATTTATATAGAAGAGGAAAAAAAGTATTTTTAATATATTAAAATTGGACTTGAAGACACTATGTCAATTTCAAAAGGGATAGCTGTGTTAGTCTAGTCCAGGAAAAAAAACAACAAGGAGTTGTGTGGCACTTTAAGACTAACAGATTTATTTTTTTGCATGAGCTTTCGTGGGAGAAGATCCCACTTCCTCAGACGCTTCGAAGATGGGTGAACTTACAGAAAGGAATGAAACTAAATGCAAGGGGGTGTAAAACATAGGATCAGCTCATACAGTAACAGCAAATCAGAGCAGTTGTTAGGTTCAAACCCTGGGAAGCCTGAAGTCAAATTACCCTTTGTAATGGGAAAAGAACCCATAGTCTCGATTGAGTCCTGCTTTCACAGAATTTAGCTTGCGTATTAATTCGAGTTCAGCAGTTTCTCTTTGAAGTCTTGATATCCCAGCTACATCTCTAATGACAGTCGTTAACAAATCAGTCATCGAGTGATTAGGAAGATTGAAGTGCTGAGCAACTGGTTTCTTTGTTCTTTGATTTCTGATATCAGCTCTGTGTCCCATGGTTTGAACCTGAAAACTGTTCTGATTTGCTGTTACTGTATGACCTTATCCTATGTTTTACACCCCCTTGCATTTAGTTTCATTCCTTTCTGTAAGTTCACCCATCTTCGAAGCATCTGAGGAAGTGGGATCTTCTCCCATGAAAGCTCATGCAAAAAATAAATCTGTTTTGAAGACACTAACCACTTTTTTCTATTAAAACTTTAAACCTGTGTAACTATATTAGGCATTGAATAATGAAATGGATACCTCATTTGGTTGCGGGGTGGGTTTTGTACTGGTTCTAAAACTAACTAGTTCAGAGGTTCCCAACCTGTGGTCCATGAGGGTATCACAGGTGGTCTGTGGGGGTGGGGGGGGGAGATAATATAATCCCATGTACCTCTTATGTATCATGTTTGATGTTACATTATTATTTATGTAATTTGCTTCACAAGCATCCTTGTGTAAAATAGCATTCTCTAAATTTAAATAGTGGTGCTTTTGCATGACTTCAGTGTGAACAAATGCTTTTTGCACATTTGATGGTTAGAAGGTGGTCCTCAAAAGCTTTCCATGATGATGTAGTGGTCTGCATAAAGGAAAAGGGTAGGAACTACTTGAACTAGTTAATCTTTCAAGCTTATGTTACATTATTGTTCTGAATTTAATTTGTCTAATTTTAAACATTATTGCTGTAGTGAACACATTGTCAAGTTAATGTAAATTTTACTTGGTAGGAATCCATAATTAGGATATTCTCAGAGTAGAGATTATCTAAAACAGTGGTTTTCAAATTTTTGTCATTAGGACCCAGTGGAAAAAAAAAACAGTTTATGCTGATGTCCCAACAAATACATCTTTCAGCAATGCATTCCAGTCCTTGGGCAGCAGTAGCAGGTGGCACCATGACCCAGTACCTGAGGGTCTGCAACCCAGTACTGGGTCCCAACACATAATTTGAAAACCAATGATCTAAAATAATGACTACATCATCAGTTCCAAACCTCTTCCTTTATGCAGACCAGTAGAGTGTCATCTAAAGCTTTTGCAGACCACCACATAAGCAAGCTGTTTTAAACATTTTTTACATAGTTATGGCTGATGGAAGTCAAACTTGTATATCAAGGTGTGTTAAAAGCACACCTATTTCTAATAATTTATCCTGCTGACTCAAACACATGGCACTCATCACAGTATGTTTGCCTGCAGTAGGCTTACCCATGGGGAAAAGATAATATCCCTTCTCTTTAGGTAAGTGTTGTTATTGTGACATTATCTCCCCCCCAACTGACCACCTGCAGTACCTTTGCATACCACCAGTGGTCCACAGACCACAGGTTGGAAACCATTGGAGTACGTGTATTTCCCTTGACTTCATCACCTGTTTCCTGTTTTGTCTTGCAGAACATTAGTTATGGCTGTGCAAGTCAGTCCATTGAAAGCAACTCCTAGCAATGGCTAATTGGCAGCTAATAAGCTTATTTCTTTCCTGCTCCCCCACCTGCGTCATCCCTACGTTAATAATGCACTTACAACAGATTTTGAAGCACTGGCTGGAGAGCAACTTCCATTTGATGATCTTGGTCTTGTTGGCTCAAAGTCAAGATTTCTGGGTGGTGGAATATGAATCAAAAAGTTGCTACTGCATAGCGTGCAGGTTGCATACATTGGCCTGTTGATATGATGTTCATTAGTCTGAGATTTCTAGAAATCTCTCATCAGTAGTCTGTCTAGTAATCAAAAAAACAAGGGACAAGACTTTCAAAAGTGACTGGCATTGAATGCTGTTGTTTCTGGGGTTCCAACTGGAGACTCCTTTAAAATTGGGACTATGAGAGGGTGAACTAGGCCAGATGTCTCCTGCTGGAGGCCTCTGGGGTCCTGCCACCCTTGTCCTGGGAAAGAAGCAGTAGAGCTAAGTCCTCCAAAGGGCCTAGAGAGACTGCACAGGAAGCTGCCAAATAGAGGGAAGCTGCAAAGAGTCAGCCCCTTGGAGAGGCTGCAGGGAGCAGCCAGTTCCTTGCTGGAACCAGAGGAGTGCATCAGGTACTCCTGGCTGGTAAAAAGGATTTGTAGCACCATAGACAGCTCAGTGCTGGTATGGGCTGAAGGAGTGAGTTTGAGCTGGTGGTCCAGAATACACAAGAGCCCTGAGCTAAAGGTGAGGCATCAGTGAAGGCTGCCGAGACGGGCAAGTAGCCCAGAGAACTGAAAGTTTTCTTTAAAGGGACATGATGGTATGTAGCCACTATTCTTAGGGGCCCTGGACTGGGACCTGGAATAGTAGGTGGACCTGGATCCCTTCATAGTCTCCTGGTGAAGTGGCCTATAACTGGACAACAATAACTTTCAGACAGGAGCTGAACTCCTTAGCAGTCCAGCTGAAGAACTAAGGTCAGAAGGACACAGAGGAGGTGAAATCATTGCCTTCAGGGGGCAAGCCCTAAGGGTATGGGTTAATACTAAGGCTGACCTTTCTGAAACACTACAAACTCACAGCCAGAAGGGGCATTCATGAGAGGTGGGTGCCACACCATTACAGGGCCTTTTAAGGTGTCACCAGTTGGTTACTCGGAAACTGACTCACTTTTGGAAAATCTTAGCCAATGATTCAACAAGAGCAAATTAAATTTAAACTTAAGTCAGGGGCATTGCTGGCACCTGCCACATGGGGCATGTGCCTTGAGTCCTGGTGCCAGTGCCCTGAATGCCTGGGGCACCCCCTGCCTCTCCTGTCCCTGTCCCCAGCCAAGTATCTGGGTCTGGGCTGGCAGCAACAGGAGGCAAGGGCCTCGACTCCAGGGCAGGGCTGGGGCTCAGGGGGCAGAGCATGGGCCCGGGCCCCGGGTCTTTCCCTGGAGCAACAACACTCCTGACTTAAGTGCTGTTTAAAATTGTTCATTTGTATTCAGTCACTGCTTACACTTAAAGGCTGAATGTTCACTTGTGACGTGATCTGACACACGAGTTCAGTGAGAAACGTATGTAAGATTCCATATGACTGTTTTAACTCTAAATATCATTCATCTAAAGGAAAACTGCTGATAGTGGGTGCACTGAGAATACTACATCAGGCTAATCTTGCCTGTTAAGTAACTTGGTTTGATCTAAACCAGGGGTGTCAAATTCATTTGTTCTGGGGGGCCAGTTTTGACTTAAATGTACTTCAAGTGGGCTGTACGTACCATAAATCAAAATAGTAGGGCCCTCTCGCAGCATCATGGAGTGCTGTATGAGTGAGACTGCACTCCCTAAGACCTCTCATCCTTGTTAGGGAAGGAGTGTGGTCTCATAGAGCACAGTCTCTCACTCCCCAGACTGTACAATGTTGTTGTCCCCGTCCCGCCCCCCCCCCCCCCCCGGGAGAGAATGCGTTCCCATGGAACGCAGTCACGGGCTGAATGGAAGAGGCTTGTAGGCCATGTGTTTGACATCCCTGGTCTAAATGGATGGAGAACTATTTTCTTGTTACTGAGTGAGATTGGAAGTTGAATTGGTTTTGCTTATCTGACAGAGTTGCTGATGACTTTTGGCAAGACACTAACCCCTTCTGTGCCTAACTTTCCAGTCTGTAAAGCAGACAGAACACCTACCTCACAAAGGTGCTCTGATGCTTAATTAACTGCCATTTGAATTTCAAGAGTGGTCTGAAATTTTGTTTGAAGAGTGCCAGAGAAAATTTTTAGCTGATGAAACCTTAAATGAAATGTGTCCAAGCTACTTCAAAGACTCAATTTTCAGGTTTTTTTTTTTTTTTTTTTTTTTTGATAGATCAGTTGATACGAAGTGCTGATCTAACAGTTCCAAGGTTTAATCACAAGGAAAGTGGAAGCCAGGCATTGTCAGTGTAAAGTGCTTGACCGTTGAATTACATTGTTATTTGTGTGCCCCAGCAGGGCCGTAAACATGGCAGGGCAAAAGGGGCTTTGCCCTGGGTGCCAATTTAAAAGGCTGCGGAAAGGAAGCGATTTCCCCCCTGCTGCCTCTAGCTGTGGCAGGGGGAAGTGATCCCCTGCTACAGCGGGAGCCAGCAGTGGGGGATCGCTCCCCCTGCCGTGGCCGGAGCCAGCAGCGGAGGATCGCTCCCCCTGCCGTGGCCAAAGCCAGCAGGGGGGAATCACTTCTCTGCTGCGGCCAGAGCTGGCAGCGGTGGGGTCCCTTCTCCCCGTCACAGTGGGGTAGGGACCCCCTTTGCCGGCTCTTGCTGCAGTGGGGAAAGGTCAACCCCCCTTTCCCTCTACTGTATAGATGCTGGGCCCCGGATTGAGGCTGGGGGGGGCACCTTTGAGGCTGCTTGCCCAGGGCACTGGAACCCCTAGTTACAGCCCTGTGCCCCAGATCCCACATTTATTAACTTTCTGCTTACTTTGCCAGTCTCATTTGTTCTCCCAGGCTTTTTCAGGGTGGTGGACAGAAAGATTCGTAACAGGATAAACAAGCTTTGAAGGAAAGAGGTTTGAGATTTTTTGGACACTGGTCCAAATACATTTCATCATTTTAAAAAAAAGTGAATAAAACTCTATATGAAATAAGGTCAACACAGTCACTCAGTGTACAATCTTACTCTTAATTCACTAAAGGAGGAACTAATTACAGTATGTGACTGCCAATAATGAGGAAAAAATGTTGACATAGCAAGCACATTAGTTTCAAAATATAGTTCATATTAGTTTCTATAATCACTACCCTTTTTGTCAGCTAATGCAGGTCCATCAATTTCTGCCAGAGCCAATACTGACTTCAGAATATGTGCCTTGTGTAAATCCATGATTTTTCAATTAACAACTTAAAGCTGGGTGAAGAACCTCTGATTTGGAAGAGGAATGTTAGTACAAGGGAAATGATTCTTGATGTGGTAAATTCATATGATTAAATGCATACCAATTTGTGCAACAGAATATAGTTTTGTAAAGGACAACTTCCTGGTACAAATGCTGGAGCAACCAACTAGGGGCCTTGCGCCTCTCGATCTGCTACTCACAAATAGAGAAGAATGTATCAGGGAAGTAGAAGTGAATGGCAGACTGGGTAGCAGTGACCATGAAATGATTGAGTTCAAGTTGATGATTAAAGGAAAGAAGGAAAGAAGCAAAATGCAGACCCTGGACTTCAGAAAAGCAGATTTTGTCTCCCTCAGGGAACTGATGGGTAGGATCCCTTGGGAGGCTGATCTGAAGGGGAAAGGTGTCCAAGAGAGTTGAGTGCATTTTAAAGAAACCCTGCTAAGGGCACAGGAAGATACAATTCCGATAAGGAGAAAGCACAGCAAATGTGGAAGGCGCCCACTGTGGCTTAACAGAGAGCTCTGCACTGAGCTGAAGCATAAAAAGGACGCTTACAGGAAGTGGAAGCTAGGACAGATGACTAAGGAGGCATATAAAGACATTGCTTGGGACTGCAGGGATAAAATCAGAAAGGCCAAAGGCCAAATGGAGTTGCGACTAGCAAGGGATGTGAAGGATAACAGGAAGGGGTTCTACAAGTATATCAATAACAAGAAGAGGATCAGGGATGGTGTAGGTCCCTTACTGAATGGGGCAGGCATCCTCGTGACAGAGGATGAGGAAAAAGCTGAAGTGCTCAATGCTTTTTTTTACTTCAGTTTTCACAAGCAGGGTCAGCTCCCAGCCCACTACACTAGGTACGGTAGACTGGGGAGAAGAAGAGAGGCCCTTGGTGACAGAAGGTCAGGTTAGGGACTGCTTAAAGAAACTAGATGTGCACAAGTCCATGGGGCCGGATGAACTGCATCCGAGGGTGCTGAGGGAGCTGGCTGATGAGATAGCAGTACCGTTGGCCATTATCTTTGAAAACTCGTGGCGAACAGGGGAGGTGCCAGAGGACTGGAAAAAAGCAAATATAGTACCTATCTTCAAGAAAGGCGAAAAGGAGGGTCCAGGGAATTACAGACCTGTCAGCCTCACCTCAATCCCCGGAAAAATCATGGAGCAGCTTCTCAAAGAATCCATCCTGAAACACTTGGAGGAAAATAGAGTAATCAGGAACAGTCAGCATGGATTCACCAAGGGTAAATCATGCCTGACCAACCTCATCGCCTTCTATGATGAGATGACTGGATTTGTGGATGCGGGAAGAGCCGTTGATGTGATATACCTTGACTTTAGCAAGGCTTTTGATACGGTTTCCCACAGCATTCTCATTGTCAAATTAAGGAAGTTATGGGTTAGATGCGTGGACTGTAAGGTGGATAGAAAACTGGCTAGATCAACGGTTTCAGCGTGTAGGAATCAATGGCTCCATGTCAAGTTGGCAAGCAGTAACGAGTGGTGTGCCCCAGGGGTCGGTCCTGGGGCCAGTTCTGTTCAATGTTTTCATCAATGATCTGGATGATGGGATAGATTGCACACTTAGTAAGTTTGCGGATGATACCAAACTGGGGGGAATGGTAGACACCCTAGAGGGCAGGGACAGGATTCAGGGAGACCTAGACAAATTGGAGCAGTGGGCCAAGAGGAATCTCATGAGGTTCAACAAGGACAAGTGTAAAATCCTGCACTTGGGACGAAAAAACCCCATGTACTGCTACAGGCTGGGGAGTGATCAGCTAAATAGCAGCACTGAAGAAAAGGACCTGGGAGTCATGGTGGATGGGAAGCTGGATATGAGTCAGCAGTGTGCGCTTGCTGCCAGAAAGGCCAATGGCATACTGGGCTGCATCAGAAGAAGTGTCGCCAGCAGATCGAGGGATGTGATCATTCCCCTCTATTCTGCACTAGTGAGGCCACATCTGGAATACTGTGTCCAGTTTTGGGCTCCCCACTACAAAAAGGACATGGACAAATTAGAGAGAGTCCAGAGGAGGGCAACAAAAATGATCAAAGGGCTGGAGCACAAGCCCTATGAAGAGAGACTGAAGGAACTAGGCTTATTTAGCCTGCAGAAGAGAAGACTGAGGGGGGATTTGATAGCAACCTTCAACTACTTGAAGGGTTGCTCCAAGGAGGATGGAGCTCAACTGTTCTCGGTAGTAACAGAGGGCAGAACAAGAAGCAATGGTTTCAAGTTACAGCTGGGGCGGTCCAGGCTGGATATTAGGAGAAACTTCCTTACTAGGCGAGTGGTGAAGCATTGGAATAAGCTGCCTAGGGAGGTGGTGGAATCTTCATCTCTGGAGGTGTTCAAGGTCCAGCTGGACAAAACCCTGACTGGGATGATCTAATGAGAGTGGTCCTGCTTTTTTTGGCAGGGGGTTGGACTAGATGACCTTGTGGGGTCCCTTCCAACCCTATGATTCTATGAAAGTACCATTGTACACTTCAAGGTGAAAAACTCTTTTTTGTCCAGCTTCATATGATGGGATTATTAATGAAGTCACTTCAACAAAGGAAAGTGAGTGAGAAGACATGACTGCTTCTTCAGATCACCTATTCAACTATTACTGGAAAAAAGGATTTAAAAAAAAAAATCAAGACCAGTGAGAAACAGCTGAACTAGAACTGATATGCAGATTCAATTGTGTGAAAACAGGATTAAATCATGATTATGGATTCTTTTCCCATTACAACAGGTGATTTGACGTCACTCTCTGTGTGCTGTTTCCCAGTGTTTGAATCTTAACAACTGCTCTGAATTGCTGTTACACTATGACCTGATTCCATGTCTTGTACTCCCCTGCATTTATTTTCATCTCATTCTATAAATTCCCCCATCTTCAAAGCATCTAACAAAGTGGGATTTTCTCCCATGCAAGCTCATTTAATAAATAAATTTGTTAGTCTTTAAGTGCCACAGGACTCCTTGCTTCTTTAACTAGTTTGTTTCAGTTTGGGAGCTCTCTCCTCAAACCAAGTCCAGACCTAGCAAGTGCAGTGTAAGTGAAGCATTTTACCTTTTTGTTATATTAATACCACCAGTCTTGAGGAAGAAGGGGAAAAAAACAAACAAACTTGTAAACAGATGTTAATTAAAATGTTTTCATTATTGTGACCAATAGTACTTTTAAAACTGATTACCAACTTTTTCCATTTTGTGACTCCATGTTAAAACAGGAAAGTTTTAGGCCCCCCCCCCCGCCTACCCATAAAAAAGAGAGGGTAAGTTGTGAGCCTTTGAGGTTGAGACCCCATGCTTTATAACATGCCTTTATCTTCATATTTGAAATTATTTCTGTATTCAATCTGTAACAGATTTATCAGCTATATAATATTCATAGCAAGAAAACCAGTTTACCACCTTTCTTCAGAACCGGCTCAGTTTCCAAAATGTACTATGGCTATCTGTAATTTTTATAGGAACTGCTGACTCCTTTGTAACATTTGTATAATAAACCTGTTTCCAGAACAGTGTTTCTCTAGTTCCCAGTATGGTTTTTATTTTCTAATTCTACCAGAACACTTCACTCCTCCCTTAAGCTCTCTGCTATTGAACAGAACTGTACAGCATCCTTTGACACTAACTGCTTGCTTTTTTTTTTTCCTCCTCAAGTAATGCTGAAGATGCACCAGTTTCCATATTATCACGGAATGTAATGTCTCCAAATAAATGCTTATAAAAACCAACCACAGTAGAAGGAAGAAATACTCATTCACCCTTCAAGAGAAACTTGGAATACAACAGCAAAGGGTTTTTTAAACTCTGCAAGTCCATCAAAACTAAGTACTTTCCCTACCCCTCAAAAAGCCTATCTATCGCTTTTTTTTTTTTTTTTTTTCATTTGACAAGTTCCAGTCTGGACTATAGCCCCAGGTGCTGAATGAAGTGTTTGTTCCTAATGTCACTTTTCCCAGCAGGTAAAATTCTATCATGTAACAGATGTTTACTGTACATGCACAGAACAGGAAAAAGCTGCATCTTGCAATTTTCTTTTATGTTTTCAACTTTTTTTTTTTTTTTTGTACAACTCTTACTCAAGAAAAATACATGTGGCTGAAGGGAAAAACTTGCCATTTCACTATCTAGAAATTCTTAATTAAAAAAAAAAAAACTGCAGAGCAAGGAATCACTTCCGTTTAATGTCACAATGTACGTTTTAACCATAGGTTGCAAAATGGAAAATTATAACACAGGTGTAGCCAAAGTGCAGCTCAGGAGCCACATGTGGCTCTTGAATGAAAAAGCGTGACTCACAGAAGAACTCAGCTTATATGCAGGTCAGAGCAAGGAAAGCAGCCCCAGCCTGGGAGTTTTAAATCTCCCACCCCGAGCGTGCTCAGGGGAGCCCCAACCTGTGCCTAGCCCCTGGAGCAGCCATATTTGATGTTCAGCCTGAGCAGGGTTTAAATCAAGAAAAGCAAGCCCCAGCCTGTGCCTAGCTGCTGGAGTGGCCAGGTAAGGGAACCCTTGGGGGGTGAGGTCAGCCCAGGGGAGACGGTGTCAGGGCCTGGGAGTTAGGGAGCAGGCTGGGAACGGCGTGGAGAAGTGTGGCCTGTTTAGGTTTTTCTTGTAGGCCCTAATGTGGTTTACTCATTAAAATCATATTTTACAAGTTCTTCTAAACATGATGTCAAATAATAAGAAACAAAATTACAAAGAACATAGATTGTTTACTGTGTAGGCCTAGTTTGCATGGTAACCTTAAGTAATTATTAGAATTTGAAATTAGTAGGACCAATATTTGCCCTCTTTTTATGTTAAAATTAAAGTGTGCAATAAATTTTAAACCTAGTGCTTTTGGAGTAGGTAAAAGTATATGACTATATGCCTCAGTGTGACTCTCAAAGGTTTAATTATCAACTTGGGTGGCTCTTAAGTTCCATAAGTTTGGCCACCCCTGCTATTAGCACATTTATCAATTTGTTTCTTTCATATTTCACACTATTGGCTTGATTTTTAATTTGTTTTTATAGGTAAGGCATCTTTCTAGTAAAATATTACACCTGTACTCCTGAACTGAAGTGCTTTTGTGAGTGCAGCTTTTCCAGAACTTCCAGTCCCATTAACAGAACAGCATATATCAAGTTTACAGCAGTGGGATTATTAACAGCTAGCATGTAACAAATCCAGCTTGCACACCACAGTTATGCAAAATTGCACATGACCCTTCATTGCTTATGCGAAAACAGTTGCAGAGATCTTAGTTATGATAAATACATTCCTGAATTATTTAAATTCCCAAGAGGTAGCCATGTTTGTCTACTTTAGCAAAACAAACAAGGAGTCCTGTGGCACTTTTAAAAACTAACATTTATTTATTTCATGAGCTTTCGTGGGCAAAAGTCCCACATCATTAGTACAAGTTAATGGACATCATCATATTTAATACTAAGTACTACAAGCATCTCACTTTTAAATAGACAAGGAGTCCTGTGACACTTTTAAAGACTAACCGATTTATTGCATGAGCGTTTGTGGTTTTAATCCCATTTCATTAGATGAATGAAATGGAAACTGTAGTCTGTAGGCGAATATATGTTTACATAGAGAGAGAAAGAAGGGTGAGACACAAGGACAAGGTCAGTTCAAAAAAGCAAACAAGTTGTTTTGATTCAAACAGTGTGGAGCAACAGATGAGAAAGTGCGAATCTTACTATGTTTGGTAGTGAGACAGCCAGCCCAGATCCCTGTTCATACCCAATTTGATGGCATCAAATTTTTTTCATCACAGAAAAGTCATATACTGCCTCCAGCAGCAGTCAGTTGTTGCTCTGGTGAAGGGAACATAGAGAACAGCAAGACAGGAGCTGCTGGCCAACATCAGGAGCCATCAGAGATGGGAGCCAAAGACAGCAGAGAAACAGTCATAGATAACAACTAGCTAGCATGTTTGAGAAAAAAAACAAAGCAGCTGAAGGAGGTAACATTTAGAGGAAAAAGGATAGGATGTCCTGGAGCAAAGGGAATAGAAGATAAGCCATGCCACTGCTGCCATTTGCAGGAAATAGGCCAGCTGAGCCGCAGAGCAGATCAAAAGGAAATGAAATGAAGATGGATGAGAAAATGTATTCCTTCCTGACAAAAGCATATCATGAGAAAAGTTTCATTCAACACATGAAAATATACCTTCCTGCATTAATCTCCATGTAGATATTTGCACTATTTGTGAATTCCTTGATGTAGGTAGGAACAGGATGGAAGAGGAGAAAACAAGGCCCTGATATGAAATATTAAGCACAAGTCACTCAGGCCTCCTATTAACAATGTATTTTTCACTACTCTTGGGGAGGCTAAAATTAAAACAAATAAAAAAAAAAACCCATTTCACCTCCAGAAACATGTTTAATTCAGATTTGCTTCAGCTATTCATAGTCCTGCTCTCTAACCTGAGAGTTAGCATCAGAGACATGTAAAATCCACTTCACGTGTAATTTGTCAATTCTTTGTATTTTGGTCCCCATGCAACCTTTAGTGTTCTCTGTGTTTCAAGTTCAAACCAACCAGAAAATGGAAAGTGAAACCCTGCAGAATCTGACACATTTTTCTTGGTTTTGGGTTACAGCCATAAGAAACCTTTCTGTTCTGCATGCCAACCATTTGTATTCCATCTTGGAATAAACGCATTATCCTCTTCTGTCTTCTGAAGCTTTGTGAACATGTGGGCAGGAATTTTTAGCTTTATAACTAGAAAACTTTAATATTTTATTCCAAAAGTTCTGCCCAGCTGTTGTTGTTAAAGTCCTAGATCTACTGGAAACTTTACATAGTAATATACTGACCTGTCCTCTGCCCATCATGATGAACCAAGCAATTAAAATACTTACATACACTCAGGGTATGATACACATAAACAAGTGTATCTTCATTTATCTGAAATGAATACATCAATTTATGAGAAAGATTTGACAAAGCCAAGTTAATAATCTGTGCACAATGAGAGTGAACTAATGTAGTTACTAGCAGAATTTGGCTTAAAGGCAAAAAAAAAAAAAAAAAAAAAAAAAAAAATTAATTTTGAAACCCCAGGCATGTTTTCAGGGCTGCCACTGTGGAAAAAAAAATATTAGGAAAGGGAGTGGATATGGTCTGGAAAGAGAGAGACAATAAACATGGAAGCCTGCAGTGCTATATTACCAAAGCCTTCGCTACTGTCAATGGGTACGTCTACGCTGTGTGTTTAAGTCAACTTAAGGGTCCTTAAGTCGACTTAAACAAAGCTCTGTCTACATTGCAGGGCAATAAAGTCGACTTTGGCATCAGGTATACATCCCGCAGTGCACAGTAGCTCAGAAATTCTCTAGCCTTAGCCTGTCAGGTCAGGGCACACGGCCAACACCCCCTCCATGCCGCGACTGCAGCTGACCCTGACCCTCTCAGTCCCTTCTTCCTTTGCCAACTCCAGTTAGCGGGGACGGTGGGAAGGATCTGAATGTATGTGAGCAACCCATCTCGAAGGAGGACAGTTACTGGTAAGTAACCCACCGTTCTTCTTCGAGCGCTGCAGTTACAGGTGACAGCTAGCCATACCCAAGGATGGTGGGAGGAGTTACAGTTTGCCCACACTGAGTACAGCTCTGCCCAACGCAGCATCCTCTCTAGCCTGGTGGACAACAGCGTAGTGTGTCATGAAGGTATGCGCCGATGACCACTTAGCTGCCCTGCAGATCTCCTGAATCAGGACCTTGGCAAGGAAGGCCGTTGACGAAGCCTGGGCCCTGGTAGAATGAGCCGTGACAGTCCCCAGGAGGGGCATATTCAACCTTCCGTAGCAGTATTTGATGCAGTTTACTATCTATCTGGAAATGCACTGTGAGAACACCGGGAGACCTCTTTTGCGTTCAGCAACCACCACAAAGAGTTGAGAAGTCCTGTGGAATGGACACGTGTGCTCCAGACATGTCAAGAGTGCTCTCTTCACATCCAGGGTGTGCCACCTCCTCTGGTTCTCCGTGACCTGAGGGTCTGGAAAGAATACTGGCAGATAAATGTCCTGATTAAGGTGAAAAGAGGAAACTACCTTAGGAAGGAAGGATGGATGAGGGCATAGCACCATTTTACCAGGAAAGAACCTCATGTACAGGGGTTCTGAGGAAAGGGCCTTCAACTTGGAGACCCTTCTAGCCAAAGTAATTGCCACCAAAAAGGCTACCTTCCAGGCGAGGACCAGTAAGGTACATGAGTCCAAGGGTTCATAAGGAGACTCCATTAGTACACAGAGCACCACATTAAGGGATAGGTTCATGGGGTTGTGGGAAGACTCTTTCAAAACCCTTCAAAAATCTAGTGGAAGTAGGATGAGTGAAAACAGGGACACCATCCATCTTCTCATGGTGGGCCGAAATTGCTGCTAAGTAGACTCTCAGGGAGGAAAAATCTCTAAGGTTCACAGATAATCAAGGATTAGGTGCACAGGAGCTAGTGCAGGCTTGACCCCTTTACCTCCAGCCCAGCAGAAGAAACATCTCCACTTGGCTGTATAAGTGGTCCTGGTGGATGGCCTCCTACTACCGACCAGTACCATCCTGACTCTGTCTGAGCAGAGCCTTTCTTGCTTGCTCAGCAAAGGAGTCTCCAGGCTGTCAGATGCAGGAGACCAGGGTTCGGGTGCCGCAGGCACCCTGACTCTTGTGTCAGGAGGTCCACCCACAGGAGAAGGCAGAGTGGAGCATCTATGGACAGGTCCTGTAGGAGCGAGTACCAGTGTTGCCTGGGCCAATTCAGAGCTATCAGTATCGTGTTCACGCTGTCTGCTTTGGCCTTCAAAAGGACCCTGTGTATCAGTGGGAGTGGTGGGAAGGCATAAGACCATAGTGTAATGGCTAGCATCTCTGCTTAACATGCAGAAGGTCCTGGGTTCAATTCCCAGGGGGGTTGGACTTGATGATCTCACGAGGTCCCTTCCAGCCCTATGATTTGATTGATTAGAGGGCCCGACCAGCTGAGGAGGAAGGCGTCCATGAGTGACCCCTCCTCCCAACCCGAGGGAGCAGAAATACCGACATTTACAGTTCTGTCGTGTCACGAATAGGTCCACTCAGGGCATTCCCCATTTGTTCATTAGGTGGGAGAACACCAAGTTGTGGAGGGACCACTCGTGGTGAGCTAGGGGGTTTCTGCTGAGCGTATCTGCTAGATTATTGTCCACTCCTGGTAGGTGTCTTGCCACTGGGGTGAAATTGTACTTCAGGGCTAATTCCCAGAGTCTGCACGCCTCCCTGCAGAGACCTGGGGAGTTGACACCCCCTTGCCGGTTCGTATAGAACATGGCTGCAGTGTTGTCCGTTAGGACCTGGGCCTACCTGCCTTGTATCCTGTCCAGAAGGATCTTGCAAGCCAATCTGATGGCCCACAGCTCCTTCATGTTTATGTGAAGGAGACTGTCTGCCGGAGACCAAAGGCCCTGCATGGAAAGTACCCCTGAGATGTGGGGCCCCACCCTGAATCCAAGGCATCGGTGATCAGTGTCACTGTAGGAATTGAAGTTTGGAAGGGAATTCCACCCATGGTGAATAGGGGGTCCCTCTATATCTCTAGTGTCCCCAAGATGTTCCAGGGAACCAACAGTACCTTGGGCAGAGGGTCTCTCGGTGGGTGGAACACTGTGGACAGCCAGACCTGAAAAGGCCTCATTCTCAGGCATGTCATCCGTATCAGAGAGGTGAACGCCGCCATGTGCCTGAGAAGCTGTAAGCAGTGATAGGCTGTGATTATCTGGGAGTTCTGCAGCTTTGCAATGATGGTGCAGATGGACTGCAATCTTGAGGGGAGCAGGGAGGCCCTCCCTTTGTAGGAGTCTAGGAAAGCTCCTATGAACTCTGTGCTTTGGGACGGGTGGAATTTTGACTTTTCTCGACTGACACAGAGACCGAGGTACCTGCACAGGCAGGTTACCACTCTGACACTGTGCTCTACCTGAACTCTCGATTCCCCGTGTATCAACCAATCGTCTAGACCGGGATAGATCTTTATGCACTATGTGAACACCCTGGTGGCCAGCGAGAGCCCGAAGAGGAGTGATGTGAAGTGGAAATATTTTCCCCCCCACCATGAACCTTATAACCTTCTGTGGTGGGGACGTATTGCTATGTGGAAGTAAGCATCTTTGAGATCGAGGGGTGCGAACCAATCCCTGGGAGTCAGAGATGGGACGATCTGTGACAGGGAGACCATACAGAACTTTATTTTCCTTATGTGTTTGTTTAAAGCTCTGAGGTCTAGAATGGGTCTCAGGTCCCCATTCGGTTTGGGGAGCAGAAAGTACCAGGAGTAGAACCCTTTTCCCCACTCTGGTTTTGGGACCTTTCTATGGCCTCAAGGGAGAGGAGCTTCTTGCATTCCGTCTCAAGCATATGATCTAGTTCCCAGCTCCTGAGATTTATGCGAAGGGCCGGTTTTCTGCCCCGAGGAGTTGACCGAAACTGTATGCGATACCCTTTTGAGACCGTCTCAAGGACCCACTGGTTGGTTGTGATGTCGGCCCAGTAGTGTGCGAACTGATGCAGGCGGTTGGCAAAGGTTGGGGTCGCTGCCCTTGGAGTAACCGTCAAAAACGCTGCTTCTTCCCCATCGACCGTTCAGTACCTTGCCCATGCCTGCTAGACTGAGAGGCTTGGGGTTTATGATCTTTACTCGAATGAGAGTTGTCCTTATTCAGACCCCCGAGTCAGTGCTGGGGGTACTGGTAGGACCAGGCGAAGGAGCCCTGCATCTGGACCTGCTGTTTTAGCTGCTGTAGTTGCTGTTGCAGCAGCTTTTGGGATTTCGAAGCACGCCGGGTGGATTGCGGTGTCCAGAGATCTGAGGGTAGCTCTTGAATCTGTCATGCCATGCAGCTTTGCATCCACGGACTCAGCGAAGAGGTCAGGACCTTTGAATGGCAGGTCCTGAATGATGAGCTGCATCTGTGGGAACAGGCCCGAGACCTGGAGCCAGGCAGAGTGGCACATAGCCAAGGCAGATGCCACGTTACATGAAGCTGTGTCAGATGTGTCCCAGGTGGACATCAGAGTGCCTCTAGAGGCCAAGACCCCTTCTTCCACCATTGCCTCAAAATCACTGAGGCAGTCTTTAGAGACATTATTGCAGAAGCCCTCCATGGGTCTCCAAAGGTTGAAAATGTACCTCACCATGAGGGCTTGGTGATAAGCAATACACAGCTGCAAAGCTGAGGTAGAGTAAACTTTCCTACTGAATAAGTCAAGCTTTCTTGCTTCCTTATTCTTAGAAGTAGAGCCCAGCAGGCCCTGCCTCTCTTTTTGGTTGACTGTATCCACCACCAGAGAGCCTGGCATAGGGTGTTGGAAGAGGAATGCAAACTTGTCGGAAGGGACATGGTACTTGTGATCTGCCACCTTGGATACCAGCGGAATTGATGACGGGGTTTGCCATCGCACCCGGGTGATCCTATGCACCCCTTCATGAAGGGGAACAGATACGTTGGCTGGTGGAGCAACGTCCCCTACGTCAGAGAGGGGGTCCATCTCCTCCTGGACCACTCCCAGTTTTCTGCCATGCGGCAGGTAAGTCCTGCTGCGTGCAGGGGTTGTCCCTCTATGCAAGGGACCTTTGGAAGGTATGCTTGTCTGAGGAAGAAGACGAGGGGCCCCGAGAACTGCTGTGCTGAGTAGACTCTGGATCAGGCTCATCATCAGAGACATCAGAGGAGTCCAGGGTCTGGGATGGAGATGGTACCGGCCGGTGCTGAGAGGTTAAGCTGTTGTCAGCTGTCGGGTTGAGCCATTCATGCGACCAGTCATTGAAGGAATCCCTGGGTGCGGTATGGTGTGAGGGGGAATGGCCCCTGTCTATCAGGTGAGTCTTTGCAGCACAGGTGGAACTAGGCCATGACGCCCATACTGGGCTTTCTGGGGTCATAACACTTCTTGGCTTGGGCATCAGGTAACGTTTCCAACACTGCTTGCCCACTCATTCCCCAGTACCGGAGGTTGCTTTTGGAGAACCAAGAGAGCAAACAGAGCCAGCAGATGATGATGAAGATGAGCTAGACCTCTGTCTCCTCGGGCCATGGGAGCACGGTACCGAGAGCTCGCAGGACAAGTGCTGGGAAGAACAGTCATCGGAGTGATTGTTGGTACCATTTCGTGATGCCGGAGGAGGACTCGATGGTACTAGAGTCGAGAGTGGTATTTGGCCCTGCATCAACCACTCCTTAGATGGGAGCGCTGGCTTATTCTCCGACTGGGCTTTCTTCACTGGTACTGGGGCCAGGTCTTGGAACCAAGCCCGTGCAGTTGCTAGAACCTCCGGTGTCAGTGGTACCAAGGGCATTCCCTGTCGTGACTCTTGTGAGGGAGAACGCGGGGACAGAGGCGAGCAGTGCTGTGTCAGTACAGAAGTTGATGACGATCATGGCTTCGAATTCTGAGCTGGAGAGTGGCTTCGGGCAGGCTGTGGTGCAGGAATTGTACGCGGTGCCAGCGGAGTGCTTGTCCCCTGGGCGGCATTGGACGTGGATGCACAGTCCTCCGCGAGAGTGCGTCAGCACCGCTCTCTATCCTTGCGAGTCCTTCATTTGAAGGACTTGCAGATGGAGCAATTCTCTACAAGATGTGACTCACCGAGGCATGTGAGGCATTTCTCATGGGGATTGTCAAGTGGGAAGGCTGTGCAGCACAACAGGCACAGTTTAAACCCCAGCATTTTCTTAACTTGAATTAATTTATTTTGAAATAAGGACTTTATTTCAAAATAACTCATTTCAAAATAACTTATTTTGAAATAATGATGTATTTGTGGACATAGCCTTAGTCTTTGAGTGCCACAGGACTCCTTGTTTATTTTGCAGAACTCGACTAACACAGCTGCCCCTTTGGAACTTGGCACCATTAAGACAACGGTGGGTTACTTACCAGTAACCGTCCTTCTTTGAGATGGGCTGCTAGGATTCATTCAGTAATAGGGGTATCTGTGTGGCAGCGCACAATTGGTCGGAAACTCTTTGCCCTAGCCTGTCAGGAGAGGGCCGGCAGCCATCGTCCTCCATGCCACCCCGTGGCTATATACATGGCCACCGCCTGGCCCTTCCTCAATCCCTAAAAGTCGCCAACTCCAGTTGTGGGGATGGTGGGAGGGTTGTGAATGAATCTGAGCAGCCCATCTCAAAGAAGGACAGTTACTGGTAAGTAACCGACCATTCTTCGAGCGCTGCTCAGATACATTCAGTAATAGCTGACTGCTAGCCATGCTCAAGGACAGTGGGCGGGGTTGGCCCTGTCTGCCTCCAGCACTGCTTTTCCCATGCAGGGTAGCCAGACCCAAGCCAGTGAAGTCCCCCCAGAGGGGTCTAAGGTGTTGGCCCTGGAACTGAGCACCATGTAAAGAGGAACCTGAGTCGGGGCATCTGACCCCAGTGGGATGTAGAAGTCCTACTAAGAAGAGCCTCATACGTGGTGTCTCTGAGGAAAAGGGCTTTCAACACTGAGATCCTACTGGCCAGGGTAAATGGCCGGTAAGATCCAGCTTCCAGGCAAGGATCAGTAAAGTATGAGTCCTGCTGTGATGGAGGGCCTACTGATCCGCGAAGGCAGCAAGGGCTAACGTCCCTTTGTGTGAGACTTCCAAAGGAGATGCCTATGGGCTGTGATCGAGGAAGCGATTCAGCCGAAGGATCTGAGCAGCTGGTATTAAGGACTGCTGAGGAAGAAAAGTCCAGTATTCTGGCACTAGCATCGTTTGGAGCGTGAAGGTTATGGGAAAAAGGTAGCGGACTGTGGAGCTATCCGTCTACTAGCTGTGGCTATCGAATATCGCGAGACGCGAGGAAGAGGGAAAGCTGAAAAACAGAGGGGAAAAACCCCACTCTTTCCCCTAGTGCGGCCATAAATAAGCATCAGGAGAATGGGGCAGGGACTACTGCCGAATAGGATACGATGCCTATGCGGCCGGCTCAGATCGCCATAAAGAGACGAGACTGCTTATCCCCAGTTGTAAGGATGGCACAACCAGCCATGTCCAGGGCAAGCTACACCACTGTTAAAGTGTCACCTGAGACCAATGTGACTTCAGTGAAGACATCGTAACTTTCCAAGTGTTCCTGTGGAAGGGAGCTGTTAGGCATTTCGCCAATTTGAAAAGGAGCATCTAGCAACTGATGCCTGATGATCAAGGATTTGCCGAAGGCATTGAGACAATGGAACTTGGTCACAGATGAGAAACCTTTCTCTGTGGCCCATAGCCTCAGTACTACTTCTGGTATTTGCAGCACTTATGCCATGAAGGCCATAGAGCTACATACCTAACTGAGGCACACCCAGCTTCATAATAGACAGAACCTGGGAATCCCAGTACCAGGGATGCAAAGAGGGTGGGGTGGGGGGTAGGGGGGAGAGATCTTGAGGATGTAGTGGATGGGAGGGGAAAGACTCCCTCCAGCTAGGTGGGTCTGGAGTGTGTCACCATGATGAGGTGTACCTCTGATTACCCCCTTTTACAGCGTGCCAAAACCACATTCACACAGATAGGTCCTGGCAGCAAAGCAGTGGAGGGTACTGTGCTCTTTGTGCAAATTGCTAAGTGTCAGAGTCTGCCCTCAGCTCAGCCCCCTCCTCCTCCCCAGGCTTGCTGAGACACAGAGTAGCTCCTCTCTCCATTCCAGGGGAAGAGAGGAGGGCAATTTGAATCCCCTTAAGTACAAGGTACCAGGGCTCAAGGGAGGGAAAGGGAAGCTAAGGGGTGGGGAGGGTGGCAACCCACCCAGGGGGCCCCAGGCCTGGCATGGCGCCCCAGAGGACAAATCAGGGCCAGGACAAGGAGGGAGGGGGGAGAATCTGAGCAATATGGGGGGGGGGTAAGTGAGTGAGAGACCCAGATGGAACAATAGCTGCCCAGCTGCAGTGGTGTGGGCCAGAGGGTAGGGAAGTGTGTGGCTTTGGGGCAGTAGGGGGTGGGGGGAACAGGTGGTTTAGGGGAAATGGGACAGTTTTGTGCTGGGCTGGGGGGGTGGCTAGGAGGGCCTAGGTGGGGGCAATAGTCATTCAGGGTGGTTTTAAGCTAGGTGGGGCACTGAGTTGTGGGGTGGTTTTGGGGGCAATAGCAGGGGGCTGTTTTGGGCCAGGAGGGGCAGCAGCAGGGGGGAAGAAGTAATTCCAGGCTCCCTGTAATAGCTGGGAGAAGAGGCTGGTAGTGGGGTTGGGGGAGCGGGGCTGGAGCTGCTTTGGTTGTGTGAAGCTCTCTGGAAGAAGCTAGACTGCAGGTTGCTGGGGCTGTGCAGCTGGAAAGCTGAGAAGCAAGCAGTCGTGTGGCACTTTAAGACTAACAGATTTATTTTTCACATGAGCTTCCATGGGAGAAAATCCCACTTCCTCAGATGATTCGAAGATGGGTGAACTTACAGAATGGTATGAAAATAAATGCAAGGGGGTGTAAAACATAGGATCAAGTCATACAGTAACAGCAAATCAGAGCAGTTGTTAGGTTCAAACCCTGGGAAGCCTGAAGTCAAATTACCTTTTGTAATGGGAAAAGAACCCATAGTCTCGATTAAGTCCTGCTTTCACAGAATTTAGCTTGCATATTAATTCGAGTTCAGCTGTTTCTCTTTGAAGTCTTGATGTCCCAGCCACATCTCTGATGACAGTCGTTAACAAATCATTTATCGAGTGATTAGAAAGATGGAAGTGCTCAGCAACTGGTTTCTTTGTTTTGTGATTTCTGATATCAGCTCTGTGTTCATTTATCCTTTTGTGCAGCGATCCTCCTGTTTTCCAATGTATAAGGTGTTGGGGCATTTCTTGCACATGATGGCATAGATCACATTAGTAGATGAGGAGGTAAATGAGCCTTTGATGGAGTAGCAGGCTTGATTAGGACCTATGATGGTCTCTGTTGTGCAGATATGTGGGCAGACTTGGCAGCGTGGTTTGTTGCAGGGGTGTGTGCCTGCTTCAATGTTTCTGTTGTTAGATCTGTAGTTGCTGGTGAGTATCTGTTTAAGATTGGGTAGCTGTCTGTAGGCAAGGAAAGGTCTGTCTCCCAAGGCTTGAGAGAGAGAGGGATCATCATGCCAGACTCCCTATGATGGGTCTCTGGAGTGTTTGAAATAACTCAGGTTTCCAGCAGAACTCTCTTAAGAATAATTTTAAAAAATTGTTTTAAAAAATTACCTGTTCATAAGAATAAATACTGTGCAATATAAGCCCTCCTGGAACATGATGCTACAGGAAAAGAGACAGGGCTGAGGGAAGATGCTATAGAGAGGGTAGGGGGAGGAGGATGAAGAGGGCAAGTGCAGTGGCGGTGTGTGTAGGAGATGAAAGATGGGTTGCTGGTGGGTGGGGTAGTTGGAGAAGTGAGTGATGGATGGAGAAATGGGATGGAGCCATGGCAGCTGGTACCTGGTGGAGACATGGAGGGATGGCATGGCTGGCTGAAAAGTCATAGTCACTTATAAAGAGTCTTTCAAAAGGCATCAATTTTTTGAAGTAATTGATCTTCCTCTGTGGCTGGCCTATGGATTTAAGCAATGGGGACACATCCTGCTATTAATAGCTAGTAGGGCAGATCCTTTTGTTCTTGCTACCAACAGGCCCGGGCACCTAATGCTCACAGCCTGCTATAATCCAAAGAGGTAGCTGTGTTAGTCTAGTTCAGTAAAACAAACAAACAAACAAACAAACAGAGTCCTGTGGCATTTAAAGACTAACAAATTTATTTTTTGCATGAACTTTCGTGGGAGAGAATCCCACTTCGTAGAATCCTTCCTTCTGAGCCACTACACACTTTCCTTAGACACCAAAACCCTTGTGTATGTGCATGCAGGTAGGAGGCTAATGTTACCAAAACTTGGTGGTTTTATGCCAGGTCTTTTCCTCTGCTATGTTATGTTTCACATAAGAATAAAGAAGTGCTTTGTTAGATGAGTCTGCAGCTAGTCTCCTGTAGTGGTGAGGCAGGATGCCTTAAAAGCTTTCTTGATAAGACTGCTTAACATACACGTTACTGTAGCTGTCCTATTTAGGGGAACTGACCAGCTGCGAAGAGGGGTAATGAGTTACTGAACCTTTCACTTGTGGCTAGTTCAAATCCAGCTCAGATTAATAAAGACTGAAGATTATGAAAGTGATATTTGGTGGTGGTATGCAAAAAGAATTGTTAGTCTTAATCTATTTCCTGATGGACAGACCTTTACAGCTCCAGGACATAAATTAAGAGCAGAGAGAGCACTGGATGAATGGACCATGGAGACTGAACTACTAAAGTTTGAGATTGAAAGGGGTAGCCGTGTTAGTCTGTTGCAGAGAAACAGAGTCCTGTGGCACCTTTAAAGACTAACAAATTTATTTTTCGCATGAGCTTTTGTGGGAGAAAATCCCACTTTGTCAGACACGCTGAAAATGAAGCATCTGATGAAATAGGATTTTTCTCCCCCAAAACCTCATGCAATACATAAATCTTTAAAAGTGCCACAGGACTCTGTATATTTCTCTAAAGTTTGAAAGTTAGCATATCTGTGTTTTACTGCAAGCAATAAATGCAGTTTTGTGTATCTCAATTGTTTCTGCTTACGCATTGTGTTCAGTTACATATCACATATCACTGTGTTGCATTGTGTTCAATTCTATATCACATTTTATTTAATTATCACATTGCTAAACACAATACTTATTGTGTTATGCAGTGTTTGCTAGTTTGTGACATGATTAATATAGACATAAATGCGATATAAAATTATAAATATTTTTATGGAGTGATAACTGATGCATATGATACTGAGAAGTGGTTGCAAATGCCTACCTGTGCTGAGGCCTGCACGTGCATAAAGGGGGCCTGAACAATACAGGAAGGTGGCCCAGAGATTAGGTGGGTTCTGGGGCCAGTCAGATTATACTTTAACCACTGGGTATGCTCCATTTCTTTGCTGCCACCCCAGGAGGGGCCCACTGATGGGGGTGGGGGAGGGAAGCCCAGCAGTTGGGGAGGGGCACCAGTGGAGAGGCCTCCACGGTCCGGTGGTGACTGGGGATGGATTCCAGCTCTGTACCACCATCTGGCAGCAGCGTAGTGTTGGATTAGGTCCTGGGCTGAATCGGGCCAGGGATCGGGGGGGGGCTTTGGAGCTGCTTGCCCCATGTGACAAAAAGTCTAGTTATAGCCCTATGCTTCCCATCTCCTGGTAACAACCAAAACATTTCTGAGTGCTAAGGGATGATGCTCTGGGTCCTAGGGTATCCAGGACTGCCTGGTAAAAACCCGAGGTCAGCCAAGAGGCTCAGGCTAGGCTATTAGGGGAACAGAGCTCCTTTTCGCTAAAAAAAGAGATCCCTTTTTTTAACTTGGAAAGCGGAAGCAAAGGGTTCAGGCCGAAGGCCCTATCTTGAAGAGATACTCCCAGCATGTTCGCCCCCGAGCTGGAGGTAGGCTACCAGGGTTGAGGCTGGGGAAAGGAGGTAATAACCCCTAATGGTCTCTGATCCAGATGCGAGAGGTCAGGTCTGAGATATTGGGCATCTAACCACTCGATGCCGCTGGTCCGAGCTGGCGCCCAGGCAGGGTGACAGCAAGTTATCCTGTCCCGAAGCCCCGGAGGGTGGACCATTTAGGAAAGAGAGAAGGGCATGGCCTGAGACTT
Organism: Podocnemis expansa; assembly: GCA_007922195.1. Lineage (NCBI taxonomy): Eukaryota > Metazoa > Chordata > Testudines > Podocnemididae > Podocnemis > Podocnemis expansa. The sequence goes on from ML681963.1 coordinate 122,172,878, forward strand.
GCCAGACAGCCGCCGGACAGGGGAGGGCCTGAATTGTGGGTCATGTTGTGGGTCACAAGGGTCCAGTAGCTGTGGACTGAAAGGCAGGAAAGGAGAAAGCCATCATAAGTGGTAGGAAGGTGGGAGGGTCCAGAGCCCAGATAGGGATAAAACAGTTCTGGATCTGTGCGGTCAGGGCACACGGGATCAGGAGGTGTGGCCCTCAAGGCTAAGTGAACATATGTTCAGCAAAGTCACAACAGGGATATCCGAGGAAGCGTCCCTTACTTCTGTGATGGGAGTTAATGCTGTTCCATCCAGAATTTTATGGGGGTTACCCTGGCTTCTGCCCTGTGTGCCCCCAGGGGAAGTAGTGAAAGCAGATGGGGGAGTGGCTTCTCTCCCCAATGGGGGAAAAAAGGCCCAATGAGAATTCACGGGTGGCACCTCGAGAAGAGGAACTTTCAGTGTATGTTTTACACCCCTTACTCCGGGTAATAGGAGGAAGCGTATTGGGGCCTGGGGTAGTACGTGGTCCCTGTCTAAAGGAGAGACCGATGATCAACAGCCAGAATGAGGGGGTTCCAACCTCTGGTGGAGGGCAGAGTCCCTCCACACAGGGAGGGGGTATGGGCCTGGGACAAGAGAAACTCTCCTATCCAAGAATGGAACCAGGCGGGAGAGGTTAGGGTGCCACAACTTGGCCATTCAGCCAAGAAGGGCGAATCAGGGTGGCATAAAGCTCCTATTGAGCAGGAGGATGTTCAAGGGCCCCTGAAGGGAGGAGGCCCAAGTACTTGACCTCCCCCCGGGGGTCTTGGGCGCTGGCAATAACAGCCTTGGTCTCCGCTGGGAAAAGGACCTCTTCATTGAAGGGGAGGTCAAAGATGACCTGTTGGGAGGCTGGGGGTATCCCTGCCTCCCTAAGCCATGCTGTGTGGCGGAGGGTCAGGGCTGAGGCCATCGTGCAGGAAGCCACGTCTATTGCGTCCCAACCTGAAAGGAGGTGGTCTTGGGACGCTATTCTGCCTTCCTCCAGGAAGGCATCATAATCCTCCCAAGCCTTCTGTGGGACTAGGTATCTAAATTTATTCATCAACTCCCACACATCCATCATGTATCTGCCCACCAGGGCTTGGTTAATGACCACACATAAGCAGAAGGTGGAGGAGGAGTATGCTTTCTGCCGCAGAAGTTCTACTTCCCTTATGTCCCTCGACGCCGGGAGATGATCATGGGGAATTTGGTCTGGGCCTACCGCCGCCTCCACCACGCCCCGAGATGGTCCTGGGAGGTGGATAAGGGAAGGGAACTCTGTTCCTGGGACCTGATATTTTAGGCCTGCCATATCTGATACTGGGGGAATAGAGCCCAGGCTTTGCCATCATGACAATGCAAGGTCCCACGCGGTAGGGCGGAGTGGGACCATGACAGGGTTGCCGAACGAGATCACCGGCCCAAATAGTGTGTCGGCGGACCCTTCAGGGGGATTGAACTTCCATCCCCATATGGGCAGCAACACGGCACAGAAGATCAAAGTGCACCATTAGGTCTCCTAATGTGTAGGAGGATGGCACAGGGTTTAAGGTTCTGGCTGGTTCTGGAGGCGCCGGTGCCACCAAAAGCTCCACGGCACCACGAGGGCTCAACACGGTCTCCTGCGGGGACCATTCATGGGGCTGGTACCTAAATGGTGCCGATGCCGAGAGCCTACGACAGGGCCATTTGGACCCCCTTGAGGCACCCTCATCTGGACTCCAACGAGGGGAAACTCCTTGGGACCATGATGATGGTGTCAGTGACGCTAAGGTAATATGGTGCCAGGGAGAAGGCTTAACGGTACCTGGGCTCTGGTGTGTGGGGGAAGTCGGGGAACTCAAGACCGAGACAGGAGAGGGTGTTTGGTGACCTTTGTGGGGCCAGGCCCTGGAGGCAAACGCCATCTTGCCCCTCCTCTTGGGGGGGTACCAGAGGGGGCAATAAAGGCAGCAAGAGGAGCACCTTCGCTGCCTCAAATGCCTCGTGTAGCAGGGAGTGGCGCTAACTCCTCATGGTTCCCTGGTGACACCCGAGAGGGGGAGCGGGACCAGGGCTGGCAGCGCAGTACCGGGACCGAGACTTTCTGCAGCCTCTCGGTGAGCGGTGCTGGGGGGGGGCTTCAGTGCCAAACAGACACATGGTGCTGCAGGAGATGCTGAAGCCTCAGGGGTGGGCTGCCGCACTTGCCCAGAGGCCAATTCATGGTGCCTTTGCTCCTTGTCTCTTACTGTCCTGGGTTTAAAGGACAAATAGATGGAGCAGGAGGCGACCAAGTGGGCTTCGCCGAGGCACCGAAGGCACTTCACGTGGGGTTCGTCCCGTGGGAAGGCCTTGCTGCAGGCAGCACAAGGTTTAAACCCCAGAATGGCAGGCAGCAGAGGGGTACAGTGTTACTCCTCTGATGGACGCCCGGAAGAGGAAGCACTCTTCCGTGGAACGACGTCCACAAAGAGGTGTTCCCAATCAAGCTGCTAGCTCATAAACAAAGATGACAGGCTGCTTGTGCGATCGCAAGGAGCGGGCTGTTCCACAAACTGTCACTGAAGTGGACAAAATGGAACTGGAACTGGAACTGAGTAGGGGCCAGGCGGTGGCCACGTATATAGCCACGGGGTGGCATGGGGGTCGGTGGCCACCAGCCCTCTCCTGACAGGCTAGGGCAAAAAGTTTCTGACCAATCGTGTGCTGCAACATGGATACACCTATTACTGAATGAATCCGAGCAGCGCTCGAAGGAGTGGATTTATGCTGTGTACATTAAGTGCAAATCAGTAGATAAATTGACTTTATTCTGCATTTGTGGACAACAGCTATGCAAGTTACACCCTGTATATTCATCAACCTCAGCTACAGCTACTTCAAAGAAATGAAACTAATTAGATGTCACCTAACTTACCTTACAACACATGACCTACCTCAGGGATTTTATGGGAAATGTGTTTGTACCAGTCTGACATTTAATTCACGTAGTAAACTAGCATAAAAAAATACACAGTGGGGTAGGATGCTATAGTTTCTCTTATTATTGATTTGAGATGACCTCCATAATTCACTGGTAGCTCTGCTATGTATTAGTATACAAGTTCCAAAGGGGTAACTGTGTTAGTTAAGTTCAACAAATCAAACACAGAGTCCTGTGGCACTTCTGAAGATTAATACATTTATTTTATTATTATTATTGATAATAATTTTGTTAGTCTGTAAAAGTGTCACAGGACTCCTTGTCTGCACTGGTATGTTGTTGAGCCACACTTGTGGCAATTACATTTGTATGAGAGCCCAGCATTAGCAGTTTTTTTGAAAGGAAACACTGAAGCATAGTATGGCATGAATGTCTTCAATTCCTCCTCTCCATCTCCACTAACCCACACCTTTGCAGGAGACATTGTATTGTAACATTATAATGGAGATTATTGAGATCCTGCAGGGAAATCAAGACAACATGTAAATCCTTTCCTGTTGGAAATGCTACTTTCAATAGCCTAAACTGTGTATTTACTTGTGCATTAGCATAAAACTGCCAGTCACTTTTTGTCATCACATCTAATTCATGTGTTAATAGCAACCTGTACCTTTCCCAGGCCATGACCTCACCTGCTCTTCTCCAAGTTGCAAGCAGTTCAGGTGCTGACATATGAAAGGACAAAACAAGCAAGGAGTCCCGTGGCACTTAAAGACTAACAAATTTATTTATCACACGAGCTTTTGTGCCACTTCGTTAGATGCTTTTAAGATGGAGGAACTTACAGAATGGGAGAAAAATAAATGAAGAGGAGTGTAAGTCATGGGATCAGGTCAGACTGTAACAGCAAATCAAAGCAGTTGTTAAGATTCAAACACTGGGAAACAGCACATATGTGAAGGCAAATCACCTTTTGTAACGGAAAAAGAATCCATAGTCGTGATTTAATCTTGTTTTCACACAACTGAATCTGCATATCTGTTCTAGTTCAGCTGTTTCTCTCTTTAGTCTTGATGTCTTACTGACCTGCTTGAGCACAGCTGTTCTCCCATCTTCAAAGCGTCTGACAAAGTGGCATGTTCCCCCACAAAAGCGCATGTGATAACTAAATAGGTTAGTCTTTAAGTGCCACTGGACTCCTTACTTGTTTTGCTGAATGAGACTAACACAGCTGCCCCTTTGGAACTATGAAAGGACAGGGTTCTCTCTTTTTTCCTTTCTGAGCTTGTCTCCATGTGACTTTTTTTCCTCATGGTTTCTCTACCACTGTACTAATGGCTTTCAAATCTACCTCTCTCTTTCTGTCCACAAAGAACACATTTCTTCCTGTGTTTTCACAGGCGACTTACTGGTTCCTCAAGTGAAATATGGCCAAAAAAAAACAAACAAAAAAACCCCACAACACACACCTCATTGAGACTATGTTCCTAACTCTCTAGCTTTCTCCCCTTCTGACAACTCTACTCTTTATTTCTGGTTGGAGGGTTTGGGTTTTTTTTTGTTTGATGTATTTTGGATGCGGTCACTCACACTCACATACTTGGTCAATCTTTCACTCCTCCCTTTCCTTGTCTGCACAGACACAGACTCTCCTTGCCCAAACTTGCTGCTTCTGGATTTACAACATTTCTAAAATCTGCAACTTCATGTTTTCCTCCACTGCCAAAATTAGTTCAACGCATAGTTCTATGTAGCCTAGACAATTACAAACCAATCCTGAACTTTCTCTTAACAGCCATCCAATAATAAGATTAAATAATCTTCTATTTTTGTTGTTTGGACTATTCAAACCATTTGATCTTATGTTAGACAGAGCATTAGTCTGACCCAATGTAGCCATTCATATATTTCTTAGGTAAATGAGAGACTCAAAAAATATCTACTAGCTAATTCTACTTATGTTAAATATTTTGTAATTATTATTGCAACGGGTTTAGAAGTTTCGTTTACAACTTTAAAGCTAACGTGAAACAAAAATATGTCAAGGTGTCTGATTTTGTTCCTGAATACCGCCTTATGAACATTCTGTCTGCTGGTGTGTGAAGGACTAGTTCTTTTTCTTATTCCTGCTGATGAATGAGCAATACAAACAACTTTCAGGAAACAGAACTGTCATGCTAACAGGGCTGCTCTCGAACTGGAATAGCTGGAAACGAGGGAAATTTCAAGAAACTTGAGTGAGACGTTTTTCCAGAGAGATAACGGTGTTAGTCAATTTCAGCAGAACAAAAAAGGAGTCATGTGGCATTTTTAAAGACTAGGAAATTTATTTATTGCATAAGCATTCCTGGACACAATCCCACTTCATTCGATGCATCAAATGGAAAATGCAGCATGTGAGCTGTACTTATACATACAGAAAAAGGTGGGTCATAAGGTCAGGTCAAACAGATCGAGACCCACCCATCTTTGTATATGTAAACATACCCCATCTTCCATTTCACGTACCTGATGAAATGCGATTGCGCCCACGAAAGCTTATGTGATAAATCAGGGCCCGACACAATTGCCGCCCAGCTAGGCACCCAGATTCAAACAGAGTCACCTAGCTGGGATGTTCTCCACTGCCAGGGCCAGATTATAACAAGGGCGTTAGTGGCTGAAGACTTGGGCCCTGCTCAAAAAGGGGGCCCCGGGCTCCAGTCCCTAAAACCCCTACCTAACTCCCCCTCCACTCAGCGCCAGCAGGGCTGGAGCAGTGAGAGCACTCCTGCCCTGTTGGCGCTGGAGGGGATGGGGGCCTGGGGCCAGAAGCCAGGCTCTGTGCTTCCGCCCCGTCCTTGGGCCATCTGGTCCACCCGCAGGGGTGGAGTGGGGTGAGCCAGCACCTGTTTGCTCTGCTGGCGAGCGGAGCCGGCTGGCTCTCAGCATGGCTTCCGCCACTCTGTGGCCCTGGGGCGCTGCACTGGAGGCCGTGCCACACGACAGCTGGCCCTGGCCCCTCCCCCTGGGTCATATTGGCCAGAGTGGGGTCATGTTGGAAGCACTTTTTGACCCCAGGCACCCCCCCCCTCAGTATTAGACCACCATGCTGGGGAGCAGCCTGTGGCCCCCAAGCTGGTTAATCCAGTCCCGCCTTCCACTAAAATACTGCCAGTGGTCACTTTTTGGCTACAGTGCAGAGCCCCTCTTTCCCACCCCCCCTTGCTGTTTTTAGCCACCGGGAGTGCTCCACTGCTGCAATTCTGTAGTGGAGCTAGACATCCCAGCACTAGCCTCAGGTGCAGTGGCAACTTGGCGCCCAGCTTTTATCAAACTCTGTGATAAATTTGTTGACCTTTAAAAGTGCCACCGGACTCCTCTTTTTTTGTTTGAGGGAGACTGAACTGTATCCACAACACAACCACAACAAATCCTTTTCTCCCAACTAGAAGGAAACAGTGTATAAAATTAATCTCCAAGAGGCTATTTCCCTTTCTGGGGCTAAGAATAGAGGAAAGCCTGTAGTGGTGATGGCCAAGTGCAGGAACAACATCTTAGCGTTTAGGACCTGACACGACGTCGAATGCAAATAGCGTAGTGGCTAGCACCTCTGCTTAACATGCAGAAGATCCTGGGTTCAATTCCCAGGGGGTTGGATGTGATGATCTCACGAGGTCCCTTCCAGCCCTATGATTTGATTGAATGTAAATTTCAGAGGGGGACATCTCATCATGTCAGAGATGACACGCTCAGAAGAAGATAAACCAGAAGTCACCACAATCCCCAGGAGCAGGGTTACCAGATGTCAGGCAAAAGGAACACATCCTCCTTTTTACCTTCATGTCCTCCGTCCGACAGGCATTTTAAACCTTCATGTCCTCCGTCCGACAGGCATTTTAAAAATACATGATTTTGTGCGGCTTTTTACTTACAGGGGTTAAAGGATGCTGGAACGTCCCAGAACGCCCTGTTTTTAGGGGGAAGCATTCCAGGACTCCCTAAAAACAGACGAATATTACATTAGTACTACGTTTTCTCCAACGTCTTCCTTTTCATACTCCTCTGTCCTCCTTTCCAGGCGTGGGTAGCTGGGAACCCTACCCAGGAGGGAAAAATCTTACCAGTGGGGGTGAGGGGAAGGCTTCAGCAGGGGAGTTGGGGGAATCCCTCCTTGGCCGGCAGCGAGGACTGGCAGGTGTGAGGAGGGGGAACGTCGAAACCCAGCCTGAGGAGGAGCAGGCCAAGGGGGCACCCCTCTCCTAGGAACAGCAAAGGCGAGCCCGCCTCCTCCCGCGGGCGGCAAGCCCAAGCTTGCTGGAGGGGACGGTGGGCGTGGTGCTTTACCTGCCAAGTCCTCCGGGCGGGCCGAGAGGAAAATGACATGCCCGCCCGAGAGTATGAAGCTCAGCCTTCCCCGGCTGGCCCGGCCCCGCAGGCAGCTCCCCGGAGACGCGGGACTCCGGGGAGGAAGCGCGCCATTCCCGCGCCGCAGCGACTCCGGAGTCTGCCCCCCCCCGAAAGGAGTGGTGTAAACGCTCCTCCCTCGCATTCGGGAGCCGGATTAAAGCCCCTCGGGGGCCGGCGGCGCCGGATGACGCCCCCCGCCCGTTTGCACTCACCCCTGCGGCTAGCCGGCGGCCCCCCTTTCCAGCCGGATTAGGGCCACCCCCTCTCGCCCCCGGCCGCGGAGCAGGCGAAGCCCGTCGGCCCCAGTGAGCGGCAGAGGGGGAGGTGCATCCTGGGAAGGAGCAGCCCGACATGGGTCTCCGCCTGGGCGCCTCGCAGCCGCCCCCCTCCGCAGCCGGCCCCCGCCGCTGAGCGGGCCGCGGCCTCGGCGGCCTGGCGGGAAGGCCCCGCTCGCTCGCCCGTCCGCTCCGCCGCCGCCGCCGCCCAGGCCCCGCGCCGGGCCCCCGCCCGGATGATGGACAGGAACTACCCGCCGCCCGCCAGCTTCCCCGACCCGCCGCCCGCCGCTGCCGCGCAGCCGCCGCCGCCGCCCGCCGCCTGGGCCTACGAGCGAGGCGCCGGCAGCCTCAAGCCCAGGTAAGGAGGGTCCGGCGGGGGGCTGCGCCAGGCGAGGCCGGGGATGAGGCGCGGCCTGGCCCGCGGGGGGCGGCCAGGCCGCGGCGCGGGAGTCCGGGCGGAGGGCCGGGAAAGCTGCCGGCTCCCCCCGCCTGGCCACAAAGGGCTGCAGGCAAGCGGCCGCCGGCGTGCGTGGCGGGCCGTGCGGGGGGACAGCCCAGCCGTCTCCCGGGCAGCGGGGTGGCCGGCGGCGAGGTTGAGGGCAGGCGAGCGGAGGGCGTGGTTCACTTTCTTACCGGAGGGGCCCAGAACAATGCTGGCTAGCCGGGCCGCCGGTGCTGCCAAAAAAAGAAAAACACCCCAAAAGTGTGGCACTTGAAGACTAACAGATTGATTTTTCGCATGAGCTTTCGTGGGAGAAAATCCCACTTCCTCAGATGGACTAGATGACCTGTGAGGTCCCTTCCAACCCTATGGTTCCAAGGGGGGGAACTTGCCCAGCGGTCCTGCCAGCGGCTGGGGAGCCCCTCCTGAACGCCGGGGGGGAGCTGGGGTGTTTGTGGGCTCAGCAGAGCTCTTCGCAAGGCTCCTGGCAGCTTTGTTTCAGCTTTTAGTTTGGACTGCAGCATCTCAGGGTTGCTCTGGTCTTCTTCAGGCTGGCTTTTTCCCCTGTGAAGCCCTGTTTTCAGAAGTGCGGTCTGCTCCCGGTGCAGAAACTTGTCTGAGAGGATTCAGCAAAACAAACAAGCAGTCATGTGGCACTTGAAGAGATTGATTTTTCACATGAGCTTTCGTGGGAGAATATCCCACTTTGTCAGATGCTTCAGAGAAGTGGGATTTTCTCCCACGAAAGCTCATGTGAAAGATCAATCTCTTCAAGTGCCACATGACTGCTTGTGTTGTTTTTGCTGAACTAGACTAACACAGCTATCCCTTTGGAAATTGAGAAGAGGATTCAGTCTCTTAGAGCTTTAAAAAAAGTTGAGCGAAAGAATTAAAGAATTGTTTACGGAAGATTGTGTAGGGTCGGGTTTGCTCTTCAGTCGTATAACTTAGGTTAACTTCGTCCATTTAAAAAAAAAAAAATCCAGGTCTTAAATTTTTTCAGGTGGTCAGTCTCTTTTGGCTTATTGTTATTAACTGTGTTGTCTGTCTGTCTTAGGTATACTTGCAAGTCCAGATTACTATTGTACATCAGGAGCGTCCCTGACCCAGAAAGAGGCCCGGGGCCCAGGACTTGGGGCTCGCGTGCTTTAAGTGCGCTGCCGCTGCAGCCGCCGCCGAGCCCCGGGACTCAGGGCTCGAGTGCTGAAAGCCTGGCGCCAGCGACGCCCTTGTTGTATATAAAGCCAAAATACAGTGTTAGGGTAAGCATAAGATCGCAGTGGGTTTTCCGGCTGCTATATTAATACTTGGGCACTTACATTTGAACCTACTCCCGTGCTCTTTTCTTTCCACTGCTATAATGAAATGAAAGTGGTCTGAGTGGCCCAGTTCCTCACAGGTATTTAGATTTCTGATTTCCAGCCTTCTGTTCCTGGAAAATTCATCAGACTAGGATAAAAGGTGGGTTTTAAAATTATGTTTTCTAAAACATTCTAACTCACGTTTGAAAATTGTAACGTAGGCAGAACAAGGTAAGGCTACGTAGTAGGTTTTTCTTGTACTGTGGACCTTAGGTTTACCGCACCCTTGTTAAGAGGTGTAAAATATAACTTGCTCTGTCTATACCAGGGGTCTCAAACTCAAATCACCAAGAGGGTCCCATGAGGACCGTTAGGTTCGCCTGAGGGCCGCACCACTGAAACCTTTTCATGCGACGATATTGCAAATAGCTGAAGCCAGAGTGATGTTGCCGGCCATAGGAGATAACTTTAGGGGCTGCATGTGACCCATGGGCCATGAGTTTGAGACCCCTGGTCTATACCCTGCAAGAGTCCTATATTTAATGCATTTCATGTTTATATAGCACCTGTTCAGTTATTCAGATCAGATGCAGGTTAGAACCCACCAGAATGGAGATTTACCACTTAGGCTTTGGAATGTGCAGTAAGAACGAAAACAACAAATAATGTGTTATGGATTTTTAATTTACATTTTTTCTTATAGAGATTGACATCCTGTAACAATGCAAGAGCTGTATGGTACAGTTCAGGCCAGTAGCTTTCAATCTTTCCAGCCTACTTTACCTCTCTCGGGCCTGAGATTTGTCTTGAATACCTTCACGTTTCACTTCACTTAAAAACTACTTGCTTGCAGAACTAGGCATAAAATACAAAAGTGTCACAGCACCTCGTTACTGAGGCATTGTTTATTTTCTCATAATTAGAAAATAAATCAGTTGAAATATAGAGTACTTGCAGTTCAGCGTATATTATGTAGAATAGTATAAACAGGTCATTGCCTGTGTGAAATTTTAGTTTAGACTGACTTTGCTGGTGCTTTTTACGTATCCTGTTGTAAAACAAGGCACATAATGTAGATGGGTTGACGTACCCCCTGAAAGACGTCCCCAGAGGTACAAGTGGAACATTGAGAACCAGTGGTCTAGGGTTGTCATTTTGCTAACTTTAATGGATTTTTGTATTATAATATAGGTTGTAAAAAGTCTACGTAAATAATACATTTGTTAAAACCATAAATATAATCATTAAAATTATTTTTGGTTTTAGTGTTGTCTATAATTTATTGATACTTTTAAAAGCCTGGAACTAAAGGCTGTTCCTTTACTGAGTATGTTAAACACTTACATTAAAAGAAAAACACACAGAGATGATTAAATAAATTTTGTAAACACATAAGGAGGAAAAAAAAAAAAAAAAGAGGGCATGTTGGCCGAACTTATTGACAGCACTTAAAACCGAAGTCTAATACGTATTCATGTTGCAAGTGCAACATGAGTAGAGTCAGTGTAAGAATCCCCACAGTGCCCTGCTGGTGTATGTCCACCATTTTTGAAGGACTACGAATAGTAGTGAACAGGAGGGTCAAAGACTGAATGAGCAAGGGAGACTCAGCTGCTCTGTCACCCCATAAACTTGCACAGATCCTGATGTTTGACAGCAAAACGACCATGAAGTCCGGTCGCGTCTTGTTTGTTTTGCTGAGCTAGACTAAAACGGCTACCCCCTTTGGAACTTGTTAGAGATTTAAAAATGAGCTATGTTTCAAAAAAGGAATCTTGATGTTAAATTGTATTCAACTAAACAAAGATTTTTACTATTACTTCTCTTATGAATCAGCATTTTTTATGTCAATTGTCAGTAGCAAGCATTGAAATAAAACAGTAGTTTAAAGGACAGGTTAAATTTAAGCCTGGGGCCACATCTCCACTACTTTTGGCAGCATGTATAGTATTTGTAGCTGAACAACCACTTGAAAAGCAAGCTGTGTCCACATTGCAGTGAGTAGCTAGCTGCATCTGTCAGTGAAAAACTCTGGCAGAGGGGAGGCAGCAAGAAAGGGTTTCAGCAACTCCTCACTGCTGGAGCCTTTCATTGTTGCGAAAAAAGGCGAGGAGGCGTAGAGAGCAGCTGGGAGGCAGTAGGACACATCACAGCTGAAAACAGCAATGTAGGCTGGAAGGCATGGCTTGGGCAAGTAGAGAGTCGTGTAGGATGTGTACTTGGGTACATATCCAGTCCCTTTAGCAGTGTCTGAATCTGAATTCTACTTTCCTAAGCAGTGACTCACCATCTACACTGCTGCTTCAGGCTAGAAGAGCACCTGCTCTGTTTAGATGTAGCCTAAGAGGCGTGATATACCTTGATGTACCCCACCAAGTCCTGAATTGCAGGGAGAACTTCTAAATGTGAGAAAGTTGGTCTGTCTACATGTTAGTTTGTTCCTTGACCTCTCCGCACAGTAGCTACAAAGATGCCAGTTATGATACAGTAGTTTTTTTTTGTTTTTTTTTCTGATGTGGGCCTTTGTCCATAGGAACCTGCCAATGATTCCTGAAACAAATGATTCTGCTAGGAGAAACAGGTTATGTATCGCTTTCACTGCAAAAAAACATTTGGTTCTTAAATGTTGTTTAGTCTTTTTTTTTTTTTTCCTTCCTTCCTGTTTCTTTGAAAAACTAATTCTTCTTTTCTATATTGTTGGCCCGTGAGCAGTTCTTTCACTTTCTTTGTTTGTTTCTGTTGCCTTTTTTGCCTACCCTTTGTTTGCGTTGAAGCATTCTAATGAAACTGGCAGGATGGGCTATTAGGAAGGAGGATGGATTTAGAAAGATCACTGCTTTCAATTAGGAAGAAAAGCACCTACAATAAATTCTAAACGATGTCAGCATTTGTACAAAGAATGTATGTTTTCTCACCCTCATTTCTTGTGTTTTATTGTTTTTAGCTTATATGCTAACTTGCAAAATTTAGTCATTTGCAATGATATCAGTTTATGGGATTTTTCATTTATTTATTGGAGATTTTAAAATTCATCACTTTAGGGTGGGAAGCTGTCGTCACAACCTGAAATATTTTCAAAGGGGATCCTGGCAAAAAGAAGAGTTTGAGAATCCTTGCGACTTGCATGAAAGTTCTGGGATGTTTTTTCTTTAAATGACAGAGAAGTACAAAAATCAAACAGACCCCTCCTGCTAATGCCACATGAAGTTTGAGGTTTAAATTTAAGGAGGGAAGGGGGGGGCAATATCCTGCAATTGGGTGTGTGTGAGCAGATTCTTATATCTGAATGGCCCCCCTCCCCCCTCCTATCTTCATACCACCCATAATTCAGCTGTCTGACTAATACAGGTATAGGCATTAGTGCTATCATTATCTACACTTAATATAGGGAGCAAGAAGTGTCTTGTGATCATGGATGAAGAATTAAGAGTACTGAGTTCTGCTCCCAGCTTTGCTCCTGCCATGTGGTAAGGTGTTGACTGAGTCACTAAGGGCCAGGTGTGCAAAAGAGCTCAGCATGTTGCGTTCTGAGCTGTTTTGAAAATCTAGCTGCAAGTATCACAGTGAGGTCTGCTGCATAAAATCTGAAAAGGGGACCCTTATTTAGTTGCTAATGTAGGAGCTGATCTCTTGAAAATCTGATCCCGATTGTATGTGCTGACGTCTTTTGAAAATCTGGCCTTTGGTAACTGTGCCTTGGTTTCTCTGCGTAAAATGAGGTAGCATTTCACAGGTTGCTGTGAGGTAATTGTTTGTAAAATGCTTTGAAATTCTGCTTTATGATGAAAGGAATTATTAAATGCAAAGTGGTGTCTGTGATCAAAGTGGCTCAGTTACATTTGATCCAAGAAACATAAATATGAATGTCTGTTTCTTCTGTGTTTAACATCTCAGCTTCCAAGTTGCATTAGCACAGTATGCCCATATAATTTGAACATTAAGTGCACATTAAGAAATGAAATGCTACACTTTTCTATGGTATCTTGAGGTTAGTGTTCAGATGTCATAGGTCAAGACAAGGTATGGCTCCATGATAGTATTTTTATTTATTTATTTATTGAAAGTATCACTGACTGGAGTGGCTCATAAGTGTGAGGGGGGCAGAGTCACCATACTGTCAGATAGCAAGAGCAGATATCCCAAACTGGTGGTATGTGCTGTAATTATAATTTAACCTAACTGATAACAAAAGGGAACGCCTGGATCACTATACCTTTCTTATCATAGAGTCACAGACAGTCTGCTTTACTCTTTGGTCTATCTTGCCTTGAAAACTGAATTTTATGATAATTCATCACTTAAACGCAAAGATCACACCACATCAGGTTTTTCCTAGTCCCAAGAGGCCATCACACACCCCAGATCACTTCGTACTCCAGATCTTATGGCAGAGACCACACTGGCAGCTAATTCTGTAGCGAACTAACTATATGGTTTTTAGTTAAGGAAAAGGAATGAGTTGTTGAAAGATTAAGGGAGGTAAAATACATGTACAGCTGAATTGCAGTTTGTAACTCCAAATGATGGCAGTGTTGTAACAAATCACCAAAGGGGCAGCTGTCTTAGTCTAGTTCAGTAAAACAAACAAGGAGTCCTGTGGCACTTAAAGACTAACAGATATATTTATTTGCATGAGCTTTCATGGGAGAAAATCCCACTTCATCAGACGCTTTGAAGACGTGGAATTTTTCTCCCACAGATGCTCACGCAATAAATATATTTGTTAGTCTTTAAGTGCCACAGAACTCCTTGTTTGTTTTTAATAAACTTCCTGTTTCCCAAAAGTCTTTCAGGGTACTTAAATTGTGTGTGGAGCTCTCTGTCTTACATATGGCACACTTCCTTGTAAGAGTGCAGATGAAGAATCGATCTTTCTTGGATCGACAGTTATATTAGCTTCACATAGGAAGCAAGTGGACAGAAACTCTACCCCCCATTGGGCTTTGCCTGTGGTGGCCATGTGTGAGGAATGTAGTTAGGTTTTTTACCTTAGACCATTATATATAACGGCCACTTGGTTTGAAATTAGCATTTTCTGTTCAAATTCTTAGATTATTCATAAACATTTCACAAAATTTCTTTGATGGCTTGTTTAATTACAGAGTACGCACAGTGTACCTGCTTGCTGTTACACAATACCAGGAACAGATAAGTGAAAACAGTGCAAGTAACATTCCATTACTTTTCATGAAATTTAAACATCTGAACACCCACTGACTTACATATTTAACACTTCGTTCTATACTAACACACAAGTGAATTGAGCAATGGTTCTGACCTGAGCTGGCATCTGGTTTGCCAGTATCACAAGCTCAGTTGCTGAAATCGATTTTATTTTTAATAAAAATGCTAGTGAGACTGTCCACATCGAGCTAATAGTATGCTGTTAATATGTTTAATAACATTTTATGGATTAAATGCAATGGATGAAATATGGGTAAACATGCATGGCAGCCATAGTAAAGTAGGACTCAGCCATTATATTGTATTCCAGAGTATAATTTTAACTATGAACAGATCAGTAATAAATATTGGGAAGATTGATCTTTTACTCGTATCTGCAAGTGCTTTGCCCTCTTTGTACAGCACTTGGAGATCTGTGAGTAAAAAGTGCTGGGCAAGGGACAGAGGGAGGGATGGCAGAGAGGATAAAACAACACAGTAAAAAAATAAAAAGTTAACACCTCATGAGGAAAGAGCCGCAGGAAATCAATACTATAAAAGAAAAGTGGGAATTCTTTGTCTGGGGTAAAGCACACAAATACAATTTTTCCATGACTTTCACTGAGCTTTTAGAGAAGAGCAGTGGGCAAATCGTCAAGAAGGCTGTATGAGCTCTAGAAGTGAATGTGGAAAGCAAATGGCTTAAATTGTTGGTTTTGTTTTTTTAGTCAAAATTGAAGTTTGTGTGTAGATGAAGGGTGTGTGATTCTTAAGTTGTCATGCTACCATTCCTCAAACTTGTGGCAATCATAAGTGCCACCACACAAGATGCAAACCACAGAATCTTATGATTTATTTGTAACTAAAAGGAAGGTGAAGTTCGTAAGCATAAATAAGCAGAGCGGTGGTACTTAAAGCCCTGCTCAAAATGATAGTTCAAACATATTTTTAAAGGGGAAAAGAAATAAAGCAAAGAAGGTGCCCAGATTATGATTATTTTTATTGTAACACCACCTAGATCAGAATCTAGGGCCTGTTGTGTTAGGTGCTGCACAAACACCGAAACAGAGGCCCTGCCACCAGAAGTTTCCAGCCTAACAGCATGGTAAACTATGTACTTCCTCTGGTGTTGTATCTACTGCCAATGACAATCAGCTGGTCAGTTTTTCACTATATTACTAATGGTAGAAATAGTGGCATCTGTGCCACTGCAGAATAGACTGCTAGTGTTCTTGATAGTTATTAATTGTCTAGATGTATTGATAAAAATCTTACCTTAAAAGTTATTTTTGGAAAAGAGGCCAGAAGCAGCATTTTTTGTTTTGAGAGATTGTTCTGTTCTCATGAATGCAGATAGTTCAGTCTGAATCTGAATTTCATCCGAAAGTTGCGAGGAATTTTCTTACAATTCAACAGACTTGAATCAGCCACTGAGTAAATGCAGGATAGATGAACCAAACTGTTTACCA
Source organism: Podocnemis expansa (assembly GCA_007922195.1). Lineage (NCBI taxonomy): Eukaryota > Metazoa > Chordata > Testudines > Podocnemididae > Podocnemis > Podocnemis expansa. Next base: position 122,188,840 of record ML681963.1, read on the forward strand.
CTCGAACAGATCCACTGATTGAAAAGTTTGCAGATAGTATATTGGACACACACACACACACACACACACACACACACACACACACACACACA
>ML681963.1:122188941-122204335 GCA_007922195.1 Podocnemis expansa
ACACACACACACACACACACACACACACACACACACACACACACACACACACACACACACAAAAAACCCCCTCTATTGTGCCTTCTGAGAAGCACAGCACTGGACTTCAAAAATCTTTGCAAGTTGGTTGATCATATTCAAATTGCGGTTTCTGCTGCTGGTGGTCTAGCTTTCTTTCTTCCTGTGTCAATTTGCGTAGCTCGTTCATAAACCAGAGTGTTTTGAACAGACAGACTTTGGGAGGAAGGTGCCTTGGGGCTATTCTATCAATGTTTGTGGACCAAAGATCATTATACACTCTCACCAAACAATTGAATGTTCTGTCACATGGACAGTATTCCTCTTCAAACGTCCCTACAAATGCTCTGGTACTATCAGCCTTAGAGGGCCTGGTCAGATGTTCAAAACAGGCTCTTCACCCTGTTAAGAGAGGTGCGCCACAATCTCAAGTGGCATGAGTGAATAGGCTGATGATATTGTAGGAAGAAATTGCAAATATTAAATTTCCAATCTTGTCCCAAACATCAAATCCCACACAGGGCGAGCTGTATGCTCTAAGCCAACTAACATTTAGAATGGTACAGGGATGTCATGCAAGACTGATCTGATTTGAACTTGTCATGCACACATTATATACAGAGGTTACAGAGCATTATCAGCCTTGGGATCTAATGTTACCACAGTGAAAAATTTAACAGCTCACAGAGAGACATTACACTGTATTATGGCGAGTGTGATATGGGCATTGCTTCCATCTTTACTCCTTCCTAAGGCTCCCATACAAAAATGGATATAATACATCTGATCTAGTTGAGAGCTCAGAGACCTTGCGAAGGAGTGGTTCAAAAGGGGCTTGGAAAAGAAACACATAAGAAATCTTAAATACAGCTGTTGTATCTCCTTTTATAATATGGAGATTACATCTATTAACAATTTACTGTTGAAAAGAAGTCCATAGTGCTATAAGTATCTGCAACCATATTGGACTCTCTCTGATTTCATAAACTTGAGAAACTGCTCAAAAATTTAGATGCAACAGGAAATGATGCCTGTGATTCATTATGTGATGTTTTTCACATCTGAGAACTGATGCCCAGTATGGATGAGATGCAAAACAAAGACTTGACATTTTTTTCTTCGATGTTGAGAATACAGCTTTCTAAACTCACTAGCCATAAGCAGGAACTGGCACCATCTCATCAGTTTTACAGCTGCCCAGTGGGCTTTTGAGGAACAACAATCAAACTGACTAGAGTCTTGTTTCGCTGTGCTGCAATATCAGGCTACTAGTTTGGGGGTGGTGGGAAAGAAGAGGGTAGTCATTCACGTCAGTGGGGCTCTTGGAGTTTCAAATGGTAGTAGAGTAGTAGTCACAATGACTACTTGTAGCGCTAAAATTTGTCAGATCTTGCCATCAGCTGCCACCTAATAAAGCTGTGAAGAGCAGCAGAGGCACTAAATATGATGGGGAGGGGGAGGAAATAGAGACAGTTGAAAGGCAGTTGCTTTGAGGCAGCTAGGATGGGAAAGAGATTGGAAGCTCTCCCCTTCCAGTGGTTGCTGGTGGTGTGGAGGAGAACTGTAACATAACCATTTAACCCCCTTCCTGCCGGCCCCCAAACTGTGACTTTTAAAGGAGAAGTAAAAAATAAAGGAAAACCTAGACTTATTTTCATTTATTTATTGATATATAAAGAGAAAATGGCTGTCATCTCTTTCCCAACATCCCAGCAAAATAAAAAGTTAAATGTCAGAAGTGCAGTCTCCTTTTGCCTGTTCTTGTTTGTTTACTTTGGAGATTGCTAGCTTTGAGAGTTTTGTCAGCCATAATTGAAGGGATCTGGGTGTTTGAGTTAAATAAGTTTTAATTAAATCAGAATTTTAATTCTGAATATGTGACTTCCTCTTATTCAGTTAATAAATTTTCACTTGCAGTGTTTCTCTGATGTTATTATAAGCTTACCACTGTTCCAGTTAATCCCAGGATAAATAGCCCTGAATTTTAGAGCTAATACAAAACTAGGTGGACTAATTGAAGAAAATGTCACTTTTTTTTTCCTATTGAAATTTGGAAAATATTGACCAACTTTACTGAATTTTGAATGTTTTTTTAAATTCATCAACAAAAAGTCATTCATTAACTTTATAAACTCAAACTCTTTTCCTCTTTTGAGATTGTTTTATGTTGAAGTTTAAAATTAGTCATGTAGATAAAAATTCATTATTTTGAAACACCTAGTTTAATATGTTTTGAACTAATTTCATGAAAATAGCATTGTAATTGTATCTGCTATTAAGAACTCTGTAGGTATTTGTTTTGTTTTTATCTTAAGCAGGCAAGCCAGCACTTGTATTCAAGTATTAAAATACTTAGTAACTGTAAGAATATCTTGGCCTTCAGTTAGTATGTACTTCTCTTAAAGGATCAAGTTAAGGAATTCAGCCCTAAGAAATAATGCAGTAAAATGAACACTTTCCTTTTAGCTTTGAAAGTATTGTTTTGCTTTTTAAAATTCAAAATATATTCACTATAAAAGAAAACAAAGCCACAAATTATTGACTTCAGCTCTGTATTCAGCCAATCCATGTGTGTATAAATCAGCTGTACCATAAGATCTTTATTGGTGGTTCACATCTGAGCTATTGAGAGCTAGGGCTTTTTGAAAGTCATAACGTTGTCCTGGGCTAATAAACTCCAAGATAGAAAGCAGAGAGGTATTCGCCCAGGAGACCATGGTTATGAATTAATTTAAATAGATTCATTGAATGTATACCTATCCAGATAAATAAGTTAATTAAACAGCCAGAGCACCATTGCTAAACAGAATGAGAGATGGTGATAACTGAAAAACTAGAAGTCAAATCCTGTGAAACAAAATAGAAAGGAGCATAAATGTTGGCAAGTCAAAAAGTTTAGTTAGGCCCCCCACAAAGAAGTGAAGATCAATTAGCAACAGTCACAAAAACTAACAGCATTTTAAACAAAAACCAGAAGCAGGAAGCCTGACAAATTGACAATCGTTGGGGCCACTGGACAATCAAGGTGCTAAAAGAGCAATCAGGGAAGTGGTGGCCATTGTGGAGAAGCTAAATTAGTTATATTCAGACCTCAGAGGTTTAAAAGCCAAACTAGTGATGAACATTACCCAAAAGAGTCATAACAGTGTGAAATCTTCATTTCATATACTTATATATATTATTCTTATAGCAAAATGACTGACCAAATATTCTACAATTGGTTAATAAAATAGTAAAAGCATCCTGATTGGTTAATAATAAAATCATATAGGTTTAATATTATGTGCTGCATAGAGTCATGGGAACCAAACCTAATTCTGAGTCTCACTGATCCAAATTTATTCTTTTCATTGGTAGTCACTGCAGAGCATGTTGGGGGAAGATCCCTATACTAGAGCCATTCTTTTTAAGTGACATCAAAGGAACTGCTCCAGATTGAAGTGTCGCTATAGAGGTGGTTTTATCACAAATTGGTAAATTAAACAGTAGTAAATCACCCAGGTAAGATAGTGTTCATCAAGATTTCTGAAGGAAATCAAATGTAAACTTATAGAAGTACCAAATGTGATATGTAATCTATTGCTTAAATCAGTCTCCGTGCCAAATAACTGGATGGAGCTAATGTAATGCTGATTTTTTCAAAAAGACTTCCAAGGAACTGATCTTGGCAATTACAAGCCAGAAATTGTAACTTCAATACCAGGCAAATTGGTTGAAACTATAATAAAGAACAGAATTAATTATCAGACACAGAGATGGACACAATCTCTTGGGGAAGAGTTGGAGTCCCTTTAAAAAGGGAAATCATGCCTCATCGGTCTATTAGAATTATTTGATGGTGTCAGCAAGCACATGGACATTGGTGATCAATGGATGTAGTGTACTTGGACTTTCAGTAAGACTATGACAGTGTACCATGCCAAAGGTTCTTCAGTAAGCAGCCATAGAATAAGAAGGAACATAATCTTAGGGGATCATCAACTAGTTAAAGATAGGTAACAGGCTCCAGATATAAATGGGCAGTTTTCAGAATGGGGGGAGAGAAATAGTGGGTCCCCCAAGGATCTGTATTGTATCAGGACCGTTGAAACTATTCATAAATGATCTGGTCTCAGGAGGAAACAGTGATGAAGCAGTTATCAGAGGATATAAAATTACTCAAGATAGTGAAGTACAGTATTGACTTGAAAGAGTTACAAGGAAATCTCAACACGTCCTGATGAGACAAACAAATTAAAAAAAGAAGGCAGATGAAATTAAATGTTGATAAATGTGAAGTGATGCATCTCAGGATTACGGTTGTAGGGGTGAATGGCCACTTCTCCCCATCCCATGCGTCCTGCTGCCACCTACCTCAAAAAGGCAACCTATAAAGTGGTGGCTAACTCAATAGCCATTTCTGGAGTTCAGGTTTCCTGGGCAGCACAGAGCAATAAGCTGTCTAGGTGTTCTGGCCCTCAGGCCCAACAGGGCATCAACTTGTGTAGGGGTCCTCACTGTCATTGCCTGGGTCATGCTGTCCATGATTGTTGACACCTGCATGATGGGGTATGCCTTCACATCTCCACGGATGCGCAAGAGACAAATTGGCCCCACATTCTGTTTGATTTTCAGGGCCAGTTGCAGACACATTTGCAGCTGCTGCTGGCTCTCAGTCTGCCACTTCACAAGTTTGTCTAGGTCCATTGTAGAGCAAGGGCAGCCCCTCTGTCTCTGGGGTTGGTCATAACATGCTTTCTCCACCCCACGTAGGGAGGTGTGGCTGCCTCTCCCTATCATTCTTGGTTAGAGGCCATGACCCCTTGGTACCATGTACCTGTAATGGGGAATTAGCCACTCTGAGGTTCGGGCCCTCTGGGCAGGGCAGGGCAGAGCAGAGCAATAAGGAGTCTCTGGTCTCAGGTCCTCAGGCTGGGCTGTGCACTGAACAGCCTAGGGGCTCAGGTCATCAAGCAGGGCAGTGCGCTTTCACCTGTCATTTTGACTCCAGCAGACAAATGCTGGCCTCTTGGCCAAAGGGGTGGAGGCTGCCAACCCTGAGTGGGGTTGGCAACAGAGGAGTGAGGGAATCGAGACCCACCTTACTCCACCAGGTCCCAGTCCAGGGCCCTAACAGCAGAAATCCACCATTGTAGGATCCCAGTTCAATACCTGAGCAGTACTGTGGCCACACAAGCAGAGTAGAAGAAGCAAGGAGTCCTGTGATGCTAAAAGACTAAGATTTATTTATTGCATGAGCTTTCATGGGAGAAAATCCCACTTCATCAGGCAGAGTAGCATCTATTGTCCCTGGGCTACTTCCTACACTCACTGCATTGTGTATCTGTGTCTCAGGATTGTACTCTGACACCCTGAGGTTCATGGCCAGTGGCAGTCCCAGCAGCTAGTTGGCTGACAGCTCTGGTGATCTTGACAAGTCCTCAGCATTGCACAGGTCCTCTTCTGGCTCCTTTTCTAGCAACAGGAGGGAGACATCTGATTCCCTCAGTTACCAGCTCCCTTGATGGCCCCTGCTGAGCTGCAGGACCCACTTTTTATGCCTCCTGTCTTGCCTTCTGCTGCCAGGAAGACAAGCATGGGCATCCTGGCTCCTCCCACCTTTCTGTATGGATGGGGTCTAAATTAGCTGTTCTCATTCAAGATGATGATCTTGGAGTCTCTGTGGATAGTTCTCTGAAAACACCTACTCAGCATTCAGCAGTAGTCAAGCCAAAAAATGTAAGGAACAATTAGGAAAGAAATGTATAATGAGACAAAGTATCATAATGCCACTATATAAATCCATGATGTGCTCACACCTTAAATATTGTATGCAGGTCTGTTCACCCCATCTCGAAAAAAAAAGGAAAAGGAAAAGGAAAAGGTACAGAGAAGGGAGGCAAAAATGATTAGCAGTATGGAACAATTTATATGAGGAGATATTAAGAAGACTGCAATTGTGAAGTTTAGAAAAGAAACAGCTGGGAGATTTGGTAGTCTGTAGGATCTTGGAATGGAGAAAGTGAATAAGGAAGTGTTATTTACACCTTAAATAACACAAGAACTAGAGGTCATCCAATTAATAAGTAGCAGGTTTTAAACAAGCAAAAAGGAAGTAGTTCACTCAACACCCAGTCAGTCTTATTGCTACAGGAGATATACAAGTCAAAAGTATAACCTGGTTTTAATAAAGAATTAGATAGGTTCATGGAGGATAGATATGTTGATGCCTGTTAGCCCTGATGGTCAGGGATGCAGCCCCATGCTCTGAGGGTCCTTAAACCTCTGATTGCCAGAACCTGGGACTAGACAACAGAGGATGAGTCACTTTCTAATTGATTGCCCCTTTTTTTGTTGAAAGATGCATTAATATTCAATAATACTAAGATCAGTACCCAGAGTAGAGCAGATGATACTGAATAGTATTACTGTTATAATAAACAGTTCAAGTTTTTGCATATGAAATAGTGACATGATCTTCTTTCTGCCCTAAGCTTCATCTGTATAACGTTTGAGTAATGTTCTCAAGTAATACATTCTTTTTCACGGATACTGAATAAAAACAGGCTATAGACAAAGACAAATAGCATTATTAAAATGCGTTGATTCATTCTGACCATTAAATATCAAGTTAATACAAACTTGAGCTGAATTCATACGCCTGGAGATTAATCGAAAGGCAGATGTGTTGGCTAAAGAAAAGTGAGTTGTAATGTACACCTCAGTTTACAACTTATTTACCTATCTGCTATAATTTATAGAGCACAATATTTCTGATCAGATTAGTCAGAATCAAGTTTCTCAGTATTTTTCCTAGAAATTGAGGGGCTTTAGTAAATTTTTTTCAGTCTTGCATCTAACTGTTGCCCAGAAAAGATTCTATTTTAGAATATCGGTGTTTTTTCAGGAAAGAGGATAGATGCATCTGTGGTCTAGGAACCCCCCTGGTGCCAATTGGCAAAGAATTTGATGATACGTGATAATTTATTGGAACCTTTGAATCAGATACATGCATAGTAAGTCACTAAAGGGTGACGTGAGATCTCAACCAAGAGCCAGTAGCGCACTGGTCATCATAATCATCGCAAAATGAATCTATTCTAAAAATTATGTTCTTAAGGTTCTGAAGTTTAGGTAGATCCAATACACCTTGAAAGTGTTCCTTGCACACAGGACTTAGCAAAAATCTATTTTTCTATCTGGCTGTGCATTGTTTACTGTATGCCTAGCTGCATACTGAGCCAGATGCCAATTAAGAGATTGTAACATCTACAAGACAGTAATCTGCAGAATAAAATCAGAGCACAGAGTGTCCTGTTTATGAATAAAAACGATGGATTGTTATGGTATACCTTGGAGTGCAAAGAAACATACTGAATCCTTCACTTAAGAGGCAAACTGATGGCATGTTTGTCTCATGAAAATAGGGTCGCGGCCAAGGCTGGCTGTGAAGAGCTGGAAGGATTTGGAGTGAGCTCTTCTCGTCTACAAAACATCTTGTTAATTTAGGTCTAGGCACTAGAATGCCTGCAGCAATTTTATTTTATATGTACCCATTTGTTTTCTATACTTATGGTGGCTAATACATTAATCTCTGTGCTTTGTTAAATAACTTTATATTTGATTTCATGATAAACATATCTATGTGCTGTGTATTACCTGGAACAGTGATCTGAGGTGGAACTTGTACACTGGGATACACAGTCTCTTTTCGGAAGCCGTGAGTGTCTGAATGCAAGCATCCAGCAGATCAGGGCTAGATGTTCCAAGGAAACACTTAGGATTTGGAGGTTGGAGTGTGCCATTTGCTATCCTGTAGCATCACAGAATGATCTGAGACGCTGAGAGGCAAATGCTTTTGTTGCCTGGGGTGGATACAGTTGGGAAATTGGCCTTTTAAGCATAGACAGAGCTTCCTCATGCTAAGGGTAAGTGGCACCCTGAGGTGCCTCACTGCCCTGGGGAAGAACCACAGCATTAGTGTTTCTCTTCCCCTCTCCACCCCCATATTAAAATTGATTTTTAGAAGTAATGTTAATTTTTGCTTACCTGTCCTACATGTACCACACAAGTCCAGTTAAAAACAAACTATCAAGTGATGTTTTTTAAGTGCACTTCCCGTATCTGTCGAGCTGCTGAAAGGGTTTTATGTTTAAAGCATCTGACAAAGTGGGATTTTCTCCCACAGAAGCTCATGCGATAAATAAATTAGTTGGTCTTCAAAAGTGCCACAGGACTTCTTGTTTGTTTTGCTAAACTAAACTAACATGACTACCCCTTTGGAACATGCTCCATATCTGTTTCAGTGTCTTTAAACTAATGGCTTTTGTGTGCATTTATTCAGGGTACTTAAATAGTGTCTCTTACAGCATATTAGGTCTCTGATGAATTGTTGCTACTTTCAGTAAATCAGGAGTCAGCTGCTCATGAAATGAGACCAGATCTTCCCCTTCATCTCCCCTGGAAGATGAACCATTTTTTTCCTTTGATTTGATTCTTTCAAAACTTAGTCAGAAAGCTTTGTTACCTTCGTAGGCTGCATGGAGCCTGGGAAAAAATAAAATCAATTTTCTGCTTGTGTGTATGAGTAGAGTCATCAGCATTAGAAGTTTTAGTCTCAGTGAGGCCTGCTAGCCTATGTCTACATCTAAGAATTTGGTTCGAGTCCAAGGTTAGTCCGAACTAACTTCAGGCTAGTTTGGACTAACCGCAGCTTTTTAATTCAAACTAGGACATGCGGCTAGTTCGAACTAATGGCTTGGTTCGAACTTTTAAAATTTGAACTAGCCATTACTTCAAGTCTTGCCTGTGTTTAGTTCCAACTAAAGTTTGAACTGAGCTTGGAAGTCCGGACTAACCACCAGGTCTTATTAGACCAGACTAAGCTTTGCCTAGTCCAAACTTAGAAATTTCTTTGTTCAAACAAGCTAAAGTCTAGTGTGGCCAAGGGCTAAATTAGTCTAGACTAAGTTTGCTTAGTCCAGATTAATTTGCCAATGTAGACATAGCCCAACAGTTTCCATTGTTGTTACCTAGGCTGATAGTATATAGTTCCCCATCTAAATCAGCTTTTGCAGTATGAGGACTTAGAAAATTTCCCCTGATTTAAGGAGATCTGTTTTTAAGATCAACAGAAGTTGTTGTTTCTTCAGAGTGAGGTGGAAGGTTCTTTGGACCCACAGAAGGCTCTTGCTTTTTAAAAGTCCTGAAAAATGGTCTTTTTTAATCTTAGCTTTCCTAAAGTTCAACCTGTAGTTCAGTACCTAAACAGCTTTTTTACAGGATTTTTTTAAAATTCCCTGGATGCTGAAAGCACCAAAGAGTAGCTGATTAAAACTATTTCTCTCCATATGTGGGCACTGTCTTTAACACTCTTCAAAGCTAATTTCTAAAAACTTATGAAAAATAAAATATTAAAATATTTTTTCTTATGAACTCTTTGCTATATGAATTCTAAGAAAGTAGCATTTGGAGCAGGGGAGTGCAGTATTTTGAAAAGCAGTTTAGAAAAAAGACCCATGTTTAGGCTGTTTATTGCAACAAAATCTTGTTGTCTTGTAAGTGTAAAGTACTCTCCCTTTGCTCCTGAAATTAGGAGGCATGAAAAATCTGCTACAAACAAGGAGATTGCACACTGGGGGCAGTCTGGAGGGTTAGCCAGTGTGATTTAATTTGCTAGTTTTTACCTTTAGAAACTAAATTCATTCAAGACATAGAGATGATAAATTGATGAGTATTATGAGTACGATAAAAATGCTTTTAAACAAAAAAAATACTAGTTCTTAAATTGCATGTAAAAGGTGTTTGTGCTGCAGGACTCCTTGTTTGCTTTGTAAATTAGATTAAGGCTTTCGGTTTGAGATAATTAGCATTTTTGGTGCAAAAGAGTTGCAGTACCAGAACAGATTGATGGGTTGGTGAACATCGAGATTGAGGATTTAGTAGAAGAGTAAAGATGTGAATTTCACTTTAAATAATATTCAAGAGTTTTTGTTGCTAACACTGTTATGACAATAAGCTTAATAAGAGTATTTGATATGAAGTCTGGAAGAGGACTAACTTAAAATAACTCCTTTTCTTTTCTCTAGATTCCATTTAGAATTAAAAAAACAAGCAAACCCCTACCCCAGTGGTTCTCAACCTGTGGTCCACAGGCCTCTTCCAGGGGGTCCACAATACTGCTCCCCCCCCCCCCCCAGGACTGGAACCCAGCTGCAGCTCCGAAGTTCCTGCTGGGGCTAGATCCCCGTAGGGGTGGGGGCCACAGAGGGCTGACTGCTGCCTCTGCTTGCCACCTGCTGATGCCAGGGCCAGTACGGTTTCCATCCCTTGCAGCATCTGGCTGGGAGCCATGGCCATGGCAGCTCCTCTTCCCCCAGGGGAATGGGGCCACAGGCAGCTCCCAGAGAGGGGCAGTGAGCCATAGCTACGTGCTGCAGCCGGCGCAGCCCCATTCTCCTTCAGGAAGTAAGAGCTGTCATGGCCACGGCCCCTTGCCCTGCGGGGGGGAGATGGACGGACTCTACTCCCTGGCATGAAAACAGTGCGGGCCAGATCCTAACCCCCTTGTGGGCCACGTTCTGCCTGCAGAGCGGCAGCGCATAGGGGGCCCCCAAAACATTTTTAACTTTCAGAGGGGTCCCCAGCCTTACAAAGGTTGGGAACTACTGCCCTATCCAAATAGTTTCCTTACACGGTTCCTATCCTTTAAAAAAAAGAAACAAAATCCAGTCCACCTTCAGACCTTCCTAACATGGGAACCACTTCACTGTCCAGAATTAAAATCCTGACAATGGGAATAAGAAACTCAAAATGGCTTACTTAAATTGAATATTAAATATTTTTAGAATATTATATAGTAGTTGAGGCTAACAAGTACAGGTCAGGAGACATTAAGGTTATTTTATAACGTATGAAGGACTGTTCAACAAAAGTGAGCACTTCTGTGCAATTCTTTAAAATAAGTAAGCAAACTCAGTATATGATGGACTTGATGCCCATAGATCATCAGTAAAAGTTAGTTTATACTTTTGCTTTGAACTTCAGATACATTATGTATTCATGTGCTTAAAAACTGTATTTCATAAAGATACCCGAGGCCATAATATTACTTCAGATTGTCAGTGCTTGTATTCAGACACAGTAGATGACTTACATGATCTGCAGGGATATGTGTGGTTTTCCAAGATAAGGATCTACATTGTTAACAATTTGTTGCACAATAATTGTTAGGTAATTGTTTTTATTAAAAGATATTTGCGGGGAAAGACAACTTCATTTTTTGGGACTGAGGCTGCATTAACTTCCTGACATGAGTGACTGCTGATAGTGGATATACTGGGGCAGTCATATAATCTTTGCAGTGCTCTTTGGTAAGAAGTGTGCTGTTTTTGGATAGTTTGTCACTGTATCTCCATTTCAGTTTCTGCCATGCTGAGGCTTCCACCTCACCAAGCTAACATTGGAGATTGCCTCACAGTGTTTTGGGTATAATGTTACATTTCCATTGCAGAAAGGAGAGGTGGATAAGAGAAACAATTATTTCTTCTAAAAGCAGTCTGCACCAAAGGACCACAGTAACCAAATATTGTTTAATGCTTCTAAATATTCCAACAAACTACTCTGAACAAAAAGTCACCCTCTATGCAATTGTGGATTTTTCACAGCATGGGATGAGTTGTCTATAGTGTAGGAAAAATATTTGAAGCAATATGCCCTACCATTTTTCAAGGGCTTGCAGTGCTTATGGTGTGCCAAGTCAAAACCGGTTGCAGATTCAGGACATAAAATTTCTAAAAAGCAAGCCTGATAGGAAACCCCCTGTGATGTCCACTCCTAGAATCTGGTCATGTATGCCACTTTGACCTGCTGATCTTCACTCCTGAATGCAGACTTGCCCCACTGTGCCAGATGTCTGTTTACCCCCGAGTCAGTCCACATCAGCCTCACGGGTATAACTGGTCCCAGACGGTGGGAGTGTAGCCTCTGGCCACTTGTGAGACAGTCTCCCAATAAGTGCCTGCAGCCACCAGATACCTCACCAGGAACTTCCATCCTACAAGGATTGGAACCCTACCCCAGTCACTGTAGACTCATGGACCCATGTCCATCAATTTAACAATGAAATGACTATACCCAGCCACACTCATCCACACCCTCTAAAGTCCACACACCCTTAGATAAAACAAATATTAGTTTATTGATTAGAACATGATTTTAAGTGAGTATATAGCAAGTCAACCCACATTCATTTAATAAAGGAGTCAGGAGTTACCACAAGCAAATAACAGATATAAAATGAATGCCAATCTAATAACACCATTCCAAGATTACTCTTTAGTCTGTTCACCTAGCCATGTCCAGTCTCTTGGAGCTGTTTTCAAGATGGTCTTTCTCTGGCGAAAAGCCAAAAGCCTCTCCCCTGTTCAAAGTGTCAGTATTAGTTTTCCAATTCCCCCTCCTCCCCATTGCTCCAACTTCTTTGTGCTGCTGTGTGATTCTCTTTGTGCCACCTAGACCAGGGAGCTCAGTTTATATTGCCTTTGTCATGTACCTCTCCAGCCTCAGAGGTAGTTTGAGCTATGTAACATGCTTCAGTTCTGTACACATACATAATGCTGCAGGAAACATGGTATCGTGGTAATTATGTAGAATATGTTATGAGCATTCGTAAAGGAACCTTGCATGGCATATTTGACATCATACTACACAATTAAACTGCAAAAGTAAACAGGAAAGTTACACAGATCATAGCCCGTTGTGCACCATGTGACACCCCCTTTGACTGGTTTTCTCCACTTATTTGCTTTTTGGAGAAGAGTAGCCCAGTTCTGGGATGCTGCAAGAAGCAGGCAGAGTTGTCTTCCCTCAGCAACCCAAGAAACAAAGGAAGAAAAGGGTCAAGAAAGAATCCAGCAGTTCATGGTGCTTCCTTTCCCTCCTTGCCTTTCCACTCTTTGTACAACAGGTCAGCCTGCTCCTTGCTATTCCCTCTTCTGGCTTTAGAAGGGGAAGAGAGGTCCCTGCTGCAGCATTCCCTAAGCCTGGGAAAAGAGCTAAAGAACCATAGTAACTGCAGGAGAAGGAAAGGTGAAGAGAGAAGGTAGAACTGATAAAGGTTATGTGGGGTGGAATAGTTGCTGAAACAGAATTCCTGGGGTTTTGGAGGGAGCATGACTCATTTGGGGGTTGGGAATTAATTTCTGGGAGAGAGATGGGTGAGTGTAGGGTTGATAATAGAAACTACACTTTTTTTTAAGACCATGTTAAACATTGAGCCTGAGGCCTCCCTTAGAAGGAAGTCTGCCATGCATTGAGGGTCTTTTGCCCCGGAGAATCTCTGCAAAATCAAGCATGCTCCTGCTTCTTGGAATTGCTTATAGGAGGAAAGAAGAGATATTCTGCATTAGGAGTAATTTATGTAGTGAGAATTCATAGCTTGATTATTTTTAAAATCAAAGAAAAGAATCAATTACATGTTGTTATGGATGTTAATGACAGTTGTATGTGAGGTAACTAAAGATGAAAATTCCCTCTTGTAGATCAGAAGCTTAGACTTTGCATCACTGAATATAATTCCTGCTAGTAATATTTGTATAATTTGAATGGATGATCAGTTTACAATTGTACTTACCATTACAATCTGGTCCTGCTTTATAAATTTAATAAGTTAAACGTGTTTACACTGACTTTATTCATTATAAAAGTTTTGGTTGGGGCTGGAAATTTAATTAGTTTTAGCATGAAAGAGCAGAAGATAACTTCATCTGTAAGGAAGTATAGTTATGTCCACCAACTATTCTTAACAAGGACACAAATCAGTAAAATTTCTTGTGTTAAAGAGCACAAGAGCCAAACTCAAGTGATTTGTTACTATTATCACAATCTAAACATGAAGCCATAAAGAGGTGGTCTCAAACAGGTTTTCAAGTTTAATACTTTTTTGTCCAAAATTTATAATGAACTGCCAGGATTAAATCTTGTATATTACCAAAGAAAATATTGCCAAAGTGCTAGCACTGAGCCTTGATGTTTGCTTACCACTGAGTAATATGAAGAAATTTGCACAGTGCTTGACAGTGTGAGCAAATCTCTGTGTCCATGCCAAACTGAGCACTGGTGATTAAGGGGAAGATAATTATTTCCTGCACAGAGGTGTTTGTCAGGCCTCAGCAAATTTTCTGGGTACCTGCGGGCCAGTCCAAAAATTGAGGTGCCCGTAGGAGTGTGGCAGAGAAAGGGTTCCATGGCGCGAAAGAATCGCCTCCGGCCCTGCTTCTAGCTGCGATGCAAAGCACACTGGGCAAAAAAAACCCCACAACAACTACTTTCAGTGGCAATTGCAGCGCCTAAAAGACCCCTATCACCAAAAGAAGCCACTACCAGCAGCACCTGAGGAGGAGGGAAGGGGGATAGCAATGCTGGAAATGTCAGGTGACCTGATGCCTAGGATTTGTCGAGCTCTGGATCACGTGCTATGTGGTGAGACCAAATTATGTGTACAGTAGTCATTTTTAGGGTTTTCCATTATGTGTAATGTTATTCATGTGTTAGTCCCTGGATATTAGAGAAATAAGGTGAGTGAGGGGTGTTTTTTGTTGACCAGCTTCTGTTGATGAGGGAGAGAAACTTTTGAGCTTACACAGAGCTCTTTTTCAGATCTGGGAAACATATTCAGAATGTCACAGCTAAATATAAGGTGGAACAGATTGTTTAACATAAGTAATTAACACATTTTACTTTGAATGGTTCCTTGAAATATATTAACTACATATGCTAAACAATCTGTTATACCTTGTACTTGTTTCTGACACTCTAAATACATTTCCCGGACCTAAAGAAGAGCTCTTATTTGTAAACTCAAAAGCCTGTCTCTCTCAACAGAAGTTAGTCCAATAAAAGATATTACCTTAACCGCCTTGACTTCTGACTTAATTTTTTTGACAGTTTGGAGCAGTTGCTGGATGAGAGTGCTTAAGCGCTGCCTTTGGAACTAAAACTGAGACAGGTACAATCACAAGGCCCAGCTAGGACCGAAATGTACCTGGAAATTTTAATAAAGCAATATCTGTCACCAGGAAGGTGCTAAGTGCTTTGTGTTGTGTAGTGTTCTTGCTGGCCACTAAACCTACACTGTTCGTTCTTGTCATCTTAGTGAAAACAAAGAAACACAGTTGCCAATATTTGCAATTTTTGGTGACTTTTTGAGAGTTTTCCATGATGTGATCACTCCCATCAAATTCTCAATTTTTCCTTTCAACAGCGTGAACATGTTCACATCATAGGGGATAAGAGAGGGCTAGTGGAGTTCCCTTCTCAGCAGCCTCCAGGGAGACCAGGTGTTTGTTTGTTTTGTTTGTTTGTTTGTTTGTTTGTTTGTTTGTTTGTTTGTTTGTTT